>CAMTZB010000030.1:2050000-3250000 GCA_947086495.1 Morpho achilles | reverse complement strand
GAACTACCATCCCCCGACCTCCCTATCGAACACCAAATCCCGTAGGTCACCTAGGTGACCTGGGCCTACGGCCCAAACACAGTCCAGGCCACAAAGCCTGCGAGGACCAGCCCGGGCAAAGAGGTTCGCCTCGAGGCCCGTACCCCGCCTACCCCTCCAGGGTATGCGAGAAGACCCTCTGCGAAGTAATTATATATTTAAAGTATTTATTTATAATAACCAGATTAAATAATACAATATAAATGCAAATGAGGTCTTAACGAATAAGACACACAAACAGTGAATAGTTTTTCATAAAATAAATACATGATGAATTTTATGGCTTTTAGTTTAGTGTAGTTTGTCAATTCGTTGTTTCATTGTACCTTTATTGGTAAATTATTAATAATTACTTTTAAGCGTATATTCCTGGTATGTATATTTTGATCTGACGAAACTATTTCACAAGTAACAACGGGAAGAAATAATATAAAATGTGTAATGTGATATATTCCAAAGATATTGTAACAATTATTTTGAAACTTCTGAAATATATTACCTTGTCTTAAACACTCTTTTTCATTTTACGCATGAGATTAAATGGTTTAATAATATAAAGGTATCAACATCCTCCTGCCCCTATTCCACTCTAAGTGGGGTCAGCACAACATGTTATATACATGCTGTCACATGATTTGGCTGCGTTTTACGACCAGCCGCCTGCCTGACGTCAACTTACCTTAGTCGTATTTTATGACGCCTCGATAAGAAAGATGATGGTCTATTTTACTAAACCGGATACCACACGGTGGGTCAACTTACCTAAGTCGCCTTTTACGACACCTCGGTAAGAAATGAGGGTGGTACTATTCTATTCTGCCGGATACCACACGGCGTAATATAAAGGTATCAACGCCATCTAGGGACATGGCATGATACTTCTTAGAGATATGGTTAATTCAAAGGTTTGCCTCGATGCCCGTACCCCAACCTTCGGATTATTTTCTCATTATTGGAACAGCGAAATTAATATATTTTAATTATATTATAGTTTTTCGTTGCTTGAACACAGGGATAATATGACTTTTCTAAATATAGAATTCCTAATACCCTGCATAAAAATAAGGAACCAAAATTAATAGAATTTATTCTATTTAGATCTCTGCCAGTGTCTGTTTCGACGGCACTGCCGGTCCCAAGCCCGGATAAAAGAGGAGGGTTCATCGGGGGGCTAACCACCCATCATGGTAAAAAGAAAACTGGTTCAGAAGTCCACAACAAGAAATAAAACCGGATCGCTTAACTCTCGACGACCTCAGCAAGGATTAAAGGATAAACGATTTCGAGATAAACGAATTGGAACTTGGAATGTACAGACAATGCTACAAGCGGGTAAAATAAATCAATTAGCCAATACACTCAAAAACTACAAATTGGACCTAATAGCACTTCAAGAAATAAGATGGGAAGGATCTGGCTGTATGAAAAATCCCGAATTTACTATCTACTACAGTGGTGCTAAGAAACAGGGGCTTTATGGGACGGGCTTCATCATCAGCCAGAAGCTCGATAAATGCGTGTTGGGATTTCAAGAAGTCAACGAAAGACTCTGCAAAATAAGAGTGAAGGGTCGTCTCTATAACACTACTTATATCTGCGCATATTCTCCAATAGACGATGCTAGCGATGAAGTTAAAGAACAGTTTTATGAAGAACTCCAAACATTGTGTTATTCCGTACCTAAGTACGATGAGCTGATCGTTCTTGGCGATTTCAACGCTAAAGTCGATAAAGAAGATGCGTATGATGGAGTTATTGGCAAGCAGTCTCCACATGACATTACCAATGAAAATGGAGAATTGTTATGTTACTTTGCAGCTGCCAACGACCTTTTTATCACCGGAACAAAATTTCCCCATAAAGACATACATAAGGTAACCTGGCGTGCCCCCGGACGAGAATTCTACAACCAAATAGATCATATTCTTGTCCGCAGGAGGAGATTGTCGAATGTATTAGACGTCAGAACTTACAGAGGGGCTGATTGCGACACCGATCATTTCCTTGTTATAGCATCTCTCAAACACAGGACCGCGATAGTACAAGACAAAAAAGGAGAACGAAGGGTAAAATGGGACACTGAACAACTCAAAAATAGTATGACACGCAACATCTTTGCTAGTGAAGTGACCAGGAATCTACAGAACAGTGCCCCAGACGAAGATATCGAAAAAGAATTGCAAGCAATAAAGCTAGGAGTGGTCAATGCTGCTAAGAATGTGCTGGGTGAGAGAAAGAAAAACCGAAGAGAAGAATGGTACGACGAGGAGTTCGCACTAATGCTTCAAAGAAAGAACGAAGCTAGATTAAAATATCTACAAAATAACTCCGACGCTAACTACTCATCATACAAAAGTGCTCGGGACATCTGTAGAAAAACAGCACGGAAGAAAAAGCGCAACCTCAAAAATAAACGGGTCCAAGAGCTGGAAAATATGCAGGATAGAAATCGACCAAGAACTTTCTATAAGCGACTCAACGAACTTCGTAGTCGCTTTCAGCCACGCACGCATTCTATACGTGATGGTGATGGCAATACCCTTACCGAAAAACAGGAAATTGTAAGTAAGTTACGGCCTGTTACTATCCCACTGCTGGGCATAGGCCTCCTCTCTCCATTTTTGGAGAGAAGGGTTGGAGCTAAGACCTACCACGCTGCTCCAATGCGGATTGGTAGGTTACACATATCCCTAGAATTCTCTAAAGATATGCAGGTTTCCTCACGATGTTTTCCTTCACCGAAAAGCGTGTGATAAATTGCAATTATCAATTAGACACATAAGTTTTAATAGAAAAACTCATTGGTGTCTGCCCGGGTTTGAACCCATGATCGTCTCTAGAGATTCACACGGTCGCACCGCTAGGCCATCACAGCTAACGAAAAACAGGAAATTGTACAAAGATGGAAAGAACATTTTAAACAGCTGCTCCAACCTGCATATCAGGAAGATCTAAACGCACCCATCTACTACAATGTTGAGGAGGAATTGCAAGAGCCGAGCTTATATGAGGTGCGCAGATGCATAATGTATCTGAAGAACAACAAGACACCAGGCCTTGATACTATCACCTCTGAGCTGCTGAAAGCTGGCGGGCCAACTCTTGAAGAAAGACTCTATCACCTTATAAAAAAGATATGGGTCGTAGAAGAGATGCCCCTAGAATGGCATCTAGGTGTCATAGTACCCATATTTAAAAAAGGAGACAAAACAGTCTGTTCTAACTATAGAGGTATCACTATCTTATCAGCTGCGTACAAGGTCTTCTCCAGAATACTTTACTTAAGACTCATAAAATACGCTGAGGAAATTCTGGGAGAATATCAGTGCGGATTTAGACCAAACCGCTGTACCACAGACCAAATTCACCTTATGCGGCAAACGCTAGAAAAGGCTTACGAATATAATATTAACTTGCATCATTTATTCGTCGACTACAAGCAAGCCTTTGATAGTGTAAATCGTAAGCGCATCTTTTGTGGCATGCTGATACTAGGGATACCAAGCAAGATTGTTCGGCTCATAGACGCAACGATGCGAAACTCCAAGTCCATAGTGGCTATCCAAAATGAACAGTCTGAGCCATTCGACATAGACTCTGGAGTAAAACAAGGGGACGCTCTATCATCAGTTATCTTCAACCTAGTTCTGGAAGCTATCATACGAAAACTCAATCTCAGAGGACTTATTGACTACAACACGTCTCAGCTGGCTGCATATGCGGATGACATTGTGATAACTAGTCGATCACAGCAAAGTATGACCGACCTCGGGATGACTCTTGAGGTCCATTCGGCTCAGTCTGGATTACAAGTAAATGCATCCAAAACAAAGTACCTTCTTAGCAGCAGAGTCCTGGCGCCAGTTCGAGACGTGACTGTTGGAGATAACAGGATTGAGGGTGTGAATGCATTTCGGTACTTAGGATCGAACCTGAATTCCCTGAATTTGATGGGTGAGGAGATCAAAGCTCGTATAGCGGCCGGAAATAAAAGCTTTTACGCGTGCCATTCCCTATTAAACAATAAGCTTCTATCCGCCAATACCAAGCTCTCTATCTACAGATCAATAATCCGTCCTATAGTGACCTACGCCTGCGAAACCTGGACGCTAACGCAAAAAGAGGAACTTAAGCTAGCATTTTTCGAAAGGAACATCTTGCGAAAAATTTTCGGACCATTGCGTGAAGCCAACGGCATGTATCGTAGAAGAATAAATCACGAACTGGACCAGCTGATTCATAAAGAAACGATCGTCAGGTTTTGCAAGTCACAAAGGCTCAGATGGGCGGGCCACCTGGAACGCATGGACGATGCCAGAGCAATAAAAACCCTTTCCAAGTGGATTCCACAACAGAAGAGACCCAGAGGTAGACCCAGAAAGCGATGGATAGACTGCGTCGAGGAAGACCTCCGATGCATGGGAAGATTAACATCTTGGAGACGGGAGGCCAGGGACAGAGCGAAATGGAAAAGACTCGTTGAGGAGGCCAAGACCCACAAAGGGTTGTAGTGCCACAGGAAGTAAGTAAGTAAGTATTCTATTTAGATCGGCGTACCGTTTTCTAAAAATAAAATCAGAACTCCCCTTTTGATCCCTTAAATAAGGGATCAAAATTGATGACTAGAAAGATGCCTCGGGCGGAATCAAACCTGAACCTGCCACTGCCTGTTGTCGCCATTGACTTCCGCTTTGTATTATATAGCAACACAGTCATGATACAAGAGTTTTGCGCCCCTTTTGATTAAAATGGTGGCAGCACTGTGCTGTTGTTCTTCCCGGTGGAGTCTCCCTATTGATAAAACGTTTCAGTGACAGTCAGTCTTAGTTCGTCTTTCAAGAGAAGTGCATCTCGAAACGGGAATTGTGGTATTCCTATTATATCGTGATCTTGTATATAGTGTGCGTTAACATGCCTATTAGTGAAAACAGTACCCCAATCTTCAGTTTAATTTGATATCGTTAGATAAATTAAAATGTTCAACCTCGAAATCGTACCCGCCGTGTGGATCCGGCTAAGTAGAATAGATCACTAATTTCTTACGGAGGTGTCGTAAAAGGAGACTAAGGTACTTGACGTCAGACATCCGCCTTGTATAAATACTTAGCTAAATTAAATGTGATGTTTATAACATGTTGTGCCGACCCCACTTAGAGCGGGATAAGGACAGGAGGGCGATTATGATAATGATTTGAAATCATACATACAGTATGAGGTATGTTTATATTCGAACCTGTACAAGACAGTAACGACGTAATTAGTATTAAGAATTTATATTTTTAAAAATCGAGTTTATCGCTGGCTTTTCTCGGTAGGAACAGCTTTCCGAACCAGCGGTAGAGTTGACGATTCAAAAGCACGCGTTTACAAGTTTATTTGAATGACTTTTGAGTTAAATCAATTCACTTCAAACCAATAAAACCAATATTCACTATAATTTATTTATTCTAAAAATTTACAATTATATTCTATTCAAAATTAATTATACATAATACATATATTATTTTATCTATCGAATTTTGACCGAATTAAAACATAACCTAAATAAATGGTACGCTAAATAAAATGCACAAATTTAAAGTCAAAATATAGTTTTGTGATACAATTAACTAATAAACTATTTAAAATGACTGGATTTGAAAATCCTATCAGCTTTAAACTGCGGTTTAATGAAATTGATTCACGGTATTCGCTTCTACAACAAAATTCCGCAATCCATAGACCAGTCTACAGAAAGGTTTAAGTTAAGTATAAGAGATGTACCTATACGTAAAGCATATTACACAATTGAAGATTATTTGGATGATAAAAATGCCTGGATTTGAAAATCCTTTCAGCTTCATACAGGACTGCGGTTTGATAGTGTAAAATTGAAAATGTTTAATTAACCGCCGGTTTCTGGTTCTCGGTAAGAGCAACATTCCGAACCAGTTGTAGCTTCATTAATATTGATTGACGATCCAAAAGTTGAAAAGAGCTTATTTGAATAAAGATTATTGAATTTGAAATGAGTCAAATTACATCACAAAACTATGATTTACTTAGTGTTATTTAATTGTAATAGCCTGTTTCACAGTTACCAATAAACTGTCAGCTTATTCGGAACATATCTGACACATATCTCGGAATTTTGCGTTTCTCGAGTTTCTGATAGGCTTATTCAGCACTTAAAGTCCCTAAGTTAACAGGTAGATCATGTGGCTGTTATTTTGTTTATCTGCTGGATAGGAAATACCTATTTCAAAATGGCCGCGTTTTTTTTAATTTTTCACTTATTAGAGTCTCCTTTTAGAGACATTTATTTGCTCAGTTTATTTGTCGGTTAACTATCGGACTCTTTATCAGTAATTTGTGAAACAGGCCCTTAATATTTTCATTCTTTGCAGAAAGTTCTATAATTTAAGGTGTTATTTTATACTATACTCCATAGGTATTTGAATGGTTACATGTCAAAAAATATTTAATTGAAGAAAACATTTTAACATTTAACAAATGCAGTTTTAAATAATTTATATAATTAGGCGTTACATTGCGGAGGTTCATAATACAAAAGTAATGAGAATATTATTTTGCTATAATGTGCGATAAAAGAAAATATGTGTAATGCTAAATGTAGAGTGTACTATTCGTTCTCATACCTGATACATGCAACATTTGTAAGAACTCTTTGTAAGAACGATTTTGTCGAAATCGTAAAGCTTTGCGATTTTGTCGTGGAGTCTATCTCCTGACGATGCTTCGGTTACGGGGCGAAACAATTGTTGAGATTGTGGTGAATGTGTGCAGTGCTTGTGTATTGTTGTGCCATCGGTGTCGGGTAGTGCATTAGTTCTTACAAATTCTGCATGTATCAGGTATGAGAACGAATATTCTCATTACTTTTGTAAATGCAGTATTATTTAAATTTCTTAGTGTAAATATTATCGTAACATAATGTTTGTTATTCTTGAATTGTATGGTTTTTATTAGTTAATTTTGTAAACCTATGGAGTAGAGTAACAATTTTAGTGTTCGCTAAAGAAAGCATTTTAGTTTTATTTTGTCTTTTAGTTTCACATAAGAATTTGAATATGTATTATTTAGGAAATAAAATAGAAAAACTACTTTGACTTCAGAAGTTACGATATAATTATTTGGCTTTAATCCGCGTTAGTTAGGTGAACCTATGTATCGCTAAGTTTAGAAAACAACGTTCACATACCTTATATATTCAGGACAAATCACCACATACATATATCACAAAACGCCGCCAACAAGAACACTTCACACATTACGATTTTGTCGTAGAGATTGTGGTAATGAGCGTGTGTGGTGCTTGTGCGTTGTTAGTGACGGCGTTTGGCGACTAATTCTGCATGTATAAGGCATGAGAACGGTTCTGCTTCCCACACTTAGCATTACATACATTCTGTTAAAAATCGCGAATTATAGCGAAATTAATCCGCAAAGTAACCAACTAATGTTTTTTTTTATTTGTTATATAAATTATTCATATAAGATAAACGTGCATTTTTTTTGAAAATAAAATACAATAAGTTTGTAATAAAATATTGTAGTAGTATTAAATATTAGTTTAGTTTAATTATTTTCACTTCAGCTTTTTTGAATAACTAAAATTAAATCAAAAACTATTTCAGTGCAATAACTTTTTAGTTTAATATAGTGTTAGTACATAAATAGACTAAATTTTCCGTAAAACATAAAAATTTCGAATCGCAACTTATAATTAGAGGAAATATTTACAGATAATTATAAAAACTAGTAAGCGTAAATTTCGCGGGGAGTCCCCGGAAAATCTCAAAGATATCGTTCGATGTTTGAGCAAGGTGTAACGCTGTGTACGCCATTCGGAGGCTTTTCCAAAAATACTCATGGGGGGCAAAGGGGGACTTGAAGGGGATCTAAATTGCAATAAAAGTTAATAACTGGGGCCTTTTTCCCAAAAAAGGACCCTTGGGAATTGGGGGGGACTCAAGGCGGTCTACATTGTTGTAAAAGTATACTATCTACAGCCTTTTTTCGATAGGGGATACCCTTGGGTTCAAGGGGAACTTGAAGGGAGTCTACAATATCAGAAAAGAACACTATTTATAGCCTTTTTCGAAAATAGACCCCTAGGGTCCATGGGGGACTCCAAGGGGCTGTATATTGTCGTAAAAGTATACTATTTGCAGCCTTTTTCGAGATTGGACCCTTGGAGTCAAAAGGAGAGTAAAAGGAGTCTAAAATGTCGTTATACAATCCTCAATCCAAAGTTTATAAGCCTTTTCTGAAAATGGACCCTTCGGAATCCAAGGGGGACTTCAAGGGGGTCTACGTAGTCGTTAAAGCATACTATCTGCAGCCTTTTCTGAAACTGGATAAGGGGGATAAGAGGCACTCAAAGGGGTCTAAATTGTCGTAAAAGTATACAATCTACAGCCTTTTTTGAAAATGGACTATTATAGGTGCAAGGAGGACTCGAAGGGGGTTCACAATTCGTAATGCAATTGTGTGTCGAATTCACGTTATATTGAAATGTAGCTCCATTTCTATAAGAAAAAGTCTGGAAATCTCAAATTTATTACTATTGTTCATTATTGTAGTCTAATTTCATATAATTCAATATTTGCAGCTAATTCACACCTCTATAACAAAATAGCTCCCATTAGCTACCATAGCCTTTGCTGTGAAGTCATAGACATTGAGAAATTGCTGAGACAAAAACCTACCATTTTTAATTATTTCATTGTAATTAAGCAGGAATCGAAGCGCTAAATCTCAAAAATTCATTGTATATTGTAAAACAATTGAAATATAAATTATAAAAATATAAAACGTACACAGCATTGCAAAATTTGCTCGCACAAACAAAAAATTATGAATCATTTATCCAATAGGAGACGCTGCGTAATTAGTTATAAATGGATAAGCAGAGAAGAAGAACAAATGTAAGGGAAGGATTGTGGGGGAAACAGGCAATAAAAATGAGCGTAAAGGGGGGAGGGGTAATGGGGAATAGGGAATCAGGTGTAGGAGGGAACAGTGTAGGCAAAGGGGTAGTAGAGGAAATAGGAGTGTGCGGGAAGGGGTTATAGGGAAAGGGAGTGTGGGATAAAGAGGATGCAGGGGAAAGACAACTCCTGCAGAGGGGGGGGGGGGAATTAATACGGTAGTTTTATATACTACCCCCATCACTATCTATTATTTTTGTGTAACCACTATTCTTGCAGGAGGGGAAGTTTTCCATGTTAACACCATCACCTGTTGTTACTTTTGTGTAACCTGTTATTCTTTAACCCCCAATTAAGAAGGATCGATTTTGAGATGACTTTTGCCAAGAGGGTGATGACTTTTGATCATGAGTGGGAAAGTAACATTTGCCAAAGCGAAAACTGTCCAAGAAGGGGGTTGAATATTGCCTATGAGGGTTTATGAAGGGATGACGTTGCGCTAAGTAGGGGTTGACAATTACAATCGAAGGGGGATCATTTTTTCCCTTAAAGTAGATACTTTAAAGTGAGAGGTGTCTAGAAGGGGGTGAGAGGGCTTGTGAGGGGTGCTGATTAATTATGGGTGATGAAGCCGAGCTGAGAAGGGTTTAATAAATACCTTCGAGGGGGGATCATTTTTGCCAAGATACTTTAAAGTGAGGTGTCTAGGAGGGGGCCCGTGAGGGGTGCTGATTTATTATGGGGGATGACGTTGCGCTAAGTAGGGGTTGACAATTACATTCGAAGGGGGATCATTTTTTCCCTTAAAGGGGATACTACAAGTGAGAGGAGTCTAGGAGGGGGTTGAGGGGGCCTACGAGGGGTGCTGATATATTATGGAGGATGACGTTGGGCCGAGATGGGGTTGATAAATTCCTTCGAGGGGATCATTTTTGCCCTTAAAAGGGATACTATAAAGTGAGAGGTGTCAAGGGGGGGGGGCTGAGGGTTTTTTTTGGGGGTTTGCTGATTTATCATGGGGAATGACGTTAGGAATAGAAAGGGTTGTTAAATACCTTCGAGGGGGTTCACTTAGCCTTAAAGGGAAGGGTTATACTAACATATTTAATTACTCAAACTTTTCCAAGGTCAAAAGCAATTGGTTAAACGAAACGTCTCCTATTAGATAAATGCTCGAAACACGAGAATATATTATAACTTATACTAACATACTTCTTTAAATAAAAAAAATAAATCTTTCACTTAACAAACTTAAACCAAGCGTATAATATTGCCAAATTTTGTTAGTGTATTCATTATTTATAGAGAAATAAATGTCTGTTTTGTATGACATAAAATGTTATACTGTTTGAAACAGTAAAGGGGGTATTAGGGGGGGCCAGTAGCTTACTTAAGTTATTAAAAAGGTATGTTGTTTGTAATAAGGGGAATTAGAATTTTCCATTTTGTTTTAAAGGAAAGTTTATAAAATGCATAATTGTGTAGTATATAATCACTTAATATTGATAGAATAAATAAAAATAATGTAATAGACAATTAAAGAGCAGAAAGAATAGAGACAGATAGGTGTTCAATATACTATTATTATTAGAGTAAGAATCAAAAATATGTCCAACAAAAAAAAGACAAAGAAAACATTTTTTTTTTATGTAAGATTAGAAATATGTGTGGATGTCTTATTATTTTTTGTTTAACCTATCTATGGCCTCTACTCTATGGTAATAAACACAATTGGAAAATGGATTTTTATAGTCAATTTATTATAAAATTTTACACAATCAATATAATAAAATTATATAAATATAATAAAATTTCATTGTATTAGCGATATAATACGAAATTAATTCGCGTATAATATATACAATTGTTAAGTTACTCTGTATTGCTATTATACTGCCATAGACAACACTTTTTTTTACTGAATAGTGTTGTCATAGAATTACTTCATAAATAATAAAAATTGTGAATATAATTAGTTATTCTGAGTAATCCATAAGTGATAGAGACATGCTGTCGCGGACTTTTTTGTAGTATTTTTGTAGATCTACAATTCTCTAGTACATTATGCTAGAGTATCTCTGTTGGTTAACGCGGCGCACGCGACTAAAAAAAAAGCTCCCAGCTTAGGAATCTTTTGGTTAAAAACCGTACCAAAATCAGTTTAGTAGATTTTAATACAGACAGAGATATTTTTAAGAAGCCATAGTTTAAACAAAAAGAAAAATGCATTCTTTTAAATAAGATTAAATCGAATGTGAAATTTTTCAATATAATCCCACTTCTGAATTACTGAATAGTTATTTTTATCTATTTACATAATATATCTAAAAATCTTGGGTTTAAAACGGCACATGGTTTATTTTAAAGCTTAAAATGCTTATATATAAAACTTACCTATAGTTTTATATCTGTGAAATATGTTTGTTTGTGTGTATTTGAGTGAAAAAACTTAATTTATTATAAATATTGTATGGGATTTGGCTTGCATTTTATTTTATATATTATTTATAAATTAGTGTAATTTAATTTGGGGGGTATTTCGTGCATATTTTATAAGACTTATTTGTGCATGGGTACTGGTAGGTAGCAATCTGTGGGGGGGGAGAGCATTTCACCTATGATTTGGAGGATTTTCTAAAGTAAAGTGCCTTTTAGTTAGGTAATATGTTAAGAGAGAATTTGTCTGTTTTTAGGGGGAGGCGCTTTACAGGGGGTTATTTTTGGGAAAAGGGGGGTTATATGTATTAAATATCAGGTAATTTGTTAGAGAGAATGTTTCTGCTTGATGGGGGTTTACAGGGGGTAATTTTAGGGAAAAGGGGGGGTAATATGTATTAAATAAGGTAATTTGTTAGAGAGAATGTATCTGCATGATGGGGGAGGAGGTTAACATGGGTAATTTTTGAGAAAAGGGGGGTAATATGTATTAAATGAGGTTATTTGTAAGAGAGAACGTATCTGCTTGATGGGGGTTTACAGGGGGTAATTTTTGGGAAAATGGGGGTAATATGTATTAAATATAAGGTAATTTGTTAGCGGGAATATATCTGCTTGATGGGGGTTTACAGAGAGTAATCTTTGGGAAAATGGGAGGTGATATGTATTAAATATATGGTAATTTTTATTAGAGGGAATATATCTGCTTGATGAGGGTTTACAGGGGTAATTTTTGGGAAAATAGGGGTAATATGTATTAAATAACAGGTAATTTGTTAGAGAGAATGTATCTGCGTGATGTGGGAGGGGGTTTACATGGGGTAATTTTTGGGAAAAGGGGGGTAATATGTATTAAATATGCACGATAGGGGTATAATTGTGTATAAGTGATATAGATACCGGTAATGTTTTATGTTGTAAATACAAGGTGATTTTATTTATTCTTTCGAGTTCTTTTACCTGTCAATAATATACAGGATGATTTTTTTTATGACTGTTATATGATAAACAGCAAATAAGTTATATTTAGTGATTATCATATATTTTATACTATTCAATGTTAAACCGACAGTAAATGTGATAATTTATAATATATATTAACTGTTAGTTACAACTAAAGAGGTGGGAATTTCTTTTAAAAACTATTTTGTACTTAATTTTAAAAATAATATGGCATAATTTTTTTTTCTATATACAACACTAATATCTAGAATAATTTCTCTCTTATTAAATGCTTACAAAACGTGTCAATAAATGCATTCAAAATGGTCTATTTTAGTAGACCATGATTATCCTAAAAGACCATTAATAATAGTTTATTTTCACTTCACATTAAACAGATAAGAAAAAATTTACGTAAAAAAAATTTGGTCTTTCGAGTAGACCAGTTGTTAAACACAAACAAAAACCATAATATTTAATTTTACACAGAAATTTATCATGGTCTTACGAATATACCATGGTCTACTGAGTAGACCATCATTATTTTAGCTTTAATTTCGTCTATATAAGTCTCGTGTTTAAAAGGTTTAATTGCACATTTCAAAGGAGTAGACGGTTCCGTCTGTGAGAAGACGAGGAAGACTGGCTAAAGGACCTGTGTTTCTTTAACAGATGCCGATGGTTTGGATCCAACATGGCGGTGTATCCGGTCGGGGAGCATAGATCCGGATATCGCTGGTAGAAAGCCCGGTAACCTTCGTGGAGAAGGTAGACTTCAGGGTAGTGTAAAGTTGGGTAGTTCTCTTTATTCTTCGCTCTATCTTTCGACCGGAGGAAGCGTGACCTGTAAAATATAAAAAAAATATTTAAAATACACGTCCCCTTTCAGATTCCAGACTTTAAGTCTATAATTATTTCGTGTATATTGTTCTGTATTCGATTCGTTCATTTATCCGGCTTGAAGGACCATATATATAGTCCTAAAACAGACAACACTATTTAACAAAAAATATATACATCCTCCTGCCCTTATTCTTTCATATTCCTGACTATTAAACTACAATTATTTGACGTATATTTGTTCTCTATCAGAACAATTCAGTTATCCGGCTCGAAGGACCATATGTATATAGTCCTAAAACACACATCATCATCATCATTAAGAGGGATCGGCACAACACGTTATTAACATGTTGTAACATGATTTGGCTGCGTTTTTTACGACCGACCGCCTGCCTGACATCAACTTACCTTTGTCGTATTTTAATTTTACCACACCTCGGTCAGAAAGAGGGTGGTCTATTCTACTAAACCGGATACCACACGGTGGATCAACTTCCCTTAGTCGTTTTTTACGACACCTCGGTAAGAAATAAGATTGGTCTATTCTACTCAGCCGGATACCACACGGCGGACTCTAAATCTACAATTATTTTGTGTATATTGTTCTCTATAAGATTTGTTCATTTATCACGCTCGAAGGACCATATATACAGTCCTAAAACAAACAACACTATTCAACAAAAAAAAATATCTTCAATTAAACTGCACACCACATTCTGTTTCTTGAGACTTGACAAGAAATATTTATTTTCTATTAACCTACAAGTCATATTTCCGATTCCTGAATATCAGGCAACGATTCAATTAATTGTGTATATATTCCTTCTAAAAGATTTGTTCAAGTATCCGGCTCGAAGGACCATATATATAATCTTAAAATAGACAACACTATATAACAAAAAATATTTATTTTCAATTAAACTGCACGTAATTTTTCCGATTCCTGAATATCAGGCAACGATTCAATTAAATGTATATATTTTTTCGATCAGATTCGTTCAAAAATCCGGCTCGAAGGACCATATATATGGTCGTAAAACATACAACACAATTAAAAAATATATATTCTTAATTAAACAGCACGTCTGATTCCTGAGTCAAGCTGCGATTAAATTGAAATGAAACAATAATTAAATATATATATTACTTCTATCAGATTTGTTCTACTATCCGGCTCGAAGGACCATGTGTATGGTCCTTAAAACCGGATATGAAAAGTAACTCTGTTCAACAAACCTAGCTTTATTACTATCTTTTAATAATTACAAATTCACTATTAAATAAGTATTAGTTTAGGTTTCAGTAAACTCACATTTTAGGTCCCCTTTCCAGTGAAAACTCGCAGTGGAACACGAGTATGCTACGTTTCTCATCCTTAGGCTTCAGCGGTTCGTTGACCAGGGACAGTATTTGCTCAGGGGTGTACAGGTTCACTGCCCCTACGATATGACCCCCTTCGTATTCGTAGGGGTACCTGCAGTCTATGACCTATGCAAAAGTGAATAATTTACATATAAATATAAGACGATGTTTATTTCACTACCCTCAAATATGAACTTTATTGTTTTCCTGTTTTCAAAGGAAAAACGTGATTTTTTAAATCCTATATGTTAGCTCTATATGTGAGCTTCAATTATAACAAATTTGATCGATATCGGTACAACAGATTAGCCGTGAAAGCGTAACAGACTGACAAACTTTCGGATTTATAATAATGGTATGGATTATGGAAGTTCCTACTGTTTCATATTTAAAAAAAAGGACCAAATACACAAAAACATACAGAGGGCTATTTTCAGAAGTGGGATAATAGGAGGCAGTCACTTTTTAATATTTTTCCATACGCTGTTTGCCCTATTGTGGTATCAGACTGGGTGGAATAGACCACCCTCATTTTTACCCAAAGTGTCGTAATAGGTAAATTAAAGTCCGGCACGCGGCCGGTATTGAAATAAGCCAAAACATGTAACATATTTAGGATATGTTGTGCTGATCCCACTTAAAGTGACAACTAAGACGTAACAACATGTTTAAAACATGTTCTGCCTACCCCATTTAGAGTGAAATAAGGTCAGGAGAATGTTGAATGATAATATGGTATTTACCCCAACGGCTTTCACAACGTCTCCAAACGAATTTAAATAGACTGATTATTCAATTAAGTTAATTTTTATAAATCTATTCATTAGACCAAGTAGACCGTACCTGAAACTCGTGGATGCTGTCAGCGTAATCTCCTCTGAGAAGTCCGGCGAGAGTTTCGCAGGATATGGACTTCAGATCCATGTGGTCACCGCAAGTCAGGGGCAGGGCGAAGGGTAAAGTAAAATCGCCAATTAAGGTCGGTTCAGATTCAACTGGAAACAATATTTTAAATAATTAAACCCTATCACACTGAAAAAGCTGTGGTAGCACAGCGGTAACACCCCGGGCAGGCACCAATTACTTTTCTAGAAAACTTATGTGTCTAATTGATAATTGCAATTTATCACACGCTTTTCGGTGAAGGAAAACATCGTGAGGAAACCTGCATATCTCTAGAGAACTCTGGAGATGTGTGTAACCTACCAATCCGCATTGGAGCAGCGTGGTAGGTCTTAGCTCCAATCCTTCTCTCCAAAAAAAAAAAAACGAAGAGATGAGGCCTATGCCCAGCAGTGGGATAGTAACAGGCCGATACTTACTTTACTTACACTGACAAAATTAACCTTTTAATTCCAAATTACTCTAGAATCAAATATGGTCTAGCGAAAGATTAATCGAAGATAAACAATCACATCAAACATAAACCTTATCACTAATGCATTGACTAAATTATTCCAGAAATTTAAATCTTTAATGCTAAAGTCTAAATTATTCCAGAATCAAACTTTTTCCAGCAATAGACTGGAATATCAAGCTTGGTCTATTTGGACTACTGAGGAGAATTATAATAGGTCCAGATAAAGAGAAGAGAAAAACAATATTTCAAATAGTTAAACCCTATCAAACTGAAAGAAATAACCTGGTTTTAACTCCAAATTACTCTAGAATCAAATATGGTCTAACAAAAGACTAATTGACGCGTCAACCAACAGGGATACACAAAAGTAATGTACTAGAGAATTGTAAATCTACAAAAATACCACAAAAATGTCCGCGACAGCATGTGTCTATCTCTTATGGTTAACTCACAATAACTAATTTTATGTTCAGAGTTTCAATTTGGGTAAAATCATGTGACATACTGATCTCAACTTGACTATGAGTCCAGATTACTCCAGAATCAAGCACGGTTCAGTAAAGGACTAGAATCTCAATCCTTGTCTATTTGGACCACAGAGGAGGTCCAGGTAAAAAGAAGTCACTGATAAGTGTTGGTTCAGATTCAACTGAAAACAATTTTTTATAAAATTAAACCTTATAGCAGTGAAAGAAATAATCTGGTTGAGTCCGAATCACTCCAGAATCGATCATGATCCAGCCAAGGACTGAAATCTTAAGTCTGGACTATATGGACCACAGGGACAATGCAGCTGGGAATAGATTAGACAATCTACAGCTTGGTAGGTTGCCTTAGTTATATGTTCCAGCTCTCATAGAACTAGAACTTCTTTATGATTAAAGTATTTCCTCCAACACAGATAGAACTTGTACTAATAATCAGTTTCAAGCGAGCTGCGTGCTTTAATATAGTAAGGCAAAGCTAATAGATCCAGTACTAAAAGGAATTCTACCTTCTCTAGTCTAGCTATATCGAATTTGTCAGTAAGAATACCTCAATAGAAATTAGTGATAAATTAAATTTATTCAAGAAACAATTATACTAAGTTTTGCATTTAGAGTGGAGGTAGTTTATAAGTCCATTCAATGGAAAGCTACTTTCCCTAATTTCCCTTAGTTTGTTAGACTTCATATTTTCTATATTCTTTCTTCTAATGTTAGTTATAATAGTTGTTGTACATTTGTTACCTTTAACCCTTGGAAATAAACCGTTACTTTAGTTACACAGTAATTCTGTTGGTAGTTCTATGGAATAAATAAATAATAACCAGGTTGCTTCATCATTAACCTACATCTTCCAATACTGGTTAAACCTGCACTAATATCCAGTCTAAAGGGACTAAAGTGTTTAAATATTGATCTCCTATTCCAAAATTGGCAAGACCTCACACCCAGTTCAATTAAAACCCAACTAATTTGAAGCTATGTTACCCATCTCCCAACATATACTTACATTTAGTTAAAGCAGACATGATCGAAGCATGATTCTCTGAGTAAGCCCTCTGCAACACTGGTCTAACAGTAACCTCTTCAGGACTTTGGCAATTTGACCTTCTTCTCTTGCTTGATACATTCTCTGTTTCACTCTGCTCATTCCTTTTGTTACTCCTCTTCGCTGGACTCTCGGTAACAGAGAAAAGGGAGACCCTCGCTTTGGAAGCTTGGGAGTTATAACTGATGCTCCTTTGCAACGGCCTTTTTAGGTTAAACTCGGTATCAGCGAATGTATCTTTAATTTGGCCGGAGAGTAGTTCACTGAAATTGGCCATTTTTGGAGAGTTTGATATCTCTTCTATATCTAAAAATGGCTCTTCTAGCTCTGAGATGAATCCACTTTCCATAGAGGCTGTTGATTCTGAGGTGAATATCCTCAGTTTGGTAGATGCTGGCGATGGCATTGATCCAATGCTAGAATCACTCCTTTCATGTCGGAGTACATTTTTTGGAGGTGTCTCTGTGAATTTGAGTGACTTCTTCACTGATACACTATGTGCTCTTTTAACAGCTGGTGATGTGAATTCGAAACTACCATCTTCAAAGTTGAGCATGCGAGTGGCATTTGCGTTTGGTTTGTTGAAGGATGTAGACTGTTCACTGTCTAACAGAGGAGCACCGAATTCAAAATTCCTCGAAGAAACCTTCCTAGATGTTGATCGACCACTCGATATGATGTTTGGACTGTCTGTTGATATTATTTCATATTTCGTGCATTCATCAAAGTTGTGTGAATCAAACTCTTCCTCTAGATCATGTAATGTTTCAAATTCAGGGTCTAAGTCTTCTCCTTTCTCTGGGACATACATATCTATGTTTTGTTTTGTTTCTTTTTGTTCTATATCAAAAGGTTTCATTGGGAGAGCATCTGTGAAGTCCAACTGTAAAATAAATAATATAAAAGTTAAATGAATATTCCAAAACTTGACCAACTATTGACAAAAAAATGATAAACTCTTAGACAAGGTCAATGAAAATATCTTCCATATATAATATCCTTACTATATTATAAATGCTAAAGTTTGTCAGTCTGTTACACTTACATGGGAAGTGCATTGGACATATAATGCGGAAACTTGGCACAATTAAAGCTTATAGACCAGATTAGCATATATGCTGTGTGGTACCCGGTTGAGTCGAATAGACTACCCTCATTTCTTACCGAGATTTACATAAAAGGCGACTAAGGTAAGTTGAAATCAAACAGCCGGTCGTAAAGACAGCCAAATCATATCACAACATGGTTATAAAAAAAATTCCGATTCCACTTAAAGTGACATAAAGGCTGGACAATTAAGGTGAGACTGGGATAGCATAAAGGACTAAAAAGTCAGTTTTTTTGTAACACATATTGTATTATTGAGAACTTAAATGCTTAAGTCAGGGAAAAACGAAGACGCGGGTACCTCTAGTATTCTGTGTATCTAAGAACTCATTCGAGTCTAAAGATAATGATTATTTGAATCCATGTAGAGGGTTATTTTAGTCCACAATCTGAATTGCATAATAACATGACTTCAAAATACAGTGAGTCTCAAAACTAAATTGAGAGATATTGTCAAAATGACGAGTTTCTGACAAAGGATATTATTCATCTATTTATTTATAATTTGACATATACAATTTGTATCTAAGAAGGTTTAATAAACTTTTGGACAATATTACTTTAGAGTCCTTGAAGCGTCTATATGTATATTGTACGACGATAAATCGTCGGTCCTAAAATAAAATAAAAAAACCTTTACACGATAAATACAATTTAAAAATGCAACAATAAACATTTGGTATTTATGGGATATCGCACGCTTTGTATTAAAGTGACCTAATTTGAAAAAGTTGTTTGGCAAATTACAAGCGTAGCGTAGCGGCTACAAAGTTCGTTTAAGAGAATTTTGAAATGCAAGAAAACACTAGCTTTTTTGAATAGTTCACACTGTGATTTCATAGATGGCATTGTGTGTTATTGATGTGTTATGGTGTCGGGTAACGCACGAGTTCTTACAAATTCTGCATGTAACGTATGTAATGTATGAGAACGAATAGCACACTCTACATTTAGCATCATCCTCATCCTCCTGCCCTTATCCCACTTTAAGTGGGGTCGGCACAACATGGTACAAACATGTTGTCATATGATTTGGCTACGTATTTTACGACCGGCCGCCTGCCTGACGTCAACTTACCTTAGTCGTATTTTGCGACACCTCGAAAGTCACACTTGGAAAGAAATGAGGGTGGTCTATTCTACTCTGCCGGATACCACACGGGGGGTCTCCTTACCTTAGTCGCCTTTTAAGACACCTCGGTAAGAAATGAGGGTGGTCTATTCTACTCAACCGGATATCACACGGCGGGTCGACTTACCTTAGTCGCCTTTTACGACACCTCGGTAAGAAATTAGGGTGGTCTTTTCTACTATAGTCGCCTTTTACGACACCTCGGTAAGAAATGAGGGTGGTACTATTTTATTCAGCCGGATACCACACGACGTGAATTTCTAGTTTGCATTATAAAAAAATATATAATGGCGTGGACAACCCTTATCAGTTCAGGGTATGAAAAATAGATAGTAACCAATTCTCAGATTTACTGAATATGCATATAAAATTTCATAAAAATAGGTCAAGCAGTTTCTGAGAAGTATGGACTTTGTATTGAAGTATGTATTTAAAAATATATAAGTATATATTCACCAGTTGTCTGTCATAACACAAGTATTAAATTACTTTGGAGACGGACGACCGTGTGTGTAAGTATACCATATATTAAAAAAAAAAAAATATGGACATTGTGACACGAGAATTTTATATATTTAAAAAAAATATAACTATTCAAATTACCTATTACCACCACCTGGCCGGAGCACCCTGAATATATTTCTACAAAAGTAAAAATCAATTCAGGGACATTACCTTTGCCATTGACCAGTTAGCCATATTCGCTGCAGAGCATGAAGGAAAATTCTCCCCAAAAGAGCAGTCCCTGGTCTCCTCGACATCAATCTTAAATGTCTCACACATCCCGTTCTCCTTATTAGACATCTTAAATTTAGACCTCTCTTCGAATATCCTTGATATTTTAGACCTCTTAAATCTGTCTCGACTTGTCAACGGAGATATAGACCGTTCTATCACAGGTGATTTGTTCACAGGAGTCTTCCTCAGTCTTTCTATCATTGGGGAGTCTTTTGGCCAGAATAAGGGAGAGTTCTGTATCTCTCCGAGCACCCTTCGCTTTGATGGTGTTATGATTGGAGAGCTCAGCGGTGACTGCTTTCTGTTGAAATCCAAAGCATGTGGGTTGATTTTGATTCTGTAGTTATTTGATATTGCTTCTTCTTGCTTTCTTTTTGTTGCGCTGTTCCCAGAGTTTATTTTGAAGCTGTCTGTTATTAACCTGGAAGAAAGAGAACAGTATGTTAATGAAGTACATTTGAGGCCAAGATGAAGGTTATTTGAGTCTGCAACTAAATAAATATTTAAATTTCCTAGATATGAGGAACATCAGACAGAGTGTACTGGAGAACAAAATGTATTTGTTTCCTTAATAAACAGGAAGAGTTTACTGTAAATGGAATGAGTCAAAAATAATCCATACTTATTTATATATTTATGAGGAAGTCTTCATCTTTAAGGATTTTATAGCTAGTATGCTGGTGCAATTGTGATGAAATTCAGAACATGGGCCTTCCTTCAGAAACGAAATAAATTCATGTACAACACAACTGAGGGTATTTGAGTAATTTAAGTTAACATAAAGTCAGAGGTACACTTTGTGTAAACCTAAAATAGAAGGGTATAAATCGTAAATAAAAGTTATAGGAGTCTAAATAAGAGATATATTTAATACATTTTGTATAAAACATTTTATAATCATTAAATACAATAGACTTCTCCAATAAGTAACACTTAATTTAAAAAAATTCATTCCATATCTGTAGTATTTAACCTTGTAAACTATTATTTAATAATTCTTATAATGTAGAATTCTTTCTCAAAAATCAGCCATCTAAAATCAATACTAAATCACAAGATTTGTACTTTAATTATAAAACTTAGTGTATATTTTAGTAAATCATTGTCAATACTCTCAGATTAATTCAATAACAACTTTAATAAATTCAGAATTGTATAATTATAATAAATATTTGAACAGTTTAAAAACATTTCTTACTAATTAAGGAGACAAATAAATTGAATAACATTTAAAATATTTATTTTTTTATCATATTTTTAAAAGATACAATGAAGGCCTTAATTATAAAAATAATTTTAAAATTAAATATTTTCTTTATAATATTCCGAATATAACCGTAATATTGAAAATGGAACATACATTTTTTATATGCCTCTAAAAAAGTATACTTATACCAATTTAAATAAGAAATGGAAATAAAATTATTTTAAATATCGATATCATGCATGACAATATTGAAACTAATATTTTATAATTAATGTTCTATTAATTCTCGTAAGTATATATATAATCCCACGTATTGAAAGACCTTATAAAATACCCAATGTTGACAATGGGTCTCCCTTCACGAGGGACGATAAAGAACCCTTTTTTTAAATAAGGAACAGACACTTTTACCTATCGGCTGAAATAAATCGAAGAAACTGGTTAACCGTGCCCTTTTTCGTCACCCATTTCGTTTTCAAAACCATAAGGTTATGTGAACCACTGTAATAACAATTCTCATGCACTCCACTAACATAATCTCGACACTGTAAAGTACCTTGTTTTTTTTTTAATCACTGCACGAACGTTTGACGTGAGATGTAGGCGGATGGAATTTCGCGCCATATGATTTGACTTGAAACGTCAAAATGACTGCCGTCCGGAAATCTATTGAATGTCACTTGAACGAATGAATATATTAATGTATTTTTAAAATTGCAAATATTAATTAAGCCAATAGTTAATATTATACAATTTAATGTTAATTTTTTTAAAAGCTTTCATTCAACTTGCAATGTATGTATCTGAGGGCGAAATGTTGCAAGTTAAATTTGAACTATATTTCCTGGTCTCCAATTTAGGTGATACATACTGGTCCCGATGACAATGTTTATGATAATTTTTTAAAGATATAAAAAAATGCAATTAAAGAAAAAAATAAAAGATAAACCGGGTGACATGTGGTAATCGAACCTAGGTTCCGAACTTATTTGCTCCGCGTGACAGCTAAAAATTTCATTTACTTTCTATTCAGCAGTGTTTTAGTTCCCAAAAACAGGAATAAAACAAGATTTTTTTAATGAAACCTCGCTAGACCGATTCCGAAAAAAAACACCCCTACATACTGAGTTTCTGAGATTCCAAAAATATATATATATACATACAAGATTAACTCATTTAAATATTAAAGACAACTCATAAATAAAATATTAGCTTAATAAAAGAATTTATCAATAAATTTCCTTAACAAATAATAAAGTAGAACACTTATGTTTAACAATGGATACTATATAAGAAATCGGTTAAAACGATCAATATGCAACATTATCGGAGATGGGGTGTTCATCTTTCATGAATAAAAATGTAATTTTAACCGCCATTTTAACTAACGGACGCAGTTTTGGGGTATTTAATAGCTTTTATTTAACTGTGTATGTATCTGGCTGAGTAGAATAGACCACCCTCATTTCTTACCGAGGTGTCGTAAAAGGCGACTAAGGTGAGTTGACGTCAGGCAGGCGGCCGGTCATAAAACACGTAGCCAAATCATGTATTTTGACACAATAAGATGTTAACTACGCCGTTTGGTATCCGGCTGAGTAGAATAGACCACCCTCTTTTCTTACCGAGGTGTCGTAAAAGGCGACTAAGGTAAGTCGACCCGCCGTGTGGTATCCGGCTGAGTAGAATAGACCATCCTTCTTACCGGGGTGTCGTAAAATATGACTAAGGTAAGTTGACGTCACGCAGGCAGCCGGTTTTAAAAACGCAGCCATATCATGTGACAACATGTTTATAACATGTTGGGCCAACCCCACTTAGAGCGGGATAAGGGCAGGAGGATGATATATTTATGGGAAGGTGAATGTGTGGTATCCGGCTAAGAAGATTAGAATAAACCTAATTAATGTATAGATTCCGGCTACACTCACGTGTTATTTTATCGATTGAGCCCTACTAGTTCTTTTGTTTTATATATTTAAAAATTGTTTTTTATACATTCAATGTAAATACTAAAATTTTCATTGAATATATAAAACACAATTTTTGCCATAAAATGTCAAGACAGCGTAGCTTATTTGGGTAACGGGATTCTAGAAATGACAACACCTAGGATCGTTCCCAACTACTTAATTTTTTTTTTAAGTTTCTTTTTTTTATTTTAAAAATTACAACAGCCAAGTTTCTCTTAGGCTCGTCTCGGTAGGAACAGCTTTCCGAACCAGCAGCAGAGCTGATTCAAAATCACTTGTTTACAAGTTTACTTGAATAAGTATATTTTGAATTTGAATTTAAATAAATAAATATATGGGACATACACACACGGTCGTCCGTCCCCAAAGTAAGTAACTTAATACTTGTGTTATGGACAGACAACTGGTGAATATATACTTATATATTTTTAAATACATATTTAAATACAAATATACACCCAGGCTCAAAGACCAACAAATTCATTTATAGAAAATGTTGGCCCTCGGCGGGAGTCGAACCCACGCGGGAGTCGTTGGATATTGAAGTACATAGATCGCCTTTTAACTTTAACGCTCATATCAAAGTCAACAAAGGTCCCTTGTTAACGAGTCGCGCCGTTAACTGAAGTAAAAAACCCCCTTGGTTATGATAAGAAAACGGCGAGTGCAACGAATGCATGCTTTGTCCAGCGGTGGGGTCGCTTGTCCCAACTTTGGCACGCGATTTCGGACTCTAGTATATCACAGTAAGAACTATGCAAGTAATTTTGTTCATACAACGGTTTTGAATAATTCTATAACGCTTAATTAAAAAAGAAATTAAAGAAATGGAATAGACTATAATAAAACTAGCTTTTAACCGCAATTTGGTTTGCGTGGATGTCGTTACGTTGATAACAGATAGCGCTTTTCAATGTCATCCTATTGTTTATAAATACCTGCTTGACCGACCGACCTGCTGCTCGGAAATTTTTTTCAAAATTAAAAAAAAAAATATATATTTTTTTTAAATATGTAATATAACTACATATCACTACATATTATAAAACAAAGTCCCTATATCCCTATGTATGCATAAAACTTTAAAACTACGCAACAGATTTTGATGCGGTTTTTTTAATAGATAGAGTGATTCCAGAGGAAGGTTTGTACGTATAATAATATTCAATACGGAGTAGAGAAATACTGTAATTTTTGAGGTTTCTGTAAATAGTTACATTTTTTTCAGCTTACATTGCAAACGCAGGCTAAACCCTACGAGATTTATCAAAATGATGTACTAAGTATTTGTACACCTTGAAAAGGTCTACAGAAAAGTCCGCGATTGTATATGTCTATCTCTTATGGATAGCCCACTAAAGCATTTTTTGTCATTTACTTTTTACGAAAAATATTGCATTATTTTTGAAGCAATTTTTATAGAATACAGCATTAATCCTTATCCAATTAAGTACCTTAAATAAATTGTTGATTTAATATAGATCAATATGGCCGTTTACAGCATGTAATTTAAGTGAACATTTTCGGAGATATCACAGATTTAAAATGCCGTGAGGACGCCGCGCTTCGCCCTATAACACTTCGAATTTAGCAGCTATGTCCCTCTTTCAAGAGTTTGTTTAAAGACATTCTGTAATTAATTGTAAAAATAAAATACATAGGTAAAATGTAAAAGTAAATAAGTAAAAATGTACTATATGAATTTAGATATTCCAAAGATAGCAGGAAATCTTCTTGGTATAGGGAGAGGAAATTGTTTTTCTCCAAATTTAACGCGTGCGGGCCACGGGCAGTAATGAATAAATCAAACTACTGGATCGATTTTAATCATTTTTTTTACACTGACTGACATGGGATATATATTTTATACTTGTACGAAGCAGGGGCAGGCCGCTAGTGTATATATAAGTCTTGCACTACCCTACCTTCTTTCCTTGAGTTGTGAAGTTCTAGCCCAAAGGTTGCCAAAGAGATCGCTTGTTAACGATAAGTCCGCCTCACTGTATCCCGCAGTTTATATTGTGATTTTTGTTATTTAGTTCTATTGTAAATTTTGTGGAGTACAATAAAGAGTATTCTATCTATCTATCTATCTATTATGTAGTTGGCCATCGATATCGTGCATTTAAATTTCATAAAACTGCCCGTTCCCCGAATAAGCTACGCTGACTTGACAGTATGTGACAAAAATTCAATTTAGGTGATAGTTATTAAAAAATAATGTATTACAAAATTGTTCCCCTCTAAAAGTTCTAAATAAAAGTCCGCAACAGGATTTGTGTAGCTTTTAAGGTTAACCCACAATAACGCCACATTAACGCCGTGTGGTATCCGGCTGAATAGAATAGTACCACCCTCATTTCTTACCAAGGTGTCGTAAAAGGCGTCTACGGTAAGTTGACCCACCGTGTGGTATCCAGCTCAGTAGAATAGACAAACCTCATTTCTTACCGAGTTGTCGTAAAACGCGACAGAGGTAAGTTGACGTCAGGCATGCGGCCAGTCGTAAAAACGCAGCCAAATCATGTGACAGCATAACATGTTGTTCGGACCCCACTTAGAGTGGGATAAGGGCAGGAAGATGATGATGATGAAAATACTATATTACGATTTTAATCTCTACACGCGGGCGGAACCGCTGGCGAGTGCATGTCTATACTAATATTATAGAGGAAAAATTTGTATGTATGTTTGTAATGTTTTCACACGAAAACTACTGGACCGATTACAAACATTCTTTCACCATTGCAAAGCTGCATCTTTACTGACCAACATAGGCTATACAACATATATTACACAATCGTGAGTGGAATTCATAATTATTGTATAGAAACCAGCTATACTCACGTGTTATTTTATCGGATGAGCCCGACTAGTTACTAGATAAAATTACACGTGAGTATAGCCGGTTTCTATACATTAATTATGGTTATGTTACATTAATAAAAAATAGGGATCCGTGATATAAAATAATAAGGTGTAAGGACTTAGAAGACTTTCCACTGCCATGAGATCGGTATGTACGCGGGTGAAACCGCGGGATATTACTAGTTAATAATTCAGCAACCCTAGCTTCACCCTTTGTGTTGTTCAAAGAGATTCAGTTTTGAACCCACTTACTTAAACTTGACCTTCAGTGTTCCTGTTTTGGTCCTTAAGGATCTGAGATCATCCTTATATAGATTTCTATCTCATTTTATTTTTAAAGTAAAAACTTCTTTAGTTGCACTTTTTGGATGCACTCTTATGGATAACCCAATATAGCATTTTTTGTCATTTACTTTTTACGAAAAATAATGCCTTATGTTCGATGCAATTTTAATCAATACAGCATCATCCTCCTGCCCTTATCCCACTCTAAGTGGGGTCGGCACAACATGTTATAAACATGTTGTGCCGACCCCACTTAGAGTCAACAACAAATCATATGACAATATGATTTGGCTGCGTTTTTACGACCGGCCGCCTGCCTGACTCAACTTACCCCAGTCGTATTCCACGACATCTCGGTAAGAGAGGGTGGTCTATTCTACTAAACCGGATACCACACGGTGAGTCAACTTACCTTAGTCGCCTTTTACGACACCTCGGTAAGAAATGAGGTTGGTCTATTCTACTCAGCCGGATACCACACGGCGGGTCGACTTACCTTAGTCGCCTTTTACGACACCTCGGTAAGAAATGAGGTTGGTCTATTCTACTCAGCCGGATACCACACGGCGGGTCGACTTACCTTAGTCGCCTTTTACGACACCTCGGTAAGAAAAGAGGGTGGTACTATTCTATTCAGCCGGATACCACACGGCGTGCAATTTTAAACAATACAGCATTAATCTTTATTCAATTAAGTAACTTAAATAAATTGGTGATTTAATTTAGATGAATATAGCCGTTTACATTTAATTTAAATGAACAGTTTCGGAGATATCACAGATTTAAAATCCCGCCCCCATCCCACTCTAAGTGGGGTCGGCACATGTTATAATCATACTGTCACATGATTTGGCTGCGTTTTTATGACCGGCCGCCTAACGTCAATTTACCTCTGTCGTATTTGACGACACCTCGGTAAGAAATGAGGGTGGTAATACTCTATTCAGCCGGATACCACACGGCGTAGAAAGCAGTACACGACGAAAACCACAAATATATCCTGTAACCTTACACAGGATGAGTTCATGACATCCTCTTTCCATCCTTGCTGTATTTATTTCGCCACTTTTACCACATGGCGGTTTTTGCGTCTCCGGCCGGATTTGAAAATCGCGGTTTCAGTAAACCCCACTTCCGCTCATGTGCGGAATGTGAGCCATATTAATTGCACGCTATTTTAGCTTTAGCGCAGGTGTCTGTGAACTTTCAAAGACAAAGCAGGAACCGACATAAGCTTGCGGCTCCTGCTTTGCGCCTTGCAAAAGTACGTAATTTGTTTGTGGGTTTTGGTATAAGATTCTATAATAAAATTCCGCAATCAATTTCAGCTTTTCCATTACATCAGTTTAAAAACACTGTTAAAAAGAGGCTGATACAGAAAGCCTACTATACTCTTGAAGATTATTTGGAAGATAAGAATGTGTGGATATAGCTCTCTTTGAACCTGTACAAGACAGTAACGACTTAATGTAAATAGTATTAAGAATTATATTTTAAAAGAGCAGCCGCCGAGTTTCTTGCTGGCCCTTCTCGGTAGGAACAGCTTTCCGAACCAGCAGTAGAGTTGACGATTCAAAAGCACTTGTTTACAAGTTTATTTGAATAAAGAATATTCTGAATTGAATTGAATTAAATTTCAGCACCGCGGTACACGGGTTCGATTCCATCGACCAATAACTCTATACTAATATATAAAGCTGAAGAGTTTGTTTGAACGCGCTAATCTCAGGAACTACTGAACCGATTTGAAAAATTTCTTTCAGTGTAAGATAGTCCATTTATCGAGGCTATAGGCTATATAACTCGCCTAAGATGAATAGGAGAGGAGCAGGAATAAAAAATTGTACAAAAACGGCAAATTTCAAAGCTAAGCTAATTTAAACGGTGATAGTTATTCAAAAAATCATGTACTACAATATTGTTCCTCTCTAAAAATTCTAACTAAAATTTAACGACAGCATATGCTAGCTTTGAAGGTTAACCCATCTTGACCATTTTTATGGTCATCAAAATATTATATTACGGTTTTGATCTTCAAACGCGGGCGTCGACTGCTAGTGTATCACAAAAAGGAGACAATCTATATTTACTGGCAACACTTAATAATAAATGCAGTTTTTTTTACACCAAGTTACAAAGTCAATAATTCATTATTCACAGAGTATTTTTAAAAGCTTTCATTCAACTTGCTATGTATGTGGTGGAATCTTGCAAGTGAATGCCCCACTTCCCTTGGTCCGATTGAGATGATACATACTGGTCCAGTCCCGATGACAATGTTTATGATAAGCATGACCTGATGACAGGATTGGATCCAGACGAGGGACCCCAACGCGACACGAAATTTTGATAATTATTTAACTAGACTTGTTTCAAATTTCCTTCAGACATATTGCCTGGGGTTAACTTTTTCACCGTTTTTCTTCATAAAGCAGTAGCGCGGGTTTGCATTAAGGGTGTGCAACCCAATGATGCAACCCTCCACGAATAACGGAATAACGGTTATCGTGACACGAAGGGGCGACCCGGTGCATTACTGTTAACTGACTACTATAAATATACGTTAACTTTACGTGTCTGTTACAAACGATATCTTTAATATTTATATGAGTTAATATTGTATGTATATATATTTTCGGAATCTCGGAAACGGTTCCAACGATTTTCCTGAAATTCAGCATGTAGCGGGTTTGATTTTAAGAAAATGTCGTTTTATCCCTGTTTTCGAGTTCTAAAATATTTTTGAAAAGTACGTTGGTACGTTGAATACAATCACAATTTCTCGCTCTCAAAGGTGGGGAACGGGCGGTCTAGAGAGGTGAAAACACGTTTGAAGTCGCGGGTAAAAAATATTGCTAAAACGTCAAAATTTAAAGCTTTCCTTGCGTGCGCTAAATAAACGGTGAAAGTTATTCAAAAATCATGTATTACAAATATTTTTTATGTCTTTAATATGTCTATAATATGAAACTTAAACTTAGGCGTTTTTGCGAAAAGTTCAAGGAAATAAACTTACATAATCTATTAGTACCTGGATGCAAAGCTTTCCTCGGTTAAAGGATACAAAAAAATGTAATTCAAAAATAAAAATAAATAAAATGATCAGGTTTGATAACAAAAAACGTAATTTTTTAAACCGTTAAAAAACAGGCTGTTTTGGTGTCGTTAACAAGTGAATGAAAGTGAGTTGATGAATGAGATGCGTTCGGAAACCTATCTGTTTACAGCGAACGGCGCACGTGCTTCCGCATCCGGCGAAAACAAAAACCAAAACATCACCATGAATGGTTGCTTTTTATCTATGTACAATTTTTCTCCTGATAAAGTATTGGTATACATTTTTTTAGCGTTAACATTTTTTATAACCATTTTAAATTTAAGGTCATCACTACATAGTATAAAACGAAGTCGCTTTCTGTGTCTGTCCCTATGTCCCTATATCCCTATGTATGCTTAAATCTTTAAAACTACGCAACAGATTTTGATGCGGTTTTTTTAATAGATTGAAGAGGAAGGTTTATGTGTATAATAACATTCAATATGGAGTAAAGAGATACTGTAATTTTTGAGGTTTCTAATGAGATGTCGTAAATAATTACATTTTTTTCCGCTCACATTGCAAACGCAGGCTATTTGTACACCTTGAAAAGGTCTAAGAAAACTCCGCGATGGTATATGTCTATCTATTATGGATAACCCACAATAGCATTTTTTGTCATTTACTTTTTACGAAAAATAACGCCTTATTTTCTAAGCATTTTTAAACAATACAGCATTAATCAATATTTGATTAAGTACCTTAAATAAATTGTTGATTTAATATAGATCAATATGGCCGTTTACAGCATGTAATTTAAATGAACCTTTTAAAAGATTATTACTAGAGATTTTTAATTCACTGATTATAGCTATATAATATTTTTATTACTTTTTTTATGAACCCTTGCGAGGTGAAAAAAAATTACAATTTAAAGAATAAGAAAATCTTTAAAAAAAAAAATTTTTCTTCTGTTAATATACTATAAGATTATTTAATACTCACACTTTGAAAATATTAAAAGTCATATTTACATAACTACATCACGCAGTCTAAGACATCTGCTCGCAAATAAATTTAATTCAAAAATAGCCACTTCCCTAATCTTATCATAAAAGCATCTGCCGATTCCCCTAGCACCATAGAGGTCAACGTTCGCGAAAAAAAAACAATATTTCCGAACGGAAAGACTGAATGAACGCCTTCGCCTCAAGACGTAAAGGTGCGATATGTACCAATTACGCGCCAGCTGCTATTACAGCTGCGTTCGAGATTCAAATTCACTTGTCGCGTTACATTGTACGATAGACCGCGAAGTATGCGTTAATATTGACACGCAACTGTGTGCACTATTTGTATGACGCTATTGATTGCATTTCCGTGGCGGGTTGTGTCATGGCGCCCTGTGTGCAGCTGCGCGGGCACGCGCCAAGACGTTACGTTCCTTACCTCTGACCTGAGTTTTATTTCATTGTTCGAGATAACGGCGATGCTACCATTGCGTTCCGTTTTAAAAAAAAATGTTTTTAATCATGTATAGATTCAAGTTTTAATTGCCATTACAGCTGCGTTCGAAATTCAAATTCACTTGTCGCGTCACATTGTACGATAGACCGCGAAGTATGCGTTTATATTGACACGCAATTATGTGTACTATTTGTATAGCGTTATTGATTGTATTTCCGTGGCGGAGTGTGATACGTCGCCCTGTGTGCAGCTGCGCGGGCACGCGTCAAGACGTTACGTTCCTTACCTCTGACCTGAGTTTTTTGCATTGTTCGAGATAACGGCGATGCTACCGTTGCGTTCCGTTATCAAAAAAAAGGTCCTTCATCATGTATAGATTCAATTTTAATTTCAATTTTACTTAAATGAAATTTAAACAAACAGAATTTGTATTGTAGACAAAATGAATAATAATATTATTTTAAATAGAAAATATAAATAATTATAAATCCGTTTTCATGCCTACTATAATGAATACAGAAATGTTACTTTACAATTTAGTAAATCACTTAGTTCATTTTTTTTTAAACAAAACGCAATTTGATTAGAATCATAGAGATTCAAACTTTTTTTTGTCTTTTATATTTCAAGGTACTTTCATATCTACAGATAACTGCCAACCCCATCATAGATTTAAGTATATTTTTATACAACTAACTTATAATTATAGTTTACTTTTTAAAGAAGCACTAATCATCTTAACATAAAAAATGAATTTTTGTCTATATGTCCTTTATAAACTTACGGCTGGAAAGATATTAATGAAATTTTTAGACAATATTTAGAATGACCGCGGATGATCTTCTAAAGCTTGGTGGAGATCGGAGCATTATTTTTAACTTATTTTTAAAATCTGTATGCTAGAACTCAGATTTTATAAGCCGAACAGTAAAAAAAATATTAACTTATAATTTGTGAAACAATTGACAACATAACGGTGCTAAAAAAAATACGTGATAAAAAAAACTCTTACGAGAACGAGGTTCTATAATCTATTTATCTCTTATTATTCTTTTTACGGTTCAGTTAAAAATATGTTGACATAGCGCACCCTAAGAGAGCACGTGCCGAATTGCGATAAAATATATTTTTTACACTCAATCCGCCCACCTGAAAGAACTCTATTGTACTCCCCCAACCATAGACACGAGAGCGTTTATTTTTATATGTAACAGAATAAAGTACATTTTATCTCATCATTATATCTGCCTTAAGTAACTGGTTATGTGTACTTATAAAGTTATTATACTACAGTAAAGATAGTACGCCGCGTGGTATCCGGCGAAATGGAATAGTACCACCCTCATTTCTTACCGAGGTGTCGTAAAAGGCGACTAAGGTAAGTTGAACCACCGTGTGGTATCCAGTTTAGTAGAATAGACCTCTTTCTTACCGAGGTGTCGTAAAATACGACTAGGGTAAGTTGACGTCAGGCAGGCGGCCGGTTAACTTAACTAAGCGGTATGTTATGACATCTCGGTAAGAAAAGGGGTGGTCTATTCTACTCAGCCGGATACCACACGGCTGGTGGACTTACCTTAGTCGCCTTTTACGACACCTCGGTAAGAAATGAGGGTGGTCTATACTCAGCCGGATACCACACGAGAGGTCTAATGAATTTTTATATATTTTTCCCTTAAATTGAAGTGGCAATGTGTATAGGTAAAATGTAATAAAAATATTATAATTTATCGCACTCGACCAACCGCCTAGCAACACTCGAGGCGAACCATAAACAAACTGCATTTTTTTAGTCCGCACGCGTCAAGACCGATACAGATCGATATGATGGCGGTTCATTGTGCATTGTTCACTATTCGGGGGTGTTTGCTCTGTGGCATAGTGCAATTACTATCATAGAGATAAAACATAAAACAATGTCTATCAAACAATAAACCAAAAATAAATCATCGTTTTAATATATTCTTTATCAAAATAAACTTGTAAACAAGTGCTTTTGAATCAACTCTACTGCTGGTTCGGAAAGCTGTTCCTACTGAGAAGAGCCTAAGAGAAACTCGGCGGTTGCTTTTTAAACTTAATACTTATAACTAGTTACATTAAGTCATTACTATCTTGTATAGGGTGGTAGAGCTATATCCACACATTCTTATCATCTAAATAATCCTCAACAGTATAGTAGGCTTTCTGTATCAGCCTCTCTTTAACAATGTTAAACTGCTGTAGTGGCAAAGCTAAAATTGATTGCTGAATGTTGCTCTTTCAAAAATATAATTCATATCGCTAGTAACATTTAGTTATTACTATATTGTACTTAGTTTAGTTAAGTTATTACTATTTAGTTGTTACTATATTGAACAGGGTCGGACAATTTCTATATCCACGCATTGTTATCATCTAAGTAATCTAAGTAATCCTCAACAGTATAGTAGGCTTTCTGGATCAGCCTCTTATTAATAGTGTTTTTAAACTGATTTATAGAATTAGGCGTTACTTTGCGGAGATCCATAACACAAAAGTAATAATATCAATCGCAAAATCGCAAAGGCTTTGAGATTTTTTGCGATGCTTTGCTATTTTGTCGTGGAGTCTATCTCCTGATGATGCTTCGGTTGATTGATGAAGCTACGTCCACGCATTCCTTATCATCTAAGTAATCGCGAGGCTTTCTGTATCAGCCTCTAAGTACCATATAATTTCCAAAAAGAACGCGTTACCAATATATTTACATATATATTACAGTGATAAGGCCGTCCTTACACATTTTATTTTTAATTATTTGTTTTATTTGTATGTAATGTTGTGTGTAATAAAGAATTTCTTATCTTATCTTATATTTATACTAATATAATAAAAGTTGGAAAGTTTAAAACCGTAATATTATAGTATTTTGAAACCATAAAAATGGTTAATCTTAAAAGATAAACATATGCTGTCGCGGACTTTTAGAGGGGAATAATTTTGTGATACATGATTTTTTAATAACTATAACCGTTTATAGCGCACACGCCGTGTGGCATCCGGCTGAATAGAATAGTACCACCCTCATTTCTTACCGAGGTGTCGTAAAAGGCGACTAAGGTAAATTGACCCACCGTGTGGTATCCGGCTGAATAGAATAGTACCACCCTCATTTCTTACCGAGGTGTCGTAAAAGGCGACTAAGGTAAATTGACCCACCGTGTGGTATCCGGCTGAATAGAATAGTACCACCCTCATTTCTTACCGAGGTGTCGTAAAAGGCGACTAAGGTAAATTGACCCACCGTGTGGTATCCGGCTGAATAGAATAGTACCACCCTCATTTCTTACCGAGGTGTCGTAAAAGGCGACTAAGGTAAATTGACCCACCGTGTGGTATCCGGCTGAATAGAATAGTACCACCCTCATTTCTTACCGAGGTGTCGTAAAAGGCGACTTAAGTAAGTTGACCCGCCGTGTGGTATCCAGCTGAATAGAATAGTACCACCCTCATTTCTTACCGAGGTGTCGTAAAGTACGACATTGGTAAGTTGACGTCAGGCAGGCGGCCGGTCGTTAAAACGCAGCCAAATCATATGACAGCATGTTTATTACATGTTGTGCCGACCCCACTAGAGTGGGAAAAGGGCAGGAAGATGATGAACCGTTTATAGCGCACGCAAGGAAAGCTTTAAATTTTGCCGAATTCATACTATTTATTGCTGCTCCTCTCCTATTCATCTTAGCGTGTTATATAGCCTATAGCCTTCAATAGATGGACTATCTTACACTGAAATAATTTTTCAAATCGGTCCATTAGTTCCTGAGATTAGCGCGTTCAAACAATCTAAACTGTTCAGCTTCATACAAGGTTCAGGTTTTCAGTCTGTACAAGACAGTAACGACTTAATGTAAATAATATTAAGAATTATATTTTTAAAAGAGCAACCGCCGAGTTTCTTGCTGGCTCTTTTCGGTAGGAACAGCTTTCCGAACCAGCAGTAGAGTTGATTCAAAAGCACTTGTTTACAAGTTTATTTTGAATTCGAATTTATATATTAGTATAGATTTCTCGTAGCAATAATAACTTACATCATCCCCGATCAACGCATGTGGTACCAAATATTTATATATCCTCGACCTCCCCACCACCTCCCACGGTGAACATGTGGCCGCCGCACGCAGCGACACGTGAAATTTGTTCAATGAATATGCTTAAAATACAGCCAAAATCCACCATATGTCCACCATATACATTACCATAACCATAACTGTCGTATTACAATATACAAGACAAAATTATTTTGCTAAAATCCTCAGTTACGAAATATATCCAATCAAATCAAAACCTTTATTCAAATAAGCTTAGAATTAGGCGTTACTTTGCGGAGACCCATAATACAAAAATAATATAAATATATGGGACACTTACACACACGGTCGTCCGTCCCTAAAGTAATAATTAACAAATAATAATTATAACAAATAAATAAATTTATGGCGGATTATAAAAAAATAATTATAACTTAATTATTATTACTTTTGTACTAAGGTGTTTTGTGGTAAGGTATTTTTTGAATGTATCCTTTAGGTAATAATAATAATTTAATAATAATTTATTTCATTTCATTCCATAAAGTACAAATCATTCTGCTTAAATTTAATAAATTAAACTAATACATAAGTAAGTAACTTAATACTTAATAATTGTGTTATGACAGACAACTGGTGAATATAGTATACTTACTTATATAACTTTAAATATATACTTAAATACAAATCTGGCTCAAAGACCAACAAATTAATTTATAGAAAATATTGGGCTTCGGCGAGAATCGAATCCGCGACCCGCGGGGCTGAAAGCAGGGTCACTACCCACAGCACTAACGGGCCAGAAATAACATTATTTTGCTATAATCCGCGGTGTAGTAATATATAAAATATATATAATGCTAAATGTAGAGTGGACAATCGGTTATCATACCTGATACATGCAGGATTCGTAAAGACACATACACAAACCTCCACCACCGCCAGCACAATACACAAGCACTACGCACGTTCACTACCACAAACTCAACAATCGTTTCGCCCCGCAACCGAAGCATCATCAGGAGATAGACTCCACGACAAAATTGCAAAGCTTTGCGATTTTGTCGGTCGGTTTGTGGTGTCGGTGGCGATGGTGGAGGTTGTGCATGTGTTTTTATAATTCCTGCATATATCAGGTACGAAAACGTATAAGTCCACTCTACATTTAGCATTATATATATTTTCTATTTTACTTCATCGCGGATTATAGCTAAATAATTTTAGTATTACTTTTGAAGTAAAATTATTGTAATAATCATAAAAAAACCTGTTTAATAATTTTAATCTTAAAATTTAAATTAATCTACTCGATAAAAAACCTAGCCAATCATTCCTTGTAATCATTATATGCACGTGTGCTTTACCGTTTCCGAACGGAACGAATTTGAATTTCGAACGCTGTCAACGAAATGTGGGCGTTCGATGCTAAGACCACACTGAAACTCTATTATCTTTGGTGTTAAGCTATTCTTTTTAATTTAATTCGGTAGTTTTATATATTGAATTATTTACATTTATTATATTGGTTAAATAATGTAATAGAAAAACTGAAAATATTTATTTAAAGAAATTACTAACATTGTCACTTTTTCAATATAAACACAAAAAACTACAAAATATTATTAATCTAATAATAAAAAAAAACTTTTTTGAATAAAAAAAAATGATGTCTATTTTAAAAAAATTAAGGTTAATATATAATTTTTTTATAGTATAAGAAATAATATTTGATATTTCATTGAATTCTTTAAATCAATTTGTCTTTTACAGATTTTTTTAAATAAAAATTAAACAACTTTATTATCTTTTAACGAGTTTAATGTTTGTTAATTATTTTTCTATTTTTTTTTTCACTAAGTTTATCATTTTGATTTAGTATAAGATAATAAATGTAACAATTAATTAACTTTTGTTTATCATTTCATCGACCATGTTTTTAAACGTAATATATCATTAACAAATTATTTCCTCGACACATTGTTAATTGTTAAACTTAAAACATATTTCTGAAATCCCTTACAGCGTGTTCGCGCAAAAAACCCCTCGTAAATCATCTCATATCCTTAAGTTTAACTAAAATATCTATTTTGAGCGCTTTTTCGCTTTAAACTGTCAAACAAGCCGCCATTTCTGTAACGGCCCGCGACCTTTTTTAAATTACTCCTTAAGATTAAATTGAGATAAGTTTTGTTTCGTCGTTTATCTCAGTTGTTTGTTATCTGTAATAATATTATTAAAGCGAAAGTCTGTCTGTATTCAATAACGTAGTATTGAATACATATAGTAATAATTTCTGGTAACCTCAGCAAATATTGATTTATAACAATTACACGATACTCAAAACCTACTCATCACCCTCTTGCCCTTATCCCACTCTTAGTGGGGTCGGCACAACATGTTATAGACATGCCGTCACATGATTTGGCTGCGTTTTTACGACCGGCTGCTGCCTGACGTCGACTTACCTTTGTCGTATTTTACGACACCTCGGTAAGAAAGCGGATGGTCTATTATACTAAACCGGATACCACGCGGTGGGTCAACCACCTTAGTCGCCTTTTACGACACCTCGTTAAGAAATGAGGTTGGTCTATTCTACTCAGCCGGATACCACACGGCGGGTCGACTTACCTTAGTCGCCTTTTACGACACCTCGGTAAGAAGTGAGGTTGGTCTATTCTACTCAGCCGGATACCACACGGCGGGTCGACTTACCTTAGTCGCCTTTTACGACACCTCGGTAAGAAATGAGGTAAATAATTACATTTTTTCCCGCTTACATTGCAAACGCAGGCTGAACCCTACGAGATTTATCAAAATAATGTACTAAGTATTTGTTCACCTTGAAAAGGTCTACAGAAAAGTCCGTGATTGGTATATGTCTATCTCTGATGGATAACCCACTATAGCATTTTTTGTCATTTACTTTTTACGAAAAATAATGCATTATTTTTGAAGCAATTTTTATACAATACAGCATTAATCCTTATCCAATTAAGTACCTTAAATAAATTGTTGATTTAATTTAGATCAATATGGCCGTTTACAGCATGTAATTTAAGTGAACATTTTCGGAGATATTACAGATTGATAATGCCATGAGGAGGCCGCGCTTCGCCCTATAACACTTCGACTTTAGCAGCGATGTCGCTCTTTCAAGAGTTTGTTTAAAGACATTCTGTAATTAATTGTAAAAATAAAATACATAGGGAAAATGTAAAAGTAAATAAGTAAAAATGTACTATATGAATTTAGATATTCCAAAGATAGCAGGAAATCTTCTTCGTATAGGGAAAGGAGATTGTTTTTCTCCAAATTTAACGCGTGCGGGCCACGGGCAGTAATGAATGAATCAAAACTACTGGATCGATTTTAATCATTTTTTTGACACTGACTGACATGGGATATATCTCTGGGATATTTATCGCACACCGACATCGAATATAAGTATATTTTTTGAAAAACTGGAATTACTATTATACAAACTAAAGGTAAAATGTAAAAAAAACCTGGTGCTATGTGGAGATTGGAATGTGAATATTCTCGTTAAAAATAAAATATCAGAACTATTATTATCAATTCTAACTAACTACAACTTAATCAATCATATCAATAAACCTACCAGGAAACTGTCATGCATTGATCTAATTGTTAGTAACATTAAAGATGTAAAATCAGACAAACATTACCTTGCTTTATCTGACCATGAAACTGCCCAAACAATTACATTTCCCATTATGAATAAGCCCGAAAAGCCCATAAGTAAAATTTTGTCCATAAAGAGAAGAGATTTTTCCGCTGACAATAAAAACAAATTTATGGAATGTATGTCCGCATTGTCATTCAGTGAAGTATTAACGGAAACTAATACTAATAAAGCTTTTGAGAAATTTCATAACGAAGTTGTCCTTTTTTACAATTTGTGTTTTCCTTTTATAATAGTTAAATTAATAAATAAACAGATTAAAAATAAATGGATCTCCAAGGGACTAAAAAAATCATGTATAGTTAAAAGGCAATTATACTTAAACTATAGACTGTCTGCAAGTAATAAACGTTCAAATAAAATAAAATACAATAGATACGCAAGAATATTAAAAGCATGTATGGCCAAATCTCAAAGTCTTTCTAACACACACTACATATTTAAGTCCAAAAATAAGTGCAAAGCTTCTTGGGATGTCATTAATTCAAACATGCAAGCTAAGAATATGAGTAATGAAATAAAGAGCTTAAAACTAAATGAAAATGTAACGTTATCAAATCCCATAGAGATTGCTGAAGAATTTAATAAATATTTTATTAATATAAGCTGTAACTCAAATATACAAAGTGCCATAAAATATACAATAAAAAATATACCAAGGAACTGTCATTCCCTATTTCTCACTCCAGTAATCTCACACGATGTGTATGATGCTATACTACAACTGAAAGATACTAACGCAACGGGGTATGACGGGCTTAACACAAAAATAGTTAAATCTTGTGCATCATTTTTGGCACCAGCTCTAAGTCACATTATTAACTTATCCTTCTTAGAAGGTGTATTCCCTGACAACCTAAAAAAATCGGTAGTTAAACCTCTACATAAAAAGAATAATAAGAATGAATTAAATAATTACCGTCCGATAACGCTCAACCCCATTCTGTCAAAAGTTTTCGAAAAAATTATGTATAGTAAAATTTATAAATTCATCGATACGTTTAAAATTTTGAAGGAAGAACAATATGGCTTTAGAAAACAAAGTAGTACCACCCTTGCTTGTTTTGCACTAACAAAGTATGTATTGGAAAATCTTGACATTGGTCATAACATTGTGTCCATTTTCCTTGATATGACTAAGGCTTTTGACTTAATAAATCATAAAATACTACTTAATAAATTAGAATACTACGGGATACGAGGCGAGGCACTTAAATGGATATCCAGTTACCTTTTCGAACGGCAACAAAGTGTAGAAGTCATAGAGAATTCAGGAAGGTTTAAAAAACCATATCGTTCATCATTTGAAACGCAAAATCCTTATGGAGTACCCCAAGGAAGTATTCTCGGTCCTTTGCTATTCCTCCTTTATATAAATGACCTCCCAGATATAGTTTCGCATAAATGTTTTATGTACGCCGATGACACAACGATTGTAGTTAAAGCTAAAGACAAACAAAACATTGAAAAACAAACAAACGAAGCACTCAATTCGGTTGTACAATGGTTAAATCAAAATAACCTCAAAATTAATATGACTAAAACTCATTATATACATTTTCAAACAATCAAATCTAACCCAATAAATTTCAATCTAGAGTATGAATCATATAATATTGAGAAATCAAACACGACCGTATTTCTTGGGCTAACATTAGACAAGTTTTTTAACTGGAAAGCTCATGTAGAAGATCTGTGTAAGAGAGTGGACAGATTTATTTATGTTCTAAAAAAACTATCACAAGTTAGCAATAAAAGAACTGCCTTACTAGCTTATCATGGTTATGTATCATCGATTTTACGATACGGAATTTTACTGTGGGGAAATTCAACAGATGCTTCAAAAGCATTTATTAAACAAAAAGCTTGTGTACGATCTATATGCCGAGCAAATATTTTAGACAGTTGCAAACCATTGTTTAGGGACAATAAAATTTTACCGTTACCGTGTCTTTACATATACGAAGCATTGCTTTTTGTTAAAAAAAATCCCATTTTATTTCCTACATTAAATGAAATATATCCGAACAGGAGGTGCAGGCCATATCCACCAGGTAAACTCTGGGCGCCATCACAACGATTGGCTGTCTTTTCTAACAATTCATATTGTATGGCCATTACATTGTACAATAAACTCCCAAATTGTAAAAAAGAATTGCCTCTACTAAAGTTTAAGGGAGCAATTTTGGAAATATTAAACCAAAAAAATTATTATTCAGTTAACGATTACCTCAATGACAACAATATAGGTACTTAAGGTTTCAGTATAGTTGTAAGAATTTTTAAATAATTGACATATGTTTACAATAATGCAATAATTCTTCTTTTGTTAAATTTTATCTCTTTTCAACTTTTTAATAACATGACATAATTGTAATATTAATTTTAATTTCATTTTTAATTAATTGTAATTTTACTTTTTATTATACTTTTCTGGAAATTTTAGGCATTTTTAGTTTTCAATATTTGCACGCTGTTTGTGACAGTAGATTGTGTTAGGGAATTAAGTAATATGTTAAATCTATATGTACCCACAATTTCAGCAAATAAATTTATTATTATTATTATTATTATATATTTTATACCCGTGCGAAGCAGGGGCAGGCCGCTAGTTCTTTATATTTTTATATACACAATTTTTTTTATGTATAAATATCTCTATCATTACATGGTACTTGTATAAATTGTGCCCGAGTCAAAGATCGCGTGTACCGACCGACCGTTAGAATTTGACCTACATATCCGGCGATAGGATGCTGGGCAAGTGCTCTAATTGTGCGTTGAGATAGTCATGATCTCATTGCTCCCATTACAACACTCTTTGTTATTGAAACGGTTGTGCTATTTGGACGTTATACTAGTGTTATACTTTTGCTTTGCGTCTTTCAAAGTACGTAAGTCGTTTGTGGGTTTGGGTATGAGATTCTATAATAACATTCCGCAATCAATTATAGCTTTGGCATTACAGCAGTTTAAAAACACTATTAAAGAGAGGCTGATACAGAAAGCCTACTATACTGTTGAGGATTACTTAGATGATAAGAATGCGTGAACATAGCTACTCTTCAACCCTATGCAAGACTGTAATAACTAAATGTAACTAATATATCATCATATTTTAATAAGAGCAACCGCCGAGTTTTTCTTAGGCTCTTCTCAGTAGGAACAGCTTTCCAAACCAGCTCACCAACGAACCAACGAATGGTACAGACACAGTCCTCCAAAACGCGCCACTTTAAGCCAAGGTTCAATCTCGCAGGAGACCTTAAGACTTTCTTTCAAGTCGATGGTCAGATAGTCTTCCAATCATTATCAGCTCACTTTAGCCCATTGCTGGACATAGGCCTCTCCAATTGTTCGCCACTTAGCCCGATCCTGGGCTTTCTGCTTCCATCCACTGTCCGCTGTCCTGCGTATGTCGTCACTCCATCGAGTCTCAGGGTGTCCTACGTTTCCCGATTCGCGGTCTCCACTCCAGAACACGTCTACCCCAACGGTCATCGGTTCTACGACAGATATGGCCGGCCCATTGCCACTTCAGCTTGCTCATGTGCAGAGCTATGTCGGTGACCCTAGTTCTCTGACGGATTACTTCGTTGCTAATACGATCCCTTAGAGAAACCCTGAGCATAGCTCTTTCCATAGCCCGCTGAGCGACTTTAACCTTGTGGACCACCTGAGATAGTATTTCAAAACGCGCCGTTTCAAGCAAAGGTTCGTCTCCCAAATGACACCCGCAGTCTCAGGGAGTTGCAGATGCATAAAGATTCTTAGCAAAATGATTTGTATCTTCCAAGACGCTCATCTCAGTTATAACCAGTACATACAGCATCCATTAATGAATCTCTTATCTCCAAACAGTTATAATCCGGGCCAAGGATACACGATTTATCAATGAACTCTTTATCTTATAATATACAGAATTAGGCGTTACTTTGCGGTGGTCCATAATACAACAATAAGTTATTACTGTTTTCACTTATTGAAAAACTGTTAGAATAGAAATTAAGTCCAAAGGTTAATTTTGCTGTCAATTGTAAAGTTGTCATAGCTTAGTGGGGATCGGGCGGACTAAAAATTCAAAATATTCTTTATTCAAGTGGACTGTTTACAGTACTTTTGAATCGTCAAATGTTTTAAAGAAGCTACCACTGATTCGGAAGTTTGCTCCTACCGAGAAGAACCAGCAAACTCGGCGGATAATCTTTTAAAAAAAAATTATTACAATTTGATGGTTAAAAGATAATCGTGATCGTAAAAGATATGATAAAGGATTCGAGTCCACAGATATCACCAACCTTTTCTATTTTTTAATTTCACCAGGGTAAAATTTATTAGACGTTAAAGCGCAAGAGATAGGCTTTCGCATTTATATATAAGGATATCACCGCCAAGTTAACGATTGCTTCAAAAAACGGATAACTAATTTGAAAAACCGGAAAGACACCCAGCGAGTCAAATAAAAGCATGCAAAAAGTTCCATTCATTATCTCGTCATAGACAATTAGTTTTTTTTTCGGCCACAAAAAACCCGACCGACAAGTATATTTTCATTCACACATCGCGATATTCGCTAAATTTATTCAAATTTATTCGATTATGAAGACACGGATTTGTCTATCACCGGATACACGTTCCCACGGTGTTTGTAATATAATTTTATAATTTACTAGCAATGGCCAACGACTCTGTCTGTGTGTAAAGATTAAAACCGTAATATAGTCTTCAAACCATAAAAATGGTTTACATGGGTTAACCTTAAAAGATAAACATATGCTATATGCTTTTAACACAATTTCACGTCCCTACTGTTAACCATTGAGTTCCCTCGTCCGGAGCCAATCCTGTCATCAGGTCATGCTTATCATAAACATTGTCATCGGGCCTGGACCAGTATGTATCATCTCAATCGGACCAAGGGAAGTGGGGGATTAACTTGCAAGATTCCACCTTCACGTACATTGCAAATTGAATAAAAGGTTTTAATTAAGCTAAGAGCTTATGGCAGCTGATTTAAATATATTTACTACAATATATTAAGTTACTTTGGGGCTAGGACGATCTTGTCTGTGTTTGTCCCATATATTTATTACTAGCAAACTCCAGCGATTACGCCCGCGTGGAAAGATTAAAACCTTAATATAGTATTTTGATAACCATAAAATTAAAGTGGGTTAACCTTAAATGCTAGACATATGCTGCGGACTTTTATTTAGAACTTTTAGAGGAGAACAATTTTGTAATACATGATTTTTGAATAACTAACGTTTACTCAGCGCACGTAAAGAAAGCTTAAAATTTTGCCGTTTTCGTAATATTCTTTAATGCTGCTCCTCTCCTATTCATCTTAGCGTGATGTTATATCGTGGAGTCTATCTCCTGATGATGCTTCGGTTGCGGGGCGAAACGATTGTTGAGTTTGTGGTAGTGAATGTATGTGCTTGTGAATTGTTGAGCGGTGGTGGAGGTTTGTGCATGTGTTTTTACGAATCCTGAATGTATCAGGTATGATAACCGATTGTCCACTCTAAATTAAGCATTATATATATTTTCAATTTTACTTCATCGCGGTTATAGCAAAATAATTTTATTATTACTTTTGTAGAGAAAGATGGTAAGGATATGTAATGAGGGGTGGATATCATGACCAAACAAGTGTTAAATATGAATGTATGGATATGTGACTAGAGGCAGGCTGAGTGCAGTATGACATATAACAGGAGCAGCGACAGAGTTGGATGATAGGAGAGAATGTGGAGGGATATGTGACTAGAGGGAGGCTGAGAGATGGTTGTATTGTGTGCAGTATGACATATAACAGGAGCAGCGACGGAGTTGGATGATAGGAGAGAATGTGGAGGGATATGTGACTAGAGGGAGGCTGAGAGATGGTTGTATTGTGTGCAGTATGACATATAACAGGAGCAGCGACAGAGTTGGACGATAGGAGAGTGGGAGATAGAAACATGTGATACACTTTGATGGGGATAAGGTCAGGAAAATGACTAACGATCGACCCATAACCAACATATATATACTGCGTCGTATATATTTCCGTTTGTACGTTTTATCTCAACACAACACGTTGGCAAAACCGTTACGTTATCACATGTTCGCTCAGTCTAATTATACACAATATTCAATAACAATGTGATAAGGATAACGGAAAACAGCTTTGTTACCGGATCCGTTTTCCCTGTAACAGACCTTGTTTTATATATAACATAATAAATCCTATTAATATTATAAATGCGAAAGTTTGTGAGTATGGATGTATGTTTGTAACTCTTTCACTGCGAATCCAATGAACTAATATCGATGAAATTTGGCAGTTATTCCTCATATACCAGAATAACATATAAGCTATAGAAATGCTTTTAATTCTACAGGAATAGGATGACATTAAAAAGCGCCATCTATGATCGACCAAACACCCACCACACCCATTTCTTACCGACATGTCGTACAAGGCGACTAAGGTAAGTCGACCTGTCGTGTGATATCCCGCTAAGTAGAACAGACCACACAATTTCTTACCGACATGTCATTAAAGGCGACTAAGGTAAGTCGACCCGCCGTGTGATATGCAGCTGAGTAGAATAGACCACCCGCATGTCTAACAGAGGTGTCGTAAAATACGACTAAGGTAAGTTAAAGTTAGGCAGGCGGCCGGTCGTAAAATACATGTGAATAACATATTGTGCCGACCCCACTTAGAGTGGGGATAAGGGCAGTAGGATGATAAAAATTATAAATTAAAAATGCTAGAATCCATTCAGTTTAATATAACCTTATTTAAATATACTCTAAATTAAAATAACGAATAATATTAGTTACATGAGAACTTTCGAAAAAAATAAAAATTTGAAATTCGAACGTGACGGCCATAGACAAGAGAGAACAAGATGGCGCCCTCGGGGTCACGACCTGCCAAACAAAGGCGCGCAAATTCCCGTGCGAATCTGGATCATCTGATTATCTATTGTTATTTTTTTTAACGCTTCCTTATTTAGGGTAGGTTTTTCAGTGTACCGCTTCTCTGTAGAGATTGTACAAGGGATAGTTTTGTATTATTAGGATTTCTTCCCAGGATATTGCGGGTTCGACAGATGGACGTTATGAATTGATTTTGGATATTATATGGTCATCGTAAATAAATATTTAAATTATTAATTTATAGAATTAGGCGTTACTTTGCGGAGATCCATAATACAAAACTAATGAGAATATTATTTTGCTATAATCCGCGATAAAAGAAAATATATGTAATGCTAAATTTAAAGTGTACTATTCGTTCCCATACCTAATACATGGAGAATTTGTAACAACTCATGCACTACCCGACACCGATTTTGTCGTGGAGTCTATCTCCTGACGATGCTTCGGTTACAGGGCAAAACTATTGTTGAGATTGCGGTGGTGAATGAGTGCAGTGCTTGTGTATTGTTATGTTATCGGTGTCGGGTAGTGAATGAGTTCTTACAAATTCATTTATCAGGTATGAGAACGAATAGTACACTATATTTAGCATTACATATATTTTCTTTTATCGCGGATTATAGCAAAATAATCAATATTCCAAGTGGCAAAGCGCTGGCTTGAGATTATTAATGCCGATATGAGAGCCAATAATTTACGAAAATCAGATGTTCAAGATCGGACAAAGTGGAGGAAAATGAGTCGGAAAGCGGACCCCGGGTCTTCGGGACATAGCTAAGAAGAAGAAGAATATTCTCAAAGAATATTCTCATTAATTTTATCCCATATATTTAAAAAACAATTAAATATTAATACATATAAATAAAGTATACGCCGTGTGGTATCCGGCTGAATAGAATAGTACCACCCTCATTTCTTACCGAGGTGTCGTAAGAGGCGACTAAGGTAAGACGACCCGCCGTGTGGTATCCGGCTGAGTAGAAAAGACCAACCTCATTTCTTCCCGAGGTGTCATAAAAGGCGACTAAGGTAAGTTGACCCACCGTCTGGTATCCGGTTTAGTAGAATAGACCACCCTCATTCTTACCGAGGTGTCGTAAAATACGACAGAGGTAAGTTGACGTCAGGCAGGCGGCCGGTCGTAAAAACGCAGCCAAATCATTTAACAGCGTGTTTATAACATGTTGTGCCGACCCCACTTAGAGTGGGATAAGGGCAGGAGGATGATGATGATGAGAGCCAATAATTTATGAAAATCAGATGTTCAAGACCGGACAAAATGGAGGAAAATGAGTCGGAAAGCGGACCCCTGGTCTTCGGGATATCGCTAAGAAGAAGAAGAATATTCTCATTACTTTTGTGCCATATATTTAAAAAACAATTAAATATTAATACATATAAGTAAAGTATGTCCGTCTATCCCAAATCGCGTGCGAGTAAGTATAGCACACAGCTGTTGCAGTAAACAGTCACTCGCCTCCAACGGTTTGGAGATGCGGTACATATAAACATGAGTTACACGTCTTAGCGGACAGTTGTGTTCAAAAGTGTTACTGGCAACATTTTACAAGATTCTAATGTATCTAGGTATCTTTAATATTTAAATGAGTTAACCTTGTATGTATGTATATCCTCGGTGAACCGAGCCTTGCTCGATAATTTATTACAAAATAAAAAAAACAAAAGTAATAATAAAATTATTTTGCTATAATCCGCTATGAAGTGAAATAGAAAATATATATAATGCTAAATGTAGAGTGGATGATCGGTTATCATACCTGATACATGCAGGATTCGTAAAAACATGCACAAACCTCCACCACCGCCACCACGATACACAAGCACTATATACGTTCACTATCACAAACTCAACAATCGTTTCGCCCCGCAACCGAAGCATCATCAGGAGATAAACTCCACGACCAAAGTCGCAAAGCGTGGTTTTCTATTTTACTTCTTCGCGGATTATAGCAAAATAATTTTCTTATTACTTTTGTATTATGAATCTCCGCAAAGTAACGCCTAATTCTATAAAAAATAAAGTCCTAATAAATCCTTAGTATTTTTATTTGTAGAAACCATCCGTTCCACGAATAACTACGCTGACTTGACAATTTTTAGTAAAAATAGTGTTTTATGCATTCAATGTAAATTTTTAATGCTCAAAAACAGAATTAAACGATTTTTTTTAAATAAAACCTAAATCGATTCACGCTGTCAAACGTAAAGTCAAACGTTTTGGGGAAAAAAAATCGTTCTAGATTTTAAAAAAAGTTTTAGTTATATTTTTTAAAAAAATGTCGTTTTAACCCTGTTTACGGGCTCTAAAATTTTTTAAAATTTACGTTAAATACAATCACAATTATTCGCTGTCAAACGTAAAGTCATGGTAGATCATTTGGGCAACGGGCGGTCTAGAGAGGTGAAAATATCTAGGATCGAGCCCCACCTGCCCTATTATTTTTTCATATTTCTTTTAAATTTTATTTTTTGACGTGACAACGTGTTAAATTAGGTTGCGGCTTGGAGTCACTCATGAAAAAGTGTAACTCTCACGTCTGTTACGATGAGTCACCGAACGAAAGAGAGGCCCGCCGGACTGGCGAATGCCTTGCGTCTCTCTCCCACTCCAATCCATCGCATTTTTGACATCATTTTCAAAATTACCCAGGTACTATGTACATACAAGATTAACTCATTTAAATATTAAAAATTATCATACTAAAACATTTATTTGCGCGTGTATACTTGAATTATTACTAACATCCTGTCCTGATAAACGAGTTGTACCCACTCGGGTTGACGGCCTAGTGCCTGGTATACAAAAACACACATACTTTCCCATTGCTGTACACATCTTGACACCATACCGTACGTCCCTTCAATCCTGGACTAATTTCCGGTAGTTTAAAGCTTTTATTTAACTTGTATGTGAAGGTGGAATCTTGCAAGTTGATGCCCCACTCCATGGTGTCCGATTGAGATGATACACACTGGTGCAGTCCCGATGACAATGTTTATGATAAGCATGACCTGATGACAGGATTGGCTCCAGACGAGGGAACTCAACGGTTAACAGTAGGGACATCCGATTTAGTATCCGGTAGGGGTATCCAGTTGAGTAGAATAGACAACCCTCTTTCTTACCGAGGTGTCGTAAAAGGCGACTAAGGTAAGTCGACCCGTCGTGTGGTATCCGGTTGAGTAGAATAGACCACCTTCTTTCTTACCGAGGTGTCGTAAAAGGTGATTAAGGTAGTCAACCCGCCGTGTGATATCCGGTTGAGTAGAGACCACCCTCTTTCTTACCAAGGTGTCGGAAAAGGCGACTAAGGTAAGTCGACCCGTCGTGTGGTATTCGGTTGAGTAGAATAGACAACCCTCTTTCTTACCGAGGTGTCGTAAAAGGTGATTAAGGTAGTCGACCCGCCGTGTGATATCCGGTTGAGTACAATAGATCACCCTCTTTCTTTCCATGGTGTCGTTAAAGGCGACTAAGGTAAGTCGACCCGTCGTGTGGTATTCGGTTGAGTAGAATAGACAACCCTCTATCTTACCGAGGTGTCGTAAAAAGTGATTAAGGTAGTCGACCCGCCGTGTGATATCCGGTTGAGTAGAATAGATCACCCTCTTTCTTACCGAGGTGTCGTAAAACGCGACTAAGGTAATTCACAGACAGTTTCTAAACTGTATGAAAAGCTCACAATTAAATTCAAACTGACCATTCGAATTTAGAATCCCAGATAAAAAACAAAGCGAGCGGGAATAGAACGAAATCTGTGGTCGAAAAAAAAACACGCTCTATGATTGAAAAAAAAAGCAAGGAAACTTGCTCCAACGGTCGACGCCCGTCTTTTTCTAACGCGTGCCTCTCCCACGCACATATGATCCGGCATATTAAAATACCGTACCCCGGGACAAAGAAAAAAACTCATTGTCTATGGTGTATCGGCTTATAGGGCATGATAAGCGAACTGGATGCCTAGTTTATGGTATACGTTCCTTAGCGCGCGCTTAGGAAGCTATTTTCTAGAATTAATTAGTTAGTTTTTATTAACTACACTAGCGGACCGCTCCGGTTTCGCGCGTATAAAATATATATCCCATGTCACTCAGTGAAAAAAAATGATTAAAATCGATCCAGTAGTTTTGATTTATTCATTACTGCCCGTGGCCCGCAAGCGTTAAATTTGGAGAAAAACAATTTCCCTCTTCCTATACCAAGAAGATTTCCTGCTATCTTTGGAATATCTAAATTCATATACTACATATTTATTTTTACAATTAATTACAGAATGTCTTTATATACAACATTCACAGCTTTCTTGTCATTAAAGAAACTCTTGAAAGAGCGACATATAGCTGCTAAATTCGAAGTGCTACAGGGCGAAGCGCGGTTTCCTCACGGCATTTTAAATCTGTAATATCTTCGAAAATGTTCATTTAAATTATACGTAAACGGCCATATTGATCTATATTAAATCAACAATGTATTTAAGGTACTTAATTGGATAAGGATTAATGCTGTATTGTATAAAATTGCTTCGAAAATAGGGCATTATTTTTCGTAAAAAGAAAATGTCAAAAAATGCTATTGTAGGTTATCCATAAGAAATAAACATATACCATCGGACTTTTCTGTAGACCTTTTCAAGGTGTACAAATACTTAGTACATTATTTTGATAAATCTCGTAGGGTTCCTGCGTTTGCAATGTAAGCGAAAAAAAAATTAATTATAACATCACATTAGAAACCTCAAAAATTACAGTATTTCTCTACTCGGTATTGAATGTTATTATACATATAAACCTTCCTCTTCAATCACTCTATCTATTATAAAATTGCATTAAAATATGTTGCGTAGTTTTAAAGATTTAAGCATACAAAGGGATATATGGACAAACAAAGAATGTGACTTTGTTTTATACTATGTTGTGATTATTGATGCCGAGTACAGAATATATGGCACGATGGAATTATTTCTTTGTAATCTTTGACAAAAACATGTATTTCTAGATATAGAAATGTATTTTTTTATGTGAGATTAAACTGCACTGATCTATTATCTATGGTCTTATTGTAAAAGAATGTGATAATCTATTTTCTTTTCTATATCGCGTGTTTTTGGTATTTACAATTTAAGTCCGCGTGATTCCTTGCGAGAGAATTTTATGGAAATAGGTATCCTTACATTTGCTTCACAGTATATTTTAAGTAATTTAATTTTTGTATATAAAAATATAAAGAATTATAAAACAATAGGTGATGTATATAATAGACAAAGTAGGAACCGACATAAGCTTGCGGCCCCTGCTTTGAACAAAAGTACGTAAGTCGTTTGTGGGTTTGGATATGAGATTCTATAATAACATTCCGCAATCAATTTTAGCTTTGCCATCACAGCAGTTTAAAAACACTATTAAAGAGAGGCTGATACAGAAAGCCTACTAAACTGTTGAGGATTACTTAGATGATAAGAATGCGCGGATATAGCTACTCTACGACAGTGTACAAGATAGTAATGACTTAATGTAACTAGTATTAAGAATGGTATTTTTAAAAGAGCAACCGCCGTTTTTCTTGCTGGTTCTTTTCGGTAGGAACAGCTTTCCGAACCAGCAGTAGAATTGATTCAAAAGCACTTGTTTACAAGTTTATTTGAATAAAGAATATTTTGAATTTGAATATAAATTCTCTCAACAAACGCGGATTACATCAAAACAATTCTATTGTCATGAATCATTGTTTACTTTTATGCAATTTCAAACACTGCGGTTTCTTCTCGGAACACTTACCGCGTGTAGTTAAGTTAAAGTTAACTAGTTACATACAGTTATGTCTCCATGTAGTGGAAATTGGACCTAATTCGTCAAATTGGATATTTCCTATAGCCAACGGTGAGTTGCGACACTTTCATGACCGGAACCAAAAATTATATACATCTCGACATATCAATTAACGGTCGTCCAATATCCTAAAACATGGTATTAGAAAAACACGAGTGAAATGTAATCAGGGAAAATAATGACCAAACGAGTGTTAAATATGAATGTGAATGGATATGTGACTAGAGGGAGGCTGAGAGATGGTTGTATTGTGTGCAGTATGACATATAACAGGAGCAGCGACAGAGTTGGATGATAGGAGAGAATGTGGAGGGATATGTGACTAGAGGGAGGCTGAGAGATGGTTGTATTGTGTGCAGTATGACATATAACAGGAGCAGCGACAGAGTTGGATGATAGGAGAGAATGTGGAGGGATATGTGACTAGAGGGAGGCTGAGAGATGGTTGTATTGTGTGCAGTATGACATATAACAGGAGCAGCGACAGAGTTGGATGATAGGAGAGAATGAGGAGGGATATGTGACTAGAGGGAGGCTGAGAGATGGTTGGATTGTGTGCAGTATGACATATAACAGGAGCAGCGACAGAGTTGGATGATAGGAGAGAATGAGGAGGGATATGTGACTAGAGGGAGGCTGAGAGATGGTTGGATTGTGTGCAGTATGACATATAACAGGAGCAGCGACAGAGTTGGATGATAGGAGAGAATGAGGAGGGATATGTGACTAGAGGGAGGCTGAGAGATGGTTGGATTGTGTGCAGTATGACATATAACAGGAGCAGCGACAGAGTTGGATGATAGGAGAGAATGAGGAGGGATATGTGACTAGAGGGAGGCTGAGAGATGGTTGGATTGTGTGCAGTATGACATATAACAGGAGCAGCGACAGAGTTGGATGATAGGAGAGAATGAGGAGGGATATGTGACTAGAGGGAGGCTGAGAGATGGTTGGATTGTGTGCAGTATGACATATAACAGGAGCAGCGACAGAGTTGGATGATAGGAGAGAATGTGGAGGGATATGTGACTAGAGGGAGGCTGAGAGATGGTTGTATTGTTTGCAGTATGACATATAACAGGAGCAGCGACAGAGTTGGATGATAGGAGAGAATGTGGAGGGATATGTGACTAGAGGGAGGCTGAGAGATGGTTGTATTGTGTGCAGTATGACATATAACAGGAGCAGCGACAGAGTTGATAGGAGAGTGGAAGAGAGAAACAGAAATGCCATTATCCGATTAAGGTAAGTTACCGCCATGCAGGAGGTCGGTCGTAAAATACCTAGCTTAATCATGTGACAACGTGTATACAACATGATATGCCGACCCCCACTTAGAGTGGTGTAAGGGCAGAACAATGAGATACAGCAGATATATTCACAGTTCACTCAGCGCACGCAAGGAAAGCTTTAAATTTTGCCGTTTTCGTACTATATTTTATTGCTGCTCCTCTCCTATTCATCTTAGCGTGATGTTATATAGCCTATAGCCTTCCTCAATAAATGGACTATCTTACACTGAAAGAATTTTTCAAATCGGCCCAGTAGTTTAGAGCGCGATCAAACAATTAAACTCTTCATCATTTCATAGTATAGAACCGGCTATACTCACGTCTTATTCTATCGGATTAGCCCGACTAGCCTGAGTATAGCCGGTTCTATACATTAATTATGAATATAAACTATCGTGAGTGTTATTCATAATTAATGTTAAGATTCTGGTTATACTCACGTATTATGTTATCGGATGAGCCCGACTAGTTTCAAGCACATACGGGGCTCTTATTCATGAGCTCTTAACGCGGCGTTACCGCGGCGGAAAACTTTGGGCTCGTCCGATAGAATAAGACGTGAGTATAGCCAGAATCTATACATTAATTATGAATACTCACGATAGTTTAAATTTAAAAACTCTTCAGCTTTATATATTAGTATAGTTCTTTCCACAGACATGTATTTAAGAATGCAGGAATATCAAGCGAACAGTTTCAATTCAAATTCACGTGACGCAACAACTTCCTGAGACTAATAACATCTGGTCGTGTAGCCAATCAACCAGCGATATAAAGAATATCATTAAACTGCGTTTATTAATTAAACATTAAAGCTTTCATCAAGTTTTCAATTTAATTAGTGTACCCTCTCTCCATTGCTATAACAATCTATCTATATATATAAAAGAAAGTTGGTCTTAGTTACACTATTTATAACTCAAAAATGGATGAACCAATTCGGCTGAAAATTGGTGTAGACGTTGCTCAGAACCAGGAGACGGTCATAGGATACCTTTCATCCCGTTCGACCGAATTTATTTTATCCCGTCAAGTCACTATAAAACGTGGTATAACAAAATCGACTATGACATTGAATAACAAAACGCAAATGTCAGTGGAATAAAAAACATAGATGACAACTAAACGTAATTTTGTCTTTGGTGAAGTATGGTAAGAAATTTGTCAATTATCAAAATAATAGCTTAACGTCACTACATAGTATAAAACAAAGTCCCTTTCTCTATCTGTCCTTATGTCCTTATATCCTTTTGTATGCTTAAATCTTTAAAACTACGCAACAGATTTTGATGCGGTTTTTTAATAGATTGGTACTTACGGAAAATGTAAAAGTAAATAAGTAAAAATGTAGTACCTATATGAATTTAGACATTCCAAAGATAGCAGGGAGTCTTCATGGTATAGGGTATGGGAATTTACTCCAAATTAAACGCGTTCGGGCCACGGGCAGTAATGAATAACACAAAACTAATGGATAGATTTTAATCATTTTTTCACTGAGTGACACAGGCTATATATTTTATACCCGTGCGAAGCCGGAGCGGGCCACTAGTACTAATATATAAAGCTGTTTGATTTGTTTGATTGTTTGAACGCGCTAATCTCAAGAACTAATGGTCCGATTCGAAAATTATTTCAGTGTAAGATAGTCGATTTAAGGAAGGCTATAGACAATATAGCACGCTAAGGTGAATAGGAGAGGAACAGCAATAAAAATTATTACGAAAAAAACAAAATTCGAAGCTTTTCTTGAGTGCGGTGAGTAAACAGTGAAAGTTATTAAAAAATTATGTACTTCAAAATTGTTCCCTCTAAAAGTTCTAAATTGAAGGCCGTTCTTCAACTAAAAGGTGGCAACCCTAGCGACAGCATATGTCTAGCTTTTAAGGTTAGGTAACCCGATTTAACCATTTTCATCTTTTCAAGCGGCAATTGCAAGTGTTATATATATAATTTATAGAATTAGGCGTTACTTTGCGGAGATCCATAATACAAAAGTAATAATAAAATTATTTTGCTATAATCCGCGAAGAAGTAAAATAGAAAATATATATAATGCTAAATGTAGACTGGACAATCGGTTCTCATACCTGATACATACACGATTCAATCGATGAATAAATGAAATGAATTGAATGAATGAATGATGAAATTGATGATCAATGAAAGGATATTTTCTATTTAACTTCATCGCGGATTATAGCAAAATAATTTTATTATTACTTTTGTATTATAGATCTCCGCAAAGTAACGCCTAATTCTATAAATTACTAGGTAATTCTTCATGCCTAAGTGAATTGCTTACACTTAAAAGCTAAGGAATTTCCAAAAATAATCACAGTACAAAGTCTAGCTATAATGTCGCCATACTGTAGTAAATAAATTCGATGTAGTCAAAAAAAATAACTACTAGGTACTTCTTCATTCCTAAGTGAGTGGCTTACACTTAGAAGCTAAGGAATTTCCAAAAATAAATAATCACAGTACAAACAAAGTCCCGCTATAATGTCGCCATCTTATCATTTAACGTCTTTCCCAGTTAAGACATCGCTTGCGCAACATCCAGAAATTTGAACTTGGAACTTTCTATTTACACGTTTGAATTACGAAAAATCTGGTTCCCGTTCGAAATTCAAATCCCAACGGTCGACCATAGACGTTATTACTTTTAGTGGGAAAGAGCGCGCGTTCACTGACGCGATGTTTTAATAAGTATGAGTAATAGAGATGCTTTAATCAAGTACTTAAATTAATAACACCTGCCTTCTGATATAGGAAGTGATATTTCAAGAATATTCTACAATAAAATTCCGCAATCAATTTTATCTTTGCCATTACAGCAGTTTAAAACACTATTAAAGAGAGGCTGATACAAAAAGCCTACTATACTGTTGAGGATTACTTAGCTGATAAGAATGCGTAGATATAGCTACTCTACGACAGTGTACAAGATAGTAATGACTTAATGTAACTAGTTATAAGTATTTTGAAAAGAGCAACCGCCGAGTTTCCGATAGGTGATGTATATAATAGACAAAGTAGGAACCGACATAAGCTTGCGGCTCCTGCTTTGAACAAAAGTACGTAAGTCGTTTGTGGGTTTGCGTATAAGACGTATCGATTATTTTTTCAAAATAAACGATTTTTAATAATCGATAATATTTTCAACAAAAATCGATTTTTTAAAAATCGATTATTTTAGGTATCCCTGTTTCGACTTTACTCTTATTCTTGTTTTTTTAAGATTAGATATGCATTGTTGGATGCCAAACTACACATTTTAATCCAATTTCACAAACAGCGCATCTGGTATTATATCTTGGTAGTTGTCCACTTTAATTAGCCTTTATTGTTATAAATATTAATATTAATATTTATGTTAAGACAGCTTTTGAAATAATCAGAAAATAATCGATTTAAAAATTCAATTATTTCGTAACAAAATAATCGATTTTTAAAAAGTCGATTATTTTTAAAGGGATAAAAATCGATTCTTTATTAATCGATTTTTGTTTAAACGAAGATTTAAGCATACATAGGGATATAGGGACATAGGGAACAGACAGGGAAAGCGACTTTGTTTTATACTATGTAGTGAAGCATTCTTTTGCAAATTAAACACTTCATAGTTCCACAAATTACGTGAATGATATTTCCGCTTTACTCCAGTAATAATACAAGATGACTTTGTCCCAAATACCACGATTCAGGAAATGAATCCTTTACTTAATTTATATAAGTAGTCATTGTTTTACTTAACCACAAAGTACAAAATTTTAGTTGAAAACTTTCTTCAATAACTTTGCATGGATTTTCTTTAAAATAAGCTGATTATTGTAAAATTTTAACAGCATTTTTACTTTTGCACCGTTTACTGCGACCATAGAGAACTATTTACTTTTAAAGCAAAGAACATCTAGCCGTTTAACATTTGGTGTTATTTTTTTATTTAAAACATCCATCATACACTTATCCTACTCTAAGTGGGATCGGCACATGTTAATACATGTTTTGCTCTTTATTACCGAGGTGTTTAAGGCGACTAACATGAGTTAACCAACAGTTGGTATCGGGTTGAGTAGAATAGACTCTTTCTTACCGAGCTTTCATAAAATACGACCAAGGTAAGTTACGTCAGACCGATCATAAAGTACGTAGCCAAATCACATGTTTATAACATGTGCAGTTTTTTTTACCTTTATTGCACTTATAAGATATAAAAGTACAAAAGGCGGACTTAACACTAAATATAGCGTTCTCCACCAGCCAACCTTAGTGTCAAACGGTAAATTTAAATAGGTGCAGCGAACAAACAAACAGAAGAAGAAAAAGTAATAGGCATAAATAATTAAGAAATGAAAATCAATAAACTGTAGCGACGTGCGTAGGCAAATAAGAAATAAATAAATGGATAACAATAAATATAAGGTAATACATAAAACAAAAGATGGTATAATGGTATAATGATGGTAAAGATGGAAGACTTAGAGTGGGGTAAAGGCGGGAAAATGATGAAGCATTATTTAAGGAAGAGTTATCGCGAAATAGAAAAAATCGCGCGCCTAACAAAGAGGAAGTCAAATATATACTGAGTAGCAGCAACCGTTTCCGTTTCTCCGTAGATGTATAAAAAGCTTTACGATCTCAGAAATCACTGACGAATATGTTCCTTAGGAACGATTACTAGGCGTTTTTAGGGCCGGTTTTGTCCCCGAACAAGTCCGCTGTTGTAGCGCTGAGTAAACGGTAATAGTTATTCAAAAATCATGTACTACAAACTTGTTCCCCTCTAAAAGTTCTAAATAAAACTCCGCGACAGCATATGTCTAGCTTAAGGTTAACCCACTTTAACAATTTTTATGGTAATCAAAAAACTATATTACGGTTTTATTCTTTTTTAAAGTTTTTAAGTTCTTAGCTCAATTAAAAGCTTTTATTTAACTTGCAATGTATGTGAAGGTGGAATCTTGCAAGTTAATGCCCCACTTCCCTGTGTCCGATCGAGATGATACATACTGGTCCAGTCCCGATGACAATGTTTATGATAAGCGTGACCTGATGACAGGATTGGCTCCAGACGAGGGAACTCAACGGTTAACAGTAGGGATATGAAAGTTTGATTTAAATCTTTTTCAAGTTGCTTTATTTTTATTTTTACTTATTTATTTATTATTAGTAGTTTACAGAATTAGGCGTTACTTTGCGGAGATCCATAATACAAAAGTAATAGTAAAATTATTTTGCTATAATCCGCGATGAAGTAAAAAAGAAAATATATATAATGCTAAATGTATAGTGGACTATCCGTTTTCACACCTGATAATGTAGGATTCGTAAAAATACATCCACAAACATCCACCACCGCCACCACAATACACAAGCACTACACATGTTCACTATCACATTCAACAATCGTTTCGCCCCGAAAGCGAAGCATCATCAGGAGATACGACTCCACGACAATTTTTTTGCTTTGCGATTTTGTCTATATTGAATATTATTGTTAAAAATATTTATTACTTATTTTTAAGATGATATATTGTTAGATTTTTTATCGTTATAAAGCGCAGAAAGTTTCGTTTTTTTATAGGACTATCCGCGACGATCGTGAGCCGCATTGACGCGGGATAATCTGTGGTTTCCGGCGACCTTGGTACAGTGTTATTGGTCGGTGACGGAGAAACGTGTGGCTTTACGAGTCGAGGACCTGTGCCTGTATTTATAAAAATAGCAATATTTATGTTAGGTGTTAATATAACGTGCATAGAGTTTTTAAAATTATTCTTTATTCAAATTGGATTTTTCCCGCAACTTAATTTGTGTGGACTGTTGTCGCGTAGGTTTGTAATAGATGGCGCTTTTCAATGTCATCCTATTCCTGTGGAATTAACAGAATAAATCAAAACTGCTGGATCGATTTTAATAAATTTTTTTCACTAAGTGACTATATTATATACCCGTGCGAAGCCGGTGCGGGTCACTAGTATTAGTATAGATATAAGATTAGCAGAAAGTAGGATTATAATCTTAATATTTAAATGAGTTAATCTTGTATATATATATATTTTCTGAATCTCGGAAACGGCTCCAACGATTTTCCTGAAATTCAGCATGTAGGAGGTTTTGGGGGAAAAAAATTGATCTAGCTAGGTTTTATGTAAAAAAAATATTGTTTTTGGGCATTAAAAAACACTAACATTTATATTGAATTGAATTTTCGCCATTAGCTGTCAAGTCGACGTAGCTTATTCGGTTAGCGGGCAGCCTCGAGAAATGTGAGTGCCAAGGATCGATCCCAACTAAATAATTGTTTTTTCTTTTTTTTAAGTTTTTTTTTTGTAAAAAATTACCAGATATTATTAGTAATATAGGATAGGCCTTCGCAAAGTAACGCTATGTATGAATTATTTATAGATGCTTTCTATGTCTTCCGCGTCACATAGGGGATGTCCCTTATGGTAATCAAGAGCTATAATATTAACAGGGGTGCTCACATCTGGTGGGGTCAACGCACTGCGGGGGTAGAATCGATCGAAGTGCCCACATCACCCCACTACTGGGGTATTTGCCTATATTGTAGACTAATTGATTCTGCATTGGTGTTCAAATTTAAATTCAAAATATTCTTTACTAGTAATATCCCCCGGTTTCACCCGCGTACATACCGATCTCGTGGTAGTGGAAAGTCTACTAAGTCGGATTGTACATTTATGTTTGTTAAATATATTATCAATAGTTTCAGATACGCATACGGTGACAGATTTTTATGACAAATTTTTTACACCTTATTACATTTTTATTACACATCATCATCTTCCTGCCCTTATCCCACTCTAAGTGGGGTCGGCACAACATGTTACAAACATGTCACATGATTTGGCTACGTATTTTACGACCGGCCGCCTGCCTGACGTCAACTTACCTCTGTCGTATTTTACGACACCTCGGTAAGAAAGAGGGTGGTCTATTTTACTAAACCGGATACCACACGGTGGGTCAATTTACCTTAGTCGCCTTTTACGACACCTCGGTAAGAAATGAGGTTGGTCTATTCTACTCAGCCGGATACCACACGGCGGGTCGACTTACCTTAGTCGCCTTTTACGACACCTCGGTAAGAAAAGAGGGTGGTACTATTCTATCAAGCCGGATACCACACGGCGTTACATTTTTATTACACATATGAATTTATATTATTTTATAGCATATGTTGCTCAGTAAAGATGCAGCTTTCCAATGGTGAATGAAGAATTTTTGGAATCGGTTCATTAGTTCATGAGATAAGTACGTTAAAACAATCAAACTAACAAACAAACTCTTCAGCTTTATATGTTAGTATAGATTCAAATATACTTGATTCCTTATTAAAATAAACTTGTAAACAAGTGCTTTTGAATCGTCAACTCTACTGCTGGTTCGGAAAGCTGTTCCTAATGAGAAGAGCCTAAGAGAAACTTAGCATACTCTTTTTTGTAAATATAATACTTATAACTAGTTACATTAAGTCATTACTGTCTTGTACAGGATCGTTGAGTAACATTCTTATTATCTAAGTAATCCTCAACTGTAAAGTAGGCTTTCTGTATCAGTATATTGGTATTATAAACATAATACCTCTCATATAAGCTGTGGTAGCACAGCGGTAACACCATGCGACTTTTCGAGGACGTCAGGGGTTCAAACCCGGACAGACACCAATGAGTTTTTCTGTTAAAACTTATGTGTCTAATTGATAATTGCAATATAACACTCGCTTTTCGGTGACGGAAAACATCGTAAGGAAACCTGCATATCTCTAGAGAATTCTGGAGATATGTGTAAACTACAAATCCGCACTGGAGCAGCATGGTAGGTCTTAGCTTCAAACCTTCTCTTCTAAAACCGAGAGAGGAGGCCTATTCTCAGCAGTGGGATAGTAACAGGCCGCTACTTAAGCATGTACGATCGTGTAGAGAACATACTGGGCTGTAGTGTTCAACCTACGTTTTTATACTAAAATTCCGCAATCAATTGCCCAATAGTTCCTTCGCGAATAGGAAACAAATTAAGTTAAGAAAGCTTTTAACCAAATTTCATGTCCGTACTATTAATCTTGAGCAATTCCCTCATCTGGGGCCAATCCTGTCATGAGGTCATGCTTATCATAAACATTGTCACCGGGACTGGACCAGTATGTATCATCTCAATCGGACCAAGGGAAGTGGGGCATTCACTTGCAAGATTCCACCGTCACATACATTGCAAGTTAAATAAAAGCTTTTAATAAAATCGAAGAAACCCATAAATTGCAGAATCGAATCGATTATAAAACCTATCAAATAGATATCATAAATATTCGCTATCTCGGAAACAATAAAATTGTCTGTGGTGCGGAAAAAAGCAAAATGGCGCCCGTTGATTGGGGTGAAATGGCACCTGCGAGGGGATGGTGTGCCAATTTCTGATGCAAAATCAAACTTTATTTCTATTAAATACAGTTGATTTTAAATCGAATCAATTAACACTTATTGTAGGTTTATTGTCGCAAATATCGATTTTCTTTACACATATACTCCCTTATACACATAACTGATGGGCTATAGTTTGTGATAAGGCACTTATGACTTCAGAATTTGCGGGTTTATTCCACTAAAGTTACTTTATTCGACTATCTTTATATTTAAATGAGTTAATCTTGTATATATATATATATATATATTCCAAATCTCGGAAACGGCTCCAACAATTTTCCTGAAATTCAACATGTAGGAGGTTTTGGGGGAGAAAAATTGATCTTGCTAGGTTCTATGTAAAAAAAAATTTGTTTTATCCCTGTTTTTGGGCATTAAAAAACACGAACATTTATATTGAATTGAATTTTCGCCATTAACTATCAAGTCGACGTAGCTTATTCGGGTGACGGGCAGACTTGAGAAATGTGAATGCCAAGGATCGATCCCCAACTAAATAAATGTTTTTTTTAAAGTTTTTTTTTTTGAAAAAAATTACCGAGCGAATCTCGGTCACCCAGATATTATATACTAATATATAAAGCTGAAGAGTTAGTAGGTTTGTTTGAACGCGTTATCTCAGGAACTACTGGATCGATCCCAAATTTTTTTTAATTTATCATAATATATAGCCTATGTCGCTCAGTAAAGATGCAGCTTTCCAATGGTGAAAAAACTTTTAAAATCGATCCAGTAGTTTTTACATGTACATTACAAACATACATACAGACTTTCCCTCTATATAATATTAGTATAGACAAAAGGAAAGGGGATCTAATCAGAATGAAACTTGTCGAAAGCTTTAAAGTTTAATTAATAAACGCAGTTTAATGATATTCTTTATATCGCTGGTTGATTGGCTACACGACCAGATGTTATTAGTCTCAGGAAGTAGTTGCGTCACTATGGAATTTGAATTGTAACTGGTCCCACATTCTTAAATACATGTCTGTGGCATGATTTATATCTAATATATAAAACTGAAGAGTTTTTAGGATGGTTCGAACGTTGAAAAACTACTGGACCGATTTGCAAAATTCTATCAGTGAAATTTAGTCCATTTATCGAGGAAGGCCGTAGGCTATACCAGGGCTTCTTAAACTTTTTTATATAGCAACCCCCTTCAAGCTTAGGAAATTTTAAACGATCCCCTCCTCCATATAATAATTTTTCAAAAAATAGTTATAATAAAACTACAATAGTATTTTGTATGATTTTTATTTGTATTTATATTTGTACGTAGTGTGTATACTATTTAGGGAAGCTACGCGAGATCTTTTCGTCCAATATTCCTCAGTCTGAAGACTAAAGTCTTCGAACAGTGCGTGTTGCCAGTGATGACCTATGGCTCTGAATCTTGGTCGCTGACTATGGGCCTCATAAGAAAGCTCAGAGTCGCTCAGCGGGCGATGGAGCGAGCTATGCTCGGAGTTTCTCTACGTGATCAAATCAGAAATGAGGAGATCCGTAGAAGAACCAGAGTCACCGACATAGCTCAGCGGGTCGCGAAGCTGAAGTGGCGATGGGCGGGGCACATAGTGCGGAGAACCGATGGACGTTGGGGTCTCAAAGTGTTGGAATGGCGCCCCCGCACTGGAAAGCGCAGTGTTGGGAGACCCCCTACTAGATGGACATACGACCTCAAAAGGGTTGCGGGGAGCCGCTGGATACAAGCGGCACAAAATCGTGTGTTCTGGAGATCCCATGAAGAGGCCTATGTCCAGCAGTGGACGGCCATCGGTCGAAGAAGAAGAAGAAGTATATACTAATTTTAATTACTAATTTTGTAGTTGTATCAATAATGATTGAAAATTATCAGATCTTTGCGACGCCCCTTTCAGTAGTCTGGGCTGGGCTATACCCTCACGCTAAAATATATAGGAGAGGAGCAACAATAAAAAGTATAAAGAAAACGTCAAAACTTAAAGCTTCCCTTGCGTGGCTAAACCGCTGAAGCAATTGATAAAAAAAAAATTTTTAGCGAAAGAGGAAAAGAGCGTTATATTGACTGAAATTTGTGTCCTTCAAAGGTCTTTAAAATTCGCCTCCATTTCTCTCGATGTTCGGCTTTTCTTAGGGCGAAAGTTACGGAGAGACCAGTAAGTGCGGTCACTTGGTCACACCAACGGCTAGGTAATGGGCGCAGGGTCGTTTTCCTTCAACCTTGCCCACCACTATCAACTTGTAAAAGTTATCTGGTTGACGGCGAGCAATATGACCAAAATATACTAAGATTTATAATTTATAGAATTAGGCGTTCTTTGCGGAGATCCATAATACAAAAGTAATAATAAAATTATTTTGCTATAATCTGCGATGAAGTAAAATAGAAATTATATATAATGCTAAATGTAGAGTGGAGTTGTCCACTCAACATTTAGCATTATATATCACTACATATTATAAAACAAAGTCCCTATATCCCTATGTACGCATAAAACTTTAAAACTACGCAACAGATTTTGATGCGGTTTTTTTTAATAGATAGAGTGATTCCAGAGGAAGGTTTGTACGTATAATAACATTCAATACGGAGTAGAGAATTACTGTAATATTTGAGGTTTCTGTAAATAATTACATTTTTTTCCGCTTACATTGCAAACGCAGGCTAAACCCTACGAGATTTATCAAAATAATGTATTAAGTATTTGTACACATTGAAAAGGTCTACAGAAAAGTCCGCGATTGTATATGTCTATCTCTTATGGATAACCCACTATAGCATTTTTTGTCATTTACTTTTTACGAAAAATAATGGCATATTTTCGAAGCAATTTTTTATACAATACAGCATTAATCCTTATCCAATTAAGTACCTTAAATAAATAGTTGATTTAATATAGATCAATATGGCCGTTTACAGCATGTAATTTAAGTGAACATTTTCGGAGATATTACAAATTTGAAATGCCGTGAGGACGCCGCGTTTCGCCCTATAACACTTCGACTTTAGCAGCTATGTCCCTCTTTCAAGAGTTTGTTTAAAGACATTCTGTAATTAATTGTAAAAATAAAATACATAGGGAAAATGTAATAGTAAATAAGTAAAAATGTACTATATGAGTTTAGATATTCCAAAGATAGCAGGAAATCTTCTTGGTATAGGGAAAGGAAATTGTTTTTCTCCAAATTTAACGCGTGCGGGCCACGGGCAGTAATGAATAAATCAAAACTACTGGATCGATTTTAATCATTTTTTTACACTGACTGACATGGGATATATATTTTATGCCCGTGCGAAGCAGGGGCAGGCCGCTAGTATTTTCTATATTACTTCATCGCGGATTATAGCAAAATAATTTTATTATTACTTTTATACTAAGATTCGTCAGCAATATAATATTGAGGGTTTATATATATCTTCCTGCCCTTATCCCACTCTAAGTGAGGTCGGCACAACATTATAAACATGCTGTAACATGATTTGGCTGCGTTTTTACGACCGGCCGCCTGCCTGACGTCAACTTATTTTAGTCGTATTTTACCACACCTCGATAAGACAGAGGGTGGTCTATTCTACTTAACCGGATACTACACGGTGCGTCAACTTACCTTAGTCGCCTTTTACGACACCTCGGTAAAAAAATGAGATTGGTCTATTCTACTCAGCCGGTTATCACACGGCGGGTCGACTTACCTTAGTCGCCTTTTACGACACCTCGGTAAAAAAATGAGATTGGTCTATTCTACTCAGCCGGTTATCACACGGCGGGTCGACTTACCTTAGTCGCCTTTTACGAAACCTCGGTAAGATAAGAGGGTGATATTATTCTATTCAGCCGGATACCACACGGCGAATAATATTGAGGGTTTATTAACGTTTAAGTTGACTAGTTCATAATCTTTTCGCACGATTCATACACCAAAAAGCGCGTGGTAAATTCCATATATCAATTAAAACCCATACCATAAGTATCATATAATCACACAATCATAAAATCAGGCCATTGACCATATCTCCCCCCCTTCCCCTCCCCCTCGCTTATAAATGCGAAAATCAAATTTCCAATAGAATATAAAGATATGCAAAGGTCACTCGTTTCGGACGGTGCATCGCGATCGGAAGCTAACTTTATGCCCCAAGTCACGAGAGATTCAAGCGATTTGACCAAAGATTACAAAATATATAAGAAAATGCAATTTAAAAATACTAATTTTAATATTATTATAAAGAGGAAAAATTTGTACATATGTTTGTAATGTTTTCACACAAAAACTACTCGACCGATTTCAATTTTTAAACCTTTCATTGGAAAGCTGCATCTTTAATGAGCAACATAGGCTATATTAAACTTAAAAAAAGACTTAGTAGACTTTCCACTGCCACGAGATCGGTATGTACGCGGGTGAAACCGCGGTATATTACTAGTTAAGAAATAAAAAGAGAAAAAACGGACTGGTAAAATCTGGAACTCTATCCCGGGTATTTTTCCGTCTTTAGTCCGCTAGTTTCTAACTGAGCTATTACAACTGTACAAATGAAAGCAAATATAACCTTTGTATTCTATTTATATTAAAGCAGTTTTCAAAGCTTGAAAAACAAGGATATAACTTTTTAAACACCTAGCTAGATCGATTTCGAACCACACACTTAATTTAATGAAAATCGTTGGAGCCATTTCCGAAATTCATATTAAACTCAGTGGTCGCTTGCATCACGAATAGCGATTATTTGAGGTTAGATTCTAATAACAAAATACAAAAGAGGTCCCCAAACACGTCTACCTCCTACGAATGCCGCACGACAAAAGAGAGCTAACGAATTTTTTTTTTGGGACTCTTAATCATGCTGTTAGCCTTAGAGGCTTTGACAGCGTCACCGAGAGAGTGGGTGAGCGCAAAAGCATCGCCGGAGTGAAAAAACTCGGAGAGCGAGTCTTGAGCGAGACTCGCAGCATCCTGGGAGCGTCGCGTTAACGGTGCCTCATGTGAGGCCGGACCTCAGCTTTAAATGACGCAAATATAAGCTTTGGACACCCCGGCCGCTAGACGTGAGCAAGCGGGGACCTCGTCTTCGCCGGCGAAGACGCTGTGTGTGTGTGTATCGGGCGTTGGCGATTGTTATATGATCGTCAGGATCATAGAGGACGCTCTTTTGGCGTCTATGATGTTTAGATTTAAACTTTTTATCATAGCAGGTGTATTTAACCATTCCCGCGATGAGCGGGTTTGAATGCACCTCAGCTTTTTCAAAGTATCTCTTAAAGAGACTTTTGAATAACTGTGCTATGAAGGGAAGACCTAAATCTCTATGTAGGTCGACGTTGCGCACGAACCAGGGACAGCCGGTGGCTTGTCTCATGAAAAAATTTAAAAGAGAGCTAACGACGTCAGCCATTGTCTTATATAGGCTGTCACCGCTTAGATATCTAGATTCCTAATCACTACATATTACAAAACAAAGTCCATATTTCCGTATGTACGCATAAAACTTTAAAACTACGCAACCGATTTTGATGCGGTTTTTTTTAATAGATAGAGTGATTCCAGAGGAAGGTTTGTACGTATAATAACATTCAATACGAAGTAGAGAAATAATGTAATTTTTGAGGTTTCTGTAAATAATTACATTTTTTTCCGCTTACATTGCAAACGCAGGCTAAACCCTACGAGATTTGTCAAAATGATGTACTAAGTATTTGTACACCTTAAAAAGGTCTACAGAAAAGTCCGCGATGGTATATATCTATCTCTTATGGATAACCCCCAATAGCAGTTTTTTTCATTTACTTTTTACGAAAAATGATGCCTTATGTTCAAAGCCATTTTCATACAATACAGCATTAATCCTTATCCAATTGAGTACCTTAAATAAATTGTTGATTTAATATAGATCAATATTGCTGTTTAGAGCATGCAATTTAAGTGAACATTTTCGGAGATATTACAGATTTAAAATCCCGCGAGGAGGCCGCGCTTAGACCTATAAGCAATTCGAATTTAGCAGCGACCGGAGGCGCAACTAAATGTCCTTCTTTCAAGTTTATATTGTCTAATGATAAGAAAGCTATGAATGTTGTATGTAAAGACATTGTCTAATCAATTGTAAAAATTAATAATTTCACTACATAGTATAAAACAAAGTCGCATTCTCTGTCTGTCCCTATGTCCGTATATCCCTATGTATGCTTCAATCTTTAAAACTATGCAACAGATTTTGATGCGGTTTTTTTTTAATAGATAGAGTGATTTTAGAGGAAGGTTTACATGTCTAATAATATTCAATATGGAGTAGAGAAATACTGTAATTTTTGAGGTTTCTAATGTGATGTCGTAAATAATTACATTTTTTTCCGCTTACATTGCAAACGCAGGCTAAACCCTACGAGATTTATCAAAATGATGTACTAAGTATTTGTACACCATGAAAAGGTCTACAGAAAAGTTCGCGATAGTATATGTCTATCTCTTATGGATAACCCACAATAGCAGTTTTTGTCATTTACTTTTTACGAAAAATGATGCCTTATGTTCATAGCAATTCTTATACAATACAGCATTAATCTTTATCCAATTAAGAACCTTAAATATATTTCTTATTTAATATTGATCAATATGACCCTTTACAGCATGTAATTTAAATAAACAGTTTCGAAGATATTACAGATTTAAAATGCAGGGGCCGCGCCGCGAGCCTATAAATAGCGCATCGGAGGTCGCAGTTTGCCTCTCGGCGATGCTTACGCACTCGCCCGTCTTATCGGTGACGCTGTCGAAGCCATAAGGGCTAACAGCATTGGTCAAATTAAAAAAAAAAAAAAACGCGGTTCGCCCTTTAACCATTTGAATTTAGCAGCGATCGGACGCATATGATCGGAGCTCTCTAGCGAAGAAAATAACAGTCACTATCACTACATATTATAAAACAAAGTCCATATTTCCCTATGTATGCATAAAACTTTAAAACTACGCAACAGATTTTGATGCGGTTTTTTTTTAATAGATAGAGTGATTCCAGAGGAAGGTACGTATAATAACATTCAATACGGAGTAGAAAAATACTGTAATTTTTGAGGTTTCTGTAAATAATTACATTTTTTTCCGCTTACATTGCAAACGCAGGCTAAACCCTACGAGATTTATCAAAATAATGTACTAAGTATTTGTACACATTGAAAAGGTCTACAGAAAAGTCCGCGATGGTATATGTCTATCGCTTATGGATAACCCACTAAAGCATTTTTTGTCGTTTACTTTTTACGAAAATAATGCCTTATTTTTGAAGCAATTCTTATACAATACAGCATTAATCCTTATCCAATTAAGTACCTTAAATAAATAGTTGATTTAATATAGATCAATATGGCCGTTTACAGCATGTAATTTAAGTGAACATTTTCGGAGATATTACAGATTCAAAATGCCGTGAGGAGGCCGCGCTTCGCCCTATAACACTTCGACTTTAGCAGCGATGTCGCTCTTTCAAGAGTTTGTTTAAAGACATTCTGTAATTAATTGTAAAAATAAAATACATAGGGAAAATATAAAAGTAAATAAGTAATAATGTAGTATATGAATATAGATATTCCATATTTCCTGCTATCTTTGGAATATAGATATTCCAAAGATAGCAGGAAATCTTCTTGGTATAGGGAAAGAAAATTGTTTTTGTCCAAATTTAACGCTACGGCCACGGGCAGTAATGAATAAATAAAAACAACCGGATCAATTTTAATCATTTTTTTTACACTGACTGACATGGGATATATATTTTATACCCGTGCGAAGCAGGGGCAGGCCGCTAGTACTAGTATAAACTAATATAGGTAATTAATTCTGTTAACCCCTTAGTATTTGATAACCGCTGTAGCTTGTGCCTTATTACCTAAGCAAGGAGCGAGTCGGGCACCGTGACGCGCCGTTACAACGTACTTTAACGGGGCGGCATCTGTCGTACGTAACGCCTCGTAACCAACTAGTAACGTCTTACTGACGTCTGGACGGCCACTGCAACGTCTTATGACGTCTTGTCCCAAAGAATTCTTTAGGGACCTCAGGTCGAAAACAGAAATATGTCCTGTTGAACAAGTGTTACACACTACTCATATAATAAAAACGTCTTAGACATGTCTCGTCAAAAAACAGCCTGTTACGTCTTGGCAGCAACGTCTTGTTCAACACAAAAACGTGTTAAAACGTCTTGTCGAAGAAGAATTATTTATGGGCCTCATGTCGGATACAGAAACACGTCTTGACGTCTTCTTGAACACAGAACCAAGCATTGACGTCTTGTTAAAACACATCACCGTGTTACAGACGACTTGTCAAAAAAAACGTCTTATACGTGTATTGTCAAAAAGCAGCCTGTTAAAAGCTAGACGTATGCTGTCGCGGACTTTTATTTAGAACTTTCAGAGGGGAACAATTTTGTAATACATGATTTATGAATATCTATCACCGTTTACTTAGCACACGTAAGGAAAGCTTTAAATTTTGCTGTTTTGGTAATATTTGTTATTGCAGCTCCTCTCCTATTCATCTTAGCGTGTTATATAGCCTATAGCCTTCCTCGATAATTAGACTATCTTACACTGAAAGAATTTTTCAAATCGGTCTAGTAGTTTCTGAGACTAGTGCGTACAAACAAACAAACTCTTCAGCTTTATATATTAGTATCGATATATGTTACAAATGTCTGAACGAAAATTTGTAATATTGGCACACTGTATTAAAAGGCGTTAAACAAGTACTTATTTTTGCCTCATTTTTTTGGTCCTTCAAGCCGGATAGAAACTAGCGACCTATAGATTCTCGTGCCATGGATCATAACTTCTGTACTATGCAATTACTCAAAGTAACCTTAGGAATATAGCCTGTTTTAGATTTTATAGCGTTGTAAGGGATAGGGGTCTATTGTGAAACGCAACGCCATAAAACACGTCTAGTGTCCTTTTTTTCGTCTCCTACACGCAGTTAAGTTTTAACAACGAAGGTTTCTGTGTGTGCGCTGTCACATAGAAGATAATGTAAACCATATATCATCATCCTCCTGCCCTTATCCCACTCTAAGTGGGGTCGGCACAACATGTTACAAACATGTTGTTATATGATTTGGCTACATATTTTACGACCGGCCGCCTGCCTGACGTCAACTTACCTTAGTCGATTTTTACAACACATCGGTAAGAAAGAGGGTGGTCGATTTTACAAAACCGGATACCACACGGCGGGTCAACTTAACTTAGTCGCCTTTTACGACACCTCGGTAAGAAATGAGGGTGGTACTATTCTATTCAGCCGGATACCACACGGCGTCACCTTCACATACATACATTGCAAATTAAATAAAAGCTTAAAAAGTTATTACTAAAGTATTGACAGAATAATTTTGCTATATACCAATATATTATACTAAAATAACAGACAAACTAGCATTTATAATATCACAATGTATATGGATGACGTCACTAGGGTTGCCAACTTAAAAAAAAATAGTTTTATACTGTTTTAAAGTACATTATAATACTTACTGTTGAACAAAAAATTTAGTAAAAAATACTATTTCCTCGTCAAATTTTATCCTACTAATATAATAAATAATGTATGTTTGTTACTCTTTCACGGCGAATCCATAGTTTAAAAAACCAAACAAATTGTTAATTAATAAGTTTCGCAAGAAGCTATAATAATATTTAAAACAATAAATCCCGTTTAATGTTCTTCTCCTACTATACTACTTATGATTATTAATATGATAAAAATTCTTTAGCTACGACTTTGAACAAGATGACTATGACGAAATGAAATTAATTATAAGTAATATATTTTGTAAAGAGCAAAAGCAGAGTTTCTTACTCTTTTCAGTAGTAGCAATTTTCCAAAGCAGCAGATAAATTTGCCAATAAACAGCCGAGTTGACGACAATATACATATTTTTGAAAAAAAAAATAGTTGGCAACCCTAGCACGTCATATTCACAAAAATGTCCACTAAATTGCCGCCTCCACAGACAGAATATTAATCGATAGCATGTACTAAGAAATTAAGACAAAATAAACTCTTTGCCTTTAATAATAAGACACAAATTGTATCGACTAAATATATCGCCTTAAACTCTACATACAATTACTCGATTCATTCATAATTCCTGCTAACATTAATGTATTAAGGCACAGTTACACTGAGACAGTAACTAAGAAAATTTAATTTTTAAAACTCATAAAAACCTTTACCCACTTTAATATACAGTACCTGGGTGACTAAGCGTTGCTCAGTAATTTTTAAAATGATGTAAAAAAAATTTAAAAAAACTAAAAAGAGAAATAAAAAAATAATAGGGCAGGTGGGGCTCAATCCTAGGTATTTTCACCTCTCTAGACCGCCCGTTCCCCAAATGAACTACCATGACTTTACGTTTGACAGCGAAAAATTGATTCAAAAAATCATTATAGTTTGTTAATCCCTCAATACTTCATAAATTCTTCATAAAGCGAACTTCGTAAACGGGTCGCTTAATATTCAGTAATAACAAAATTAGAATAGAAACTAAAACTAGGAACTCCTCGCTGGGTAAAGGAAAATAAAGCTTCCAAGTTAAAAGCTTGTTTTAAAGAAAAACATTGAAAAAAGCTTAAATAAAGTACTATACAACAAGATAGCGAATGACATATCGTACGCCATCTTTGTTTGAAAAGGAAACGATAAATTTTAATATCATATTTATTATATAAATATATTCACTACTCTCCACATTTTTCACTAGTATTCCACCTACTAAGTCCTTCGAAGCCGTAAAGCTAAATATGAATGTAAAGTTATAACATAAATCTCTTAAAATAACATTCACATAAGATCTTAAGCAGTACCATTGACCTATATGAATTAAAAAAAGAAAATTATGTTCTAATTTCAAATTAAATAAACTAGACTTACTCTTTTTTATATTTCCGATATAGTCCTCGAAAATAACTTTGCATTTATCATCTAATTGAAATAAATCAAATCGGCCATTTAAAAATACCCGAGTTATAAAATCCATTCTAATTATTATATTACACGGCTGGAATACAAACAAATATAATCCGGTCGCGAAACGTGCGCGAATGTGAGCTGCTTCGTGACGTCACGCGTCACGTTCGCGCCAACCGATCGGCCGTCTCGCTCTAACAAACCCGCCTACAACAAGATAGAGCGGGAGAGCGATATAAACATAAATCAGCCTTTATCCGATAACGCGGCCAGTGTCCACAGATAACGTAACTCATTCAACTATTTATTGCGTATTATGAACACTAAAAATATCAGTTGGTTTGGAAATTTCGACGAACTTTTGTAAGATAAGCGTAATCTTATGGCTGTGTAATTAAAAAAAAGCTTTCTAAAATAGAATTCTATAAATAACAACGTCATTTTGCTTAAACTTTAGATAAAATGGTTTTTCTAGGTAAAAAAGCAGATAAACACGATATTAGTTGTATACTAATAATAGGGATGTGACTTGGACTGGATAAAATCGATTATTGTATAATCGATTTTTCTCCCCTCAAAATAAATGCAAATTTGTACATCGATTAACTCGAATAAATATTTTTTATTATAAATATATATAATAAAAATATATTTTTTAATATAAATATTTTCCGACTATTAAAATAGTTGATTTTTTAATATTAATAATGAATTAAGACTAATTAAAGTGAACAAGTACGAATAAAAAATTTGCGAAATATTACAGAGAAAGAGTATACTGTGCATTTGATATTACATTTTTTTTTTTTTGATATTAATATATTACTTGCTCGGTATTATTTTTTCAAAATAAAAAGAAACTCAAAAACAAAAAATAATAGGGTAGGTAGAGCTCGATCCTAGGTATTTTCATTCCTCGAGACTGCCTGTTCCCTGAATAAGCTACGCTGACTTCACAGTTAATGGCAATAACTCAATTCAATATTAATTTTAGTAATTTTTCATGCTCAAAAACAAGGATATAATTTTTCTCCCTATATGCTAAATTTTAGGAAAATCGGTGGAGGCGTTGCCGAGATTCCGAAAATATATATACATACAAGATTAACTCATTTAAATATTAAAGATAACTATTTCATTATTTTTTGTATTATAGTCCTCCACAAAGTAACGTCTAATTCTATAAATTACTTTCTTTTGTATTTAAAGATCCTAACGCTTCACTTTCGTCGATGAAATGGAAACTTTCGCGCGCTCAGCGATCACTTGTTACCGGGCATAACTTAAATGTCTAATCCCATAGAGGTTAGCAAACTTGTCTATGCTTCAAGGTTGGATGACGTAATCTGTGCTAATACGAATTAGTGATGTACCGAATGACAATTTTTAACATCCGCTGAACAACTTATTATATTTACTAACTCGTATTAACATATTATATTATTATATTAGAGTAGAGAAGGGCCGCCGTGTGGTATTCGGCTGAGTAGAAGAGACCTCCCTCACTTCTTACCGAGGTGTCGTAAAAGGCGACAGATTTGTTGACCTACCATGCGGTATCCGCTTTTGTAGAATAAACCAACCTCATTTCTTACCGAGGTGTCGTAAAAGGCGACTAAGGTAATTTGACCCGCAGTGTGGTATCCGGCTGAGTAGAATAGACCAACCTAAAAGATTTTTGTTAAATATTGATCGTCGAGTTTCATTCTGGTTCTTCTCGGTAAGAGCAACATTCCGAACCAGTTGTAGCTTAAAACATATTACAAAATTTAAGACTATTTGAATGATAAAAAGCCTGGATTTGAAAATCATTTCGGCTTCATACAAGACTGCGGTTTAATAATGTAAAATTGAAAATGTTTAAAATATTGACCGCCGAGTTTCATTCTGGTTCTCGGTAAGAGCAACATTCCGAACCAGTTGTAGCTTCATTAATATTGATTGAAGATTCGAAAGTACTTGAAAGAGCGATTTGAATAAAGATTTGAAGTTATTAAGTCAATTTTCAAAAAGGACACTAGCTTCAACGACAACCTGTTATTAAAAGAAACAAACAATACTAACTTCATAATTATGTCAATTGCATATTTCCGACATACTTAACTAGCTTAACTAAAAGTTACCACTTATACAAGCGTATAATGTTAAACTTTATATAAAAATGCTCACGTATTTCAACGTTCAAAAAACACGAGTCTTCTATAATTGTCTATGGACTAACATTTAAAGACGTATTCCCGTAGAAAAGTATACGAAAGTATTTATTTTGAATGCGGAATGAATGAGGCAAGGAAGCGTATCTAATAATTTACATATTAAAAAAAATATTAACTATAAATCTTTAAATAAATAAAACGTCTTGAGAACGCTTTATGGGGTGTGGCCGTCTTCCAAGGTAAGTTGCATCTTTAAACAATTATACGTAACAGTAAAAGAAAACATATACTATGAAAGTTTTAAACATTAAAGTACTTGTTGAAATATATATTTAACGAATTGTATAATTTAACTCAAATATAGCTTTAATATATTATATTATTGTCAACAACTTAATAAGCGTGCGAAATTTGAGATATTCTATTCAAATGTTAACATATGCAAAGAAATAGATTAGGTATACAATGTCTGCAATGATTTTTAAAAAGAGGAGTAATTATCAACCAAAATCGCCAACATTATAGAAAATCCATATTTATCAACAATTATTCTATTCACTTTAACTAATATGTAGTAATCAGTAAAATAAATACAACAATTTGATCTGTTTGTCTTTATTCTAATCGATTTAATTTATTTATGTAATTTTTATACTTCGTGATTTCGGTAAGCAAACACGCAAACAAAAAATCATTAATGCTTCATGAAAATAAAATCATAAATAGATAATATATAACATTTGCATATAGAAATTATCATTATCTATCAACAAATTAATCGAATATTAATTTAATTTTAATATTCAATTACGATGTTTAAGTTAGTTACGAAAAATATGTGATTAATCAATGAAAACAATATGTTTTTGCGGCAAAGAACACAAGCATGGACGAATAAGAAAACTTATACAGCTGAGGCACAGTTTATAAAATGTTTTAAAAAGTACGTACCCCGAACATTGGCAGTTTATTTCACAGTTTTTGCTACTCTCTCCCCACATTTTGCACAGAGTTCCTTTTACACGATCACAAATTATAGGTCCATTTTATAGTTTCAGTCTTTTTAAATCACAGTCACGGTGCTTTAACGTAGCAACACTCCACGAGTACCACGCTTGGCGGTTAAGCGCCGACTAACAGTTCCCTCGTTCCCAACGAACTCCCAGCGCTTCCCAATGACGTTTCTTCCGCCACCCTTGTCGTTTTGGATGACATATTAAAAAATTTCTACCATTTTAGTAGAAATGTATTCGTGGATTATACGAAATTATTAATTAGTATATAAATGATATTAATTATTATATAAATGAATAAAATAACTGTCGCAAAAAATATAACATTTGTGATTTGTTTTAGAAGAATAATTATACTATACGTTTTGTAAATAAAATTATATTAGCTTATTATGAATATGTTGGGTTTATTTGCTTATTGTGAAAGCATTCATAAGATATGATCATCATCTTTCTGTCCTTATCCCACTCTAAGTAGGGTCGGCACAACATGTTACAAACATGCTGTCACATGATTTAGCTGCGTTTTTACGACCGGCTGCCTGCTTGACGTCAACTTACCTCAGTCGTATTTTACGACACCTCGGTAAGAAAGAGGGTGGTCTATTCTACTAAACCGGATACTACACGGTAGGTCACCTTACCTTAGTCGCCTTTTACCACACCTCGGTAAGAAATGAGGTTGGTCTATTCTACTCAGCTGGATACCACACGGCGGCATTCATAAGATATGATATACAATAAATAAAAGACAATTTACTAGGAACTCTTTATCCCGGATAAAGAATGTTTAGATATTTTTATGCTTGCTCTATAAGGTATTTAAATTAATATACGTTGTGTTATTATTAAAAAATATTTACCTTTTTAATCTACAAATCTTCAACTGTTTATATAAGAAAACTCACATCTATCCGTTTTTCTGATCGAACTATAAGAAAGACAAACACACATACTTAGTGTGTGTTGACGGTATTTATGATTTCTAATATTTACCTGTATACGCTCTAAATGTCTAAAAAGCTGGAAAAGAGCAACCACTGAATAATTTATTTACCTTAGCAACCACTGAGTTTCTTGTCGACATTTCTTGATAGTAGTTTTAAGTTTGAATCTAAAGCTAATTTACATCAGCTGTAGATTCAAACTTAAATGTAACAGAAACTAAATAATTTGCATAAAAATTTGAGAAAAAGCTTCTATTTTTTAACAAAATATATTTTGGTACATTTTTATATATTTTAGGCTGTCCATTAAACATGCTCAGACGCAGGCCAACCCGTCTGACCCTACAAACCTAACTAGATCGATTATCGATACACAAACAAGTGAATTTAAACTCTATCTCAAATTAACACAATATAAAATCAAATAACAGCTATCACAAAAGGAATGTCATACAAAAATCATATGGGAAGCGAATCCTGTTTCAACGCACACAATTCCAATTAATGCAATAGAAATTAAACTTTATTTATATCGGCTTACGATACAATTTTAATTGACAAAAAATATAAAGACGGTATTCCCACACACAGATAACGTCGATTCAAAGTTAAATCATATGTTCATTCAGGAACTGGACAAGTTAATATCAGCTTTATTGTATTAAGTTATGGTTTATTATCCTTTGCAGTTGATTCAAGCTTGAACCATATGAGAAGTTAACGTTATTCAAAGGATCAGATGTCGGTACCTCAAAACTGAAGGACGAATGGTATTTTGGTATATCTGTCTGTGATATCAGCTGGTTTATGATAATAATGCATATTATAATCCTTTTTTTTATTTTGCCATTACAACGGTTAAAATCAAAAGTACAGAAAGCATGTACATTTATACTTATTGTATTACAGCAGTTTAAAAACACTCTTAAGGAGAGGCTGATACAGAAAGCCTACTATACTGTTGAGGATTATTTAGACGATAAAAATGCGTGGATATAAATATTGTTCGACCCTGTACAAGATAGAAACATTAAATGTAACTAGCATTAAGAATTGTATTTTTAAAAAGAGCAATCGCCGAGTTTCTTGCTGGCTCTCCTCGGTAGGAACAGCTTTCCGAACCAGCAGTAGAGTTGACGATTCAAAAGCACTTGTTTACAAGTTTATTTGAATAAAGAATATTTTGAATTTGAATTTGAATTTGTAAAAAGAGTCCCCAAAAGCTGTTTCGAGCGGATCGATTTTCCAAAAATTTACTTAACAGATTTTTGTATGGTTTTTACTAAAAGGTTGTGCGATTCCGGAAGGTTTAAGTTAATAGAACATAACGGTCGCGTGGTTTTTATAAAACTCGCTTAATGAGAGCTTTACTCGCATGCGCTGCATAGTCACAGCATACTGCAGAGATACACTAAACTAATGTACTAAAAAAGGTCCGGGATAACATATCTCTAGCTCATCATCTTCCTGCCCTTATCCCACTTTAAGTAGAGTCGGCACATGTTACAAATATGCTGTCGCATAATTTGGCTGCGTTTTTACGACCAGCCGCCTGCCTGACATCAACTTAGTCGAATTTTACGACACCTCGGTAAGACAGAGGGTGGTCTATTCTACTCAGCCGGGTACCACACGATGGGTCAACTTACCTTAGTCGCCTTTTACGACACCTCGGTAAGAAATGAGGGTGGTACTATTCTATTCAGCTGGATACCACACGACGTATTTAATACTAAACACACATTACACAAATTAATTAAATTAATGAACAGTAATCAAAATATACTACTATCTAAATTATGCATTTTGTCTAGTAAGTAAGTAACGGCCTGTTACTATCCCACTGCTGGGCATGGGCCTCTTCTCTCCATTTTTTTTTTGAAGAGAAGGATTGGAGCTAAGACCTACCACGCTGCTCCAATGCGGATTGGTAGGTTACACATACCTCCAGAATTCTCTAGAGATATGCAGGTTTCCTCACGATGTTTTCCTTCACCGAAAAGCGTGTGATAAATTGCAATTATCAATTAGACACATGTTATCTGTGTATCATTCAAATTATTCAGTATATATATTATACCACGCTTCACGTTTTTTAAATTGAAGTGTCAACGTCCGCCTTGATTTGTCTCGTCATTTATTATATTAACAAAATGGTAATACTTAATTAAATTTGAATATATATTTGCAGATGCACCAGAGTTATTCAAATTCAGTTGTTTTTTTATTCAAATAAACTTGTAAACAAGTGCTTTTGAATCGTCAACTCTACTGCTGGTTCGGAAAGCTGTTCCTACTGAGAAGAGCCAGCAAGAAACTCTGTGGTTGCTCTTTTCAACATAAATACCTGGGTGACCGATCTTCGCTCGGTAATTTTTTACAAATAAAAATTTAAAAAAAGAAAGAAACAACTATTTAGTTGGGATCGATCCTTGGCACTCACATTTCTCGAGGCTGCCCGCTAACCGAATAAGCTACGTCGACTTGACAGTTAATGGCGAAAATTCAATTCAATATAAATATTAGTGTTTTTTAATACCCAAAAATAGGGATAAAACAATATTTTTTTACATAAAACCTAGCTAGATCAATTTTTCTCCCCCAAAACCTCCTACATGTTAAATTTCAGGAAAATCGTTGGAGCCGTTTCCGAGATTCGGAAAATATATATATATACAAGATTAACTCATTTAAATATTAAGATACTTTAAATTAGTTACACTAAGTCATCACTATCTTGAACAGGATCGGATAGTAGCTATATCCATTCTTATCGTTTAAATAATCCTCAACAGTATAGTAGGCTTTCTGTATCAGCCTCTCTTTAACAGTGTTTTTAAACTGCTGCAATGGCAAAGCTAAAATGGATTGCGGAATGTTATTATAGAATCTCATACCCAAACCCACAAACGAGTTACGTACTTTTGTTCAAAGCAGGAGCCGCAAGCTTATGTCGGTTCCTACTTTGTCTATTGTATACATCACCTCGCGTTCTATAACTATTTATATTTAAAATGTACTGATGAAATATAGCAAAAATCTCAGCCTTACAAGTCGCTAGGTCTCAAGATTTTATGATATAAAATAAAAGACAAAAAATCTCTATTCAAGCAAGCTTATCAATCGTCAAGGATCAGTTAGATTTAATGAGGCTACAACTGGTTCGGAATGCTGCTCTTACTGAAAAGAACCAGCGAGAAACTCGGCGAGCGATCTTTTAAAGATTTTTACATTACATTAAACCATCTCGTATGAACGCCGTGTGGTATCCGGCTGAATAGAATAGTACCACCCTCTTTTCTTACCGAGGTGTCGTAAAAGGGGATTAAGGTAAGTCGACCCGCCGTGTGGTATCCGGCTGAGTAGAATAGACCAACCTCATTTCTTACCGAGGTGTCGTAAAAGGCGACTAAGGTAAGTCGACCCACCGTGTGGTATCCGGTTTAGTAGAATAGACAACCCTCTCTTACCGAGGTGTCGTAAAATATGACTAAGGTAAGTTGATGTCAGGCAGGCGGCCGGTCATAAAAACGCAGCCAAATCATATGACAACATGTTGTGCCGACCCCACTTAGAGTGGGATAAGGGCAGGAGGATGATGATTAAACCATCTCGTATGAAGCTATAAAAAATATTAAAATCCAGCATTTGACTGGCCCGTTGGCGCAGTGGGTAGTGACTCTGCCTTCAGCTCTGCGGGTCGCGGGTTCGATTCCCGCCGAGGGTCAACATTTTCTATAAAAAGAATTTGTCGGCCTTTGAGCCTGGGTGTATATTTGTATTTAAGTATGTATTTAAAAAATATATAAGTATACATTCACCAGTTGTCTGTCACCCATAACACAAGTATTAAGTTACTTACTTTGGGGACGGACGACCGTGTGTGTAAGTGTCCCATATATATTTATTTATTTATTTATCACACGAACTATTGTTGCAAGTTAGACCCAAAAGCTAACCAAAACGAACAATCTACAGGCGTTAAATTATCTAATACACTAACAAATATTTACAACGATAAGGATTTCCGGTTGGAATGCAAATCATACAAACGGATGCATGTCCAATGAAACATAAAATTAATGCCGAGAACATAAAAAAGGTTTACCTCCTTAACTTCAAATCATAAACAGATTTCACGAAAGTGCCTTACAGCGTTTTTAATCGATAATTATTTACCTCCAACAAATTGTTTTCATTTGATAAACTCATCATCCTCTTGCCCTTATCCCACTCTAAGTGGGATATACAACATGTTATAAACATGATTTGGCTACATATTTTACGACCGGCCTGCCTGACGTCAACTTATCTTAGTCGTATTTTACGACACCTCGGTAAGAAATGAGGTTGGTCAATTCTACTAAACCGGATACCACACGGTGGGTCAACTTACCTTAGTCGCCTTTTACGACACCTCGGTAAGAAAGAGGGTGGTTTATTCTACTAAACCGGATACCACACGGTGGGTCAACTTACCTTAGTCGCCTTTTACGACACCTCGGTAAGAAATGAGGTTGGTCAATTCTACTCAGCCGGATACCACACGGCGGGTCGACTTACCTTAGTCGCCTTTTACGACACCTCGGTAAGAAAGAGGGTGGTCTATTCTACTAAACCGGATACCACACGGTGGGTCAACTTACCTTAGTCGCCTTTTACGACACCTCGGTAAGAAATGAGGTTGGTCTATTCTACTCAGCCGGATACCACACGGCGGGTCGACTTACCTTAGTCGCCTTTTACGACACCTCGGTAAGAAATGAGGTTGGTACTATTCTATTCAGCCGGATACCACACGGCGTTTTTTATTTGATAAACTAAAAAGATTTATTACAAAAATTCAATATTTTATTTTCAAACAGGTGGTTACATTTCTCAGGTAAACTTAACCTAAATAGACGCTATATATTAAAACTAAGTATTGAGATTTACTAGTAGCCCCAAAACTAGGTAAACCTGTATTTTAGGAGGCCAGAGTTTGCCTTTAACATTATAAATATAATTTATAGGCTTTACTTTGCGGAGATCCATAATACAAAAGTAATAATAAAATTATTTTGCTATAATCCGCGATGAAGTAAAATAGAAAATATATATAATGCTAAATTTAGAGTGGACAATCGGTTATCATACCTGATACATGCAGGATTCGTAAAAACACATGCACAAACCTCCACCACGGCCACCACGATACACAAGCACTATATACGTTCACTATCACAAACTCAACAATCGTTTCGCCCCGCAACCGAAGCATCATCAGGAGATAGACTCCACGACAAAATCGCAAATCCTTTGCGAATTTGCGATTGATATTATTATTTTTGAATTTATAACTCCGTAAAGTAACGCCTAATTCTATAAATTAAACTTAAAACTGGTAATAGATTTGAAGTGTTTTATTTAAATTTTAAAATATGATATTACTTTTAAATAACTTTTTAATGAATAATGTTATAGTATAAACAATGTTAAAAAAATAATAACATTCCAAGAAACTTAGAATGAATGGAATAGAAAACAATGTAACGCGATAGTGTATTCAAGTAACAAGTACAATTGACAAACTAAATGCTAAAATAGCTATTATTCATATATAATTTTATTATTACTTTTGAATTTTAAGTCTATTAAATTTTAATTGTATCAACATTCCTGTAAAAGTAAATAAGTGAATTAACTGCCTGTTATTAACCCATTGCTGGGCATAGGCCTCTTCTCTCCGTTTTTGTAGAGAAAGTTTCGAGCTAAGACCTACCACGCTGCTCCAATGATTGGTAGGTTAAACATCCCCAAAATTCTCTTAACATATGCAGGTTTCCCAACGATATTTTCTTTCACCGAAAAGCATTAAAAAAATTGCATTAGTGCCCGCCCAGATTTGAACTCGTGATCCACTCGAATGAGTCTTCCATTTTTACAGTTTTTACCTTATAAAAATTTTTTAACGATTTTTTATAGCAAGAATAAAATATCATTTAATAAGAGAAACTGATCTCGTACAAAAACAATACCATATAAACAAATTTCAAAAACTCTTAACACAAATATAGGGGAAAAATAAAAATATTTTGACAACTTCATAGCATACCTTTTAAAGGGCCGACCTTAAAAAATAAACATCATTATTAAAACCCAAATTTTAGTCAATCTTAATAAAGTATTAAGCATTAAAAGTTTTGTCGATTTCGTAAAAAAAATTCGAGCGTAAGGTCCGAAGTTACGAAATATCTAAAAAAAATATTTTTTTTTTAATCTAATAAGGTCAATTTTAGATTAAAAGTGTTAGGAATCGAAAGATATAAGCTTTCGCTAAGTTATTAGCGATATTTCATTTAGAATTATCTATAACAACGAAAATCCAAGCCCGATTAGTCGTAAAAGGCGACTAAGGTAAGTCGACCCGCCGTGTGGTATCCGGCTTTGTAGAATTGTACCACCCTCATTTCTTACCGAGGTGAGGTAAAAGGCGACTAAGGTAAGTCGACCCACCGTGTGGTGTCCGGTTTAGTACAATAGACCAGCCTCCTTCTTACCGAGGTCTCGTAAAATACGACTAAGGTTAGTTGACGTCAGGCAGGCGGCCGGTCGTAAAAACACAGCCAAATCATGCTACAACATGTTTATAACATGTTTTGCCGACCCCACTTAGAGTGGGATAAGGGCAGGCGGATATATACTAGACCGATTAGTTTGCAAATTTTGTTTTAGCTCTCCTGAAAAGTCGTCAAAACAAATCAGACCTAATGCTTCTAAGGTCAAGTTTTTTTTTTAATTTTATTTCTTAAAAATATTTCTGTGTATATATTATTAGAAGATAATATTAATTATTTAATATTATCATTTAAAATTTAGTAGTAAATAGTAGTTATTTTAATAACAGCGTTGGCAACATAAAGTTTTAGATGGAGTTGAAGAAATCGATGATTAATAATCGATTTCTATTATTTATAATCGATTTTAATTATCTATTTCAAAAAAATTCTTTTTTATATTAATATAGAAAAGAAATTCAAATAGACCGATTATTAATAATTAACTAGAATAAAGACTAATTCAAGGTGATTTTAAATTAATAAAACACATAGATTCGTTGTTTGCATGATTAAAATGTTTGGCTATATTGTATACTAGCATTTGCATTGGAACGAATAAAATCTTAATATAGTATTCTGATAACCATAAAAATGGTTAAAGTTGGTTAACCTTAAAAACTAGACATATGTTGTCACGGACTTTTATTTAGAACTTTTAGAGGGGAACAATTTTGTAATACATGATTTTTGAATAACTATCACCGTTTACTCAGCGCACGCAAGGAAAGCTTTAAATTTTGCCGTTTTCGTAATATATTTTATTGCTGCTCCTCTCCTATTCATCTTAGCGTGATGTTATATAGCCTTGAGCCTTCCACGATAAATGAACTATCTTACAGTCAAAGAATTTTTCTAATCGGTCCACTAGTTCCTGAGATTAGCGCGTTCAACAAACAAACAAACTCTTCAGCTTTATATATTAGTATATCATCATCTTCCTGCCCTTATCCCACTCTAAGTGGGGACGGCACAACATAACATAGACATGCTGTCACATGATTTGGCTACGTATTTTACGACCGGCCGCCTTTCTGACGTCAACTTACCTTAGTTGTATTTTACGACACCTCGGTAAGAAAAGTGTGGTACTATTCTTTTCAGCCGGATACCACACGGCGTATATATTATATACTTTATATATTAGTGTATATGGAACATTTTAAACTGATTTCCCTTTTCTAGTATAATAAGTCTATGTTCTAACATGTTTATAATTCAACCGCCATGTTAAACCAATGTCACACGATATAAATTGTTATGGCACCATAAAAGTTCTATCGGAGATTCTAGAGATAACTCTGTAACGGGTTATGGGACCTTCATGGAGGTCCGGAAACTAAATATATACATTTTTACGGTCTGTGCTGAGCTGGATAAGTAAATATATGGCGATGACTAGCTTTTACCCGCAACTTCGCGTGGAATGTTGTTACGTGATAGGTTTATAATATACGCTTTTCAATATCATCCTATTCCTGTTGAATTAACAGGATTTCTATAACCTATATGTTACCCCGGTGTATAAGGTATAATTGTACCAAATTTCATATATATTGGTTCAGCGAATTCGCCGTGAAAGAGTAAAAAAAAAAATTCATCTGCTGGGAGCTTTAGACCGTAAACCAGCAAAGTTACACTAAAGTAATGTACTAGAGAATTGTAGATTTATAAAAATACTATAAAAAAGTCTGCAGGAGTATATCTCTATCTATTATGGTTAACGTAAAGCCGCTTGTACAGCGAATTCAAAAGTAAAATAACGGCCTCTCACAATCCCACAGCTGGGCACAGAACCTCTATCCCTTTTTGGAGAAAAGATTGGAGTTAAGACCTACCACGCTGCTCCAATTGTTAGGTTACACATATTTCCAGAATTCTCTAGAGATATGTAGGTTTCCTCACGATGTTTTTCTTCACCGAAAAGGGTGTGATAAATTGGAAATATCATAAGTTTATCAAACTTATTGGTGCCTGCCTGGGGTTTGAACCCGCGATCTTTTTTACTAACAACGATCCATAGCTACACGGAAGAAAGCGTGGGTAAAGCTCCAAACATTATCTAGGGTCAGCGACTGATAAGAGATACGGCGGTGGACAAACACACAGACAACGAGTGTCGCGAAAGTGCACACAGATCTATAAATAAACTAGTCTAGTAAAAAGCTTTAACAAAATTATGTCCCTACTATTAACCGTTGAGTTCCCTCGTCTGGAGCCAATCCTGTCATCAGGTCATGCTTATCATAAACATTGTCATCGGGGCTGGACCAGTATGTATCATCTCAATCGGACCAAAGGAAGTGGGGCATTAACTTGCAAGATTCCACCTTCACGGAAAGTTAAATAAATCAAATAAAATCAAAATAATCTTTATCCAAATAAGCTCTTTCAAGCACTTTTGAATCGTCAATCAATATCAATGAAGCTACAACTGGTTCGGAGTGTTGCTCTTACCGAGAACCAGAAACTCGGCGGTCAAGTAAACATTTTCAATGTTACATTATTAAACCGCAGTCTTGTATGAAGCTGAAAGGATATTCAAATACAGGCTTTTTTATCATCCAAATAAAAAAAAAACAGTCTATTAATAATATTGAATTTGATTGAATTTGAATTGATACATGCAGGATTCACAAAAACACAAACACAAACCTCCACCACCGCCAACACAATACATAAGCACTACACACGTTCACTATTACAAACTCGACAATCGTTTCGCCCCGCAAGCGAAGCATTATCTTGAAATAGACTCCACGACAAAATATCAAAGCTTTTTCCTTGAGATAACAGGTGTTAAGATTACGTTAAAAAGCAAAATAGTTATCCAAATTATCTATCTAAAAAAGGAATAAAAAAAAATTGTCATAAGTTCCATGGATAGTCTTAAATAAAAAAACCTGTTCTAGAAGAAATTACGTTATTATTATTTTTTTAAACTTCGTAAAAATCTGTTAAAACATCAAAAACATACATTCACAAACTTTCACCTTAATTATATCAGTAAAATATTCACTGGAAGAATAATGCGCGATGTCCATATGAATTTAGAATTATCCTCTCTTTAGCATATTAAGAAATAAAAAAAATTCTTTACCTAATTTTTAATACTAAAAGATTGAAATTTCAAAAAAGATGCGTAAAAAAACTCGTTACTGTATAACTCAGCTTGCTTGGGTAATGCTTCGCTTTGCGATTTTGTCGTGGAGTCTATCTCCCGACGATGCTTCGGTTACGGGGCGAAACAATTGTTGTGATTGTGGTGGTGAATGTGTGCAGTGCTTGTGTAGTGTTGTGTCATCGGTGTCGGGTAGTGCATGAGTTCTTACAAATTCTGCATGTATCAGGTATCAGAATAGTACACTCTACATTTAGCATTACATATATTTCCTTTTATCGCTGATTATAGCAAAATAATATTCTCATTACTTTTGTATTATACCTCCGCAAAGTTACGCCTAATTTTATAAATTATATAAAGATGCGTATCAAAACTGAGATTGCCACCTTTTTTTGAAGAAAAATAGTATTTTTCTTTTTAAATCAAAAAAATATAGTAGTACTTTTAGGAAATTCAGGAAAAAAATAGTACATATCTATTTTCAATCATTATTTATTTTTCCATGATTATTTATTATTACTTTTCGCTGGACAGTGACAAAGGAGTTAGAGTTACTAACTAACTAAGCCCCGTAAATACATTAATGAGTTTCGTTCAAACATTCCCTATGCAGTGCTGCGTGTGCGTTCCATTCACAGTTGGTTCGAAAAAAGCGCGACAATTGAATTAGCGATAAAAATATAGTATTTTTCGTCCTATATTATTTTTCTATAATATTTAGTACAATTGACTAAAATATAGTACGATACTATATAATATAGTACGGGTGGCAACCCTAAGTACACTCTACATTTAGCATTACATATATTTCCTTTTATCGCTGATTAATTAAATAATATTCTCATTATTTTTGTATTATGGACCTCCGCAAAGTAACGCCTAATTATATAAAGATGCGTATCAAAACATAACCTGCCTCTACAAAACTACCTGACAAATATAAAACCTCGTTTCTGAAATGCATTGATTTAATTACCATGCTAATGGTCCGTGGCGCTGATGCGAAAGCGCGCGAAACCACCGCGGCCGTTACGGTACCGTTGGGGGCGTTCACTTTTTTAAATCTGGAATGTTATTCCCGACATCTCCCGCCAACGAATATAAGATGGCCTCTTTGACGTTCAACACTCTTTATTACAAAGCAGTAGAGTCGTAAATTGAATAACATTTATTTAACAAATGTAACATTATTGTTGTATACGTGACAACTTGTTTAGTCGTCAAAATAACTCACTAATTTTAAACCATATGCATTAAACGGATTTATACCGTGTGGAATAGAATAGTACAACCTCATTTCTTACCGAGGTGTCGTAAAAGGCGACTAAGGTAAGTCGATCCGCCGTGTGGTATCTGGCTGACTAGAATAGTACCACCCTCATTTCTTACCGCGGTGTCGTAAAAGGCGACTAAGGTAAGTTGACCCAGCGTGTGGTATCTGGTTTAGTAGAATAGACCGACCTCATTTCTTACCGAGGTGTCGTCTGAAATACGACTGAGGTAAGTTGACGTCAGGCAGGCGACCGGTCGTAAAAACACAGCCAAATCATGTTACAATATGTTTATAACATGTTGTGCCGACCCCACTTAGAGTGGGATAACGGCAGGAAGATGATGCATTAAATGGATTTAGATGTAATTGATTGAATCTTTTTTTCAAGTACACGTGAATAAAAAAGTAACACGTTGTCTATGTAAAAACTTTTAAATTTGGAACATTGCAAACATGTGATGGTTTATATCGATGAATATATGTATATGTAAGTGTAATTTATTCATTCATTCGGATTTCCAACACCATTACATACTAAATAATTCAAAAAATACCTCATATAGTATAGTTATAAATTAATTATGTATAGGAAATCACATCATTCTAAGTTACATCAATTATAAGTGATTACAATTAATAATAATTATAAACCTATTTGTTTTTAAGTCTATATCATTTAATTAAACATCTAAGTGCACTCCAATTGAAAAAATACACATTGTCTATTCCAAAAATTTTAATTTTAGAACGTTGTTTATACAGAGTGTTTCAAAAAAGAGTATAATTAAATTGATAAAAATGTTACTTTTGAGCAATGTAGTGCGTTATCACTACAAAATCACTGAAATAATTTATAAAGCATTTGAAATATGACCTTGACGAATAGGTCGTAAGGACAAATACACATAGATACACTACACACAGTTTTTTGACGTCAATCGATCATGTGGTAACCATGTCGTCATCAGCCGTGGTCCGGCCTCACAGAAGTCACCCTTAGGACGACGTTCCCCATAGGTAGACAAAAAGGTCTTGTGTTATCGTTAGTGATACAGTTAAACCCACTACACGGCAAAAATGAGGAATGGCGAGTTATTACAGGAATTCTTGGTATCAATATGATACCAAGAATTCCTAACGAACTAGTCCTAACAAATTTTATTACAAGTCGTCTGCTGCGTATGTCTGTACGATTAACTGAAAAATTAAACTAATTATAATTAAAATTAGATATTTTATCAATAAGTAATTCAAGAAGAAGGTTTTAATGATTCTATAATAAAATTCTGCAATCAATTTTAGCTGTGCCATTACAGGAGTTTAAAAACACTGTTAAAAAGAGGCTGATTTAGCTTAGTATACTGTTGAGGATTATTTAGACGACAAGAATGCGTGGATTTAGATACTGTTCGACCCTGTACAAGATAGAAACGATTAAATGTTACTAGTATTAAGAATTGTATTTTTAAAAGAGCAACCGCCGAGTTTCTTGCTGGCTCTTCTCGGTAGGAACAGCTTTCCGAACCAGCAGTAGAGTTGACGATTCAAAAGCACGCCTTTACAAGTTTATTTGAATAAAGAATATTTTGAATTTGAATTTGAATAATGTACAATTTGTTTTTTATAAATTTTAACAACTCAAAAAGTAAAATTATTAGGAAAAAGTAGCATAGTTTTAAATTAAGAAGGTGTTAAAATTAAAAATTAAAGTAATGGCCTGTTAGTATCCAACTGCATAGACCTCCTCTCTCCGTTTCAGATTTCCGTCTTTACAGATTCAAAAATTCTTTACAAATATGCAGGTTTTCATGTTTTCCATGTTTTCGTTCACTAGAAAGCGTATGACAAAGTACAATTATCAATTGGACACAGTTTTAATAGACAAACTCATTGGTGCCTGCCCGGGGTTTGAACTCCTGATCCCCTCGAAAGAGTCGCTCGGTCTGACAACTGGACTATTAAGCTTAATGTATGTAACGCACGCCGTGTGGTATTCGGATGATTAGAATAGTACCACCCTCTTTTCTTACCGAGGTGTCGTAAAAGGCGATTAAGGTAAGTCGACCCGCCGTGTGGTATCCGGCTGAATAGAATAGTACCACCCTCTTTTCTTACCGAGGTGTCGTAAAAGGCGACTAAGGTAAGTCGACCCGCCGTGTGGTATCCGGCTGAATAGAATATTACCACCCTCTATTCTTACCGAGGTGTCGTAAAAGGCGACTGAGGTAAGTCGACCCGCCGTGTGGTATCCGGCTGAATAGACTAGTACCACCCTCTTTTCTTACCGAGGTGTCATAAAAGGCGACTGAGGTAAGTCGACCCGCCGTGTGGTATCCGGCTGAGTGGAATAGACTACCCTCTTTCTTACCGAGGTGTCGTAAAAGGCGACTAAGATAAGTCGACCCGCCGTGTGGTATCCAGCTGAATAGATTATACCACCCTCTTTCTTACCGAGGTGTCGTAAAATACGACAGAGGTAAGTTGACGTCAGGCAGGCGGCCGGTCGTAAAAACGCAGCCAAATCATGTGACAGCATGTTTATTACATGTTGTGCCGACCCCACTTAGAGTGGGATAAGGGCAGGAAGATGATGATTATGATCTCACCACCATAAATATTTTACAAATTATCGCAAAAAGCACAGCAACATTGAATATTTTCTCAACATGCTAACTCAAGTCGTCGACCGCCTGGCAAACTCAAATAGACTGCAATATAACACCGTTATAGGCAATTTGTTTCCAAACAAACGCTCGGCCAACATCCGCAGGAATACCGAACGGAAAATAGCTTGTCTACTTGGAAATACTGTGTTTGCTGGTTAAATTACCCACAGGCAACAGGTTATAGCTTGCAATACTATCAATTTCCCATGACTTCTATCCTTAAATATATCTTACGAAACCTAACAAATCCACATCACTAACAAGAATCCCTCTCGCTCCAGCACCCTACAGCACAAAGATTATTATTTGTCTCCCCCTCCCCTCAATATCCTCAACAATATTAAGATGCCTGCCTGATATAGTATATAAGTAATTTAATTAATATTTAATTGATTTTGCATGTATATATTTTGTTGTTTTATGTTAAACTCTTTCTTTTTATATTTCTAAATTAATAGCTTTACGTCACATGTTTGTTTTAAATGTTTAATTGTGAGACACACTTGCAAGTTGATGCTCCACTTCCCTTGGTCCGATTGAGATATATACTGGTCCAGTCCCGATGACAATGTTTATGATAAGCGTTACCTGATGACAGGATTGGCTCCAGACGAGGGAACTCAACGGTGAGGTTGTAAAATTTTATTAAAAGCTTTAAGTATGTTTAACTATTATTAACTAGCTTTTACCCGCAACTTTGCGTGGACTGTTGTTGCGTATAGATGGCGCTTTTCAATGTCATCCTATTCCTGTAGAACAGGATATTTATAGCCTATATGTTACTCGGGTGTATAAGGAATAATTGTGCCAAATTTCATCGATATTGGTTCAGCAAATTCGCCGTGAGAGTAAAAAATATATATCCATAATCAAATACTTTCGCATTTATAATTAGTAGGGTTGTGACTTTTCAGTTATTCCCTTTATGCGTGTATAAACAAGGAAATTGTTAACAATTTAAATACATGTAACACTAGTGATACCCGCAACTTTATTCGAGTTGAATTTGGTGTTAAATTGCCCTTAATTTAGTATACTATTTAAGTTTAATTTAGTGTAATGTATTTCTGCGATTTCTTCCCAGGAATTCTTTTAAGTCCTATATGGTTGGACCGGTATGTAAGCTTCTATTGCACTAAATTTTATCTAAATTGGGCTATTGAAGGAGCAATAATAGACAGACGGATATTTATAATATTAGTTTGGATACAGTGAATGCGTGAATGGAATCTTGTCCATTCAGAATATCCCGTCCTTGAACCCACCTACCTCGGGTGTCAGTGATAGCGATGTGACTTGGAGTAGAAAAATCGATTAATTATAATCGATTTTTAAAAATATGTTATCCCTTTAAAAATAATTATTAAGTAATAGCGATGTGACTTGGTGTAATCCTCCAAAGCTGTATGTGATCAACTTTCTCCAAATCTACTGAACCAATTTTTGTACGGTTTTTACTAAAAGGTAGTCCAATTATTCTGGAAAGTTTAGATTAATAGTACATTGCGGTTTTATGTAAATTGTGTTAAAGAGATCGCGCGGTTGTAAAAAAAACTCGTCTGCGTGCGCCGTAAACCAGCAAAGATACACGAAAGTAATGTACTAGAGAATTGTAGATCTACAAAATACTACAAAAATGTCCGCGACAGCATATCTCTATCTCAAATGGTTAACTAACAATAACTACTTTGATATCCTCGCGGGCGAAGCCCCTTGCACAGTTTCCAAATAAAACATTGAGTTGAATTAAAACATATTTTTCCCTTCCCTTATGCGAGAAGAAATATTATTAAAGAAAAATCCATAAGTTTGTTACTATGTATATTTCCTATAGCCTTATGAACTCGCTGTTTTGCATAGAATTTATAAATGGAGTTCTCAGAAAAGCATAGAACCGTTATTTCAACCGTCAAAGCAAAATCTAAAGCATACGCTCATTTCTAAGTATAACGCAATATTGTTAAGATGTAACTATAGAATTTGTACGCCGTGTGGTATCCGGCTGAATAGAATAGTACCACCCTTATTTCTTACCGAGGTGTCGTAAAAGGCGACTAAGGTAAGTTGACCCACAGTGTGGTATCTGGTTTAGTGGAATAGACCACCCACTTTCTTACCGAGGCGTCGTAAAGTACGACTAAGATAAGTTGACGTCAGGCAGGCGGCCGGTCGTAAAAACGCAGCCAAATCACAAACAGCATGTTTATAACATGTTGTGCCCCCACTTAGAGTGGGATAAGGGCATGGAGATATATAATGTAAGTAAAGAATTTGTATTACTTTGCACTTAAAATATTCTTTTTTGGTCTAATTCTTCCATATATGCGCAATTTATGAATATCTTATTTACAGGTTAATTTAAATTATTGTGTATTAAATTGTTATAGTGACTTTTAACTAAAAGTTTTCAAACATTTAGCTTTGTTTTTTTGGTTTTTGGATTACTTAATTGATAAGAATTCGTAGAAATAGCTACTTTGTGTAGGGTCACAAAGACAGTAATGACTAAATGTAACTATAAGTTATAAGAAAAGATCAACCGCCGAGTTTCTCTTAGGCTCTTCTCGGTAGGAACAGCTTTCCGAACCAGCAGTAGAGTTGACGATTCAAAACCACTTGTTCAGTTCGTTAAAAAAATTATTTGATTTTGAATTATTCTATACATTCTAAAAGTACAAAGTAATAAAAATATTTTGGTATTACATAAGATTATAGTAAGTTAATATTAAAATAAAAATTATGATAGAATAATTTTAGTATAATCCGCGTTTCTTAAGAAAATCTATGTAATGAAAATAAAAGCTAAGTGTAGGAAGCAAAAACCGCTGTCTTAATATTAAAGAATATTATTAAAGGAGCTACTAATGATGCGGAAGTTTGCTCATAACGAGAAGAACCAGTTAGAAACTCAACGGAACCCTTAAATAAAAACACTAAAATTATATATAGTTATTATATTTTAAATATTTCAGTTCAGTAAATATTTACGATTTAAAAAAAATATATTACATAGATAATCTGTAATTTTGTAGCACTAGTAAAACGCCGTGTGGTATCCGGCTAAGTAGAACAGACCACCCATATTTTTGACGTAACGTATTGGTGACGTAAAAGGCGACTATGGTAAAGTGACGTCAGACAGGCCGGTCCTAAAATGCGTGACAAAACTACCAACATATCTAAAACATGTCGTGCCCCACTTATAGTGGGATAAGGCAGAAGAACAGAGTCCTAAGTTTAACGATACTTTCAAAACTTGTCTAAGAAGCAATATAAGATTTAAAATACCGTTTTCGGGATTTTCAAAAAAGTTTAAAAACATACAACCCATGGGCTCATGGCAGAGCCGTTACAAGTTTCATTAAATTAACTACTCGCTTGAAGTATATCCAACAGGCGCATATAAAAAACTGCCGAGTTATCGAATCAAGTTTAACATACAACCTGTATAAGACATGCCATAGACCACGTGTTTCTTCCGTCACCAAAAGCGCGCGAAAATTATACCAAACAAATATATGCTTTAAAACAATAGACATAAGTTTCAATTTAAAATTAATATCAAACAAGTTCATTTCGCGGCATTATAATATGGATCGTGAGAATAAAATTTATACATTACAATTTCAACTCTAATACTATATTTATATGGTTTAAATTACAATGGAGTTATAACGAATACCTGTTTGTTGACCGTCAATGACCTCTTGAAAAAGCGAGGGAAAACCTCTTTAATTTAATAACAAACTGCAAACGATTTTAGACTCTATTTGCTTATTTATAGGTTTTAATTTTGAATGTATTTATTTGATATTTCAAACAGGTGACGTATCAACAGATTATGTAATAATAATACACCGATAATGGCGGATTCTTTGATTTATTATTAGACATTCTTCAAATTGTTTCCTGTGACTTAACATATAGTTTAGTAAATATAAGGTTTAGCCCACTGTTGGGCAAAATATCTCGCTTTCGGGTTTAGAACTACCATTTGACATGTAGTTTAACTTAAGTATTTAAGTAACCAAATTATTCACATTGTTTTATTGATATTCGTAAATGGCCTTTATGGCATGATAGCGGGCGTGTTTTAGAAGGTTATAGGTTCAAATCTCGTGCTGGGTTTTATATATATTATAAATGCATTAGTATTGGATAGATATATAGGAAAGTCTAGAACTCTATGGAAATAAGTCTAAGTGGAAATTATATCTTACAAAATCATACCTACCACTTTATTTTCTTTATATATACGCATTTATAGAAGCAGGCGTTACTTAGCCAAATTTTATATTACAGAAATTATGATATTATTATGATAAAATTTAGCCGTGTGATATCCGGCTGAATAGAATAGTACCACGCTCATTTCTTACCGAGGTATCGTAAAAGGCGACTAAGGTAGGTCGACCCATCGTATGCTATCCGGTTTAGTTGAATAGACCAACCTCTTTCTAACCGAGGTGTCGTAAAATACGACTGAGGTAAGTTGACGTCAGGCACGCGGCCCGTCGTAAAAACGCAGCCAAATCATGTGACAGCATGTTTATAACATGTTGTGCCGACCCCACTTAGAGTGGAATAAGGGCAGGAGGATGATTATTATCATACAATTATTTTGCTACTAGTATTATCCTGCGGTTTCACCCGCGTATATACTAAGTTGGACTATTGATTTATTTTTGTTAAATATATCATCAATAATCGCAGCGCATGCGATAACATGGCTAATTTTTTACACCTTATTAAATTTTTATTACAGATGCCTATTTTTTTTATATATCTTATGTTGCTCAGTAAAGATGCAGCTTTCCAATGGTGAAAGGATTTTTGTAATCGGTCCAGTAGTTTTTGTGTGAAAACATAACAAACATACATACAAATTTTTCCTCTTTATTATAGACTAGCGGCCTGCCCCTGCTTCGCACGGGTATAAAATTTATATCCCATGTCAGTCAGTGTAAAAAAATTATTAAAATCGATCCAGTAGTTTTGATTTATTCATTACTGCCCGTGGCCCGCAAGCGTTAAATTTGGAGACAAACAATTTCCTCTCCCTATTCCAAGACGATTTCCTGCTATCTTTGGAATATCTAAATTCATATAGTACATTTTTACTTATTTACTTTAACTTTCTTTTTAATTTTCTCAGAAAATGTTCACTTAAATTACATGCTGTAAACGGCCATATTGATCTATATTAAATCAACTATTTATTTAAGGTACTTAATTGGATAAGGATTAATGCTGTATTGTATGAAAATTGCTTCAAAAATATGGCATTATTTTTCGTAAAAAGTAAATGACAAAAAATGTTATGTTATCGATAAGAGATAGATATATACCATCGCGGGCTTTTCTGTAGGCCTTTTCAAGATGTACAAATACTTAGTACATTATTTTGATAAATCTCTTAGGGTTTAGCCTGCGTTTGCAATGTAAGTGAAAAAAAATGTAATTATTTACAGAAACCTCAAAAATTACAGTATTTCTCTACTCCATATTGAATGTTATTATACGTACAAACCTTCCTCTGGAATCACTCTATCTATTAAAAAAAACCGCATCAAAATCTGTTGCGTAGTTTTAAAGTTTTATGCGTACATAGGGATATAGGGACTTTGTTTTATAATATGTAGTGATAATCCGCGTTTGTCAAGAGAGTCTATAAATCATATGAACTGTAGTCAGTCTGTAGGAATCCCGCCATACATCCGGTGACATCATAAACCTATACGGTCTTATGGCACTTCGCTGTAAAAACGGGCGTGGCCGTTTATCCCACTGCTGGGCAAATGTATACGGTAATAATCTTTTCGTATAAGAAATATTCATCAAAGAAAATTTGATGTCGTTTGTGGGTTTTGGTATAAGATTCTATAATAAAATTCCGCAATCAATTTCAGCACTGCCATTACAGCAGTTTAAAAACACTGTTAAAAAGAGGCTGATACAGAAAGCCTACTATATTCTTGAAGATTATTTAGAAGATAAGAATGTGTGGATATAGCTCTCTTTGAACCTGTACAAGACAGTAACGACTTAATGTAAATAGTATTAAGAATTATATTAATTTATAGAATTAGGCGTTACTTTGCGGAGATCCATAATACAAAAGTAATAATAAAATTATTTTGCTATAATCCGCGATGAAGTAAAATAGAAAATATATATAATGCTTAATGCAGAGTGGACAATCGGTTATCATACCTGATACATGCAGGAGTCGTAAAAAACACATGCACACACCTCCACCACCGCCACCGTGATACACAAGCACTATATACGTTCACTATCACAAACTCAACAATCGTTTCGCCCCGCAACCGAAGCATCGTCAGGAGATAGACTCCACGACCAAAATCGCAAAGCGAAGCAATATCCAAATAAGTTTAGTTATATACTAATCGGTTCAACCCCACCCTTTATTTTATTTGCGAACAAGTGTAACAAGCTTGAACTAGAAACATTTATCTGCTCGTTAATGAGGGTGCCATTGTTATGTTTAATAATCTCAAGGTTTTCCAATAGGCTGAGCTTCAGTCCTTTATTGGAACACGTGTTCAATACTTCGAAACTATGGTCATTAGGGACTTTATGACCGCTTTCTATCAGATGTTTGGCGAAATGTGAATTTTGTGGTTTATTATTCCTGAAGGCAGCCATATGTTCTTTAAAACGGGTTTCAAAATTACGACCAGTCTGACCCACATATGTATCATTGCATTCAGGACATTTTATTTTATAAACACCACACTTTTTCGCGCTTGGTAATTTATCTTTATTATTGCACAGAATCTTTTTTAAAGAGTTGTTACTTTTAAAACCTAATTTTATATTTGATTTGGATTTAAATATAGCTGAAATTCGTTCTGACAATGCTCCAAAATAGGTCAGACTGGCTTTGCACTTATTATCTTTGTAATGTGGCACCGCGTACAAGTGTTTTGCCAATTGCAACTTCTGTTTATTTTTTAATATGTTATGTACTAATTGCTTATCATAGCCATTAGAATGCGCCATCTGGTTGATTATTTGAAGCTCTTTGTTAAAATTCTTCTCGCAAAGAGGGACTGATAAGAGTCTATGTATATGACTGTGAAAGGCGGCAAGTTTGTGTTGCCAGGGGTTTACACCCTGGAGAGATTTCAGAAATAATAGAATTAACAGAATTATGTATGGAACAAAATTATTTTCGATTCAATGACCATTACTTTCATCAAAAGGATGGTTTAGCTATGGGCTCCCCTTTAAGTCCACTTATGGCTGAAATTTTCATGGACCACTTTGAAAATCAAAATATTGTCCAAAATAAAAACATCCTTTACTATTATAGATATGTAGATGACATAATTATATGCTGGACGGGTACGGATAGACAACTTGATATTTTCATTAATAATATCAATTCCAAACATCCCAAAATCAGTTTCAAATTAGAATCAGAGCAGAATAACTCGCTTAATTTTCTTGACCTTACTATTACACGGTCCAATAATGAACATATGTTTGAGATCTTTCGCAAACCAACCTACACGGATACGATCATACCTGCTTCTTCTTTTCACCCCTGGCAACACAAACTTGCCGCCTTTCACAGTCATATACATAGACTCTTATCAGTCCCTCTTTGCGAGAAGAATTTTAACAAAGAGCTTCAAATAATCAACCAGATGGCGCATTCTAATGGCTATGATAAGCAATTAGTACATAACATATTAAAAAATAAACAGAAGTTGCAATTGGCAAAACACTTGTACGCGGTGCCACATTACAAAGATAATAAGTGCAAAGCCAGTCTGACCTATTTTGGAGCATTGTCAGAACGAATTTCAGCTATATTTAAATCCAAATCAAATATAAAATTAGGTTTTAAAAGTAACAACTCTTTAAAAAAGATTCTGTGCAATAATAAAGATAAATTACCAAGCGCGAAAAAGTGTGGTGTTTATAAAATAAAATGTCCTGAATGCAATGATACATATGTGGGTCAGACTGGTCGTAATTTTGAAACCCGTTTTAAAGAACATATGGCTGCCTTCAGGAATAATAAACCACAAAATTCACATTTCGCCAAACATCTGATAGAAAGCGGTCATAAAGTCCCTAATGACCATAGTTTCGAAGTATTGCACACGTGTTCCAATAAAGGACTGAAGCTCAGCCTATTGGAAAACCTTGAGATTATTAAACATAACAATGGCACCCTCATTAACGAGCAGATAAATGTTTCTAGTTCAAGCTTGTTACACTTGTTCGCAAATAAAATAAAGGGTGGGGTTGAACCGATTAGTATATAACTAAACTTATTTGGATATTGCTTCGCTTTGCGATTTTGGTCGTGGAGTCTATCTCCTGACGATGCTTCGGTTGCGGGGCGAAACGATTGTTGAGTTTGTGATAGTGAACGTATATAGTGCTTGTGTATCACGGTGGCGGTGGTGGAGGTGTGTGCATGTGTTTTTTACGACTCCTGCATGTATCAGGTATGATAACCGATTGTCCACTCTGCATTAAGCATTATATATATTTTCTATTTTACTTCATCGCGGATTATAGCAAAATAATTTTATTATTACTTTTGTATTAAGAATTATATTTTTAAAAGAGCAACCGCCGAGTTTCTTGCTGGCTCTTCTCGGTAGGAACAGCTTTCCGCACCAGCAGTAGAGTTGACGATTCAAAAGCACTTGTTTACAAGTTTATTTGAATAAAGAATATTTTGAATTTGAATTTGAATTTGTATATTATAGTTATACTAGCTGACCCGCGTGTATTTTTTTGGTATATAAACTACGAGAAATCGAGATGGAAATATTAAAACCGTAATATAGTATTTTGATAACCATAAAAATGGTTATTGTGGGTTAACCTTGAAATCTAGACATATGCTGTCGCGGACTTTTATTTAGAACTTTTAGAGGGGAACAATTTTGTAATACATGATTTTTGAATAACTTTCACCGTTTACTCAGCAAGAAAAGTTTTAAATTTTGCCGTTTTCGTAATATTTTTTATTGCTGCTCCTCTCCTATTCATCTTAGCATAATATTATATAGCCTTCTTTGATAAATGGACTAATTTACACTCAAATAATTTTTCAAATCGGTCCAGAAATTACTGAGATAAGCGCGTTCAAACAAACTCTTCAGCTTTATATATTAGTATGGATAATACAGAGTCCCCAAAAACATTCTCACAATCTACTGAACGGAATTTTGTATGGTTTCTTCTAAAAGATAGAGCGATTCTTGAGGAAAGTTTAGGTTTATAGTACACGAGTAGTAAAGTTCACTCACTTCGTCTCAAACGCGCTGGTTTTGGAAAGAGCGCAATGCAAGCGGATGCTGATGAAAACCGTCATGCGAAGTAAGGTTGCCTTTTTTGGACATCTGCAAAGAGGATCCCGATATCAATTTCCTAGGTTGATCCTAGAAGGAAAGATGCATGGCAAGAGAGCACCTGGAAGGCAACGTCTTAAATGGTTCGATAATATAAGTGAGTGGACGGGACTCAGACACTAGGACATAAAAAGGTGGCACAAGACCGGAAAAGTTTTCTCCAGCTGACCTCCGAACTTCATTGTGAAGATGGCACCAGATGATGAGTAGTTGTAGCAGTTATTGATATTTTGTAATGATTTTATGTAATTGTTATGTATATATATATAAAAGAAAGTTGGTCTTAGTTACACTATTTATAACTCAAGAACGGATGAACCAATTCGGCTGAAAATTGGTGGAGAGGTTGCTTAGAACCAGGAGACAGACATAGGACTTTTTATCCCTTTCGACCGCGTTTCCGTCAAAACACTATAAAACGTGATATAACAAAAACGACTATGACACGGAATAACAAAACGCAAATGACAATTAATCGTAATTTTGTCTTTAGTTCAGTATGGTAAAAAAACTGACAGTTTTTCGTGGAAGAGTTACAAACATACATCCATACTCAAAAACTTTCGCATTTATATAAGTAGGATTTAAGACGAGCTTCCGTACTCTCATATATTAACTGATCACGGCATAGGGCCTGTTTCACAAGTTACCAATAAACTGTCAGCTTATTCGGAACATATCTGACACATGTCTCGGAATTTTACGTCTCTCAGGTTTCTGATAGGCTTATTCAGCACTTAAAGTCCCTAATAAGTTAACAGGTAGATCAAATGGCTGTTATTTTGTTTATCTGCTGGATAGCGAATAACTATTTCAAAATGGACGCGATTTTTATTTTAATTTTCACTTTTTAAGTCTTTTTTTAGAATTATTTATCTGCTTTACATTTATCTGTCGGTTAACTATCCGAGAAACTTTATCAGTAACTCGTGAAACAGGTCCTAAGTGAATAAGCCAGTCAGAAACCTGTAAAATTCCAAAATGTGTCAGATATGTTCCGAATAAGCTGACAGTTTATTGGTAACTTGTTAAACAGGCCCTAAGTGGTCAATAAGCCTTTCAGAAACCAGAGAAACGCAATATTCCGAGATATGTATCAGATATGTTCAGAATAAGCTGACAGTTTATTGGTAAATTGTTAAACAGGCCCTAAGTGCTGAATAAGTCTATCAGAAACCTGAGAAGCGCAATATTCTGAGGTATGTATCAGATATGTTCAGAATAAGCTGACAGTTTATTGGTAAGTTGTTAAACAGGCCCTAAGTGCTGAATAAGCCTATCAGAAACCTGAGAAACGCAATATTCCGAGATAGGTATCAGATATGTTCAGAATAAATATAAAACAGGCGCCTAGTATAGTGAAGCATAGTAACTACCGCCATTTTGTCCCCCACATCGCGAAACGTGTCATAATAAAAACATTACCAAACCTACCTGCCCCGCGGCCGGAAAAAAAGATTTTGTAACCGAAGCATTCCCAGAAACCCACAGAGAGCGCCGCGGACCTGTTCTGTAATGACGTGAGGGAAAAAAACGGGTGGAAAAAAAAACGAAACGAGTACATTCAAGCGATCAGCTGATCCTGAGAGGCGCTCGACCAGACATATTTCCTTATTAACTACACGCAAAAGTAATAATAAAAATTATTTTCCTATAATCCGCGATGAAGTAAAATAGAAAATATATATAATGCTAAATGTAGCTATCGCTTTGCGATTTTGGTCGTGGAGTCTATCTCCTGATGATGCTTCGGTTTCGGGGCGAAACGATTGTTGATTTGTGATAGTGAACGTATATAATGCTTGTGTATCGTTGTGGCGGTGGTGGAGGTTTGTGCATGTGTTTTTACGAATCCTGCATGTATTAGTATAACCGATTGTCTACATTTAGCATTATATATATTTTCCATTTTACTTCATCGCGGATTATAGCAAAATAATTTTATTATTACTTTTGTATTATGGATCTCCGCAAAGTAACGCCTAATTCTATATCTTACACGCAACTTCGTTCTAGTCCTACTAATATTATAAATGCGTAAGTTTACCATTGATGTATTTGTTGTTATTTCAGGGCGAATCCGCTGATCCAATATCGATGAAATTCGGCACAATTATTACATACATCGGAATAAAATATAGGCTATAGAAATCCTGTTAATTCTACAGGAAAACACATTTTAAAGCACCATCTATTATCAGCCTGTCACGCAACAACAAATAATTTACTTATCGCAAGAATTCTATTAAAAAAAAGTAATTAAGTACCCTGTTACTCTCCCACAGCTGATAATAGGCTTCTTCTCTCCGTTTTTGGAGGGAAGGTTTCGAGCTAAGACCTACCACGCTGCTCCAATGATTGGTAGGTTACACATCTCCAGAATTCTCTAGAGATATGCAGGTTTCCTCGCGATGACCGAAACCGTTTTTCTTCACCGAAAAGCGTGTAATTATCAATTAAACACATAAGTTTTAACAAAAAAACTCATTGGTGTCTGACGATCCCGTGACCTCCTCGAGAGAGTCGCACGATGTTACCACTGGGCTACCACAGCTTGAATTCTAATATAAAAACCTTATATGTTTCTCCAGAATCTTCACTATTTTGCTGTGTGAGTCGCATTAAAATCAGTTTAATTTCACCGGAAATGTACCCTACACCTTTCTCAAGAATTGCATTATCTTTTAGTAAAAACCGCACAAAATGCCGATCAGTAGATTTTGAAAAAATCGATCACAATACATACAGGCTGACTTTGAGAACTTTAGTTTTATAAATTGTTTACATTCTTGGCTTTTAAAAGAACTTCCGAATTTTCAATCGATCTGGCTAGCTTTTATTAAAACAATATGTTTTTTTAACGGCTGAGTAGAATAAGACACCCTCATTTCTTACCGAGGTGTCGTAAAAGGCGACTAAGGTAAGTTGAACCACCGTGTGGTATCCGGTTTAGTCGAATAGACCACCCTCTTTCTTACCGAGGTGTCGTAGAATACGACTGAGGTAAGTTGACGTCAGGCAGGCGGTCGTAAAAACGCAGTCAAATCATGTTGCAGCATGTTTATAACATGTCGACACCACTTAGAGTGGGATGAAGGCAGGGGATATATATTTTGTAATATAGACAAGCTATGGTTATTTATTATCATCATCATGATCATCTTCCTGATGTCACATGATTTGGCTACGTTTTTTACGACCGGCCGCCTGCCTGACGTCAACTTACCTTAGTCGTATTTTACGACACCTCGGTAAGAAGAAGCGTGGTCTATTCTACTAAACCGGATACCACGCGGTGGGTCAACTTACCTTAGTCGCCTTTTACGACACCTCGATAACAAATGAGGGTGGTACTATTCCATTCAGCCGGATACCACACGGCGTAAGCTATGGTTATTGATATAATATATAAAAGCTCAGTATTCAAAAACGAGACAAGAGACAAAATATGCCACTATTCGTAAAATAAAATAAAACATTTCAAGGTTGCAAAACATCGACCCGCAAACAGGTTCTATGACGCGCCGTCAGCTGATTCCCGCCAAAACACGGCGGCCATTCGTAAATGGCCTTTCTTTTGTTATAACAATGTCTCCGCAACAATGGACATTTGTTCAGCAATAACAATGTATTGTAAAAAGAGTTTAAAACGTTTCTAACAATTAAACAGCTGATTTTGGCGTCCAGCGGCCATCTTGTCCGGCCCGTTCGAAAACCAGTTAGGTCGCTAAGCTTGTGATTTTCTGTTTATTTTTACGTCGCGAATGTATTATCTAGGCGAGCGATAAAGTTGCGTGTGATAATTACAAGGATCGACAAAAACGAATAATAACATTAAAATTATATAAATAAAATATTGAAATATTGATATTTTAAAATTTTTACTAATAAATAATATGATGCGCTTGCTAAAAGTACGTAAGTCATTTATTCAAAAGCACTTGTTTACAAGTTTATTTGAATAAAAAAAAATTGAATTTTAAAAGAGCAACCGCCGAGTTTCTTGCTGGCTCTTCTCGGTAAGAACAGCTTTCCGCACCAGCAGTAGAGTTGACGATTCAAAAGCACTTGTTTACAAGTTTAATAGAATAAAGAATATTTTGAATTTGATGAAATATTGATACTATTAGAATCCAACGTCTTTTGGGAATCAAAAAAAGTTGGGATAATTTAAGATTTCCTTTGTTAGCATAAAACGGTCTAGGGGTGAGGTCGGGGCGGAAGAAAAAATGCGGGTTCGATATTTAGCCATTGTGATGTCCGCACAAAGTCATATTTAGTAGAAATTGAAAGGAGTTTATTGTTTGACATTTAACCAAATATCATGTCATACAGGAAATCAATTTAAATTCAAGTGAGTATTCCTCTTACTTTAATTGGATACTGATACGTTATTGTTTATATTTACAATATTCTTTATTCGAATAAACTTGTAAACAAGTGCTTTTGAATCGTCAACTCTACTGCTGGTTCGGAAAGCTGTTCCTACTGAGAAGAGCCTAAGATAAATTTAGCGGTTGCTGTTTTAAAAATATAATTCTTATAACTAGGTATATACCTTGTGATTGCTATATTATATCATCCTGCCCTTATCCCACTCTCAGTGGGGTCGGCACAACATGTTATAAACATGCTGTCAAATGATTTGGCTGCGTTTTTACGACCGGCCGCCTGCCTGACGTCAACTTACCTCAGTCGTATTTTACGACACCTCGGTAAGCAAGAGGGTGGTCTATTCTACTAAACCGGATACCACACGGTGGGTCAACTTACCTTAGTCGCCTTTTACGACACCTCGGTAAGAAATGAGGTTGGTCTATTCTACTCAGCCGGATACCACACGGCGGGTCGTCTTACCTTAGTCGCCTTTTACGACACCTCGGTAAGAAATGAGGGTGGTACTATTCTATTCAGCCGGATACCACTCGGCGTATACCTTGTGATTGCTATGTTAAGGTCAAATATTCGTATCATCTATGTAATTTTCTTGCTGGGTCTTCTTGGTAAGAGCAACTTTTCGAACCATACGTAATTTGTTGATATAAAAAAGCTTGTAAAATTTATGGAATTCGGCTTTACTTTGCGGAGATCCATAATACAAAAGTAATAGTAAAATTATTTTGCTATAATCCGCGATATATAATGCTAAATTTAGAGTGGACCATCCGTTTTCATACCTGATACATGCAGGATCCGTAAAAACACATGCACAAACCTTCACCGCCGCCATCACAATACAAAAGCACTACACACGTTCACTATCACATACTCAATAATCGTTTTGCCCCGCAACTGAAGCATCATCAGGAGATAGACTCCACGACAATATCGCAAAGCGAAGCATTACATTATAAATATTTTCTATTTTATGCCGTGTGGTATCCAGCTTAATAGAATAGTACCAACCTCATTACTTACCGAGGTGTTAGAAAAGGCGACTAAGGTAAGTCGACCCACCGTGTGGTGTCTGGCTGAGTAATATAGACCATCCTCATTTCTTACCGAGGTGTCGTAAAATACGACTAAGGTAAGTTAATGTAAGGCAGGCGGCCGGTCGTAAAATACGTAGCCAAATCATGACATGTTTATAGCATGTTGTGCCGACATCACTTAGAGTGGGATAAGGGTAGCATGATGATGATGATATATATTTTCTATTTTACTTCATCGCGGATTATAGCAAAATAATTTTGTGCTAGCAATGGCCAATCTCAATAAAGAATTATTTGAATTTGATTAGTATATAACAGCTTTCTGTATCAACCGCCATTTAACAGTTTCTTAAATTGCTGTAATGATTATATGTATAGATTACGTAGACACATTCCGCAAAAATTGCAAACCTTAACCATAAAACACGGAGATTTCTAATCTAATCTACAACACAACATTTCTGCTAAACATACAGAAAAACTCAGGTACTAAATACTTTGGTTGTGACGTTTATTGATGTCCAGAAATAAATAACGCAGCAACCTGATACCTCTAACAAAGACATCCGACACGGTCGTAGAGACTGTTGTGTGAAGGAGGCAGAAAACTGGGCCTAATGGCAATTGAATGTTACGCACCATTCAATTATTATTAGATATCATCCTACTGCCCTTATCCCACTTTAAGTGGGGTCGGAAAATGTTATTAACATGTTGTCACATAGCTTGGCTACGTTTTTTACAACCGGCGCCTGCCTGATATCAACTTACCTTAGTCGTATTTTACGACACCTTGGTAAGAAATGTTGATGGTTTGCATTTTTTACAACTGGCCGCCTTCCTGACGTCAAGTTACCTTAGTCGTATTTTACGACACTTGGGTAAGAAATTAGGTAGGTCTATTATACTCAGTCGGATACATAGTGGGTCAACTTTTCTTAGTCACTTTTTCTCCGCACTCGCTCCTATGACGGGTTAACTTAATTTAGTCGCCTTTTAGCCGGATACTACATGGCACAATAATTATTTATTAGATATGCATGTTGTAATTAGTTAATTTATAGAACTAACTATAAAAGTAGTAAAGAAACAGCCTGTTACTATCCCACTGCTGGGCATAGGTCTTCTCTCTCCGTTTCTGGAGAGAAGGGCTGGAAGTAAAACCTGCCACGCTGTTCCAATAAACTTTGCCATTACAGCAGTTTAAACGTAGTTAATAAAAGGCTAATACGGAAAACCTACTCTACTGTGGAAGTGTGTACATAGCTTATAAGAATGTGTAGATATAGCTACTCTACGACCCTGAACAAGATCATGACTAACTTATATTTTAACAAGAGCAAGGGTCAAGTTTCTCTTAGACTCTTCTCGGTAGGAACAGCTTTCCGAACCAGCAGCAGAGTTGACGATTCAAAAGCACCATTTTACTTAAATAAAGAATATTTTGAATTTTACTTGCGATGTTAATGTATACCTATATAATTACTAGCTAAAACTAGCTTTTACCCGCAACTTCTTTCGCGTGGGACGTTGTCGCGTGATAGGTTGATAATAGATGGCGTTTTTCAATGTCATCCTATTCCTGTAGAATTAACAAGATTTCTATAGCCTATATGTTACCCCTGTGTATGAGGAATAATTGTGACAAATTTCATTAATATTTCAGCGTATTCGCCGTGAAAGAGTAACAAACATACATCCATACTCACAAACTTTCGCATTTATAATATTAGTAAAATAGGACGCCGTGTGGTATCCGGCTGAAAAGAATAGTACCACCCTCATTTCTTACCGAGGTGTCGTAAAAGGCGACTAAGGTAAGTCGACCCGCCGTTTGGTATCCGGCTGAGTACAATAGACCAACCTCATTTCTTACCGAGGTGTCGTAAAAGTCGACTAAGGTAAGTCAACCCACCGTGTGGTATCCGGTTTAGTAGAATAGACCAACCTCATTCTTACCGAGGTGTCATTAAATACGACAGAGGTAAGTTGACGTCAGGCAGGCGGCCAGTCGTAAAAACGCAGCCAAATCATGTAACAGCGTGTTTATAACATGTTGTGCCGACCCCACTTAGAGTGGGATAAGGGCAGGAGGATGATGAATATTAGTAAAATAGGATAGATTAAAATAACTTAAATTCCGTTCGTAATTTTATCGAACGATATCAAAATTGTTGCCATCCACCGATTTTCATGTAAAGCACGTCAGAGCGACCAAATTATATGGATTACGTAATCGAGCGAGACAGAACATACTACTGTCTTTGTTATACCAAAATATAACCTAAAAAACCGGCGAAGCGTGTTTTTTAGAAAATAATAATCATTTACATGATATTGATCTATTTATTTATTTATTTATTAGGAAGCCAACGTGATATACAATATGGTTTATTTAAAACTTATATAAATTTCTAAATTACCTATAGTTTTCTATTATATATCCCACTTAAAGGCTACCTCAGCATGCATAATTAAATAAAAAGCTAAATAACGTTCTGCTCACACTAAATACAAAAAAAAAAAATAGTAAAAGAAAAAAGAAAAAAAATGAGTTATTAAAATAAATAAAATAAAAAACAAACTAATCTACTTTAACAATTAAAATATGGGGGAAATAAAAAAAAATAAAAACAGTAATATTAAAAACATTATTGAACATTAAACATAGAAAAATATAAATTATGATTATTGATGAATATATATACATACTAGCGGCCTGCCCTTGCTTCGCACGGGTATAAAATATATATCCCATGTCAGTCAGTGTAAAAAAAATGATTAAAATCGATCCAGTAGTTTTGATTTATTCATTACTGCCCGTGGCCCGCAAGCGTTAAATTTGGAGAAAAACAATTTCCTCTCCCTATACCACGACGATTTCCTGCTCTTTGGAATATCTAACCTCATATAGTACATTTTTACTTATTTACTTTTACATTTTACCTATGTATTTTATTTTTACAATTAATTACAGAATGTCTTTAAACAAACTCTAAAAGATTCTAAGTGCTATAGGGTGAAAACGACGCGGCGTCCTCACGGCATTTTAAATCTGTAATATCTCCGAAAATGTTCACTTAAATTGCATGCTGTAAACGGCCATATTGATCTATATTAAATCAACAATTTATTTAAGGTACTCAATTGGATAAGGATTAATGCTGTATTGTATAAAAATTGCTTTGAACATAAGGCATCATTTTTCGTAAAAAGTAAATTAAAAAAACTGCTATTGTGGGTTATCGATAAGAGATAGATATATACCATCGCGGACTTTTCTGTAGACCTTTTTAAGGTGTACAAATACTTAGTACATCATTTTGATAAATCTCGTAGGATTTAGCCTGCGTTTGCAATGTAAGCGGAAAAAAATGTAATTATTTACAGAAACCTCAAAAATTACAGTATTTCTCTACTTCGTATTGAATGTTATTATACGTACAAACCTTCCTCTGGAATCACTCTATCTGTTAAAAGAAACCGCATCAAAATCGGTTGCGTAGTTTTAAAGTTTTATGCGTACATACGGAAATATGGACTTTGTTTTATAATATGTAGTGATTAATATACGATGAAAAAGCTTTGCACAGGTGCCGTGTGGTATCCGGCTGAATAGAATAGTACCACCCTCATTTCTTACCCTTGACTGGCCCGTTGGAGCAGTGGGTAGTGACCCTGCCTTCAGCTCCGCGGGTCGCGGGTTCGATTCCCGCCGAGGGCCAACATTTTCTATAAATTAATTTGTTGGTCTTCGAGCCTGGGTGTATATTTGTATTTAAGTATGTATTTAAAAAATATATAAGTATATATTCACCAGTTGTCTGTCATAACACAAGTATTAAGTTACTTACTTTGGGGACGGACGACCGTGTGTGTAAGTGTCCCATATATTTATTTATTTATTTATTTACCGAGGTATCGTAAAAGGCGACTAAGGGAAGTCGACCCGCTGTGTGGTATCCGGTTTAGTAGAATATACCACCCTCTTTCTTACCGATGTGTCGTAAAATACGAGTAAGGTAAGTTGAGTCAGTCAGGCGGCCGGTCGTAAAACGCAGCCAAATCATGTGACAGCATGTTTATAACATGTTGTGCCGACCCCACTTAAAGTGGGATAAGGGCAGGAAGATGATGATTAATATACGACGAAAAAGCTTTGCACAACTTATAAAGCACGAATGTGATTATCATAAATGATCATTCATTTTCGTGCCCTTATCCCATCGTAAGTTATAAACACATGTTATAAACATGTTGATAGATAATTAAGTTAAGTATTTACGACCCTGCCTGATGTCAACTTACCTTAAACGCCTTTTACGACAACCTCCATATGAAATGAAAGGGGTCTATTCTACTCAGCCGGATACCAAGTAAATACTGACAATTTAAAAAAAACAAAAGCAATGAGAATAATGTTTTGCTATAATCAATGCATGAGTTCTTACAAATTCTGCATGTAACAGGTATGAGAACGAATAGTACACTCTACATTTAGCATTACATATATTTCCTTTTATCGCAGATTATAGCAAAATAATATTCTCATTACTTTTGTATTATACCTCCGCAAAGTAACGCGTAATTCTATAAATTACTGTCAATTTTATCTATATTGAAATCTTTATTCATATTTTAAGTTTCTTTAAAATAAATCTATGGTTATTGTATAGCTAAAGAGCGAGAATACCATGATTTTACCATCACTTCTCAGTCGCAACACTCTTGACAGAGTGGTCGTGGTTAACACTAAGTATTTTTATGGGTGGCAGATGTTGCTCGCCTCACGATGTCTCGCCATTTCTCCCTGTTCCCGCTCATTCTGGTGCACTTGTGTACAGGGCCGCCTACCATTGCCTTAACTTGATCGGTCCATCGCATCGGAGACCGTCCACGCGGCCTTGTACCTTCCACTCTGCCTTGGACAACAAGACGTTCCAAGGAGTCGTTGTTTCGCCTCGAGATGTGTCCAAATAGCTTCAAAATGCGAGTTTGTACTAAAGTCGATAGACGCTGATTTATGCCGAGTTCTTGCAGTATGGAGGTATTAGTCCTAAACTCTGTCCATGACACTCGGAGCATCCTTCTCCAACACCACATCTCTAGAGCATCTATCTTCTTTTTTTCAGTATCTCGCAGCGTCCACGTTTCTGCGGCGTACAAAAATATGGGGAATATAAGCGTTCGCACTAGACGGGTCTTAGTAGCTTTTGTAATGTTGTTGTTCCTCCATATTTTCCTCATTTTATCCATTGCAGACCTCGTTATTGCCATACATCGCTTAACTTCATCTACGCAACCGCCATTATTCGAGATTAAAGCTCCTAGGTATATGTAAGTCGATACCACTTCGCAGTTTGCAATCTGGGTTATATCCGGCAAGTTGTTGTTTGCGCGGTCTACGATCATTACTTTTGTTTTACTGCGATTTAGCTTTAATCCGAATTGAAGACTCACGCGCTCCATTTTGAGAAGTAGTTCCTCCATGAGGTTAGCACTAGATGAAAATATGGTCGTGTCATCTGCATAGCGTAAGTTTGAGATCTTGTATCCACCAATAGAAGCGCCGTCTGTCCATTCCTCCAAAGTGATTCGCATAATGAGCTCCGTATATATGTTAAACAGGAGTGGTGATATGATACAACCTTGGCGTACTCCAGCACTGGGATGGAAATTCTCTGATAAGGTCTCATCTGTCCGCACCGATGCTGTGCCTTCTTCATAAAGCCTTCGTAAAAGGTGTACTAGGTGCTTAGGAGTGCCCATTTCCAAAAGGGTGTTCCATAATTTTGGCCATCACACCATCATTGAAAACAATTGTAAAGATTAATTGTCACAGAGTAAGCGCCTGTAGCAATAGTTTGCATGGATATATGATTTTGCTATCGTAAATGATACAGGAGCTTTTCAAAGCATAATTTAAATATTTTTTTAATATATAAATGAGTTAATCTACGGCCATGTGGTATCCGGCTGAATAGAATAGTACCACCCTCATTTCTTACTTAGGTGTCGTAAAAGACGACTAAGGTAAGTCTACCCGCCGTGTCCGGTTGAGTAAAATAGACCACCCTCTTTCTTACCGAGGTGTCGTAAAAACGATTTTGGGTATTAAAAAAAGGCTAATGTAAGGCAAATGTTCTGCGCATAGCTTTCTTCTTCTTCTTCTTCTTCTTTCTCAACCGGTGGACGTCCACTGCTGAACATATGTCTCCTTAAGGGATCGCCAGAATCCACGATTTTGTGCCACTTGGATCCAGCGGCTCCCCGCGACCTTTTTGAGGTCGTCAGTCCACCTCGTTGGGGGTCTACCAACGCTGCGCTTTCCAGTGCGAGGTCGCCATTCCAGCACCTTAGGACCCCAACGCCCATCGGTTCTACGTACTACGTGCCCCGCCCATTGCCACTTCAGATTCGCGATACGATGAGCTATGTCGGTGACTCTGGTTCGTCTACGGATCTCCTCATTTCTGATTTGATCACGTAGAGATACTCCGAGCATAGCCCGTTCCATCGCCCGCTGAGTGACTCTGAGCTTTTTTATGAGGCCCATAGTCAGCGACCACGTTTCCGATCCATAAGTCATCACTGGCAACACGCACTGTTCGAAGACCTTGGTCTTCAAGCACTGAGGTATTTTGGACGAAAAGATCTCGCGTAGCTTCCCAAACGCTGCCCATCCGAGTTGGATTCGGCGACTGACCTCTTTCTCGAAATTGGACCTACCTAGCTGGACCGTATGTCCCAGGTATATATATTCGTCTACAATTTCGAGTGCAGAGTTCTCAACGATAACCGGGTGGAGCGGAACATGGGAGTTTGACAGAATCTTCGTCTTACTCATGTTCATTTTAAGGCCCACCTTTTGAGATACTCTGCTGAGGTCATCGAGCATTGTGTTAAGGTCCTCCAGAGACTCTGCCATAACGACTATATCGTCGGCAAATCTAAGGTGAGTGATGTACTCGCCGTTAATGTTGATGCCGTATCCGTGCCAATCCAGAAGCTTAAAGACATCCTCCAATGCAGCGGTAAACAGCTTCGGGGAGATAACATCTCCCTGTCGCACACCTCGCCGCGTTTGGATTGGTCTCGTAGTTCTGTCTTGGACACGGATAGACATTGTGGCGTTTTCATACAAACACTTCAGCGCTTGGACATACCGATAGTCGATGCGGCATCTCTGGAGCGACCTTAGCACAGCCCATGTTTCCACCGAATCGAAGGCCTTCTCATAGTCCACAAACGCCAAGCAAAGTGGCTGGTTATACTCCTCGGTCTTCTGTATAACCTGCCGCAGCGTGAATATGTGGTCTATGGTACTGTAGCCTTTTCGGAAACCGGCTTGTTCGGGAGGCTGGAAGTCGTCGAACCTACGCGCGAGACGATTCGTTATGACTCTCGAGAACAACTTATAAACATGATTCAGCAGCGCGATGGGTCTGTAATTCTTCAATAAGGTATTATCACCTTTCTTGAAGAACAGAATCACCACGCTCCTGTGCCATGCTTCCGGCGTAGTTCCTTCGTGAATGACGGAATTGAACAATCGCTGAAGGACTATAAGTACGGGTTTTCCACCCGCCTTCAGGAGTTCTGTAGTGATTCCGTCATCACCTGGTGCCTTGTTGTTCTTAAGTTGTTTGAGAGCCATACTAATCTCGTATAGGCTGACGTCCGGGATGTCCTCAGTATAGTGTCGGGTTAGCTTGGCTCTAGGATCTTTTGCCAAGGTGACAACAGGCTGTTGTGTTGAGGTGTATAACTGCCCATAGAACCTCTCAACCTCTCTCAAAATCTCAGGTCGAGATGAAATGATACTACCAGTATCGGTCTTCAATCGCGTCAACTGCCTCTGCCCAATAGACAAATCTCTTGCGAACACTTTTGAGCCCCTGTTACGCTCAATAGTATCTCGAATACATTCGGTGTTAAAGCGTCGCAGGTCGCATTTCTGCGCCTTCGAAATTAGTCTATTGATCAGACGGTAGCGCGTCGCGTCTACTGACGACTGTAGTCTCATTTCATTCCTCTCATCCATGAGCTTGAGAGTTTGGGTTGAGAATTTATTAGTTCTTTTACGGTGTGTCTTATAAAATTTGGACCCCACCGTATGGACAGTTTCCACCAGCCTGTTGTTTAAGTCATCCACAGATGCGCAGTCAGCTAGACAATCAAAGTGGTTCAGCAGCTCGAGTTGAAAGTTTTCGGGGTTTTGGATATGAGCTCGAGTTGGTCGGAGCGTGGACTTCACCAGTCTGGATCTTTCCAGCTGTACGCATATATTCAATGTGCCTCTTACCATACGGTGATCACTCCCCGTCTTTACGGTGTTGATCACAGAGACATTATTGAATATATGACGCCTGCTGGACATGATGAAGTCGATCTCGTTTCTCGTGGAACCGTCGGGACTTACCCAGGTCCATTTTCGATGTGGCGGTTTCTTGAAGAAAGAATTCATCATGTAGAGGTCCTCTCTCTCCAAGAAATCAGCCAACATCTGGCCCCTGTGGTTCCGTTGCCCATATCCAAATTGCCCTACTCTTACTTCTGTGCCACTTCGCTTGCCCAGCTTTGCGTTGAAATCCCCCATCACAACAGTGTAGAAGGTTTTAGAGGCATGTATGGCTCTAGACAAATCCTCATACAAGGCCTCTACCTCCTCGTCCGGATGTGCCGATGTCGGTGCGTAAACCTGTATGACCTTCAGCGAATACCGTTTGGTAATTCTGAGTATAAGGAACGCGACCCTGCTCGACACACTCTCGACTTGAACAATGTTGTTGACAAGGGACTTGTGAACGAGAAACCCGACACCACCCTGGGACTGTTGTTCACCCTCCCGGTAGTATAGCAAGTTGCCGGAGTTCAGAATCATCGTGTCCTCCCCCTCTCTTCGGACTTCAGATAATCCTATCACATCCCAGCGCAACTTGCTTACTGTTTCTTCCAGCTCGAGAATCTTTTCGTCTTCCCTCAAAGTGCGTGCGTTGTACGTTGCCAGGTCTAGTCGTCGGGGTTGGCAGCGGAATCTCTGCCGGAGATTCTTAACACCCCCTGCCCCGCCGTTACCCAAACCGCTGCCAGAGCCAGGAATAGCGGGGCTGCCGGGAACTAGGGGCTGTGGCCTTATGTGACTATCCATTAGGGTTTTGCCAATAATCACCACGCTTGGCATGCGGGTTGGTGATCGCAGTGCTGACCCTTTCGCACCGACAACGCTGCTGCCCGCTGTCGGTCTGTTAGATTTAAGTCAATAGCTTTGTTCGCAAGAAATTCACTAGCTGCGTTTTATTTGCGAAACGATTAGCATATATAGCCTCCTGAGAATACAAACAGACATACAGTCTTGTCCAAACACCTTTGTTTTAGAATACTTAACAATGCACCTTACAAAGTTTATCAACACTTATTTTAACTGAGGCCCTTATTCTTAAAAGGTGGAATCTTGCAAGTTAAATTTAACTCCTTTTCCAGTGTCCGATTGGGATGATACATACTGGTCCAGTCCCGATGACAATGTTTATGATAAGCATGACCTGATGCCAGGATTGGCTCCAGACGAGGGAACTCAACGGTTAACAGTAGGTATATGAAATTGAATTAAAAGCTTTTTTAACTTGATCTGATTTTCTTCATTGTTCGAAGGTGTTTAGCAAAATTATCGCTGTATCCAAACACTTGGTATATTCTTGCCTTCAGCATAGCTTCATCGTCGCTTAAACTACCTTTATCTCTTAACTTATTTATTAAATATTTTCTATTGTCTTTTAAATTCGTTAAATTCTCTCTATGAAAGATCGCGTCTTCAATATTGGCCTTAAGAACACTTTCATCGTCGTATGATCCAGAATCTATTGCTATATTTTTGAATTTATTATATTTTTCTTTTTTAGCAGACATTTTATTATTATATCTTCTCTCATTGTCGTTCACATAATTTTTATTATCTCTTATTTCATATTGGATATCAGATTTATATCGAATTGGTTTTGTATGTCTGAATTTTGTTAAATATTTATTAATCTGCAGATTATAAGAATGTTTCTTTGAGTCTTTCAAAATTTCATTAGCATCATTTTCTGAATTAAATTCGCCACTTTTAATTTTACTGTTGCTAATTTCTTTTGTATCAGATTTATACAACATAGCTATTTGTCTAAATTGTGTTGAATATTTTGGAAAATTATCAAAATCTTCCATTGAGTCTTTTATTACATTAGCACCATTTTCTGTATTTACTTCTTTACTTTCACTAGAATTAATACTTGAGCATTCTATAATATTAAAATTGCTCGTTTCACAACTGCTTTTTTCAATATTAAATTTTCTTATCTTCCCCTGATATCTCCATTGGAATGTAGTGGTTTTTATTGTTGTTGTTTTCATTTTGTATAGGTTCTTCTTCACGTATTTCCTCATGTAATACTTGCTCTTATGCATCGGTGGTCTAACGGTGGTCGTCGTGGTTGTCCTTGTGGTGGTAGATGGTCCTCTTTTCGTACTTTTCTCTCTATCTCTCCCGCGTATCCTTTTCATCTTCTTTTTGAATTGTCTCATGTTCTTCTTCAACTGCATCATTATAGTTTTATTTTTAACGTAGTCTGTATATTTCGCTTCGTCTGATTTCTGTTTCTTTGTCCGGAGGTACCCTTTCGTTTTTAAGTATATTTTCGTCTTCGACTTGCTGATGAGCAAGTGATCCTTATAAGATGCTGTAAAGATTATATTTATTTAAGATATATACTTAAACTGTGATTCGTTTAGCAAATCGGCGCATCCAGTATTTAATTACTAGTCGTGACTCTATTTGCGCTGGTGTCCTGCTGAATAGACCACCCCCATTTTATACCGAAATATAATGCCAATAATGTCATAAAAGGCGACTAAGTTAAGTCAACCCGCCATGTGGTATCTGGTTGAGTAGAATAGACCACCCTCATTTCTTACCGAGGTGTTGTAAAGGGCGACTAAGGTAAGTCGATCCACTGTGTGGTATCCGGCTGAGTAGAATAGACCACCCTCATTTCTTACCGAGGTGTCGTAAAAGGCGACTAAGGTAAGTTGACCCACTAAGTAGTATCCGGTTGAGTACAATAGACCAACCTCATTTCTTACCGAGGTGTCGTAAAAGGCGACTAAGGTAAGTTGACCCACTAAGTAGTATCCGGTTGAGTAGAATAGACCAACCTCTTTCTTACCGAGGTGTCATAAAAGGCGACTAAGGTAAGTTGACCCACCAAGTAGTATCCGGTTGAGTAGAATAGATCAACCTCTTTCTTACCGAGGTGTCATAAAAGGCGACTAAGATAAGTTGACCCACCAAGTAGTATCCGGTTGAGTAGAATAGACCACCCTCTTCCTTACCGAGGTCGTAAAATACGACTAATGAATGATGAAAATATTGCATAAAATAATAAAATACCTTTATATTTAAGTTGTAAGTTATCCTTTACATTCCGCCTACCTCCCATTCCTCCAGGAGTCAGCCTGTTTTTCACTACATCATTTATTTCCATCATCAGCAACCTCTCCTGAGGGGTTCCAATGATTCTATCATGGGGTTTCAACACCATAGCCTCCAGCCATTCAAGAGCTATGTCTAATGCCGTTTTATCTATGTTAGGATATTTTTGAACACCGTCTAGAACTTTGGCGATGTTTTGGACATCTTCATCGTTGTAAATAGAATCAATCACGTCTATAATACCGTTAGCATCTGGTGGTATTTCAGTCTGTCTGTTCATCAATAAGGTGCGAGCGTACGTGGCTTGCACTGAAAGGTTAAATTGGAAATTGATAAGTTGGTACATGTTTCAAAAGTAATGAGAATATTATTTTGCTATAATACGCTGAAATACTGAAATTTTTGAGGTTTCTAATAAATATTGTAAATAATTTCATTTTTTTCCGCTTACATTGCAAACGCAGGCTAAACCCTACGAGATTTCAAAATGATGTACTAAGTATTTGTACACCTTAAAAAGGTCTACAGAAAAGTCCGCGATGGTATACGTCTATCTCTTATGGATAGCCCACAATAGCGTTTTTTGTCATTTACTTTTTACGAAAAATAATGCCTTATGTTCAAAGCATTTTTTGTACAATACAGCATAAATCCTTATCAAATTAAGTACCTCATATAAATTGTTGATTTAATATAGATCAATATGGCCGTTTACAGCATGTAATTTAAGTGAATATTTTTGGAGATATTACAGATTTAAAATACCGTGAGGAGGCCGCGCTTCACCCTATAGTACTTCGAATTTAACAGCTATATGTCGTTCTTTCAAGAGTTTGTTTAATGACAAGAAAGCTGTTAATGTTGTATATAAAGACATTCTGTAATTAATTGTAAAAATGTAATACATAGGGAAAAATGTAAAAATACATAAGCAAATATGTACTATATGAATTTAGATATTCCAAAGATAGCGGGAAATCTTGGTATAGCGAGAGGGAAATTGTTTTTCTCCAAATTTAACGCTTGCGGGCCGCGGGCAGTAATGAATAAATCAAAACTACTGAATAGATTTTAATCAATTTTTTTCGCTGAGTGACATGGGATATATATTTTATACCCGTGCAAAGCAGGGGCAGTCCGCTAGTATATTATTAATGTTAAAATGTAAATCTCCTCAGTAAGATCACCCTTTCCAAACCAGTCGTAGCTTCATTGTAATTCGACGATTCGAAAGTGCTTGTAAAAGCCAATTTGAATAAAGAATTATTTGAATTTAACTCACTCTGTACTAATTGAACGGGTGTGTTCACTAACAACAGAACCAATGAGTCAATGGCGTCCAATACCGAACCACCGAGGAATGCTAGCTGGTGTTCAGCGTTTAATCTGTAAAAAATATATGATGAACCTAATAAAAAAAAAAGAGTTAAGTTTTTCATGAGTTTCATCTACTTATTCTCAACCAAAATCAAACCACAATGAATTTGTAACATTACAGCAGTTTAAACATATAATTAAAGGGAGGCTTTTGCAGAAAGCCTACTATACTGTTGAGAATTACTTAGATGATGAGAGAATGTGTAGACATTTCAAATTCATATTCAAAATATTCTTTATTCAAATAAACTTGTAAACAAGTGCTTTTGAATCGTCAACTCTACTGCTGGTTCGGAAAGCTGTTCCTACCGAGGAGAGCCAGCAAGAAACTCGGCGGTTGCTCTTTTAAAAACTACAATTCTTATGTCTAGTTACATTTAGTCATTACTGTCTTGTACAGGGTCAAAGCGAGCTATATCCACACATTCTTATCTTCCAAGTAATTTTGATCAAATTATTTGAAATTTGAGATATTTATTCCACTTAGAAGGTTAATGCTGCGTTGTCCGGTGCAGGGTCGCCATTAACCAAAACCTTAGGGCCTGAACGTCGGGCTCTCCGCACTATGTCCTGCCCTTCGCCCCTTCAGCTTGGTTACACGTTGAACTATGTTGGTGACTTTGGTTACGGATCGCCTCATTTCTGAGTTGATATCGTTGCAACTCCACTCCATCACCCGTTGTGTGTTTTTGTATCTAGTGAGACCCATGAGGTTATAAAAGATATATCTCACCTAACATCTTGACTAACGCGAGTTGACCCGCCGTGTAGTATCCGGTAGTAGAACATACCACCTCCTTTCTTATCGAGGCGTCATAAAATGCGACTAAGGTAAGGTGATATCAGGCAGGCGGGTCGTAAAATACGTAACCAAATCAATTGACAAGATATTTATAACATGTTGTGCCTCACTTAAATTGGGATAAAGGCAGGAGAATGATGAATGAAGGAGGCGGCGGGGCGGATCCGGAAGGTCGAGTCCTTGGATCCAATCCGCCACAGGCGAGCGGGGCGCACGCGACTCGCCGAAGTCCGTCGCATGCCGCCCTAACGGGGACCTCCGAGCGATCCGAACGGGGTTTATCGGACGCTCGCTGGAGTTAGGTCCCCGAGGCGTTCGATGTATCTGGTGCTCCCGATGCATCGTCCAGCGGAGGCAGGGGCCACTTTCAGAGAGGCCCCGATCCAGAGGTGGTGCACTCTGGGCTACAGAGTTGCTGCTGGCGGGGATGGGGGGCAATGTCTTCATAGGTACCCTATCCCCGCCACCAGCAGCGTAGTGGAGCACACAGGTTATTTTAGTCGGTGCGAGTCCGATATAACCGTCGCCTGTCCCCGTCGGGCGGCGGTACCCATAAGGGGTGTTTTCCTGTCAAAATAAAAAAGGAGAATGATGATATCTTACCTAACAATTTCCCCATGTAAGCTACCTAACAACGGCGAGACTTCCTCAGGGTGCTTCGTGGCAATGATCCTCATGAGCACTATTAGCGATGCGCTAAAGTATCCACCACGTTGTTTAATCTTCAGAGAGCTGATCTCCTCAACGAGGGGATTTACCGTTGTGATCGAGGAATTTGTTGCTGTAACAACAAAATATCTTAGTCATTCTGCTGCCTTCAACCCTTTATCACGGAACATGTTTCTCTCTGCCACTCTCTCCTATCATTCAACTCTGTCTCTACTCCTGTTATATGTCATACTTCAAACAATGGAACCATCTCTCAGCCTCCCTCACATATCCACATTCATATTTAACACTCGCTTGATCACATGATTTAATTTGACTTAAGAAACGGGCCAACTTATAACTATATTCTCATTCTTCTGTCCTTATTAAACCTTATTTTTATTTTCTTTAAACATTATATAATTTCTCTTATTCTTCTTTTAATTTGTGTGTTTTAACATTATACAATATAGTTATTAAACTGTTAATTTTATACTGGAAAAAAGAAAAATCGTAAATTTTTGTTCCTCTTCTTTTAATTATTATTGTAATAGGATTTTTTTTTTTGGACAATTTTGCCTTACTTTGTTTATTTTTTATTATTGGTTCATTTTTTAGTATTTAAATAGTTCCAGTATGAATTCTTCCGGTGCAGATATTTATACTGATTCTGATTCCTCAGCATCAGATGGAAGCTCCCACAGTGCTACCTTACCTCTTAATTCACTTCTGGACTCCAAATTTGCCTCTTATCCCAAAAACTTTAATGTTGTGCACATTAACTCTCAGAGTATTCCATCACATTATTCAGACCTTCTTGCTTCGTTCGACGTTGAGAATATCCATGCGATTTTGGTATCTGAGACATTCTTAAAACCCTCCTTACCCTCTACTTCGTATTCAATACCAGGATTCCATCTTATTCGTAATGATCGAACAGGCAAAGGTGGTGGTGGAGTAGCTATTTATCTGAGGAGCCATATTCCTTTTTCCATTCTTGACAAATCCCCTGCGCCGTATTCGGAATCATCAGAACATCTTTTTCTCGAACTTATGTTCGGTAATGTCAAAGTTCTTCTTGGTGTCTTTTACTGTCCCTCCTTACACTTTAATTACTTTAATAATTTTGAACATCTGCTTGAAAATTTCTGTCCTAGTGTCGATCATACTATAATTATGGGCGACTTTAACACTTGTCTCATTAAAGCCGATACAAGAGCCAAAAAATTTAAAAATATAATAGACAGCTCCAACCTTCACTTACTACAAACTAATCCAACTCATTTCTTCCCAGGATGCTCTCCGTCACTTCTTGATCTTATGCTTGTTTCTTCTAGCGAATGCGTTAGTGAACATGGTCAATTTCCCGCTGAGGCGTTTTCTTACCATGACTTGATTTACTTGTCATACAAAGTGCGCCCACCGAAGGCAAAGCCTACAATTGTTATGCGACGGTGCTTTAAAAAGTTCAACAGTGAAAGTTTCTCGGAAGATCTGAGTAACATTGAGTGGGAAGCTGTTTTTAGTGCTCCAACCATTGACGAGAAACTAAATATTTTCAATTCTCTCTTGATAGAACTTTTTGATGTACACGCGCCCTTAAGACCTATCAAATTAAAGCATCTTCCCGCGCCATGGCTGTCTGACAATATTAAGATACTGATGCGAAAACGAAACGCTGCAAAGTCCAAATATAAATTGAAGCCCATGGAGGACAGTTTCTTATAGTATAGGTATCTGCGTAATCAGTGTGATAAGGCATGTAGGAATGCGCAAAGGAATTATATTCACGCGTCTGTTGGAAATAAAAAGCCATCAACTGTGTGGAAATTTTTGCAAACATTAGGTATTGGCATTTATAATTATTTTATAATTATATTAATATTAATATTGACATAAAAATGACTAATAGTTTAACCAGTAATTCTTCTCGCTACCTGAACTTAATATCTGAACTAGGATTGTTTCCGGGACATACCCATCCTACGCGGGAAAAAAATTGTCTCGATCATGTGTTATTGAAATCACCAGCACGATCTAGTATCTTTATTTTAAATTCACACATTACTGATCATTTATCTACTTTGCTGTGTATGAACACAGGACCTAAGCAACAAAATAATATACACTTCTATAATAAAACAAACTGGGACATGGTGGTTTCAGATCTAGAAAAAAAACGATTTTTCAGGACATCTTGAATCGAAAGATCCCGACTTTTTAATTGATTCTTTTATTAAAACCATATCTCAAACAATCAAAGATCATACGTTACAGGTTCCTATTAGTAATAAATATCGACCGCTTAAACCATGGATCACTCGCGGTTTAGTAAAGTGTATACGAAACCGTGATAAATTACATTCAAAGGCGCGTAAATTTCCTGATAATCAATCTATACAATTAACTTACAAGAGGTATAGGAATTTTTGCAATCAATTATTAAAAAAACTTAAGAGACATTACGAACGATCAGAGCTGGAAAAAGCCACCAACAACTCGGCCAAAACTTGGCAGATCATTAAAAAAGTTGCTGATATATATAATGATAAGCAGTCTCCCAGTCAGCTTTTAACGATAGAAAGTACACCTATAAAATCAGTTAATGCAGTAAACTCCTATTTCTCGAATGTTGGTAAATCTTTAGCTGAGAGCATTAAATCTGCGTCATCTGCGAGTCATATCAAGTCAGTACCTACAATTTCTCACACTATTGCCAATTCTTTTGTATTGTTGCCCACGGACGAATCTGAAATTGAGACATTAATTCTTAATCTTAAAAATGATTGTGCCGGGCTGGGACAACATCCCCACATCACTCTTAAAAAGAATAAGACATAAAATTGTCCCATTTCTAACTTCTACTTTTAATGTATGTTTTGATAAGGGCATTTTCCCTAAAGCGTTTAAAAGAGCCCTAATAAGTCCTATCTTAAAAAATGGAAACAAAAGCGTAGTACAGAATTATAGACCTATTTCGATCCTCCCAGCTCTGTGTAAAATATTAGAAAAGTTAATTCTTGTAAGACTTAATCAATACCTTAATAAATATAAAATAATCTCTGACAACCAGTTTGGTTTTCGTGCTGGCACGTCAATTGAAGATGCCGTCGTTACATTGGTAGATTTTATTTCCCGTAATCTTGATCAAAAGCGTAAGTGTGTAGGTGTATTTATAGACCTTGCGAAGGCTTTCGATACAGTTTTTGTGCCACAATTGTTAGTTAAGCTGCATTGAATCGGCATTCGTGATACATCTCTTGATCTTTTTACTAGTTACCTTACTGACAGATTACAGAAAGTTTCCATTGATAAAAATGTTAGCGATGATTATCCTGTCGACTATGGGGTTCCTCAAGGTAGTATCTTGGGCCCAACTCTCTTTCTGATCTACGTAAATGATCTGTGTCAAACGAAACTTAAAAATGGCAGTATTTTTACATTTGCGGATGATACAGCTCTTGTATTCCAGGGAGAGAGTTGGGAAGAGGTTTACTCCCTGGCACAGGAAGGTCTGCAAAATGTTATGAAATGGCTTAAATCTAACCTTCTAACACTGAACGCATGTAAGACCAAGCACATTGCTTTTTCAATTTCAACACGAACAACTACGCCAAATTATTGCTTAAAAGTACATAGCTGTCATGACATCCATTCTATATCTTGTCAGTGTCCTGAAATTGAACGTGTCGAACATATTAAATACCTCGGAATTGTTCTAGATGAGAAATTGTCTTGGATTCCTCAAATAAAACAAATAACTGCTCGCGTAAGGAAACTGGTATGGATATTCAAAAAATTAAATAAAGTGGCTAAACCAGACTTATTGAAAACAATTTACTTTGGCCTATGTCAGTCTATCATAGCATACTGTATTTCAGCGTGGGGTGGTATTTGTAAGACTCATTTAATTCATTTAGAGCGGGCACAGAGATCAGTCCTTAAGGTCATGCATCACAAACCTTATCGTTATCCCACAAAATTATTGTATGAGTCTTGCAAATTGCTAACAGTTCGCCAATTATATTTATTAAACATTACGCTAAAGACACATTCATCGCTTGAATTTGATCACACACTATATTCCAACAAACGCAGACGTGATATTGTCTGTCGTATTCCACATAAGCCAAGAACATCGTTCATTAAACACCAGCATACATTCTTAGCACCTTTTATATACAATAAAATAAACAAATATTTGGATTTTTACCCTAACACTAAACATATTGCTAAAAATAAAATTATTTCATGGTTGATACAAATGGATTACGATCAAACTGAAAATATTGTTTTAACCCTTATTTAAAACACTCATCAAAAATACACGACACTCACTCATACCTACATGCAAATCACTTATTTTATGACACACACTCTCACTACACACATCCACATGCACACACACACGGCTGTAATTTTAGTTTTAATTTTAGTTTTCTCTTTTCGTTTTTACTTTTTTACTTTCAATCAATAAACTTAAAATGTTGTTCTTATAGGTTTAATTCAAATCCCTTTTTTCTATTTTCTTATTAATTGTAATATTTTGTCATCTTAATTTATATTTTTTTACTTCTGTACATACATATATAAGTTGAACCAAGTTAAGGTGGGCACTGGTTCCCAAAATACAGTTTAAACTAGCTTGGGAGCCAGGGACACAATAATTGTACATGTGCATTGTTGTAAAATAAATAAATAAATAAAAAGCATTAATTTAAATACCTTAAATGCTCAGTTCGCTAATCTTCCGACAGTTTGTGCAGAGAAAACTAAGACACTTTCATCCCTTAAATCCCGACCAAGACCAAACTATCCCTTATTTTATTTTAGTTCTGTCTCTATATCAGACATCAAAAAAACATATCGCTTCGGTGTCATCTGATGCTGTGGGCAGTGATGGTATCAGTCGTAAAATGATTACTCTTGTTTTAAATAATGTTTTACCCATTCTTTGTCACATGTTTAATTTTTCCCTTTCCACTTGTACTTTTCCCAATATCTGGCGGTCTGCATATGTAATACCTATTCCTAAAGTCTCTAATCCTGTAAGCTTATCTCATTATCGGCCTATATCTATTCTTCACTACTTGTCTAAAATTCTTGAACGCATAGTTCACTCACAACTTTCCTTTTATTTATCTCAACAAAATATCCTCAGTCCCTTCCAATCTGGTTTTCGCCCCGGACATAGCACTGTGACGGCACTTACCAAAGTATGCGATGACATTAGATTTGCAATCGATAATCAGCAAATTAGCTTAATTGCGTTACTTGATTTCAGTAATGCATTTAATTGCGTTGATTTTGATATTTTACTGGCTATACTCGAATCAATTAACATCTCCTCTAACGCTGTAAATTGGTTTCACTCTTACCTCTACGGGCGGCAGCAATGTATACGTGTTGATGAAAGATTCTCTGATTATTGCCCTCTCAGTGCTGGTGTCCCGCAGGGTGGTGTGCTTTCTCCACTCCTCTTTTCTATTTTTATTAATACTGTTACCGATCTACTTTCTCTTCCTTTTCACCTTTATGCTGACGATCTGCAGCTATATTTAAGTACTCCCACCGAAGACTTCCCTAATGCAGTATCTAAGTTGAACACCGAGCTTAGTATCATCACTGCCTGGAGTAAATCATTTGGATTATCGGTTAATGCCAGTAAGTCGCAAGTTTGTATCTTTGGTAGTTCTAAGCAACTAACAAAACTAAATCGTAACCTAACTACCTTACCTCCTGTAATGTTTGATGGCTCCATACTTGGTTAGAGCGATGTTGTCAAAAACCTTGGTTTGCTTATGGACAGCGCCCTGACTTGGCGTCCATATGTTGCTGAAGTTAGTCGTAAGGTTTTTGCCACATTCCACTATTTAAAAAAGTGGAAAAACTTCTTGCCTTTTAAAACTAAAATCTTGGTTACTAATAGTCTTCTCCTTCGACTTTTAGACTACGCAGATACCTGTTTTTCCAACTTGTCAGAGGAACTCTTAAACAAACTGGAGCGCCTACAAAACCTGTGCATTCGATTTATATTTGGATTGCGGAAGTTCGACCATGTTTCACAATTTCGCGCTCAGCTCAGGTGGCTTCCGATACGGCAGCGACGTGACCTACATATGATTTCCCTTCTTTATACCACTCTTTTTCTTCCCTGTGCACCACTTTACCTGAAAGAACGCTTCTCCTTCTTTACCAACTACTCTTTTCATCTTCACCTTCACTCTCGAGACGGTAGCAAGTTGAGAACGCCTAAGTGCAACTCAAATTGCTACAATGACTCATTTACAGTTAAAGCTGTAAGACTGTGGAATGCTCTTCCATCTGATGTTCGGGATTCTCCTTCATTAACCATATTTAAGGTTCGTGTGAAGGATTTTTATTTGTCACTTTAATGATGATTCTCACTGGCATTATTACGATTTTTATTTTTTATTTTTTGCTTTTTCTCTTTTTGGTTTATTTTTCTCTATTTATGTGTTTTTGTTTATACTTATATTTACATTTATTTTTTACTATTTATTTTCTCTTCTTTTACATACTTATCTGCGTGCTAACCCACGGATAATTATATAAAAGATCCTCTTTTTCAAAGGGTTGTCTGGAAGAGATCACAACAGTGTGATAAGACCGCCCTTTGCACTTTTAATTGTTTCTATTATCTATGTCTCTTGTTCTTTTCACTCTGTATTTTATTTGTGCAATAAAGTTATTCTTCTTCTTCTTATCTCACTCTAAGTGCGATCGATACATATTTCACAACATGTTTCTTTCTCCCATTATCTCCTATCAACTCCTGTTATATGTCATACTGCACACAATACAACCATCTCTCAGCCTGCCTCTGGTCACACATTCATATTTAACGCTCGTTCTTTCATGATTTCCATTCCTCATTACATGTCCCATATTCATCTTGCACTTCTCTTTCCTTTAATGGTCGCAACTTTTCGATTTCCCCTTATTTACTCGTTTCGCATTTTATCCAGTCTTGTCACACAACACATCCTTACCATTCTCATCTCATTTTCAGGTACTCTTCTTTCATCCGTCTCATCCATTCCTCAACATTCTAATCCATATAATAAGATAGGAGTTATAGCTGTTTTTTAAATTTTTCCTATTCCCGAAAGAATTACCGAATTTTTTGTCCTATATGCCCGATATAAGCTCTATATACCAAATATATACCAAATGTTATTAATATTTCTCTTGTTGTTTGTATGTAAAAGGGGAATCAACAATATTGTTCTATCGGATTAGCTATGAAAAGAAAAAAGACGGATTTACGCATAATAATAAAGTGTAGATATCTTACTTGATTCCACTGCGATCGTAGTTTGTAGAGTAACATTAGTTGCTGGTATTTCTGATGTAATATTTTCATCTGTATGTGGACTGGTTACATCAGTATGCATAACATCTTGGGATGTAGTATTATTTGTTTCATTTAAACTCACACTAGTATTTAAACTTGTTTCTGTAACTGTTTCGGTTTGCTGCGAACTAGTTAGTTCTACAGTCTCTCTTGTAGTAATCATAGTTGTAGATTCAGTACTGGTTAAAGTAGAATTGGTAGCATTGGTAAGTGATGACGTAGCTGTAGTAGATGACGTAATAAAAAACAAATCATCGTAAACGTCCGGTTTCCTGTCTTCCCAATCCTCGAAGTTGTAGTTAAATTCGTTTTTTCTTCTATAGACGCGCCAATTGCTGTATTTTCGATTTGCAGTATGGACGTTAGGTGGTCTCCAGGTTTTTATATACAATGACTCTTTGTTTTTTGTAGCTGAAGAAAGAGTTTTAAACCTTTAATATTTAAATGAGTTAATCTTGTATACATATATGAAATACGACAAAGGTAAGTTGACGACCGGCAGGCGGCTGATTGTAAAATACGTAGCCAAATCATGTGACAACATGTAGTGCTGATCACGCTTAGAGTGGGATAAGAGCAGGAAGATGATGGAATGGTTAACTACGCTGTCAATCACAACAATGGGGAACGTGCGGATTAAAAAAGTGAAAATACCCAGATACCACCAGCCCGGTCTTTCTTTTTTAATTGTTTTTTTAATTTAAAAAAATACCCATCGACCACCCATTGTACTATTAATTAATAAGGATTTTATACTAAAATACATTATATTAGCTTTTTTAAACGCTTTTTGGCGCGCTACATATTTTATTTTATGTAACGAAATCTTCTAAAATAATCAGAGAAATCCAAATCAATAATCTTTATTCAAATAAGCTCTTTCAAGCACTTTTGAATCGTCAATCAATATTAATGAAGCTACAACTGGTTCGGAATGTTGCTCTTACCGAGAGACAGAAACTTTATACTTTATAACTTACCTTTCATCATCATATACACCATATTCTCCATCAAACAAAATGCTAGTAAACTCCTTAATACAACCATTCATCAATGTCAATTTGAAATCACCATAAGATTGATTTGAATTTGCTTTAACACATTATAGGAAATTTATATGAAGCAAACAAAATTGAATGCTCAACGATATTGGATATATAATTTAAATGTAAATATACTAGACTAGTAATCGCCAGCGGAAATATTAAAATAACCATAAAAATGGTTAAAGCTGGTTAACCATAAAAGTTAGACATATGCTGTCATGGACTTTTATTTAGAACTTTTAGAGAGGAACAATTTTGTGATACATGATTTTTGAATAACTTTCACCGTTTACTCAGCGCACGCAAGGAAACTCTGAAATTTTGCCGTTTTCTTAACATTTTTTTATTGCTGCTCTACTATTCATCTTAACGTGGTGTTATAGCCTTAGCCTTCTTCGATAAATAGACTATCTAATATTTAAAGAATTTGTCAAATCGGTCCAGTCGTTCCTGAGATTAGCCAATCAAACACACAAACTCTTCAGCTTTATATATAGGTATGAATTACATTCTTCGGTCTAACAACGGTGAAATAGATGGGTAAAAGAATAAACGCAGGATGGATGAAGTGGTTAAAGGTTTCATGAACAATAGGTGACCGAAATTCATTTAAAATTAAGGAGAAAATTTATAAAATGGTCTTATTGGGTCTGATACACAGATCAGAGTGTTTGGGAATGGAAAAATAGGAATGAAGGAAGAGTGGGTCTTCCTATGTAAGGATTGTCTAAAAAAAAACGGTTGCCTGTAAAGTCGGTTTTACGGGCAAAGATTTTACGTGACAACGTCTTTTTAAATGTGATGGATTGGAGTGGGAGAGAGACGCAAGGCATTCGCCAGTCCGGCGGGCCTCTCTTTCGTTCGGTCAGACGTGACAGACGTGAGCGGTCGTTACACTTTTTCATGAGTGACTCCAAGCCGCAACCTAATTTAAGACGTTGTCACATCATAATTTTATTAATATCGACCCAGCCCTTTTGTAGTGTCCGGAACATACGTACATACTTTTTCTTTTACATATATAATTAAACGTAATCAAAGATTTTAATATATAAATTTTTTAACAAATTTCCATGTCCCTACTATTAACCGTTGAGTTCCCTCGTCCGGAGCCAATCCTGTCATCAGGTCATGCTTATCATAAACATTGTCATCGGGACTGGACCAGTATGTATCATCTCGATCGGACCAAGGGAAGTGGGGCATTAACTTGCATTCCACCTTCACATACATTGGAAGTTCAATAAAAGATTTAAATTAATTTTGCCCGCAATTCCATAAATCCAACGCCGCAGGAATTATAGGATAAAGGGTTATAGGACTTACAAATTCCTCTACCTTCCAGTGAAAGTTTTAATAAAATTGGTTTATCCGTTCCAGAGAATGTACTATCAAACATAATCTACCTCAATAATTGCACAATCTTTAAGTAAAAAGCGTAGCAGATTCTGCTCAGACAATTTTGAAAAAATCTATCACATACAGACAGACACATTTTATAATAAGATCCTAGGTATTTACATTTCACGAATCTGCCCGTTCCCTGAATAAGCTATGCTGACTTCACAGTTTATGGCAAAAATAAAATTCAATATAAATTTTAGTATTTTTAATGCCCAAAAACAGAGATAAAACCATTTTTTTTCTATGTAAAACCTAGCTAGATCGATTTTTCTCCTCTAGAACCCCCTACATGCTGAAATTCAGGAAAATCGTTGGAGCCGTTTCCGAGATTCCGAAAATATATATACATACAAGATTAACTCATTTAAATATTAAAGATTAAAGATTCGAGCATTCATTTTGTATCGTATAAGTGTTATGAAATAAAAGTCAAAACGAGTAAAAACAAACACTTTTACTGTATCAAAAAAACGTCTAACAAATACGTGCGGCTTATATTGAATGAATCCCTCCCCTTGGTAAGGGGGGACAACGGCGGCAAGACTCACGTCACCTCCGTTTTATTTTAGCACAGAACAGGTACAGAAGTATCATAAACGCATGTCGGCGGCAGATAGCAGAAGAACATAAAGGGTTTTGACGTGACAACGTCTTAAATTAGGTTGCGGCTTGGAGTCACTCATGAAAAAGTGTAACGCCCGCTCACGTCTGTTACGATGAGTCACCGAAAGAAAGAGAGGCCCGCCGGACTGGCGAATGCCTTGGGTCTCTCTCTCACTCCAATCCATCACATTTGAAAAGACGTTGTAACGTAAAATCTTTGCCCGTAAAACCGACTTTACAGGCAACCGTTTTTTTTTTGTATTTTAAGTCCGAAGATCAGTTATTGTTTTTCGTTTGTACGCCTACTCTCTTCTTTGATCTTCTATTCAAGTCTTCTCCGGGATACATTCTGCTCTTAATCACGAGGTTCAGCTCCATCACCAACAGCCTCTCCCGGGCAGTTCCTTCGATCCTCGAAAACGGTGTCAAAACGAACGCTCTCAACGCATTCTCGGCTATAGCTTGCGTGTTGTTCATAGTGTTTGGATAGCCTATAAAACATATTAAAATTATAATTTTCAAAAAATCTTGCCATTTTGCCAACTGTGTCAATAGTTAGACCAAATTATGTACAAAACACGTTTTTAGAACATGTAATAAATAAGTAGCATGTAGAAAAACGTCGCAGCCGACTTTGCTTTCATTAGCAAAGCCATGACAGCTCAGTTGTGATCGGGCGATCTCAAATTCAGAATACTCGGATCAAGTCAAAATATCACAAGACATATTTTTTTCTGAATCACGGAAACGGCTCAAACGATTTTTATGAAATTCAGCATGTAGAGGGTTTTGGGAGAGAAAAATCCATAGCTAGGTTTTATTAAAAAAAGGTCGTTTAATCCCTGTTTTTGGGCATTAAGAAAAATAACAAAATGTTTTAATGCAAATGATATTGGAGCTGTCAAATGCAAAGTTGTGATAGCCTCATAGTAACAGTCGGACCAAAAAGTTCAAAACCTGGGATTGATTTCCGCATGTTACCCGGCGATTTTTCTTTTTATTTTTTTTATTATATAATTACCGAGCAAGTCTCGGTCATCCAGCTAATCTATTATTATATTGTCAGAAATCCAGATCTCTAAACTGTGACAGCAAATATAAGACAACGGCTGACGTCATTCGCTCGATCACCAACGCCAAACACTATATACACATACACACACAGCGTCTTCGCCGGCACCGGGCGAAGACGAGGTCCCCGTTTTTTTACGTGTACGGTGTAGTGGCCGGGACGTCTAGCCTCGACCGTTACACTAGGACTCTTCCTCAGTCCTATATAGTCCTCCACAGCGCGTCGCTTTAAGCCGAGGTCCGGCCTCACGGGAGGCACCCTTAAGACGCTCCCAGGATTCTGCGGGCCTCGTTCGAAACCCGCTCTCCTAGCCCCAGCTCGCCCACTCTCTCGATAACGCTGTAAAAGCCTCCGGAGCTAACGGCGAATTGAATTTAGCCTTAATTTCTAATATTACCATCTATTTGTTGTTTGATGATTGTCGCGATGTTCTCTAAATCTTGATCGATGTATATATTGTCCACCACGTCTAACAGAGTGTTCAAATCTTGACGGAGGAAGTTTCTTCTGTTTTCGAGGGCAAATATGGCGAACGCGAAATGATCTGCAAACATAAATAGAGCTGAAAAAGTCGCTTGCGAACTTATAACTATGAAAAAAAATATAGTATTATTATACTTATAGTAAAAGTGACAAAGGTAATTTGATTCGCCGTGTGGTATCGGGCTGAGCAGAATAGACCAGCGTCATTTCTTACCGAGGTGTCGTAAAAGCGACTGAGGTAAGTGGACCCGTCGTGTGGTATTCGAATGAGAAGAATAGACGAGACCAGGCGAGGGGACTGCTCCACGGTTTACAATATGTAGTGACAAGAAATTTTGCTTAAAGCTTAACTTGTATTGTTCTTGATAAGCTCACAGAGTTTGAACCAAATCTGTTCTTCAGAGTGGGTAAAAATGGATTAAAAAAAAGTAATGTTAATGATTTAGACATTCACACAAACTAGAACAATAAGACCGCCGAGTTTCTTTCTGGTTCTCGGTAAGAGCAATATTCCAAACCAGTTGTAGCTTCATTAATCATATTGATTGACGATTCACAAGTGCTTGAAAGAGATTAATTGAATGAAAATTATAATGATTAGATTAAAGTTTACCCAAGAAATTACATTCGCGTCAAATGTAACACGACTTCTGACCAAAGCAGTACAAAAATATAGGTTATATTAAAATGAAGACTGCAATTTGTGGGGTTTTTCCTTGGACCAAAGGGCTATTTTACCATGCATCACGTCGACAGGCTCCAACACCATCATCTGCAGCACAGCCTGGAAAACCTCTGCTGCAGACTCGCCAAATATCGCCAATGATTCTTCTCGGACCTTTCTATATGGGAGATTAGTAGGTATGAATAAAATTATCAAGTAAAAGGTTTGACATAAAACGAAGAAACGATAAATTGACGTCAAATTGCAATTACAGTGGGAGGGGGGAGAGCTTGCCAAAAGAAGATAACCAGCCCTCGTCTACACGTCGCCCTAAGCCGCGGTCCGGCCTCACAGGAGGCACCCTTAGGACGACGTTCCCCATAGCTAGTAGAACTTGACTTAATTGACAATTAATATCAAAATACCAGCCTCTCAATAACAAAGTTCATTCCTCTAAGCAGCGCGCGTACTTCTGTGGCGTTCTTCGTATTTAAATGTCGTAGAAGAACGATTAAGCTTGATGTGAAGTAGCCTGTTTTTCTTTCATCAACTTCCTTCTTAATCTCAAGAAGATTTGGATTCTTTGTAGTCGTGACAAAAGGTCGCGCTGGAATTGTAAAGATTATCCTTAGAGTTAACGAATCTCCGATTTTCTCTTATCACTCGTTAATTCTGGCCCTACTTCTTTTATATGCATGATACTTCACTGATCTATCTACTATTTTCAGTCTCTCTCTAGTCAAATATCAATCCACATTCGTATTTAAAACTCTGTCAGCAACAGAGATTATGTTGGTATTGTCATAATGAAGAGGGATGAAAGTCAGGTAACCGAAAGTTTTAAATGAATCTTGATGTGCAGGCCATAGAAAAGATGCATGTGTGAATAATGACATACATATGTATAAAAAGAGTAGCGCCAAGGTTCAAAAATAATAGAGGAGTATGAATGATGAAGACATATCTTGCCGACCCCACTTAGAATGGGATAGAGGTAGGAGAATGATGATCTCGGCAACGATTATCATCCCTCACCATAAAAGTAATGGTCTGTTTCTATCCCACTGCTGAATATAGGCCTCCTTTTCTTTCTTCCGTGTCCTTTTCAGACACCTCAAGACATGTTCTTTTTGATGTCCTGCCTGTATGGACTTAAGGGCAAATGCCCAGGTTGCGAATGCAAAGGCTAACGTCAGTTACCTTATGGCAATGCTGTTCAGCGCAGAAGAATGGCGCAATTACGAAGAAATGTTGAGGAAAATAATGATCTGGCGAGAAACAAGAGAACATGAAGAAAAAAATAAAAGACAAGTCTAATATAAGATTGGCATGAAGTAATGCATTGCGGTTCCGTGCCAATCTTGCAGTTTCCAGGAGGTTATTTTAGTCCGTGCAAGTCCGAAGGGATTTTTTTTGTCCCTGGAAGAAAAAAAAGGCCTCCTTTTTACAGTGTAGAGAAGCTTGTTTCACATATTCCCAGAATTCTCTAGATTTGTGCAGGTTTCCATAAGTTAAACAGAAAAACTCCTTGGTTTGCATTGGGTATGAACTCGTGACCTTCTCGAGAATCCCACGGTCCCTGCTGGGATTAGCTTATTTCGAAATGATTAGTGTTATTGAGAAATCCACTTACTGAGATTAAATATGTGATACGTGGTTCCCATAAATCCTGCGTTAAGATCGATTGTCGGCGGAGCTTTGTCTGTACTGTTGATAATAGGAGTTGAAGTAACATAAACCTGGAGCAAATCTTCCACAGTACTTTCACCGGGTAAAGTAACTTTTAATACATCAACACTGGCCATGTTTACAAAAGTTTCTAAAGTATTTGTTTGAGTAACATTAGATACTTTAGTTTCTACGTTTGTTGCATTTGGTTTAAATGATTCTTCATTAACTATTGTATTAACTATTGTTTCAGTTATTGTTTCATTCGCAGGGGTGCCAAAGTGGTCGGCCTCCTCGTGGCGCACCCTGGGCAAGCTTTGTCTTGGCGAACGGACCACTATGGGGTGGCCAATCCAGTTGTCCCTCTGATTAGCAGAGGGCAATCTGGACGGGCCGGGGACTCCGGGTGGGTTAATGGTGGAGTCTCTAATGAGCGACGGGTTCAGTTGGGCTTACTTTAAGTCTGGCTGGACATGGTTTTATGGGCCACCGTCGGTCAAGCCCGGAAGCCCAGCAATGGGAACGGGGACCTTCGGGTTGCGAGGAAGAAAACCTCTCTAAAAAATTACCCGTGGGGGCGGAAACGCCCATGATGCGCGGCGAGCCGTTCCGGCTGTGATATTCGTGGCCGGTAGGCTATTGGCTCTCAACTCGGGAGCCACGTCGGGCAGGAGTAGACCGTAATCCGCAAGTTAATGCGGAACCGGAGGCCGCTTCTCCTTTTTGGAGGGGGGGCTGCGAGGAATACAACCTCTATAAAAAATTACTTGTGGGGGCGGAAACGCCCACAATGCGCGGCGAGCTGTTCCGGCTGTGTTTTTTTCCATGGTCGGTAGGCTTTTGGCTCTCAACTCGGGAGCCACGTCGGGCAACCCGTAATCCGCAAGTTAATGTGGAACCGGGGGCCGCTCTTCTCGTTCGAGGGAAGGGGCCGCGAGGAAGAAAACCTCTCTAAAAAATTACCCCAATCCCAAGGTTCAGGGTCCGCCGAGGGGATGAATGGCTGGGGGGAATCCAGTCGATAGGGTCCTAACACAAAAAAAAAAAAAAAATGAAATTAATGAAGCAATGGACAAACTCATCGTTACGACTACCCAGGAGGGTCCCGGTTTATCCGGGGAATCCCTCACCGAGACCAGTGTTTCGCCGCATTCTGCAAATTATATTTTGCAGGTGCCGTGCAACACTGGCCTTGGTCGCCCCATCGTATCTGGGGGGGCAACCAATGCTTCGGAGGAGATAGGAGGGGGTATCGGTGGAATCGAGACCGGCTCGGCTGGTGTTTCCGCTGATACGTGCGAAAAGGTACGGCGCAATCCCGCGCGTAGTGTGAAGAAGGTGGCTGGCGCTCGCAGTGCAAGCTCTGGCTCGGAAAATCTGGGTAACAGTGTCAGCATGGAGGATTTGACGCGGACAAGCTTGGGCACTAAGCCCCAAAAGCGTCCTCGAAGTGTGATTGGCAGCTTTTCTGACTCGGATGAAGAGGCAGGGTCTAAGAAGGCCAACAGAAAATCTCGGACTAAGACACGAGGGTCGCAGGTGGGTCTCCGGGAAGCGCGTGACGAGTATCGGCGTCAAGTGCTTATCGGAGACACAGACATTGAGGATGAAAACTCGCCTAGTGGTAGGTCAACGAGAAGGTCAGCTGCCGCATCGGACATGACAATCGTAGCTCAAGGATTCCGCAAGGTTTCTGAAGGCCAAACTGGAATGAAGACTCTTAGCTCCTCACAGGCTTATGATGAGCTATTGAAAAATGTTGAGGAGATGAAGGTGACAGTGGGTAAGTCACGTAACCTTAATTTTAAATGTCGTGGCAACCTAAATCAAGTTGCCAAGAAAATGGAGGAGATTGTGGGGGTCCTGGCTGGGCGTAGCGAGGCAGACGAGGTTAAAGTCCTCAAGGCCGAAAATGCCCGGCTAGCCATGGTGGTCAGTAACCTGTCTAGGGAGGTGGCCACCCTCAAGGAAATGATCCCTAAGATCTCCTCCCATGGATTGACGCCGGGAGAAATCCCTTTTAAAGCAGCGGCTCAAACCAGTGGCCCTGAGAGGCTGGCTGTAGGTCTAACCATGGAAGAGGAGGTGGTCAGGCTTCGTAACATGTTTACGGCTAGGATGGACGCCATGGAGAGCCGTCTGCCTCCTGAGGCTAGACTGAGACCTCCATTGGCCTCGGATAAAAACAAGGAAGGATTGGATAAGGCCAAAGTCGCCCGTAAAAATAAAGTGTCGGATGAGGCAAAGAAGAGTTCTGGACCTCTGAGAAGACCTCAAATTCGGGTGGTTGACCCAGTTGCTGCCAACAGCGGAGGGGCCAACCAGCCGGAAAAGAAGAAGAAGAAAAAGAAGAAGGGACAGGTTGTTGAGAAGGAGAAGCGACCTGAGCCCCGCCCGTTGCCGCCAGCTCCCGCCTCCATGAGTGAAGGGTGGAATGTGGTAGCGAGGAGGGGTACCAACAAGAAGAAGGCGCGCTCAATGCAGGCAGTGCCTGCTGTCACCAAAGCGCAGCCGAAGCAAGGGGGGAGGAAACTCCAGACTCCACGCTCGGCTGCAGTCGTGGTGACCTTGGGTGAGGAGGCCGCCGAAAAAGGCCTTACATATGCCGACATACTGACCCGGGCCCGTCGATGTGTGAAAATCGATGACCTGGGGCTGGATGTTGGCATGCGCCTGAAGAAAGCGGCGACGGGGGCTCGTATGTATGAAATATCCGGGCCCCAAAAGGAAGAAAAGGCGAGTGCCCTGGCCAGCCGGCTCAGAGAGTTTTTCTCTGACGAACCGGCAGTACGTGTGTCCACGCCCACGAAAACTGCAGAAATACGCATCGTGGGCTTGGACGATGCCGCCACCGAAGAGGACGTAATCATCGCCATCGCCCGGGTCGGTGAGTGTACCACTCACGACATACAGGTCGGGGTGATGCGTAGGACAGGGAAGGCTTTGGGCTCATTGTGGCTTAGGGTCCCTGTCGCGGTGGCAAAGAAAATGGTGGCGACTGGCAGGCTGCTAGTGGGCTGGGTCTCGGCTCGGGTCCAGTTGCTCGAGGCCCGCCCGCAGCGCTGCTATAGGTGCCTGGAGAAGGGGCACCTAAGAGCCGAGTGCTCGTCGGCTATTGACCGCAGCGGCGAATGTTATCGCTGCGGTCAAAACGGCCACAAAGCCCGATCCTGCTCGGCAGCTCCACATTGTGGGAGCTGCGAACGGGCGGGATTGAAGGCCGATCATAGGGCGGGTAGCGGGCAGTGCAAAGCACCGTCCGCTCCAAAGAGAAGGAGTAGGGGGGGTGATGGCCCGAGGGTCCCCTCGCCACCTATCGCCGACCCAGCTCAGCCCACAACGAGCCGGGTTATGGAGGATCCAATGGAGGTCGCTAATTGATGGCCTCCATTAGATTCCTCCAGGCGAACATCATGCGCTCCAGCAGGGCCCAGGACCTAATCTTTCAGACCCTGGCGGAGCGCATGGTGCACGTGGCTGTGGTCTCCGAACCCCTCTTCGTTCCGTCGGGCGAGGAGTGGGTCGGAGACCGTGTGGGGGACGTAGCCATCGCGTCCAGGGCTGCAGTTGGTTCCCCAGCTCTGGAGCGCGTGGTGAGGGGGCGCGGGTACGTCTCCGCTAAGATTGGAGACGTATCCGTCATCGGGGCGTACTTTTCACCCAACAGACCGTTCTCCGACTTTGAGCTCTTTATGACTGAAGTCGGAGACTTGGTGAATAGGTTACGCCCCGGCAAGGTGGTCCTGGCCGGTGACCTCAACGCCAAATCCGCCGCGTGGGGTTCTACGGTCACGAACGTCAGAGGGAGGTTTCTGGACGGTTGGTTGGCCTCAACTGGGATGGCCGTCATGAACCGAGGGACAGCTGACACATGCGTGCGATGGAATGGCGGCTCCAAAGTCGACGTTACCTTTGTCGACGCCGCCATGTCACCATGTGTCAGGAATTGGGAAGTAATGGTGGGTGTGGAAACACTTTCGGACCATCGATATATATGGTTCGAGGTGGCCGCACGCCATGCTCCCATTACTCCTCGGTCCGGAAGAGACGACGGCCCTCGGTGGTCCGTCAGGAAAATGGATCCCGAGTTCCTCGTCGAGGCCGCAATCGTCCAGGCGTGGGCCGCTGGGCCCACGGGTGGGGGGGTTGCCGCGGAGGTCGAGGACCTCCAACGGCGGATGTCGCTCGTCTGCGATGCCAGCATGCCGAGGGTGCGAAGCTCAGGGCCGGCGTGCGGGGTGTACTGGTGGTCGGAGGAGCTGGCGCGGTTGCGATATCAGTGCGTAGCAGTGCGCCGCCAGTACACTCGGTACAGGCGTCGTAGACGACGCGACGTCGAGGAGGAGAGGCGCCGTTACGAGGCTTATCGGGCTGTCCGCGCCTCCTTGCGGACGGCGATCGCCGAGGCCAAGGACAGGGCCCACAGGGAGATGGCCGAAGAGCTCAGTCGGAATCCGTGGGGGAGGCCGTACATAGCAGCACGGAAGAAACTTCGTGCCCGCGCCCCCCCTCTCACCGAGAGCCTTCGGCCGGATTTCCTTGAATCCGTTGTGGAAGCCCTGTTCCCGCAGGGAGCTGAGGTGGAGCCGCCTTGTATGGCACCTCTCCAGGAGGAGGATGGCACTGGGACAGGTGCGCCGGGGGTGTCGGAGTGGGAGTTGGCCGGGGCGGTGAGTCGCATGAAAGCGAAAAACACCGCCCCTGGCCCAGACGGCATCCCTGGGCGCGCCTGGTCTCTTGCCCTGGGTCCATTGGAGTCTGGACTCAGGGCGACGTTCAGTGCCTGCCTCGAGCAGGGCCTCTTTCCCCGTAGGTGGAAGACGGGGAGACTAGTCTTGCTCAGGAAGGAGGGAAGACCGGCCGATACACCCTCCGCGTATCGGCCCATTGTCTTGCTGGACGAAGCGGGGAAGCTGCTCGAACGCGTTATAGCTTCCCGCATAGTCCAGCACCTCAGGGAGGTAGGGCCTGACCTCAGTTGCCTCCAGTGCGGATTCCGCCAGGGCAAGTCTACCCTCGACTGTATCGAGGGTGTGAGACTTCTGGTGGAGGAGGCAACAACCCGGCGCGAGGTAGTGTTAGCGGTGTCGCTGGACATCGCTAACGCATTCAACACCTTGCCCTGGGGAGTGATTAAGGAGGCCCTACGTTTCCACCGCATCCCCATGTACCTGCAGCGTGTGGTCAGTAATTATCTGTCTGACCGCGCTGTCAGGTACCCGACGGCTGGGGGTGTGTGGAAGGAGCGGAGGATGTCGTGCGGTGTTCCACAGGGGTCGGTTCTTGGCCCCCTCCTGTGGAACATCGGCTACGACTGGGTGCTGCGTGGGCAAATGCTTCCGGGGGTGCGATTGTTCTGCTATGCAGACGACACCCTCGTGACTGCCCGCGCGAGCACCCACCGGGAAGCCCGAGGGCTGGCGACCGCGGCCACGGCTCACGTTGTGGCCCGGATTCGCCGGCTAGGACTGGGGGTGGCCTTGGAGAAATCCGAGGCCATTTGCTTCCACAGGCCTCGGATGGCGCCCCCAGTGGGTTCCCGGTTGGTGGTGGGCGGGACATCCATCGAAATCTCGGGTACATTACAGTACCTGGGATTGCTCCTCGACAGCCGATGGACGTTCGAGGCCCACTTCCGGCGGCTCGCCCCTAAACTAACGGCGACCGCCGGAGCCCTGAGCAGGCTCCTTCCAAATTTGGGAGGGCCTAATGCAGGCTGCCGGCGCCTATACGCCGGGGTGGTTCGGTCGATGGCCCTGTACGGTGCTCCCGTATGGGCGGGGCGGCTGACCGCCAGATCCCTGCCCCTGCTGCGCAGGGCGCAGAGGATCATGGCGATCAGACTTGTGCGGGGCTACCGGACCATCTCCGGCGAGGCGGCCTGCGCCTTGGCTGGGTCCCCTCCATGGGACCTAGAGGCCAAGGTGTTAGCTCAGGCTTACCGCCGTAGAGTCGAAACCCGTTCACCGGGGGGAGACTCAGCGGCGGTAGAGGTGGACTGGCGGAGGGCAGCTCAGGAGGAGCTCCTCCGCCAATGGAGGCGGCGGCTGGAGTCGCCCAGTGCAGGAGCCTGGACGATTTCGGCCATCCAGCCCATTCTCCAGGGCTGGGTCGCCAGGAGGCATGGGGTCCTTACCTTCCGCCTGACACAGTTGCTTTCCGGACATGGTTGCTTCGGGAGGTATCTGTGGCGGGTGGCCCGGTGCGAACCGACCAGCGAGTGCCACGAGTGCGGCGCCGAATTCGACACGGCGCTGCACACGCTCGCGGACTGCCCAGCTTGGGCGGTTCAGCGGTCGGAACTCGTGGCACAGGTGGGGCACGATCTCTCCCTGCCCACTGTGGTTCGTGCCATGGTGGACAGGGAGCGATCGTGGGCAGCGATGGCCTCCTTCTGCGAGGACGTTATCTCGCGGAAGGAGGCGGCGGGGCGGATCCGGGAAGTCGAGTCCTTGGATCCAATCCGCCGCAGGCGAGCCGGGCGCAGGCGACTCGCCGAAGTCCGTCGCATGCCGCCCTAACGGGGACCTCCGAGCGTTCCGAACGGGGTTTATCGGACGCTCGCTGGAGTTAGGTCCCCGAGGCGTTCGATGCATCTGGTGCTCCCGATGCATCGTCCAGCGGAGGGAGGGGCCACTTTCAGAGAGGCCCCGACCCAGAGGTGGCGCACTCTGGGATACAGAGTTGCTGCTGGCGGGGATGGGGGGCAATGTCTTCATGGGTACCCTATCCCCGCCACCAGCAGCGTAGTGGAGCACACAGGTTATTTTAGTCGGTGCGAGTCCGACATAACCGTCGCCTGTCCCCGTCGGGCGGCGGTACCCATAAGGGGTTTTTTCCTGTTAAAAAAAAAAAAAAAAATTGTTTCATTCGCAGCATCGACTATTTCTGTATCATTAGTTACAGTTTCGTTTGTTCTAAGTGTTTTATCTGCTTTAATGGAATATATACTTGGATCGTGTTTATAATCATATAAATGGTAGTTTTCTGATGATTTCTCTTCCCAATCTTTGTAATTATATTCTAATACTCTACGGTTTTTATCGACTATATGTGATTTTGGTCTGAATTTATTAAATTGTTTTTTGTTATTCTTATTTAACTCTGCAAGTTGAATATAATGTGGATTATTAATTTTACTGAATCCTATAAATTATATAAAAAATATATCGCACGCTTAGGTAGTATTAAAGTGACCTAATTAGAAAAAGTTGTTTTGTTATAAATTGTAATAAATCGTTGCGTAGCACGTACAAACTCGTGAGTGTTAAAGAGACCCGTAGCTTGAAATGATGACATTAGAAGGATTATAATATACGAGTATTTAAATATATTTCGAAATAGGTCACTTTGATACTAATTGCACTCATTTTGGTGTTTCTAATAAAAAAATTAAATAAAATAAAAAATAAATATACCTCCATATATCACTACTATATTAAAAGCAAACAGTATCCAAATATACCCAATATCCATTTATATATTAAAAAAATAAATATTAAAAAATAACTACATATATATAAAATATATTTCTATTATACCGTACGAAAGTAAAATAAATTTTACGACAATTTTTCTTACAAATCCTAATAATATTATAAATGCGAAAGTTTGTGAGTATGGATGTATGTTTCTTACTCTTTGACAGGGAATCCGTTGAACCAATATATATGAAATTGTTCCTTATACACCGGAATAACACATAGGCTACAGAAATCCTGTTAATTCTACAGGAATAGGATGACATTGAAAAACGCGCATCTATTATTAAGCTATCACACGACAACAGTCCGCGCGAACGAAGTTGCGGATAGTTAGTTTTCTATAAAGCCAAAAATAACTTTGTTCTATCATTGATAACACATTTAGATGAAATAACGACCTCTTACTATACCACTGCTGGGCATAGGCCACCTCTCTCAGTTTTTGTATCGAAGGGTTGCAGCTAAGACCTACCACGCTGCTCCAATGAATGGTAGGTTACACATATCCCTAGTATTCTCTAGAGATATGCAGGTTTCCCTCACGATATTTTCATTCGCCGGAAAGCGTGTGGACAAATTGCAAATATCAATCAATCATAAAATTAAACAATTGAAGATTATTTGGACGAAAAAAATAGACTGCGATTTAATAGAATTGAAAATTTTTAAAACATTCACCACCGAGTTTCTTTCTGGTTCTCGGTAAGAGCAACCAGTTCCGAACCAGTTGTAGCTTCATTAATATTGATTGACGATTCAAAAGTGATTGAAAGAGTTCATTTGAATATAGATTATTTTGGTTTAATTCAATTCAATAAAAAAAACTGTCATTACGTAAATTTTTATTCCTAACAATATAAAGCCAGTTAAGTCGGCTGTTAGAACTACATATTGTATAACAATTGTCATAAAATGATCGTTTACACGTTATCGACGTTGTTTACTGTATTCGGTATGTGAGTATTTGTACACTAGTAAATTTCTTCTTCCAAAAAAGAGTTAACAATATCTGGTTAAATTATTCATAGAAAGTCAAAAAAGGCTTTTAACAAAATTTTATGTTCTGTTAACGCACACTATATACAATAATACGATATAATAGGAATACCACATTTCCCGTTCCGAGATGCACTTCTCTGAAGCTGTGGTAGCCCAGCAGTAACACCGTGCGCCTCTTTCGAGGAGGTCTAGGGTTCAAACCCCGGGCAGGCACCAATGAGTTTGCTAGTAAAACTTATATGTCTAATTGATAATTGCAATTTATCACACGCTTTTCGGTGAAGGGAAACATCGTGAGGAAACCTGCATATCTCTAGAGAAATCTGGAGATATGTGTAACCTACCAATCCGTATTGGAGCAGCGTGGTAGGTCTTAGCTCCAATCCTTCTCTCCAAAAAAAAAAAACGGAGAGAAGAGGCCTATGCCCAGCAGTGGGATAGTAACAGGCCGATACTCTCTCTCTCTAGATGCACTTCTCTTGAATGACGAACAAAGACTGAATGTCCGTAAAACGTTTTATCGATAGGAAGACTCAACCGGAACAACACAGTCACAGTGTTGCCACCATTTTAATCAAAAAGGGCGCGAAACTCTTGTTTCATGACTGTGTTGCTATAAAATACAAAGTGGAAGTCATTGGCGACAACAGTCCCTAATGTTAACCGTTGAGGAGTTCCCTCGTCCCTCGTTCCGAGCTCCCTCGTCCGGAGCCAATCCTGACAGCATCAGCTTATCATAAACATCAGTAATTAGTAAATCCGTAGAAGAACCAGAATCATCGACATAGCTCAGCGCGTCGCGAAGCTTAAGTGGCGATAGAAACTAGCAAAAATCTCAGTGGTTGCTCCTATCACGAATAGCAATAAATAGCATTAGCATTCCTAACTCTATATTCATTTTGTTTCAGTTTCCTCAGAAGCAGCTAAACCTAGAAGTGTCAATGTCGCCCTGGAAACTGTATTTGAATTCGAAAAGACATCGGATATCGATTTCCTAAATAACATTCAAAATTTCATAAGCAAAGTAAAAGATGTCATAAAAAACCATGATCTAAGTACTTCTAGTAGACGCAAACAGCAATACAAGTTTACAGACTTCCTAGAAAATTTAATTATTAATCTAAATACATTTAACGACAACATTTTGAAAGAAGTTATTCAAACTATAGATACTGAAATACGTAAAGAAGAACATACTGATGTATTACAAATCAAAGAATTGTTATTAAATATATTAGATGGTGTAAATAAAAAATCAGCTCGAAACATAAGAAAAAAATTTGACAATCTTCTTAATAAGTTAAAATCTAGTGAAAATGATAAAAACAACTATTTCCTTGACTTCATTAATACGTTATATAAAAAAGATTCAGAACGAAAACTTACAAATTTCATAAGAAAATTGAAAATTCTACGTCGTAGCCATAGAAGAAGCAAAAACTTACAGAATACTATAAGAAAAGCAGTTCAATCAATAATATTCGATCATTTTTCTAAACTGTCTGATGACACTAAAATTATGGTAGAATCACAAATTAGAGATTATCTAAATAATTTAAGAGATAACATTAATAAAAATTCACTTGAATACGAAAGGAATAAAGTTAAAATTAAACCTACAAAACTAAAAAAATATAAAGGAAAAACTATATCACGACACAAACTTGTTAAAAGAAAAGAAAAGATTATAAATGTTCCAAAAGTCTATAATGTTATAAAGAAGATAAAAAAAGACAGAATAAATAAAACACTGATAATAAACACAATTGGTGTTAAAACTAAACCAATAATCAAGTCAACTCATATAACATTGCACCCTGAAATATTAGATAAAAGAAAGATGGCTAATTTCCGGGATACAAATTTAGTAACTTCTCATACTAGAAAATCAAAAGATGCTACGGAGTCATATAATAAAGCTATAGAACCTTATAATAGTATTAAACTAAAAGGTGGTAAATACGAAAATATACCTGAAGATTCTTTAGCATTATCCTCCATAAGTCAAAGTGCAGAGATAAATGTCAATTTCATTAGTGATGGAGATGAAACCAATGATTTATATCGTCCTATTAAAATAAGAGCGTCCAGGTAATAAGATATTGTAGCTTCAAACACACATATTACCGGTAGCTAAGTAACCATAGGTTCTTTGGCAAAAAGTAAATTATGACCCAAACTGTACTATTCTACAAAAGTAATGAGAATATTATTTTGCTATACTCCGGGATAAAAGAAAATATATGTAATGCTAAATTTTGTGTACTATTCGTTCTCATACATATAGATACATGCAGAATTTGTAATAACTCATGCACTACCCGGCACCGATGACACAACAAAGCACTGGACACATTCACCACAACAATCTCAACAATTGTTTCGCCCCGTAAACGAATCATCGTCAGGAGATATACTCCACAACAAAATCGCAAAGCGAAGCATTACCCAAGCAGAGTTATATAGTAACGAGTTAAACCCCCCACCATTTAGTTGACTTTGTCTTTGAACAAGTCTAGCAAACTGGAACATGTAACGTATTCTATAATAAAATTCTGTACATTTTCTATAATAAAATTCCGCAATCAATTTTAGCTTTGCCATTACAGCAGTTTAAAGATACCGTTAAAGAGAGGCTGATACATAAAGCCTACTATACTGTTGAGGATTATTTAGATGATAATGCGTGGATATAGCTACTGTCCGACCCTGTACAAGATAGTAATGACTTAATGTAACTAGTTATTAATATTATGTAGAAAAGAGCAACTGCCAAGTTTCTCTTAGGTCTTCGCGATAGGAAAAGCTTTACGAACCAGCAGTAGAATTGCCGATTCAAAAGTACTTGTTTTTTAGTTTATTTGTATAAAGAACATTTTGAATTTGAATTTGACTGTCTATTTAAAATCGTTTGTTCAGTATTTCGTAATTGTATCGTACCCAAATCGAGATGCATTTGACTCCATAAGAAAATTAAATAAAACAAATACAAATTGTAACTTATAAAGCAATAATTAACAAATTTTTAAAATTTTCACTAGTTCAATTTATAGTTTGTAAGTTTAACCTTGTTGTAACTGATTCTATCTTTAAAAGTATTTTTATTTTTTAATATATTTATATAAAGAACATACAAAGATTTATGATTATATAATGTTGTTTTCTAAAATATTTCAAATTTTTCAGCTATAAAATCAAGAATCATAAAACAACGAAAAGCAATAACCGCTTCAAATATGATCTCAAACACTATAAAACTAAAAAAGAAGAATTTTATTCTACACCCGAAACTTCAGTCGAACACTTTGGTAGTCTGTATAAAGGTAAATATCCAAAAATTAACACTAAACGAAGTAGTTTGGGTTATATTACAAATAAACAAAATGATGAAACTTTAATTGATAAATCAGATGAGAAAAACATTTATAAGACCGCAAATGAAATAAAGAGACATACAAACACTACTGAAAATACTAAACGAAATTTAACTGATAAACAATTAACAGCAACTGAAGCTACGTCTGGAAACAATAATGTTTCAAAACTAAAATGGTACAGACGTGTAAATTCATTTAATGAATCTAAAGATGTAACTACGAAGATAAACAACAATGATATAAATAGACGCGAACCTAAAGAGATTGTAGTAACAAATGAAAGTTTTGATATTTCAAAACTCCTACAGTGGTATAGGAGTGCAAAAACGGACGGTTTGAAAAAATACGAAAATATAACAGAGAATAGAAATTATAAAACTTCAAAAAGTAACACATCTTTTAAAAAAATTATAGCAACCGATCTAACTTTTAAAAATGTTGATATCACTAAGTCAGATTTCTATAGACGTGCGAATGAATTTAGTCGTTCGAAAGTAGATAAAATAGGATTTCCAACGAAATTTGAAAAAAATTCAAATATAAACAATACAAAAAATAATTTGTATAATTATGAAACAATGACTGAAAAAATGCAATCCACTATTAAAGAGAAAGTTTCAAATTTAACAGAAAGTGATTTCGTAAATGAAATTGTAACAAACATTACTGAATTTAAAAGAGATGGAAATGAAAATTATAAAAAATCATTCTTTGATGTCCCCAAATATACAGAAGCAAATATATTAAAAAGAGATTCAACTCAAAACGTTACTTTTGAAACGAAAACAACTAACCAAGTAAATTCAACATTTGATGTTAAAAGTTATATAAAGAACTCCGATATCAGGAATATAGAAGATGAAAAGAAGAGAAAAGAAGTAGAACGTAAGATGAAGCAAGATCTGGATAAACTGTTTGCTTCTCCAATAACTAATGCTACTACCGAAGCATACACGGATATATTTGAAGCTTTGGATGACGCTTTCGATTTAAGCCCTTTGAAATAAATATTTTTTTCTTCTATATATGAATGTATTCTCCTGCCTTTATCCCACTGTGGGTCGGATCGGCAAAACATGTTTTAAACTTCTTATGATCTGATCTTGAGTTATTTTACGACTAGCCACCTGACTGACATTTACTTTGGTCGCCTTTTACAACACCTCAGTTAAGAAATGAGGGTGGTCTATTTTACTAAGCCGAATACCACACGGCGGTTCAAATTAACTTAGTCGTCTTTTGCGATACCTCGGTAAGAAATGAGGGCGGTCTATTCTAGACCTCAGTAGAGTAGATTAGAGTTAAGAAATATGGGTAGGTTAATCGTCAACTTATTGTGATAATTGATTTATTTTTTGGATAAGCTGACAAAATACGCTTTGGGATCATAATTGAATTATTTCTGTTTGTTTACAACGCCATCTAGCTCAAAAAGTTAAAACTGATGAATTGATGTACCCAATTGTTGGAATCATTGCTAGTTTACGGTAGATTCTTAGAAAATTCTACTATTACCTACTAATTCCACAATAATAGTATTGTAACTGTTATGCTTGATAAAAATAAAAATAAATAATAAATTTCCTTTAATAAAGAAAAGAATATCTTAATTATACAGTGGCACATAATTTTAAGCATATAGATTATATTTGATTCAAATTCAAAATATTCTTTATTCAAATAAACTTGTAAACAAGTGCTTTTGAATCGTCAACTCTCCTGCTGGTTCGGAAAGCTATTTCTACCGAGAAGAGCCAGCAAGAAACTCGGCGGTTATTTTATAGTTATGCTCAACATACCATTCAACATAAATAATTAAAAATAACTGTGGTTTGATTAAAAAAATATGTATATATTCATGTTATATGTTAAAGAAATTTTATGCATGATAAAAATAATCGTGAAATTAATTAAAAGTTTATAATTTTATATTAAAATTAAAAACATCATGTTTACATGTATTTTACAATAAGGAATAATAACATGAAAAATATTCTCTTTTGAGAAAAATTTTCTTCTAAAATTAAATTTTTAATGTGGCAACTCAATGAATTGTTATTGACACGCCTTCGTGAGAACTTCCTTTATTTTCTACATTTTTCATATTTACTTGTAATATTCCGGTGTTTTGTGTGTGAAGTTTTGTGTATAAACCATTAATAAGTTTTGTGTATTGTTATTAGTTTGACTATCTTCAATATTACCGCAAAAATCAGGTAAATGCTACAACAATAAATGTCAATAATTTATACGACAAAATCAAGAAGTAAGCTTGTCTCAAATAATTCGATTCTAACAAAGTAAATTGCAATTGGTCGTATTATATTTATTAGTTATATTGTTTAAAGTTTATTTTTACGAGAATCCATTGATAATTATTTATTTTGATAACAAGAATGGTTTTATTTCCACTGAATTTAATTTTCTGAGTAATAGTTCATTTTATTCAAGGGTTTTGTTCATGAATGACTCATATACTTTCACCATAAAGCATTATCAAGCTCTAATCATTCTTTAAATACCATACATGAGTATTCCCATTACTTATGGAATTTGTCGGAATAACCGAATCGGTACACCATTGTTCATCGAAACTACGTTCTAGTTAATCTTTTATGTACATAGTACCTGGGTGAACGAGCCTTACTCAGTAATTTTTAAAATATTGTAAAAAAAAAATTGAAGTGAAAAACGAAAAAAATAATAGGGCAGGTGGGGCTCGATCCTAGGTATTTTCACCTCTCTAGACCGCCCGTTCCCCAAATGAACTACCATGACTTTAGATTTGACAGCGAAAAATTGAGATTTTTCAAGTAAATAAATAAATTAAAATTAAATACGAGTAAATACGAGTAGGTATGCAGCCGGTCGTAAAATACGAAGTCAAATCACTTATGTCGTATGTACACTTATTTCATAGACAAAGCTGAAGAATTGTCTATAAAATAAGTTAATAACCATAACTATACTATAGATAACTTCTAAAATGCTTCAAACATTACAAAATTATATGCTGGGTCAATCTAAATATTATCTAAAGATTTTGTTAAAATCAGTCCAGCCTTCTGGAGTCTATAATGAAAATAAATTCATACTTACTAAATGCAGGAAGATGATGATACTATAATAAATTATTGTTATAAATATATGGGACACTTACACACACGGTCGTCCGTCCCCAAAGTAAGTAACTTAATACTTGTGTTATGACAGACAGCTGGTGAATATATACTTATATATTTCTTTAATCTTTATATTTAAAAGAGTTAATCTTCTATATATATATGTTCTGAATCTCAAAAATGGCTCCAACGATTTTCCTGAAATTCAGCTTGTAGGAGGTTTTGGGGGAGAAAAATAGATCTAGCTAGGTTATATGTAAAAAAATATTGTTTTATCCCTGTTTTTGGGCATTACAAAACACTAACATTTATATTGAATTGAATTTTCGCCATTAGCTGTCAAATCGACGTAGCTTATTTGGGTAACGGGCAGCCTTGAGCAATGTAGATGCCAAGGATCGATCCCAAACTAAATAATTGTTTTTTCTTTTTTTTAGTTTTTTTTTTGCAAAAAATAACACAGATATTACATACTTTAATACAAATATACACCCAGACTCAAAGGTCATTAATTTAATTATAGAAAATGTTGGTTGTAGGCAGGATCGAACCTGCGACCCGCGGAGCTAAAGGCAAGATTACCACTGCGCCAACGGGCCAGTTTATATATTCACTTGTATCTCCATTGGTATTGTTTTCTAACTTATGGAATACATCATTGACAACAAGTTTATCATTTCCAGGATACCAGCTACAATGGCAACCCTCACTGACCCCTACGGCACGACCGGCCAGCTCACCCTCAAGTGGGACCCCAAGAACCTGGAGATCAGGACCATGTCGGTGGAGCGCACGCTGGAACCCCTGGTGCTCCAAGTGACAACCCTCGTCAACAGCAAGGATAAGTCCGCGAAGAAGAAACGACGTGAGTGTATATTTACCAAAGTTACAATAATACTAGCTTTTACCCGCAACTTCGTTTGCGTAGACTGATAGGTTGTTAACCCTGCAAATGTGTATCTCTATCACAAAAATCAGATCGATCCGGGAAGAATCAGAGGGATTTATCCTTTTATCAAGAGCATAATTTGATAATTTTAGTAAGTAAACCGTACTTACATGAAATATATATTAAAATAGCTCAGTAAAAGAATTGCAAAAACATCATATACCACAAAAAATTCATAATGTTTTTCTGATATTAAATATCTCTATAAATATTATAAATTTTTAAGGGGAACGTGCTAGAAAAATTATTTAATAATAACATTTATACGTAACAAATCAACTGTCAAATTGTTTTTTTTTAATTACCTATACGTACGGCTCTGGGTTCCAGCATTTTTAGTGTAAATACGAAAAATTAAATTTAAATTATGTTTTTGTTAATATAATATTTTAAAATCTGAAAATATATTACCTTCACTTTGTTAACTGTAATGACTTTTCAAATATTAAAAATGGTGTTTAGAAATAAAATCTTTTTTTCATTAGCCGTATGGTCTAATTTCTATGGGAATTATTAGTCATTTATTTCTTACTTGTTGCCACAGACTACTTACTAAATACTTGTTCCATTTAAGAATATGTTTTCTCGAAACGTCTGTTTTTTTGACAACAAAAAATGTATATGATTAAATTTAACTTGAACTTAAATGATTATACCTTATTGTTATATTTTTATCACAAATCCTATCGTTTTTAATGTGTTATTATGGTATTTATCTAGTAATCGTACTTGTACATAGCCTCAAACTATAATTTTTTTTTTATAGTTCCTCCGTAAGGTCTGGGCCAAAAGATGTATGAAATTCTAGTGGTCTCCTTTATAATCCTTTTTAAATAAACAAAACCCGAAATATTTAAATAAGTGTCTCATATATTTATTTTATTTATAATTAATAAAAATAACTTTTTCAAAGATTTTTATATGTTACCCTGGTATATAAACATTAATTATGCCAAATTTTATTTATAATGATTCAGCGAATTGGCCATTAAAACGTAACAGAAAGTCTTTCGCATTTATAATATTTTAAGCTTATTTATTTTAGTAAATAGCCCGTATTACTTATTTTTAATTATCCATTGTAATAACTCACTTAAAGCATGAATAAAAATAAATAAAAGTAACGTCCAAAATACGTAAATAAATAAAAGTAAAGTCCAGTAAACGAATAAAAATATAATAAAATATAAATACTCTCTAAAGAAAACTCTTTTGACGTAAGTCGAAAAACTCGGAATCTAAATACTTCTTTAATACAGATTTGACTTGATTTTGACACATCATAAATAAAAATTAGTTCCATAAGTTTATTATAGATGGCGTTTTGAATGTCATCCTGTTTTATTCCTCCTGAATTTAATTGCTGTAGAATTAACAGGATTTATATAGCCTATATGTTACCCCGCTGTATAAGGCATATTTGTGCCAAATTTCATCGATATTGGTTAAGCGAATTGACCGTGAAAACGGAACCGACAGACAGACAGACTTTCGCATTTAATATATTAGTAACGATATTAGTAAGGATTTAAGTAAAAGTAAGTAAGTAACAACCTGTTACTATCCCACTGCTTGGCATAGGCCCCCTCTATCCGTTTTTGGAGAGAAGGATTGAAGCTAAGACCTACCACTCTTCTCTAATGATTGGTAGGTTACACATATCCCCAGAATTCTCTAGAGATATGCAGGTTTCCTCACGATGTTTTCCTTCACCGAAAAGCATGTGATAAATTGCAATTATCAATTAAACACATAAGTTTTTAATAGAAAAACTCATTGGTCTCTGTCCGGGTTTGAACCCGTGATTGTTTCTAGAGATTCACACGGTCGCACCGCTGGGCTACCACAGCTTGTTATAATATTATATTTAATATTATTTTGCTGTAATCCGAGTTTTGTAAGAGAATGCATGCAATGCTAAGTTTATGAAGCAGGCAACAATCACACACTCCACACAAGCACCACACACACTCACTAGTACAATCGCTACTATCGTTTCGCCCCGAAACCTAACCATCATCAGAAGGATAGGCTCCACGAACAAAATCGTAATGTACATATTTTAACCTGTCTTCAGTTACGGGGGTTGCAGGTTCAAATCCCGGCTTAAGTCAACATTTTCTAAAAAAGGAACTTGTTGGTTTTTTACGAGTCTGGGTGTATTATAAAAAAAAACCGTTTTATCCCTGTTTTTGGGCATTGAAAAATACTAAAAATTATATTGATTTGAATTTTTTCCATTAATTGTCAAGTCAGCGTAGCTTATTCGGGCAACGGGCAGTCTCGAGAAGTGTAAATATCAAGTATTTTTTTTCATCATCATCTTCCTGCCCTTATCCCACTCTAAGTGGTGTCGGCACAACATGTTATAAACATGTTGTCGCATGATTTGGCTACGTATTTTACGACCGGCCGCCTGCCTGACGTCAACTTACCTTAGTCGCCTTTTACGACACCTCGGTAAGAAATGAGGTTGGTCTATTCTACTCAGCCGGATACCACAAGGCGGAACCATACTAATCCACCATGATACAAAATTTTGTAAATATATTTTTTCTTAATTTGTTAACTTTAATTTAATTTAAAAATAACAAGAGTGTATCCTTCATCTTTGTTCAACTAAAAATTTTGTTGTTTTTCTATTTAAGTTTATTATTTATATTATGTTTAGTCTAAAAAATGTAATCCTAAATGGCTTATGTTAATATTATTATATTAAGAGCAATTTACTCATAATAATAGCTGTGGATTTTTACAAATAAATAAATAATACATATATTAAAATATATAATTAACTCCCGTTCCAGCTGGCAAATCAAAGCGAGCAAGTGCTTTAGTGGCAACCGTGGAGAGAGCTACGGAGATCTTCATAGAGAGGGGGCAGACCATAGCTTACGAGAACCCCGAGATCACCCAGGAGATGCTGGCTGCTGTGGAGGAGGTGCGGAAGGCAGGTCAGTTGGAGACTATACTACTTTAGTCTGGTAACTTATCTATACTAATATATAAAGCTGAAGAGTTTGTTTGATTGAACGTGCTTATACCAGGAACTGCTGGACCGATTTAAAAAAATATATCAGTAAAAGATAGTCCATTTAAGGAAGACTATAGGCTATATAACATCACGCTAAGATGAATAGGAGAGGAGCAGCAATAAAAAATATTATGATCACAGACAAATCTATAATCTAAAGCTGAAAAGTTTGTTTGAACGCGCTAATCTCAGGAACTACTGGACCGATTTGATAAATTTTTTGAGTGTAAGATAGTCCATTTATCGAGGAAGAATAACAACATCACGCTAAGATAAATAGGAGATGAGCAGCAATAACAAATAGTACGATCATGGACAAATTTAGAACTTTCTTTGCGTGCGTGTAGACGGTGATAGTTTTTCATAAATCGTGTATTACAAAATTGTTCCCCTCTAAAAGTTCTAAATAAAAGTCCGCGATGTCTAGCTTTTAAGATTAACCCACTTTAACCATTTTTATGATAATCTAAATATTATATTACGGTTTTAATATTATCACGCGGACAGAGTCGCTGGCGATTGCTAGTAATCCATAAATCTGTTTTCAAAATTCCATATCCATATTTCCATATCTGATGATTATGGACCTCATAACAGAGCGAGAAGTCACTCAGCGGGCGATAGAGCGAGCTATGCTCGGAAAATCTCTTCGTCATCAGGAATGAGAAGATCCGTAAAAGAAACAGAGTCACTGACATAGCTCAGCGTGTCGAAGCTGAAGTGATTTTGGCACATAGTGCGGAGAAACGATGGGGTCTTAAAGTGTTGGAATGACGACGCTGCACTGGAAAACGCAGTGTCGGTAGATATCCTCAGTCCACATTATAGGGGTCTCCTATAATGTGGACTGAGGACCTTTAAGGTCTCGGAGAGGTCTAGTTCCAAACACCACAAGATAACGTATGTGTTTGCAAAACTCGAAAACTAATCAATGAAATGATTTGAAATTTAAAATGATGATTTGAATGTAATACATATGGTTGAGAGTGTTTTTTATACAGTTTTTATTTCAAAATTGCCATGGAAATACATGCGTTCCTAAGGAGCACATAATATAAACAAAATATGGGCGTTTAGGTCTTAAGGGTTTAAAATTGCGACCTCGTACTGACGATCCCTTACGATTTGGACTAATGACCTCAAAAGGGTCGCGGGACCTGAACGATACTCGATCGTTCGGTGTTGCGATCCCGTGAAGAGACCAGCTATTTCCCGCAGTGGACGGCCATCGGTTGATAAAGGACTGAAGTTTGCTATACACTTTTATATATCAATATTTCACTACCCATATCTCCGTTCCCATATTTCCTTATCCATATTGACTTATTCATATCTCCATATCTATATTCTTATAAATTCAAATTCAAATTCAAAATATTCTTTATTCAAGTGGACTGTTTACAGTACTTTTGAATCGTCAAATGTTTTAAAGAAGCTACCACTGATTCGGAAGTTTGCTCCTACCGAGAAGAATCAGCAAGAAACTCGGCGGCTAATCTTTTAAAAAAATTATTACAATTTGATGGTTACAAGATAATCGTTGCAGCTGGATGCGTAGCTGACTGCAGTTAAGATATGCTATCACTCAAATAATCCTCAATAGTATAGTAAGCTTTATGTAGCAGCATCGTTTTGAGATAGTTTCTAAACTTGTGTAAAGGCAAGTCTAGATAATGTTGAGGAATTTTGTTATAAAAACGTGTACCGAGACCGACAAATGATTTTCGGACCTTTTGGAGGCGTAATCATATTATATTATATTATATATTATATTGTATATATATATATATATATATATATATATATATATATATTCGATATCCTTATTTCAATAGACATACTTTGTTATCAATGCATGTACATAAAAATATAAAGAATTATAAAACGATAGGTGATGTATATAATAGACAAAGCAGGAACCGACATAAGCTTGCGGCTTCTGATTTGAACAAAAGTCCGTAAGTCGTTTGTGGGTTTGGGTATGAGATTCTATAATAACATTCCGCAATCAATTTCAGCTTTGCCATTACAGCAGTTTGAAAACACTGTTAAAACGAGGCTGATACAGAAAGCCTACTATACTGTTGGGGATTATTTGGATGATAAGAATGTGTATATAGCTCTCTTCGAACTTGTATAAGACAGGAATGACGAATTGTAACTACAAAAGTAATAATAAAATTATTTTGCTATAATCCGCGAAAATTATAGCAAAATAATTTTATTATTACTTTTGTATTATGGATCTCCGCAAAGTAACGCCTAATTCTATGAATTGTAACTAGTCTTAAAAATTATATTTTTAAAAGAGCAACCGCCGAGTTTCTTGCTGGCTCTTCTCGGTAGGAACAGCTTTCCGAACCAGCAGTAGAGTTGACGACTCAAAAGCACTTGTTTACAAGTTTATTCGAATAAAGAATATTTTGAATTTGAATACTTTGTGATCACCGTCGCCGTGTGTGGTCAGGCGCGGCCATGAGCCTGGCGGCGCGCGAGTTCTCCGAGGAGCCGTGCGCGTCGGCCGTGCGCTCGGGCATGGTGCGCGCGGCGCGCGGCCTGCTGTCCGCCGTCACGCGGCTGCTGATCCTGGCCGACATGGTGGACGTGCACCTGCTGCTGACCAACCTGCGCACGGTGAGCGCCAAACTACCATAAACCATATATCAACACGCACGCCACTTATTACACACGCCGGCGCCACACGCCGGCGCGCTCGCACGTACGTATTCTCTTAGGCACGCACGCATCATACTTATAAAGACACGGGCGCACTCGCATGCACGCATTCGCTTACACACGCACCCACTACACTTATTAACGTACGGGCGCGCTCGCACGCACGCAGACATACGAACGCGCGCGCTCGCACTCTGAAACAGCTAAGGAATAGACAAGAAAGGGAAACAGCCAAACATTTGTAGGCCCAATACCACATCTCACTATCTGAAATACGATTATTATAAAGGGTTTCATAGGAAAAATAACAGAAACAGAATAAAAAAAAGGTGGAAGCTCTCTTTTCTTCTTCATCGTTCCCTTGCTGCTAGCAGAATGGTTAAGGTAACGGACTTGCGATCGAGAGGTCGTGGATTTGAATCGCGGGCGGCCATTATACTACCGATGTGAACTCACTTCTAACAAGCATTTAGCTTAGCTAGAGAAATTAATAAGTTAACTAGTAATTTGTAATCCAAATAACTAGTAACCTTTAAAAAAAACTGCTGAGGATCATGATTCTATTTCAATTTGGCTACTAGCTGCCTCCATTGGTAACGCTTTGACACCTGGTGAATTGCGTAACTGTCTGGCACCTTCAGCTACTCAGGAACCTGGACCATCTCTTGGTACTACGACCTTGAGGCCTTTATACTTCAATCTTCAAATCCCCAGAAGTTCTAGGTTATCAGTTCCTCTGCGTGCTTGCAAGATGAAGGCAACGCTCAGATAATCAAATCTGTTCCTTAAATCTTGAGACACATGGAAAACTAAACAGTACATATCCAATAGCAGGGAAAAATTGTAATAACGGGTATTACATTAGGACATTAGGCACTGCTTGTTAAACAGACCTGTCAATAATGAGAATAGAGAAAATTTCAGCATGCTCAGAGTATTGAGAGCAATAGTCTTTACTTTATGGCTGAGTGCCCTATGCACTCGCAGGTAAGATGGCACCCAGTAGGTACTAGGTACCACTAAGAACTGATAAGCTTTGGGGTTTTAAGTGCTTAAACTCGGAAAACTTAGTGTCGGTAGATCGCGTACGAGGTGAAAAGTAGACCTCAAAAAAGTCCCAATGAGCTGCTGAATCCAAGCAGCAGGATATTATAGTGTGGAGATCCCATAAAAGGACTTACGTCCGGGAGCATTTGGATAAAATTGGAACAGGATATCATGGTGGTGAGATCCCCTAAAAATACTCATGTCCAGCAGTGTGCGTCCATCGGTTGACGAAGAAGAAGGTACCTAAGGTTGAACAGTTGAGTTGACATATATCCCCTACAGGGACATTACCAGGAAACTCATGTTGGAAAATGGGTGAAATAATCCGTAACTCCTTGAAAAATAGGATGGCTTCCGTAATAAAACCGGACAAACTACTATATTGTACATGCCACGCCACAAAACTGCTGCTTTCGAAGGAAGTTTTAAATTTGCGGCGACCAAATGTTGGAACAGTATTCCTCCACCATATTGGAATCTAAAATCATTAGAAATTTTTAAAACAAAGTACAAGTCCTTTTTCATGGACTTGCAGAAAGAAAAATTTAAGATCCTTTTTCTAACTTTATTTGGTCGTCACCAACTATAAAATTATATGGTATTCAATCAGCACCCTCGGTTGCCCTTTCTTTCTTTGATTCTCTATTATGTATAACTTCATAGTCTTTCACACTTCTGTAACTGTCTGTCACTGTCGTTTTTACTGTCGTTAGATTAAGTTTTAGTTTTAAGTAAAAATGGTTGCCATTGAAAAGCAGCATTGAGACACTCCTGTTGTGTACTTTATTTGAAATGAAACGTGGACTGTATATTTGCTGGGTTTATTAAAGGTAAATTAGTCAAGTTAAATAGTACGGCTGCTGGCGCCGTCAAGCCGTGAATCGTGGATTGTGAATTGTGAGTGGGGCGCGGCCGCTGGACGATCGGCGCAAGCGCCGACCCCCCGCTCCCTGCACCTCCTCCGCACCGCGGTGCCCCCGCGGGCACCCGGAGTGCTCGGTCAGTACAAAGTACTGAACATCCTGCCCGCGCAAGTTAATTGGATTCATCTGTGGGCAGTGGACAAATATTGTTAAAGGCTCTTGTGACGATTCCTCTTCTGGTTTTCAAGTCCACCACTCGGACCACGCCATCCTTTCCAGGGTATAATTTAACCACTCTTCCGAGTGGCCACAGAAGTGGAGGTTGCTGTTGGTCCTTGAGAAGTACTAGACGCCCCAGTTGAAGAGTTGAAGTTCCTGCCTGCCATTTGGTCCGCTGCTGAAGATAGGTTATATATTCTCTAGAATATCTATTCCAGAAATGCTGTCTCAAAACCTCTATCCTTTCGTAGCGATCTATGGTTCTGATGTTAGCATCGCTAACTATCGGACGAGGAACCGACAAGAATGAGCGTCCAATGAGGAAATGAGCAGGAGTGAGACTAGTTAGGTCAGAAGGGTCGGAGGAAAGATGTGTGAGAGGCCTAGAATTAAGGATTGCTTCAATCTGAACCAGACAAGTTGTCATTTCCTCATAAGTTAAATGTGTTAAGTTAAGAGTGCGTTTTAAATGATACTTAACGGATTTTACCGCTCCTTCCCATAACCCGCCCATGTGCGGAGTGTACACGGGGATATGATGAAATTGGATATTTCTATTGCTAAGATCAGACTTTATGTCATCTGAGTATTTGGAGAAAAACGATGAAATTTCATTACTAGCTCCTATAAAAGTAGTAGAATTATCGGACGTTACAGACATCGGCTTCCCGTGACGCGAAATAAATCTTAAAAATGCTGATATAAAGGCTTCCTTTGTCAAATCCGTGACGAGTTCTAGGTGAACAGCTTTGACTGCGAAACAGACAAAAATGCAAATGTAAGCTTTTTCTAATTTAGCACCCCTGCCCTTCCGGTTAGCGATCATTATTGGACCGGCGTAATCCATTCCCGTATGAAGAAAGGGGAATTCTAAATGACTTCTATGAGCAGGTAAGTCACCCATTATAGGTTGTATTGGCTTCGGGTTAAATCTGCAGCAACGAACACAACCATGCACGACACGTCTGGCGAGATTCCTCCCCCCCAGTGGCCAATATTTTTGTCTTATAGAAGACAAAAGAAGCTGCGGTCCCGCATGCATCAATGATATGTGTTCTTTTTGAAAAATAATTTTCGTGAGATGATGTTTGCTGCATAAGAGTATTGGATGCTTAACATCAAAGGTGTAGTGTGAGTTTTTAAGGCGACCTCCAACTCTTAGGAGTCCGTCAGAATGAATGAAAGGGGCTAGAGCACTCAATCTATTTTTATTTGGAAGAGGTTTACCTGAATTTATCAAATTGAAAATATTATCATTGAATATTTCGCGTTGCACTAATTTTATTATGCTATTTTCTGAATTATTTAATTCTGTAGTTGATAATGTTTCTGTTAATTTATTTTTAGGATTTCTACAATTGTATATAAATCTCTGTAAATAAGCAAATGATCTGATTAAATGTGTATAATTTGATGTTTTATTGATAAATTCATGTAAATTATTTATGTCATTGTTTGTGTGTTTGTTGTATGTAAAACTATTTCTGTTGATATCTGTGTTTGCGTGTTTGCTGTATCTGATTGTATGTTTGGTATGATTGGAAATTCTATGTTTTTTGATTTTAAAAAGTCTGGACCAGACCACCACAGTGTATAAGAGCTAATACTATTTGCTACAACTCCGCGAGAAACTAAATCAGCAGGGTTTTCCTTCGATGGAACGTAGCTCCATCTGCGAATATCTGTGCTGTCCTGAATCTCACCCACTCGAGTCCGAATGAATGTTTTTAATTGATTTGACTGTGTTTTAAGCCAAGCCAACACGATAGTGGAATCAGTCCAGAAAAAGGAGTCATGAATTTTTACGGATAGTGATGAAATCACTTTGGCGTGTAGCCTAGTGGCAAGAAGAGCACCACAAAGCTCCAATCTGGGGATCGTGGTGGGCTTTAAAGGCGCCACTCTATTTCTTGAAGTTAGAAGCCGAATTTGAACCGTGCCATTTTCGTTGATCGCTCGCACGAAGACACATGCGCCATACGCACGTTCTGAAGCGTCTGCGAACGTATGTAATTCCATTCGTGTAACATTGGCATAACCTACCCAACGCGGTATACGTAGCGATTTAAGAGTATCGAGAGAATCAATGAAATTTAAAAAAGACTTTTGTATTTCTTTGGATACTTCGTCATCCCAACTAAATTTATCTATCCAAAGTTTTTGCATTAGAATTTTTGCTTGAACGGTACAAGGTCCTAATAGGCCAAGAGGATCAAATATTTGACTTATTAGAGACAGAATTTTACGTTTAGTTATTTTCTTTATTTTAGGATCCAGGTTAATATTAAATATTAAATTATCTGTATTACAATCCCATTGAAGACCTAAAGTTTTGCAAGGTAATGTTTCATCTAAATTTAATGTTTTGTTTGTTTTAATAAGTTCAATTGAATTATTATTTGTCAATGATTTTAATATTTCTAAGTTATTTGATTGCCACTTACGTAATTTAAATTGGGCTGATTGTAAAGTTTGTTCAACGTTTTTACATAGTTCTATGACTGATTGTATGGAGTCCCCTCCACTTAAAAAATCGTCTATATAAAAATCTCTCGAAATGGCTACTTTTGTACTAGGATCTGAACATTGTTCAGCCAACAAAACTAAGCATTTAGTGGCTAGGTACGGTGCAGATGCTGTACCGTAAGTAACCGTGTTTAACTTAAATGGCCTTATTTGTTCACTTGGAGCAAATCGAAATAAAATTTGTTGAAGTGAACGCTGCGAAGGTTCAACTAAAATGGCGCGATACATTTTCTCAATGTCTCCTGAAACAACATATTGATGCTGTCGGAAGCGCAATAAAATAGATAATAAGTCGTCTTGGACGACAGGACCGACCATCTGAATAGAGTTAAATGATTTTCCTTTATTAGATGCAGAAGCATTAAATACGACGCGACATTTTGTCGTAGTCGAATTTTCCCGAATAATCGGAAAATGAGGCAAGTAGTAGCGGTTTTGAAAATTCGATTCAGTAGATTTTGAAGCTTCAGTCATGTGACCTAAGTCCCTATATTCAGACATAAAATCGTAGTATCTCTTTTTTAAGACATGATCACGTTGACATCTGCGCTCAAGTGCTAGTAAGCGGTTTTTGGCTGAGTAATAATTATCGCCGAGAACTTCGGGTGACTCTTTTAACGGTAAAGTAACCACGAACCGACCTTCACTATCACGTCGAGTGTTCTCTGCGAAACTCTTCTCACATGCTCGCTCTTCGAGCGATAAATTATATTTAGGAGAAACTGATTCTAATTCCCAAAATCGTGTAAGCAAGGTATCATCGTTGAGTGTGAAAAAACAAGATGAGTGATGTGGGTTTTGAGTGTGTGTTTGTATAAACGATTTGATTGTGCCAGAAACAAACCAACCAAGTTTCGTTTTCTGTAATTTTGGACATTGCTTACCGAGATCAATGAAATCTGAACATATAATATCCCAGTAAGCGCTAGCGCCAAGTAATATATCTATAGGTGATGAAATATGGAATGATGGATCAGCTAACTGAATATGAGGCGGTAGCTTTAATGATTTTATATCGATATTGCATGAAGGTATTGTGTTTGTTATCTGAGGTAATATATGACCCTCAAGAGTAACCTTGTAATCCCCTGAATATGACTCGAGGGGTAATATGCAAGACTCTGCACTGTATGATGACTGATTGTTGATACCTGTCACAGTGGAGCTTACGTTTCGACGCAGCAAACCCAGCTTCTCACACAGGTGTCGTGTGACATAATGCCCTGTGGCGGCATTGTCAAGAAGAGCGCGGGTAGGATGTAGTTTCCCGTCAGCGCCGACCACGTTCACCAATGCTGTGGAAAGCAATGTAAGAGGTTCGTTACGAGTTTCAATATTGGTAGATAAAGCAACTGTGGTGTGCTGTTCTGGATCTTTATGCAAAAGCGTGCTGTGTTTTAAGGTGCAATATTTGCAGTGTGTTAGACGACAGTCTTTATCCCTGTGTCCTGGACGCAAGCAATTTTTACAAATGTTGTAATTCTTTACTTTTTCTAAGCGTACATCAACATCTAAATTTCTAAATTCAGTACAGCTAAACAAAAAATGATTTTGCTTACACAATTGACAAGTTATGCTTTTTTCACTATTTTTAATTTTATTATAATCTGTGGTTTTTGAATTTGTATTTTGTTTATTTTGTGTATATTTTGTATTATAATTTGTTTGTGATGTTGACTGTCTTCGTGTTTCATCTAGTTGTATAGTGTCTAATAAATTAGCTCTATTTGTTAAAAATTCTAAAAATTGTTTTAATGAAGGTGAACTTGTTATTGTGTTACGATGTTCCTCCCATTCACGAAAGGTAACACTATCTAATTTGCGACTCATTAAATGTATAACGAGCGTATCCCAGTGATCAGTGGGTTGACCTAAGCTATTTAATGCCCATAAATTACGGTTAATAGTATCAATTAAATATCGTAATGATTTGCCAGACTCTTTTGTAATTAATTCAAAATTTATTAAAACATTAACATGAATATTGACTAGAAGACGTTCGTTATCGTATCTATTTGACAGTAATTGCCATGCTACATCATAATTTTTTGATGTAAATTCAAGATTTTGTATTGTTGTTAAGGCGCTGCCTCTTAAGGCCGCTCTTAAATAATGGAATTTATTTATGTTTGCTAAATTATTATTTGCATGGATTAATGAAATATACGTATCTCTGAATTGAAGCCACTGGGTATTTTCTCCGGAAAAGGTAGGAAGATTTATTTTTGGTAGACGTATGAAGTCATGAAATCCCCCTACTCCGCCACCGCTCCTTTCACTCGTCTCGGATATTGACAGCCTACGTTGGAGGTGACCTCTATTTTTATTTTGGATAGTTCGAGCTTCGCCTATTATTGAATAGTATTTTGCGTCAAATTCCTCGCGCTCGAGAAGCAGTTGACTGGAATCGTCCGCCATGACCTCGAGCTCCGTCTGGAATTTATCGTAATCATCCTGTAAATTATCCATTTTACTCAATCGACATTCCAGTTCGTTGTATTGAGACTCGGTAATATAGTCCAAGGCTTCCAAACTATTTAAAAAATTTTGAAATATTGTTAGCTTCCCCTTAATACTACCACGAAGTTTTACTAATTCTTTACTCCTTGCATCACTCATTTTTAAGGAAGAAAGGCAAAGAAAATTAAGCAAAAGTAATGAATTTAAACAAAAGTAATGAATTTAATTAAATATTTAAGTTGACGTAATAGTGACAAGCTAGTGGTAAAAGGAATGAAAATGATTAAGCAAAATTAATGTATTTAATTTAACATTTTAGTTGACGTAATAGTGAGAAGCTATTGATAAAAAGAATCAAAACGATACAGCAAAATTAATGTATTGAATTAAATATTTAGTTGACGTAATAATGACAAGCTATTGGTAAAAGAATGAAAATGATTCAGCTAAATTAATGTGTGTAATTAAATATTTAAGTTGACGTAATAATGATAAGCTATTGCTAAAAAGAATGAAATGATTCACGCGTTATAAAGTTTTAACTCGCTAATTACCTAAAGTTTTAAACTACAAGCGCATTTAATGCATAGATCGATGCGCCCGACCGGCCGGCTAGCGATAAGAAACCTGTTTTGAACAATAGAAGTCGTCCGGCCGCTCGGTCGCTGTAGCAAATTGAATGCAATATGAATGCGTTATATTAACTACAGTGAAGGAAAAAGAAATCACAATGTCTGATTCACAAAGAATGCAAGAAAGACGGAAATAAAAGAAGGATATGGAACGAACTCACTCAATGTCAAGTCCTGTGTCCTCTGATCCCGCGGTGCACTTTGCGCCTTCACTGGTTATGATTCTTCTTTAAGTGAGAAGGACCAAAATATGTTGTGTACTTTATTTGAAATGAAACGTGGACTGTATATTTGCTGGGTTTATTAAAGGTAAATTAGTCAAGTTAAATAGTACGGCTGCTGGCGCCGTCAAGCCGTGAATCGTGGATTGTGAATTGTGAGTGGGGCGCGGCCGCTGGACGATCGGCGCAAGCGCCGACCCCCCGCTCCCTGCACCTCCTCCGCACCGCGGTGCCCCCGCGGGCACCCGGAGTGCTCGGTCAGTACAAAGTACTGAACACTCCTCAACTTAAGCTGAATGGTGGTCCAATTAATAACGTCTAAATTTTACTAAATTTTACTTCTTCTTTCCATTAATTTACTGTTATCTACTTAACTGTATGTTAATTTACTGTGACATTATCAATAAAAGGTTTTGATTTGATTTTACAAACATTTTCCAGGTGGAGAACGATCTGGACATGTTAAAATCGGCTTCCTCCCAGTCGGAACTCCTGGAGTCAGCTCGCCAGTTCGGCAGATCGGCCAACGAGCTGGCCGCCCAGGCTGCTCGGCGCCAGTTCGAGCTGAAGGAGCCCAGGATGAAGGACGAGCTGGCAGCGGCTCGAGCTGTTCTCAAGAAGCACTCCACCATGCTGCTTACTGCCTCCAAGGTATGATAGTGCCTTTTGACGTTTAAGATCTATAATAGCTTGATTCTATAGCTATATTATGTCTTAATAGCATTGTATCGTACTTAATGTATAGAAACCGGCTATACTCACGTGTTCTATCGGGCTAGCACGACTAGTTTCGAACCCATCCAGGGCACTTATTCATGAGCTCTTTACACGACGTCATCGTCGCCACCACCGCCGCTGCTGTCCTCTCCCCTCCCCCTTCCCCCTGGCCACAGCCACTCATGAATCCCGCCCAGCGGGCTGCTGTATGTAGTTCCCATGGCAATACCCTCGTGTTAAGAACTCATGAATAAGGGCCCCGAATATGAAACTAGTCGGGCTAACTCGATAGAATAACACATCAGTATAGCCGGTTTCTATACATTAACTAGAAATATTTTTCACGATATTCCCTTACGTGTGCTAAATAAACGGTTATAGTTATTCAAAAATCATGTATCATAAATTTTTTCCCCTCTAGAAGATCTACATAAAAGTCCGCGACAGCATATGTCTAGCTCTTAAGGTTAATCCACTTTAACCATTTTTATGGTTATCAAAATACTTATCTTTGCACGCGGCGATTTCTAATTTATTTATATGCAGTTGCTTTGCCCAACAGTGGACTAATGAAATGTTTGTCCAGGTGTACGTCCGTCACCCCGAGTTGGCAGCGGCTAAGGCGAACCGTGACTTCGTACTGCGCGCAGTCTGCTCGGCGGTCGACACCATCTCCGCAGTGGCCCAGGGACGGCCGCTACCACCACTGGGTACTGTATATAGTATAGATTCCATACTAATATTACAAATGGGAGTCTGTCTGTTGTCCGGCTAATCCACTGCACCAATATTGATATAACTTTAAAGCATATATACAATACAGCATTAATCCTTATCCAATTAAGTACCTTAAATAAATTGTTGATTTAATATAGATCAATATGGCCGTTTACAGCATGTAATTTAAGTGAACATTTTCGGAGATATTACAGATTTAAAATGCCGTGAGGACGCCGCGCTTCGCCCTATAACACTTCGACTTTAGCAGCTATATGTCGTTCTTTCAAGAGTAACCTCTAAAGAAAACATGTTTGTACTGTCTAATGATAAGAAAGCTATGAATGTTGTATATAAAGACATTCTGTATTAAATTTAAAAATAAAATACATAGGGAAAAATGTTAATATGTAGTAAATGAATTTAGATATTAGATATAGCAGGAAATCTTCTTAGTATAGGGAGAGGAGATTGTTTTTCTCCAAATTTAACGCGTGCGGGCCACGGGCAGTAATTAATAAATCAAAACTACTGGATCGATTTTAATCATTTTTTACACTGACTGACATGGGATATATATTTTATGCCCGTGCGAAGCAGGGGCAGGCCGCTAGTACTGACATAGAAGAAAAAATCCATTTTTGCTATCGGGAACAGAGAAGAAACACATATTTAGTTTTGATAATATTTAAACGCTTATTTTGGCGCGAAAAAAGTCGTCAATATTTTAGTACCTAGATATTAATTAGTGTAGGTCCCATCCTACGAATAATATAAATGCGAAAGTTTGTGAGTATGGATGTATGTTTGTTACATTTCGCGGCCAATCCGCTGAACCGATATCGATGAAATTTGTCACAATTATTCCTTATACACCGGAATAACATATAGGCTATAGAAATCCTGTTAATTCTACAGGAATAGGATGACATTGAAAAGCGCCTTCTATTATCAAACTATCACCCGAAAAGAGTTGCGGGTAAAAGTTAGTGTATTATGTTTCCAAGTGCATCATCATCATCTTCCTGCCCTTATCCACCTCTAAGTGGGGTCGGCACATGTTATAAACATGCTGTCACATGATTTGGCTGCGTTTTTACGACCGGCCGCCTGCCTGACGTCAACTTACCTCTGTCGTATTTTATGACCCCTCGGTAAGAAAGAGGGTGGTCTATTCTACTCAACCGGCTACCACACGGTGGGTCAACTTACCTTAGTCGTCTATTACGACACCTCGGTAAGAAATGAGGGTGGTACTATTCTATTCAGCCGGATACCACACGGCGGGTCTACTTACCTTAGTCGTCTTTTACGACACCTGTGTATGAAATGAGGGTGGTACTATTCTATTCAGCCGGATACCACACGGCGTATATTGTGTTTCTAACTGCATTTGTATTATTTCAGGTAACAATCGCGTGCCTGTGGAAGGTCCAGGCGAGTTGGCTCAAGCGCTCGACGATTTTGATGTGAGTGATGCATTTTACAGACTGGAGTCAGTCTGTTCAATACTCAGTCTATTTTTATTAAAGAAATAACATTCCACTGATTTATAGGCATTAGCCATGAAATGTTATATTAGACTTATATCAGTCTGCTACGTTAAAGCTTTCACAGCGTTGTTGACCTTTGTAGAAATGCGGACTATCCATGGATTGATGTTGATTTGGCCTTTTCGTACAGACTGATGTCAGTCTGTTACCGCTTAACGTTGTTGAACGTTGCAGACGTGCAGATAATCCAAGCATTAGTGTCGGATCAGTCTATACGTACAGACTGATGCCAGTATACTATTGCTAAAGCATTTATAACGTTGTTAGAAGTGCAGATTTCTAATGCATTAATGTTGAATCAGTCTTTATGTGCAGACTGATGTCAGTCTGCTACCATTAAAGCGCTCACAACGCTGGTGGGCGTTGCAGACGTGCAGACATTCGAAGCTTTAATGTTGGATCAGTCTTTACGTACAGAACGATGTAAGTCTGCTACTGTTAAGGCTTTCACAACGTTGTTCGACTTGCAGACTGTCTATGCTTTAGTTTTGGATCAATCTTTCTGATAGACTGATGTCAGTCTGCTACTGTTAAGGCGTTCATAACGTTGTTCGACTTGCAGACTGTCTATGCTTTAGTTTTGGATCAATCTTTCTGACAGACTGTTGTCAGTCTGCTACTGTTAAAGCTTTCCCAACGCTGTTAAGCATTATAGACGTGTAAACATTAGTTCTGGATCGGTGTTTTAATTACAGACTGTCCTCAGTCTGCTACAGTTTTTAAGTGTATTTGCATATTTTCCCACTTCTGACCTTGGTAAACGTTCCCAGGAGCGCATGGTGATGGAGCCGTTGGCGTACTCCGAGCTCCGCACCAGACCCTCGCTGGAGGAGCGGCTCGAATCCATCATATCTGGTGCAGCCCTCATGGCCGACAGCTCTTGTACCAGGTACTTTAAATTATAAGTAACTTTACCTACAAATTCATTTCCATAACTAACTTAAGTTTATTAATAAGTACCCTCAAGTAAGTACCCTTAAAAAAAAAGTTTTTTTTTTATCCTATAAAAAAGTCTGTTATATGAATACGCCGTGTCCAATCCAGAAGGGATGTGACATGGGGTAAAAAAAAAATTGTTCTATAAATAATCTATTTTTCCTCTTTCAAATAAATCGATTTTTAAAAATCGATTAATTTGATACGAAGTAATCGATTAATTCAATTTCGAAGTAATCGATTAATTCGAAATTGATTATTTCAATTTTATTCTGACTATTTGATAAGTTACCTTTTTTAATATTAATAATTGATTATGTCGATTATTAAAAAAACGATTAATTTGGTACGAAATAATCGATTTTTTAAAAATCGTTTTTTTTTAAATCGTTTTTTTCTATTTCAAGTTTCCTTTTTTAATATTAATAATTGATATAAAGGCTAATTAAAGTGGACAACTACCAAGGAATAATATCAGATGCGCTGTTTGTGAAATTGGATTAATATGTGTAGTTTGCCGATATTGGTTTCATCTAACAATGGTTATCTCATCTTAAAACACAAGAAAAAGAGTAAAAATAAAAAGAGAATAGTTAAATTTTTAAATAATCGATTTTTGATGAAAAAATATTCGATTATTAAAAATCGATTATTACAAAAGAAATCGATTATTTTATCACATCGTAGTATCCTTTTTGTGGCATCCGGCTGAAACGAAATGAAACGGTTAAATTCAAATTCATTATCCTCCCCTTATCCCACTCTAAGTGGGGTCGCCACATGATATAAACGTGTCATGATTTGGCAACGTACGCCGTGCGGTATCCGGCTGAATAGAATAGTACCACCCTCATTTCTTACCGAGGTGTCGTAAAAGGCGACTAAGGTAAGTTGACCCACTGTGTGGCATCCGGCTGAGTAGAATAAGAATAGACCGCCCTCATATCTTACCGAGGTGTCATAAAAGGAGACTAACTTAAACTGACCTACTGTGTGGTATCCGTTTAAGTAAAATAGACCGCACTATTTTTTTACCAAAGTGTCGTAAAATACGACTGAGGTAAGTTCTACTCAGCCGTACACCACACGGCGGGTTGGCTTAAGTAAGAAATGCGGATGGTCTACTCTACTCAGCCGGATACCACGCTCGTGATATTTGCATGTCTCTGGAAAGATGAACCTGTCTTCATAAAGGAGAGAGGCCTATGCCCAACAGTGGGAATTGAAAAGAGGGTGGTATGTTCCAGGGACGAGCGTCGCGAGCGCATCGTGGCGGAATGCAACGCGGTACGACAGGCGCTGCAGGATCTGCTGCACGAGTACATGAGCAACGTATGTATCCCTTCATCATCATCACATCACAATCATCATCACCTTTACTAAAGAACCCCTCATCATCAATTTAGCATTAAAAGAAAGATCAGAACATCATCATCCTCCTGCCCTTATCCCACTATAAGTGGGGTCGGCACAACATGTTATAAACATGCTGTTACATGATTTGGCTGCGTTTTTACGACCGGCCGCCTGCCTGACGTCAACTTACCTCTGTCGTGTTTTACGACACCTCGGTAAGAAAGAGGGTGGTCTATTCTACTTAACCGGATGCCACACGGCGGGTCGACTTACCTTAGTCGCCTTTTACGACACCTCGGTGAGAAATGAGGTTGGTCTATTCTACTCAGCCGGATACCACACGGCGGGTCGACTTACCTTAGTCGCCTTTTACGACACCTCGGTAAGAAATGAGGTTGGTCTATTCTACTCAGCCGGATACCACTCGGCGGGTCGACTTACCTTAGTCGCCTTTTACGACACCTCGGTAAGAAATGAGGTTGGTCTATTCTACTCAGCCGGATACCACTCGGCGGGTCGACTTACCTTAGTCGCCTTTTACGACACCTCGGTAAGAAATGAGGGTGGTACTATTCTATTCAGCCGGATACCACACGGCGTAAAAGAAAGATTAGATTACTCATCATCGCATTATACTTATACTTATTTGGCGTTAATACCCGTCATAGTATTATACTAGACACATAAGTTTTAACAGAAAAACTCATTGGTGTCTGCCCGGGTTTGAACCCGTGACCGTGCGAAAGAGTCGCACGGTGTTCCCGCTAAGCTACCACAGCCCCCTCCCCTTACTCCCAACCATCTAGTATATCTAGTATTTTAGTGCGGAACTATTTGTTCCTAGTAATTTATAGAATTAGGCGTTACTTTGCGGAGATCCATAATACAAAAGTAATTATAAATTATTTTGCTATAATCTTATTATATTTTCTATTTTACTTCTCTTTATATATATATATATATATATATATATATATATATATATATATATATATATATATATATATATATATATATATATATATATATATATATATATATATATATATATATATATATATATATATATATATATATATATATATATATATTAATCTTTATTTTTGGGGGTTTTTCCTCAAGGAAAATGCCACCCCCATAGTAACTACAAACTAACCTTACTTTCTACGACTTATGCCTACTTTAACCACATTGTAAAGCAATTTCGCTTCTCCCGTATCTGGAGAAGCCAAAATGCTATTACAAATGGCAAAATCAAATATATATCCTAACTTAAATCTAAAATCACTCCTAAAGTCCTCGTTCCGCACATATTTTATATTTTCTATTTTACTTCTTCGCGGATTATAGCAAAATAATTTTATTATTACTTTTGTTCCTAGTAAGTTTTTCACTTTCTTATTTTAATCCAACTGTTTCGCCCCCCAGGCCGGTCGTCCGGAGCAGTCCGAGGGTCTGGAGCGCGCCCTGGAGCAGATGTGCCGCAAGACCAGGGACCTGCGCCGGCAGCTGCGGAAGGCCGTCGTGGACCACGTCTCCGACAGGTGACCATAGACTATGAGAAATGCTGTCTGCTGCCATATCCATGGAGGTCTCTGACAGGTGACCATAGACTATAGACATGAGACATGCTGTCTGCTGCCATACCCAAAAAGTTCTCTATACTTACTAATATTATAAATGCAAAAGTCAAAAGTCTGTTACTCTTTCACGCAGCTGAACCAATATCGATGAAATTTGTCACAATTATTCCTTATATACCTTGGTAACATATGGGCTATATAGTTTTTGGTCGTTCTATAGTGTTCTAAATATACTGTTCCACTGGCTCCCAGTTTCCTGGAGACCAACGTGCCATTGCTGGTGTTACTGGAGGCGGCACGCAGTGGTAACGAGAAGGAGGTTGAGGAGTATGCCCTGGTCTTCACGGAGCACGCCAACAAGCTGGTCGAGGTATGTACATGGCGTACTCACACTAGCCCCTGCACCCACTGATACGGGTGGTCGATATGGAAAGTATGTTCTCCATTTACACTAGTCCCTGCAGCAACCTCACCGCCTAAAATACTCCCTTTTTCCCTCTGGAATTCTCCCCCCCCCCCTCCTTCCTAACCTTCCCCCCAATCTTCCTACTTCCACTTATCACCCAACAATGGTGATACGGGTGGTTGACATGGAAAGTATGTTTCCCACTTACATTAGTCCCTGCAGCAACCTTAACACCCATTCACCCCCTAATTTGCACCCCTTTCCTCCTAACACTTCCTCTCTGGACCCCCCCTTCCTTACTAAGCTTCCCACTCATGCTTCCTACACTTCCCTTATCAAATATGGTGATACGGGTGGTCGACATGGAAAGTATATTTCCCACTTACACTAGTCCCTGCACCCACCTTCACTCCCCCTCACCGCCTTACTTGCCCCCAAGATTACTACAGTTCCCCTAACACCCCCTTATGGGTGGGATAGTCGAGAATAGGATTATTCCGCGAGATTAAAAAACCTCCCTTCTGTCGACACATATAATATTTACCACGCGCTTTACAAGGCGTAAAATGCGTTTTACGTATATTTGTAAGAATCGGTATCATTAGTACAAGCAATCACTTCACTAACTATTAAAACAATATTTAAAACGAATCTTTAAATCACCATCACTTCACTAATTTTAATCTAAAACAAAAATTCTTTAAATAAACATAAGACCGACTTCACGCTGAGAGTGTTCACAAACGAATGATCCCCTCCAACGACAAAGCGCTGTTATTTATAGTCTGCGGCAAGGTGGGGTTGATAACGCGACTGCGTCAGTAGTGGGGTTGTCAACACTGCGTTCGCGCCGTTATATATATATATATATATATATATACGTAAAACGCATCGCATGCGTCACCAGTGACGTCATTTTCCCGCTGCAGGTAGCCAACCTCGTGTGCTCGATGTCGAACAACGAGGACGGCGTCAAGATGGTGAGGCACGCCGCCGGCCAGATCGAGGCTCTGTGCCCGCAGGTGAGTGGTACCGTCCAAGGGGGGAGTGGGGGTTTTATTATAATGTGATATCAGGAATGGGGGGTATTTGGGGGAACTCAGTCGTCGATTTATGGAGGGGGGGGGGGGGTAAAATTAATGGAAGGGGGGATTCAATGGTGGGCGTCTAGGGAGGTTTTGGGGAGGCTTGTTTTCACATACTGAGATATTTCAGATATCCGAAGCTTGAAGGGTGTCATAGATTCTGTTAAAGCGGCTCTGTGTTACGTGATTGATCCGATACTGTCGTAGGTAATGAGTGCGTTTCTGCCGCAGGTAATGACTGCTGTTACTGTACTGTTGTAGGCAGTAAATGCGATTATGTCGCAGGCATTGAGTGCGATTCTGTCTTAAGCAAGGAGTGCGATTCTGTGACAGTTATTAAGTGTTATTCTAGCGCAGATAGTAAGTGCGATTCTGTCATAGGCAATGAGTGCGGTTCTGTTGCAAAACTACCAGGTAGCCAGTCCATAGAATGTCTCGTTGTCCAGGGAAACGTGGAAGGCACGATACTACAGAAGGTCACCTATGCGATGGACCGACCAGATCAAATCTGCTGTGAGCGGTCCATTGCATGAGTGTACCCGAATGACCGCAAGCCGCAAAAAATGGCGAGAATTTATGAAGCACATAACAACAGCAAACAAGCTGTGGTAGCCCAGAGGTAACACCGTGCGACTCTTTCGATGAAGTCACATGTTCCAACCCGGGCAGGCACCAACGAGTTTTCTAGTAAAACTTATGTGTCTAATTGATAATTGCAATTTATCACACGCTTTTCGGTGAAGGAAAACATCGTGAGGAAACCTGCATATCTTTAGAGATTTCTGGGGATATGTGTAACTTAGCAATCCGCATTGGGGCAGCGTGGTAGGTCATGGCTCCGATCCTTCTCTCCAAAAAAAAAAAGGAGAGATGAGGCCTATGCCCAGCTGTGGGATAGTAACAGGCCGTTACTTACTTTTTATAACAACAGCCGCTAACAAAACTGAAACTTGAATGCGATCACAACCGCTCTGTCAAGAGCGCAACGATTGAGAAGGAATCAGTGCGGTTCAACCGCAGTTAATAAGTGCGGTTCTATCGCAGATAATAAGTGCGGTTCAATCGCAGTTAATAAGTGCGGTTCTATCGCAGATAATGAGTGCGGTTCTATCGCAGTTATTAAGTGCAGTTCTATCGCAGATAATAAGTGCGGTTCTATCGCAGTTAATAAGTGCGGTTCTATCGCAGATAATGAGTGCGGTTCTATCGCAGTTAATAAGTGCGGTTCTATCGCAGATAATGAGTGCGGTTCTATCGCAGTTATTAAGTGCGGTTCTATCGCAGTTAATAAGTGCAGTTCTATCGCAGATAATAAGTGCGGTTCTATCGCAGTTAATAAGTGCGGTTCTATCGCAGATAATGAGTGCGGTTCTATCGCAGTTAATAAGTGCGGTTCTATCGCAGTTAATAAGTGCAGTTCTATCGCAGATAATAAGTGCGGTTCTATCGCAGTTAATAAGTGCGGTTCTATCGCAGATAATGAGTGCGGTTCTATCGCAGTTAATAAGTGCGGTTCTATCGCAGTTAATAAATGCAGTTCTATCGCAGATAATAAGTGCGGTTCTATCGCAGGTGATCAACGCGGCCCGCGTGCTGGCCGCTCGCAGCCGGTCTAGAGTGGCCCAGGAGAACGCGTCGGCGTTCGCCCGCGCCTGGGAGGCGGCCGTAAGGCTACTTACCGACGCCGTTGATGACATCACCACCATCGACGACTTCCTCGCCGTCAGCGGTGAATACCACCATACCACCACATTATACCCCCACATCCAAATTCAAAATATTCTTTATTCAAATAAACTTGTAAACGCGTGCTTTTGAATCGTCAACTCTACTGCTGGTTCGGAAAGCTGTTCCTACCGAGAAGAGCCAGCAAAAAACTCGACGGTTGCTGTTTTAAAAATTCATCCTCCTGCCCTTATCCCTTTCTAAGTGGGGTCGGGGGGGACACCTCGGTAAGAAATGAGGGTGATACTATTCTATACAGCTGTATACTAAACGGCGTTACGCTTTACTCCAATTTGACACAAAAAACTAGAATTAGGTCACTTTAATACTAAGGGATGTTACCTTAACGAACCTTCCCCCCTCCAGAGAACCACATCCTGGAGGACGTGAACAAGTGCGTGGTGGCGCTGCAGGAGGCTGACCCCGACTCGCTGGAGAGGACCGCCGGCGCGATCCGCGGACGGGCTACCAGGTACATCATTATCACCTTCACAAACATCATCATCACCACCTACTGCATCGCACTTTTGATCATCACCATCTTATTTATGACTGGCCCGTTGGAGCAGTGGGTAGTGATCCTGCCTTCAGCTCCGCGGGTCGCGGGGTCGATTCCCGCCGAGGACTAACATTTTCTATAAATGAATTTGTGGGCCTTCGAGCCTGGGTGTATATTTGTATTTAAGTATGTATTTAAAAAATATATAAGTATATATTCACCAGTTGTCTGTCACCCTTCTTCTTCTTCTCTTCTTTCTCAACCGATGGACGTCCACTGCTGAACATAGGTCTCCTTAAGGGATCGCCACAATCCACGATTTTGTGCCGCTTGGATCCAGCGGCTCCCCGCGACCTTTTTGCGGTCGTCAGTCCACCTCGTCGGGGGCCTTCCAACGCTGCGCGTTCCAGTGCGAGGTCGCCATTCCAGCACCTTAGGACCCCAACGCCCATCGGTTCTACGTACTACGTGCCCCGCCCATTGCCACTTCAGATTCGCGATACGATGAGCTATGTCGGTGACTCTGGTTCGTCTACGGATCTCCTCATTTCTGATTTGATCACGTAGAGATACTCCTAGCATAGCCCGTTCCATCGCCCGCTGAGTGACTCTGAGCTTTCTTATGAGGCCCATAGTCAGCGACCACGTTTCCGATCCGTAAGTCATCACTGGCAACACGCACTGTTCGAAGACTTTGGTCTTCAAGCACTGAGGTATTTTGGACGAAAAGATCTCGCGTAGCTTCCCAAACGCTGCCCATCCGAGTTGGATTCGGCGACTGACCTCTTTCTCGAAATTGGACCTACCTAGCTGGACCGTATGTCCCAGGTATATATATTCGTCTACAATTTCGAGTGCAGAGTTCTCAACGATGACCGGGTGGAGCGGAACATGGGAGTTTGACATAATCTTCGTCTTACTCATGTTCATTTTAAGGCCCACCTGTTGAGATACTCTGCTGAGGTCATCGAGCATTGTGTTAAGGTCCTCCAGAGACTCTGCCATAACGACTATGTCGTCGGCAAATCTAAGGTGAGTGATGTACTCGCCGTTAATGTTGATGCCGTATCCGTGCCAATCCAGAAGCTTAAAGACATCCTCCAATGCAGCGGTAAACAGCTTCGGGGAGATAACATCTCCCTGTCGCACACCTCGCCGCGTTTGGATTGGTCTCTTAGTTCTGTCTTGGACACGGATAGACATTGTGGCGTTTTCATACAAACACTTCAGCGCTTGGACATACCGATAGTCGATGCGGCATCTCTGGAGCGACCTTAGCACAGCCCATGTTTCCACCGAATCGAAGGCCTTCTCATAGTCCACAAACGCCAAGCAAAGTGGCTGGTTATACTCCTCGGTCTTCTGTATAACCTGCCGCAGCGTGAATATGTGGTCTATGGTACTGTAGCCTTTTCGGAAACCGGCTTGTTCGGGAGGCTGGAAGTCGTCAAACCTACGCGCGAGACGGTTCGTTATGACTCTCGAGAACAACTTATAAACATGATTCAGCAGCGCGATGGGTCTGTAATTCTTCAATAAGGTATTATCACCCTTCTTGAAGAACAGAATCACCACGCTCCTGTGCCATGCTTCCGGCGTAGTTCCTTCGTGAATGACGGAATTGAACAATCGCTGAAGGACTATAAGTACGGGTTTTCCACCCGCCTTCAGGAGTTCTGTAGTGATTCCGTCATCACCAGGTGCCTTGTTGTTCTTAAGTTGTTTGAGAGCCATACTAATCTCGTATAGGCTGACGTCCGGGATGGGGCTGGGGTCTGTCACCCATAACACAAGTATTAAGTTACTTTGGGGACGGACGACCGTGTGTGTAAGTGTACCATATATTTATTATTATTTATTTATTTATTTACCCCCATGATCATTATCAACCATATTATCGCCATAGTTACCCTTAAGAGCATCATACGATACTTCGTTATCATTACCACATTCTTTATTACGTTTATTATTATTACCTTCATCACCAACCTCATCACCGGTTTGAGCATTACTATCTTACTCACCTTCATAATTATCAATTTTTACTCTTATGATTATCATTGCATAATCATCGGTATCCTTATGATATATATCGTAACACTGATAACTATCGTCTTCTTTAATGCCGTTTTGAACACCATCTCCATCCGTATCATTTTCATTATGTTCATCGCTTTAGTGGTCGTAATCTTCTCACTACATTGCTCTTCATAATCCTTGCGCAACCCCCTTTGTCTCAGCGTCTTTCCCTGTGTAAGCCCGCCTCGCGTTAACCCTGTACTCCCCTCGCCCCTGACTCCATTTGCGTTCTCCCTGCGTCTCCCTAGTGTTATTCTTGCACCCCCTCGTTCACTACCTCGCCGCCCCAACATTTTCCCTGCGCCCAATTCGTGTCTTCCTTGCGCTCTCCTAGCGTTATTCTTGCACCCCCCTCTTCCCTGCCCCCATTCACATTCTCCCTGCGCCCCCTTTGTTCTCACTAACCCCCCCCCCCCCCCCCCCCAACGATTTCCCTGCGCTCCAGTCGCGATCCCTTGCGCACCTCTTCGCGTTCTCCCTACTCCCCCCTTTCCGTCCTTGCGCCCCCCTTCGCGTTCACCCGAAGAGCCCCCCTCTTTGCATCTCCCTTCCTCCTTCGCTCCCTCCCTCTCCCCTTCGCATCCCCCTGCGTCCCCCTCGCATCTTCCAATCCCCCTATAGCCCCCTTTCGTGTCTTTACCGCGTCCCCCACCGTTGTTAACCCGGGCCCGTCCGCTGTCCAGGGTGTGCTCGGTGGTGACCCAGGAGATGGACAACTACGAGCCCTGCATCTACACCAAGCGGGTGCTGGAGGCCGTCACCGTGCTGCGGGACCAGGGTGAGTGTCTTCGTATAACATCATCATAGAGTATAAAATAATATTCTATTTTATTATAGGTACCGTCGATTAGCGATGTGAAAAATTATCGATTTTTATATTAATCGATTTTTGTAAATAATCGATTTTTTGTTAATTAAAAATCGATTATTTTAATAAACCTTTTTTTCTTTTTTACTCTTTTTACTTGTACTTTAAGCTTAGATATGCATTGTTGGATGTAACCAAGTTAGCCAGACATTTTAATTGAATTTCAGAAACAGTGAACCTGTTATTATTTATTGGTAGTAAGAGTAAGTAGCGGCCTGTTACTATCCCACTGCTGGGAATAGGCAACCTGCATATCTCTATTTAATTCTGGTGATATGTATAACCTACTAATCATTGGAGCGACATGGTAGGTGTTAGCTCCAATCCTTCTTTCCAAAGGGAGAGAAGAGGCCTATGCTCAGAAGTGGGATGGTTAAATCTATCAGCTTAAAGTGGGACAAAATTCAAAGGAGCTTAGGAGATTTGGAACTAATATAAAGCGAAAAAAACCCATTTTTAAATTGGTATTATTTTATTATCACAATATAGAAAATATGGCCGACTTCACAGAAATCACATTTGTTTTAAAAATCCTTTTAACTTGTCATGTATGTATGTGAAGGTGGAATCTTGCAAGTTAATGCCCCACTTCCCTTGGTCCGATTGAGATGATACATACTGGTCCAGTCCCGATGACAATGTTTATGATAAGCATGACCTCATGACAGGATTGGCTCCAGACGAGGGGACTCAACGGTTAACAGTAGGGACATGGAATTTTCTTAGGCTTTCTTAACTTGAAATTAACTTAATTTTAATGTCCTAACGTCATCACGAAGTTAATACTATGAGTATTGATACAAAAACAAAAATATATATATTATTGACTATGTACTGGATTCACAGTTCCGGTTACATGTCTACGGTATATCGTACAATAACTTAGAACCGATCACGACGGAATATCCGACCATAGACATTGTGCCGAAGAAATGTCATACTTAAGGCCTGTTTCACAAGTTACTGATAAAGTCTTGCATAGTTAACCGACAAATTAACTAAGTAGCAGATAAATGTCTCTAAAAAGTTACAAATTAAAACAAAATGGCGTCCATTTTGAAATAGGTATTTGCTATCCAGCAGATAAACAAAATAACAGCCACATGATCTACCTGTTAACTTATTAGGGACTTTAAGTGCTGAATAAGCCTATCAGAAACCTGAGGAATGCAATATTCCGAGTTATATGTCAAATATGTTCTGAATAAGCTAACTGACAGTTTATTGGTAACTTGTGAAACAGGGACTAAGACAAGACTAAGTTAAATCTCGTACCCATGGAGTAATACTATAGATTAGGGGAGCCATAGACAGCGCTATAAGTGAGAGTGACAAAATCTATACATATAAAACAAAGTCCACAAAAGCTGTATGTCTGTATGTGATCGATTTTCTCAAAATCCATTGAACGGATTTTTGTAGGGTTATTACTAAAAAATAGTCCAATTCTTACGGATGGTTTAAATTCACAGTACATTACAGTTCTATGTAAATTGCTTTAAATAGGTCGGGTTGTAAAAATCTCGCCTACTGAGAGCTTTAGTCGCGTGCGCCGTGAACAAAAAGAGATACACGAAAGTAATGTACTAGAGAGTTGTAGATCTATAAAAATACTACAAAAAAGTCCGCGACAGCATGTCTCTATCTCTTATGGTTAACTCACAATAATTACTTTTAAGTTGAAAATTTCAATATGGGATAAATCGGTGAAAACCGCTTGCACGGTTAGTAAATAATATGATGAAACTCGTATATTTCATCTTTATCTAATCACACATGAGAAAAAGAGATAGATACACTTTTTTTTCTTTATTGTAATATGGCACATTTTAAACTGACTTCCCTATTCTAGTATTATAACTCTATGAGGCAAAGTCTAAGATTGAGATGTTATAACTTATATAACCACTTAAAATAACTATTTGCCATACATTACACCCTTGGTGACATCTAGCGGAGATCTATTGACGCGTGAAGTGAATTTCTTGTCGCTAGATGTCGCTATTGGAAATTTTTACAAAACCAATAAAAAATTAATCCAATTTCGCTGGTTCTTTTCGGTGAGAGCAAAATTCCGAACCAGGGGTAGCTAGCTTTATTTATTTTAGCTTTGACCGTTCCAAAGTGCTTGCAAAAGCTTAATTGAATACAGATTTTGGTATAATTTGATATAAACTTGATTATTTCATATAATAACTGATCTTTATCGTTAATTGTAACAGACTCAGTTATTTAAATCAGATATAAGTACTTGGACAGTTTCCTAACAAAATAAATATAATTAAACAATTGACAAGATTTTATTTATCGGATGAATGCTGGATGAAAATTCAAATATACTTCTTGTATAAATTTAGTAGCACAATCAGATAAAAGTTTTGAAAAAATAACCCAAGTCTTCATTGAGTTTAACCCAATCACTATTGGTTTCTAAATCCTACTTAGATTTGAGGGAATTTCTTATAACTATGGACTAACTTAATTATATATTGGGTGTTTTATTAATTCTTTTGTTCCGGTGGTGGGTGGGCTCTGATGTATTCCAGAGCGCGTAAAATGGCCTCCGGGATGGGGGGTGGAGTGGGGATGTAGGGTCCCTGAAAGAAAGCATAAATTTTAGTTCACTCTTAACCTAGAATTTTTCTGATACTTAGATATTTAACTTAGATCTGCCATATACCAAAATTAGCGACGTGTTTCTAATGTTTTCGGAAATATCAGTAAAAGGTCCGTTCGATATGTAGTGCTTGAGAAAAAGATTAACTTAGACAATCAACTAGACAAACCGCAAATTAATCTAGCTTCTTCATTTCCATATCCATATGTACCTGTAGCTTATGATTATACTGATAATAATGAGAATATTTATGGGCACATTATTAGGCAAAAAAGCTATGAAAGTTGAAATTATGGGTAACATCGAGGCTAATATATCTCTTGCCCTCTTACCCTGGTCTTGTCTTAACCCCCTTACATCTCGATACATTATGGTAAATGTGTTAACGTTGATCTCTGCCATATTATAGACCAATGTCGTGTTCTCTTCTGAAGCACTTAATTTTTTTTTCTAAATCCTAAACTTTCTTTTCTAGCAATATACCAACACGATCTTTCCATATATCTAAATGTGTCCTCTAATGGACGAACATTTGCTCCGTCATTGCCTAGATTTGTTCCAAACAGCTGTAAATCGTCAACTTTACTGCTGATCCGGTAAGCTGTTCCTACCGAGAAGAGCCAGCAAGGAACTCGGCGGTTGCTCTTTTAAAAATATAATTCTTAATACTATTTATATCAAGTCGTTACTGTCTTGTACAGGTTCAAAGAGAGGTATATCCACACATTCTTATCTTCTAAGTAATCTTCAAGAGTAATTATCAATAGTTAAGGTAAAATCTTCAGAGGTATTTAACCAAGAGTTGCTAATCACCTTATACTACCTGACTGACTTCCTAAATTTGAAAACTTCCTAATAAAATCTGGTTTCTCAAGACCTCAATCATCAGGAGTGAAGGTCAAGTTCTAGTGAATCGCTTAATTTGTTAATCTACCTGTGCCTGATATCCGTTCTCGTCAGCTATATAGCTGATCTCGACTACCTCTCCACCTGGCGCTGTCCATTTCGCGTCGCCCTGGACCACTTCGGCTGGGACGTCGGACTGAAATATGAAATTATTTTTAAAGGGTGAATTTATATGGTTGCCAAAAGCTAGTGCTGGTTTGGCGTTTCTTACTTAGAACTTAACGCTCCCCTTTCCTAGACTTTGTTCTTTTCGAAGAACCGATGTATAATAGGGTTCCCAAGTGTTAAAACTTTTTATTCAACTTGCGATGTATGTATGTCAAGGTGGAATCTTGCAATAATTTGACCTACTTCCCGGGGTCCGATTGAGCTAAAAATTTTTGGTTCAGCCCAGATGACAATGTTTATGATAAGCATGATCTGATGCTGCCAGGTTTGGCTCCAGACTAGGGAACTGCTCAACGGTTAACAGTAGGGACATGCAATTTTAGGTAGTCTCAATGACATCACATGTTTATGATAAGCTTGACGTGATGCTGCCAAGATTGGCTCCAGATCAGAGAACACTTCAACGGTTAACAGTAGGGACATGAAAATTTGTTAAACGCTTCTTTAAAGTTTGAATTGACGTGTTTATGATCAAAGCATCAGAAGACCATTTGTTAGCTGCTAAAAGCTGTATAGACTTCGAAAGTCCATGAGAGTCTTGATTTCATGGTTAAAAAATTTGCAGCTGCCTCAATGGTCAACCTCCAGAAAGATTGACAAGCATTTTGTCCTATAAATTATCATAAATGACTCACTCCTGGTACGCTCTTTGGTCCTCCCTGGGCCCTTGCTGAAATCCCGTTGTCGGTTTCAATGGCCCACTGGTATTGCCCCTCCACGCCAACGTCCAATTCCTGCTTCAGAATCTTGGCAGACGCCTCCCCGGTCGTTCCCACGATGTGGGACACGTCGGCCGCCGCGAACGCCACGAATACGGTCAACAACAGGAGTTTCTAGAAATTAGTAGAAGGTTTTTGACTTAACTGCTGGTTCGGAAAGCTATTCCTACGGAGAAGAGCTTTTTAAAACTGGTACTAGGTAATGTTTTACAAAATAAAAAAAGGAAAAAAATAAAGGTAAGCAATTTTTTAATTTAAACTATCGTGAGTGGTATTAATTAATGTATAAAAACCGGCTTTACTCACGTCTTTATCGGATGAGCTTGAAACTAGTCGGGCTCATCCAATAAAATAAGACGTGAGTAAAGCCGGTTTCTATGCATTAATTATAAAAAAAAGAAAAAATTACTAGGTAGTTGTGGATCGATTCTAGATATTTACATTTCTCGAGACTGCCCGTTACACGAATAAGCTACGCTGAATTGACAATTGGTAAAAATAGTGTTTTATATACCGATAGCACAACAATACACAAGTACTGCGCACATTCACCACCACAATGACCACAAAAGTCACGACTCCACGATAAAAACGCAAAGCTTTGCGATCGCAATGCTTGTGTATTATTGTGTTATCGGTGTCGGGTAGTGCATGAGTTTTTACAAATTCTGCATGTATCATGTATGAGAACGAGAAGTACACTCTACATTTAGCATTACATATATTTTCTTTTATTCTTGGATTATAGCAAAATAATATTTTCGTCAGTTTTGTCTTCTATACTTATTGTAAAACAAAGTCCTGAAAAACTGACTGTCTGTATGTGATCGATTTTCCCAAAATCTACTGAACGAATTTTTGTACGGTTTTTACTAAAAAGTAGTGCAATTATTACGGAAAGCTTAAGTTAATAGTGCGTAACGGTTTTATGTAAATTTTATGTGAATTGTAGCTTTACAAACATACTACAAAAAAGTCCGGGACAGTATATCTCTATCTCTTATGGTTAACTCACAATAACTAATTTAGCATTCAAAATTTCAATTAAAAATGCAACTTGATTTACGCGGGAAAAGCTTTTGTGAGCAGGACAGGCCAAGAGAATGATGACTAGTCGTATTTTACCACACCTTGGTAAGAAAGAGGGTTCTCTATTCTATTCAACCGGATACCACGCGATGGGTTGACTTATCTTAGGTCTTTTACGACACTTCTGTAAGAAATGAGGGCGGTCTTATCTGATCAGCCGGTTACCACGTGGTGGGTCGACTTACCTTATTCACCTTTTACGACATCTCTGTACGAACAGAGGGTGGTCTGTCCTTCTCAACCGGATACCACACGACGGATCGACTTACATTAATTGCTTTTTACTACACCTCGGCAAGAAATGAAGGTGGTCATCCTACTCAACCGTATACAACGCGACAGACCCACTTACTTTAGTTGCCTTTTACGAAACCTCGGTAAGAAAAGAGGGTGGTCTATTCTACTCAGCCGGATACCAAACGGCATTAATTGAATATATCATATAATGAATTTAAAAATACATTTAAAATTGCGCAATCGAGTTGTTCAAAGAACTCTTGAGGTCATGGCTCATCGCTGACATTTAAGCGATATTTGTGTATGGGCCAACTCATAAGCGGAGCGGTTTATAGTTTTTAAATCCAGCTTTATATAACAAGGCGAAACTAACTTGCTTTGGAAAAGCTATTTGAAAATTGCTTTTAGGTCTATACGTTAATTTCAATCCACATCACGAAACTAATCTATACTAATATATAAAGCTGAAGAGTTTGTTTGTTTGTTTGAACGCGCTAATCTCAGGAACTACTGGACCGATTTGAAAAATTCTTTGAGTGTAAGATAGTCCATTTATCGAGCAAGGCCATAGGCTATATAACATCACGCTAAGATGAATAGGAGAGGAGCAGCAATAAAAAATAGTACAAAAACGGCAAATTTCAAAGCTTTCCGTAAACGGTGATAGTTATTCAAAAATCATGTACTACAATATTGTTCCTCTCTAAAAATTCCAACCAAAATTTAACGACAGCATATGCTAGCTTTGAAGGTTAAACCACATTAACCATTTTTATGGTCATCAAAATATAGCAGCAATAAAAAATATTACGCAAACGGCAAAATTTTAAGCTTTTTGCTTGCGCTGAGTAGACGGTGATAGTCATTCAAAAATCATGTATTACAAAATTGTTCCCTCTAAAAGGTCTAAATAAAAATCCGACAGCATATGTCTAGCTTTTAAGGATAACCCACTTTAACCATTTCTTATGGTTAGCAAAAGACTATAAGTAAGTAACGGCCTGTTACTATCCCACTGCTGGGCATAGGCCTCCTCTCTCCATTTTTGGAGAGAAGGGTTGGAGCTAAGATCTACCACGCTGCTCCAATGCGGATTGGTAGGTTACACATATCCCTAGAATTCTCTAGAGATATGCAGGTTTCCTCACGATGTTTTCCTTCACCGAAAAGCGTGTGATAAATTGCAATTATCAATTAGACACATAAGTTTTAATAGAAAAACTCATTGGTGTCTGCCCGGGTTTGAACCCATGATCGTCTCTAGAGATTCACACTGTCGCACCGCTAGGCCATCACAGCTTCAGCAAAAGACTATATTACGGTTTTAATCTTATAATATTAGTAGGAAGGATAAGATTATTATTTCTCTTGTTAAATTGTAATCGCTTAAGCTTTTGTTTTGCACTATCTTCTATGTGGCAATTCCGTCAGATCCCCAAGTTAAAGTTCGGGCTGTAGGTTTGTAGGTCAGAGGTTAACTGTAGTAGTGTTTAACAAAAAGTTAAAACTCGTATCCTATAGTGAGGCAGGGCAATTTTTTATGGGATTTTTTTATATATATAAAGCTTAAATTAGCCGATGAGAAATATGTAGGTGGTAATTATATCATGGTGTTTGATGTACAATTTTATAATTCAAGTTGCTTTTGAATCGTCAACTCTACTGCTGGTTCGGAAAGCTGTTCCTACCGAGAAGAGCCAGCAAGGAACTCGGCGGTTGCTCTTTTCAACAAAATACTTATAACTAGTCACATTAAGTCATTACTATCTTGTACAGGGTCGGACAGTAGCTGTATCCACGCATTCTTATCGTCCAAATAATCCTCAACAGTATAGTAGGCTTTTAGTATCAGCCTCTCTTTAAAAGTGTTTTTAAACTGCTTTAATGGCAAAGCTAATATAGTCCCAAATCACTTTCAGCTTTGATATCGCTTTACACAGCATAAATAACTGCAAAAGGGAGATACAGAAAGCGTGTTTTATAAAAAATCTTTATTTTAAATTAAAAAAATTCAAGTTAAAAAAGCATGTTAATGATAAGCATGACCTGATGATAGGATTGGCTCCAGGCGAGAGAACTCAACGGTTAACGGTAGAGAGCTGAAATGTTGTTAAAAGCTTTCTTAAAAGCATTTTTAATTTGGTTCATTTTAAGTGCCATGGATTATTAAAAAACTTTATCAATTAGTTTTATTATATTTTAATCGGTTTTGATAAGTGCACAAAGTTTCAATTAACTCTCGCTCGAAGTTGGTCAAAATTGAGTTCAAAGGAGACGATACAAATTCAAAATATTCGTTATTCAAGTAAACTTGTAAACAAGTGCTTTTGAATCGTCAACTCTACTGCTGGTTCGGAAAGCTGTTCCTACCGAGAAAAGAGCCTAAGAGAAACTCGGCGGTTTCTCTTTTGAAAATATAATTCTTAGTACTATTTACATTTAGTTATTACTGTCTTGTACAGGTTCGAAGAGACATATCCATACATTCTTATCATCCAAATAATCCTCAACAGTATAGTAGGCTTTCTGTATCAGCCTTTTTTAACAATGTTTTTAAACTGCTTTAATGGCAAAGCTGAAATTCATTGCGGAATGTTATTATAGAATCTCATACCCAAACCCACAAACGACTTACGTACTTTTGTTCGTCAAAGCAGGAGCCGCAAGCTTATGTCGGTTCCTACTTTGTCTATTATGTATATCACCTATCGTTTTATAATTCTTCATATTTTTAAGTACAAAAATTTAATTGCTATAAAACATACTGTGAAGCTAATTTAAGAATAGCTATTTCCTTAAACTTCTCTAGCAGAGAATCACGCGAACTTAAATTGTAAATCTTTATTATTTAAATGAGTTAACCTTGTATGTATATAGATATATATATATTTGGAATCTCGGAACAAGCTCCAACGATTTTCCAGAAATTCAGCTGTAGAGGGTTTTGGGTTTTATTTAAAAAAAAAATTTTTTAATTAAAATTTAACTAAATCTAATTCTAAATCGCGATTTACGATCTACTATCCGTTCACGTTTCAAAAGTGCTTGAAAGAGCTTATTTAAATAAAAATGATTTTGATTTGATTTGATAAGTATATATACAAGCTTTTATCAATTTTCTTATTCTTATCCTTATTATATATATCCTTTACGTTGCCCCATATATCGCACACTTAGTATTAAAACGACCTAATTCAAAATAAAGCTTAATAGAGTTATTAAGTACATCAAAACCCCTTTTTCAATGCCATCAATGATATCAGACTACGAACTGTTAAAAAAGCTATTGTTTTATAGCTAAAAGCCTCTTTAGTTTACGAGTTTTGTAGACGTTAAGTAAGACTTTTTTTAGAATTAGGTCACTTTAATATTAGTTATAAATAGCATTAAATTTTTTTGTCGTAAATTGTCAACTCAGCGTCGTATATTCGGGGAACGGGTGGTCGCGAGAAATTGTAAATACCTAGGATGGAACCCCACCTACCTAATAATTTTTTTTGTTTTTTTTTGAAGTTTCTTTTTTTATATTGTAACAAATTACCGTGCAATGCTTAACCAGGTATTGATTAAATAAATAACCACTCACCATGATATGTGTTTTGCTGCTCTGCCGATTAACTGACACGCAATACGCTTTTCCCTCTATATATATAGGCTTTTGATGGCAGTAGCATAGAGAGGTGTGCGCGGCTCGCCTTGAGGGGTCACCAGTTCGGTCTTTGTTTTATTTTTACTAGCAGACTGAGCCACGTGTTGGTGTAGCTTAGTCTCTTTTTGGTTTCCACTTTTCTAATATTAGCGCTTTTAATCACTACATAGTATAAAAAAGTTGCATTCTTTGTTTGTCCATATATCCCTATGCATAAAACTTTAAAACTACGCAACAGATTTTGATGCGGTTTTTTTTAATAGATAGTGATTCAAGAGGAAGGTTTATACGTATAATAACATTCAATACGGAGTAGAGAAATACTGTAATTTTTGAGGTTTCTGTAAATAATTGCATTTTTTCCGCTTACATTGCAAACGCTGGCTAAACCCTACGAGATTCATCAAAATGATGTACTAAGTGTTTGTACACCTTGAAAAGGTCTACAGAAAAGTCCGCGATGGTATATGTCTATATTTTATGGATAACCCACAATAGCATTTTTTGTCATTTACTTTTTACGAAAAATAATGCCTTATTTTTGAAGTAATTTTTATACAATACAACATTAATCCTTATCCAATTAAGTACCTTAAATAAATTGTTGATTTAATATACATCATTAAGACCGTTTACAGCATGTAATTTAAGTGAACATTTTCGGAGATATTACAGATTTAAAATGCCCTGAGGAGGCCGCGCTTCACCCTATAGCACTTCGAATCTAGCAGCTATATGTCGCTTTCAAGAGTTTGTTTAAAGACATTCTGTAATGAATTGTAAAAATAAAATACATAATACATAAGTAAAAATGTCCTATATGAATTTAGATATTCCAAAGATAGCAGGAAATCGTCTTAGTATAGGGAGAGGAAATTGTTTTTCTCCAAATTTAACGCTACGGCCACGGGCAGTAAGGAATAAAGCAAAACTACTGGATCGATTTTAATTATTTTTTACACTGACTGACATGGGTATATATATTTTATACCCGTGCGAAGCAGGGGCAGGCCTCTAGTTATATATATTTTCTATTTTACTTCATCGCGGATTATAGCAAAATAATTTTATTATTACTTTTGTATTATGGATTTTCGCAAAGTAACGCCTAATTCTATAAATTATTTAGAGACATAAGTTTTAATAGAAACACTCATTGGTGCCTGCCTAGTGTTTGAACCCGTAATCGTCTTTAAAGAGTCCGCTGTTACCATTGAGCTATCACAGCTTAAAGCATACATAACCTCATCAAATTGCGATTTATATTACCATAAAATCCAAAATCGGAATCCGGTATGCGAAAAAATAGATTTATCATAAAAACTGACCTGTGCACTTTGGGAACCGTGTCACCACCAAATGATAATGAACCTTATGTACTAATTAACATGGTCCAAATTAGTTTGTCGCAAATTTTTTCTACCGTGTCAAGGTCGCATAACTTACTAATGTTATGTTTACAAGATTTATTTATATAAACCTATGCATTTTTTTGTGAATGAAAGGTTATCTTGATTGAGGGTCATGGGTTCGAACGCCGGTCAGGTAATAATAAAAATTCCGTGCTTAATTATAGATTACATTTGAGCTGTGATAACCCATTGGTGAGACCTGCAAGTCTAAACAGGGACTCGAAATTTAAGTTCAAAATATTCTTTATTCAAATAAACTTGTAAACAAGTGCTTTTGAATTGTCAACTCTACTGCTCGTTCGGAAAGTTATTCCCACCGAAAAGAGCCAGCAAGAAACTCGGCGGTTGCTCTTTTAAAAATATAATTCTTAATACTAAAATAAAAATGTAAATATACATTAAGTCGTTACTGTCTTGTACAGGTTCAAAGAGAGCTATATCCACACATTCTTATCTTCTAAATAATCTTCAAGAGTATAGTAAGCTTCTATGCTATAGGCTGTATCAGCCTCTTTTTAACAGTGTTTTTAAACTGCTGTAATCGCAAAGCTGAAATTGATTGCAGAATTTTATTATAGAATCTTATACCTAAAACTCACAAACGACTTACGCACTTTTGCAAGGCACAAAGCAGGAGCCGCAAGCTTATGTCGGTTTTTGTTTTAGGGTAAACACATAGGGTAAACAACGGATCTAAATTAAACTACAGCCCAAGTTAGACTAACTTATTTCTTGTTAAGTTCTCATGTGTGAAATAAAGACAAAACTCTATTTCTCCCTATATCCCTTAATCTTGCTCTTGTTCACGTCAAAGAACAGCTCCCAGAAAGCCATCCTGTCGTTGAACGGGCGACGGGATACCACAAGCTCGGAACCGATGTCCAAATACGTGTAGGTATCTTCAGTTGCTGGCGGCCATTTTACTGGCAATAACTCTGTTACTTCCGGTGTTGGGTCACTGGGGAGAAGAAATATATGATAAACTCGCTTTTTTCATCTCTTTTAACTGCTGGACGTAGGTCCTTTTAAAGAAACTCTATATCACAAAATCTTTGTCAACCGATGGACGCTGGACGAAAAAAGACCTACTTTTTAAAGTTCGGAAAGCTGTTACCAAGAATTTCAGCGATTGCTCTTTTCAAAATAATACTTATAACTAGTTACATTAAGTCATTATAATCTTGTACAGGGTCGGACAGTAGCTATATCCACGCATTCTTATCATCTAAGTAATCCTCAACAGTATAGTAGGCTTTCTGTATCAGCCTCCCTTTAACAGTTTTTTTAAACTGCTGGAATGGCAGATACTCCGAGAATAGCTCGCTCCATCGCCCGCTGAGGTACTCTGAGCCTTTTATAACAGATCTAAGAAGTGGATAATACATGGTCTTCTTTATTTAACCACTTCGCAATAAGTTCTATGTTATAATTGTACAGATAAACTTACCCGTATTTAGCAAAATTTGTCCAAAGAGTCGTTATTCTATTTATAACCAATTGATCATTTTCTGTCGGAGGATCTGTCTCGTAAGACAAATCGAAAAGATAACCTATTTCATCAGCATGCGACGCGCCTTCCTCCGTGATGTTTTGCCTTTTCTTTACAAAATTTCTACCCCCGCTATACGAAAACATGTAGTAGAACACGTCCTTCCCACCACTCTCTAAATACTTTCTCAAGCTCATCTGAACAGGGAAATTGTACATGTAATCAGAATGGAAATCTGTAATGTCCGTACGTAAATCTACACTCATTTCTTCATCTCCTATGTAGAAGTGACGTACAATAGTTTCCATATCTTTAAATTCCTCGTCGTATTCAATATTGTCCTTCATAACTGTTTCGAAAACGTTTAGATTTTTGAAATTTTCAGCTGGCATATTAGCGTAAGTTGCCAGGAGCTCTCTATTATTAAATCCTATTAATACAGGTATATTCTTCGCTTCATCCATATTTAAGTTTATCGGATAATCAGTTAATATATGTTCTACGTTTTCAAACTCTTTCTCTACACACGGTCGCGCTGCTAAATTCAGTTCAGATGTAGCCGCTATAACTAATGCGACATCGGTCTTCGCTAAAAAAGATATAGCTTCAGAAACATCATCTGTAACGAAACCTAAATGTTCAGCGATTTTCAGAGGTTTACTTTCTCCGATATTTGTTAACAGCGTCGGAATGAACACACTGCCACTCTGCAATATCGCTTGGTTGAAAAGCTTTTCGTTCTTGGACATTAGGTGGTATTCTATAGAAACTCCTCCAGCGCTTTCGCCCATGAGCGTGATTTTATTTACGTCACCACCAAAGGAAGCTATGTTGTCTTTAATCCACCTCATAGCTAGTAATTGGTCCTTCAGACCCTGGTTGCCAGGGATTTCGGGGTTGTTGAGACAGAGGAATCCGTACGGGCCTAACCTGTAGTTCAATGTGACAAGTATGACGTCATGACGCACCAAATATTTGGGACCGTAGAGGAATCTGGAATAAGTTTATTAGTTATTATTTCGTCCATATCTATACTAATATATAAAGGTAATGAGTTTGTTTGTTTGATCTTAGGAACTACTGGACCGATTTGAAACATTCTTTGGGTGTAAGATAATCCATTTATCAAGGAAGGCTATAGACTATATAACATCACACAGGAGCAGCAATAAAAAAAATAGCGAGAATGGCAAAATTTAAAACTTTCCATGCGTGCGCTAAGTAAACGGTGAAAGTTATTCAAAATAATCTCTTAAAATTGAGACACGATAATTACTTTTAAATAGTCCGATATTTCAATTCGGTAAAAAAATGTGACACATTGATTTTCATGCAGGCGAAGCTGCTGACACAGATAGTCAGGATGTACTCGTATACAGCACGACTGGTTCGTAAAGCTTTGCAATTTAGTCTCGGATTATAGCAAAATCATTAATTTTGAATTTAACGAGTAGACGTGAACGTAGTTTCAGTTAAAGCTTGTTTACCTATTCGCGAACCCAGTTTTGAACCCGCCACCGTATATCCACACAAGCACCGGCAGTCTGTTCTTCGTGCTGGCCACATCCGGTACGTAGATGTTCAGGTGCAAGCAGTCCAGACTGCCCACTACAGTGTTCCCAAACTCCTCCACTTGTGGGCATACCGCTGAATCGTCATACGCGTCGAACACCGTCTCGAATTTAGGTTGAGGAATAGATGCCTAGAAACGATAAATAATCTTCTACTAGACCATTGGTACCGGTAGCAGTGGCCCTGCTTTCGACTCCAAAGGTCGCGTATTCGATTACTATAACATATGATAAACAAGTTGTTGATTCTTCTAGTTTGGTATATATATCATCATTCTCCTTGACTTATACCACTCTAATTGGGTCGACACTACATGTTTAACCGGTTCGAAGAGAGCTATATTCACACATTCGTATCATTTATATATGCAACAGTATATGCTTTCTGTATCAGCCTCCCATTAACATTGTTTTTAAACTGCTGTAATGGCAAAGCTAAAATTGATTGCGGAATTTTATAATAGAATCTCATATACCCAAACCCACAAACGACTTACGTACTTTTGTTCGTCAAAGCAGGAGCCAAAAGCTTATGTCGGTTCCTACTTTGTCTATCATATACATCACCAATCCTTTTATATTTCTTAATATTTTTGTAAAATAAAACTGCTCAAAATATACTATAAGAATACCTGTTACTATCCCAATGCTGGGCATAGACCTCCTCTCTCCGTTTCTGGAGAGAGGGTTTGCAGCTAAGATCTACCACGCTGCTCCAATGCGTATTGGTAGGTTACACATATCCTTAGAATTCTCTACAGATATTCAGGTTTCCTCACGAATAGTGTGTGATATATTGCAATTATCGATTAGATATATAAGTTTTAATACAAAAACTCGTCTGTGTCTGTCCGGTCTTTCAACTCGTGACCTCACAGGTTATTAGTATAAGAATAAAATTAATAAAATTCTCGTGTAATTGCAAAAACCTTCGCACTCCAAAAGAAAGACGCCTTCAGCTTTTGAATAGTAACAGGTACTACACTAAATACTTACTCCAAATGGATTGTCCTCTTCAACTTGAGCGTACGGTATCCCCAAAAACATGGAGTACTCTCCGTCATCAGCTCTCAGTCCTCGAATGAGGCCGGCCGCCGTGTCCACCAGAGGGTCCAGCCTGACCAGAGCCTGGGCTACTCCCACCACTATTACCACCAGCCAAGTGACCCACATTGCACTACGACGGTGTTAGAAATAATTTTGACGTGGTTATTCCACTGATCGAATTCTGTGAGATAACTTATCTACTATCATAGATTTGGATATCTTAAGATATGATATGAGATGCACTCGATTTTACGTTTCCTTCACTTGACATGACCGCAACTTGTTTGTAGGTAATGAGCGAAAATTGATACTCAGCGCGTCTTTGATGTACACAAAACTGCCGGTTTTGGTTCCAACACAATTCTGAGAAATAGAGAAATATGGCTTTAATTTGAACTTCCTAATCGGGTATTAAATCTCCGATACAGTAAAGCCCACTCAATCTTACCGTTCGCGAAAAAAAAACTGTTAAGCTGAAATATGTACTAATTGGTTACTCCCTAAACGTTAAGCCGCGGTCCAGTCTCACAGGAGGCACCCTTAGGAAGACGTTCCCCGACGCTAATAGAGCTTCATGCAACAGCGTGATGGCTAGTCACAGTCATACCACCAGCCCTCCACTACACATGGATCGGTTTCACAGAAGGCACCCTTAAAACAACGTTCCCCAAAGTTCCCCAAGAACTTCTGAACCTTATTCCCTGCATTTAGCAACCTCTAAAATGTAAAATAATGAATAATGACTAACTTTAAATATCTTATTCATTGGGAACTTAGCCGGAAAAAGGATAAACAAACATTTTTCGCCTTTATAGTATGAGTAAGGATAAAAGGATCATATATAAAAAATATAGTACTTTTACATTTCTTATTCAATTTTATTTGTAATTTTATTGACAAACAACTACATAATATGAAAATGTTTACAGTCCAGTCTAAAAATGTAATATACAGCTAAAATATTAACTGATTATAGTCGCTCTAGCTTATGTTTCCCTATAACCCTTGATCTTGCTCTTGTTGACGTCGTAGAACAGCTCCCAGAAGGTCATCCTGTCGCTGTATGGACGCCTGCTGATGACCAGCTCGGAGCCGATGTCCAAATACGTGTAAGTGTCCTCGGTTATAGGTGTCCATTTAACTGGCAATAGGTCTGTTGTTTCTGGTGTCGGGTCACTGAAAAGGAGAAAGACAAATAAACTTTATGTTAACCAGATGTGTAGAAAAAGGCAAATAGATCCATAGATTATGAATTTTATAGAATCAGAAACAAAAACGATGTCTTAAGTTTTGAGTAGAAGGTGCTTGATTTTTCAAAGGATTTGTAAACTTAAATTAAAATGGAAATTATCTTGAAATATCTTTTGGATAATTAAGGCTGAAATCTCAAGTCATTCGCTAGCAAATGTATTATTTCTGTGTAGACCTCTAAAGTTCAAGATGTAGGCAAGATTTCTGAAGAATAATTGTTAAAGATTTTTCAATTTCTCAGTTCAAACTGTCTATGGCCGATGCAACCTCGTATACAGAATTGAATTTTTTTTCTTTCAGAAAAAAAATTATTTAAACTGACACTTTACTTGACGAATCAGTCATTATTTAAGTAGTTCAGATTTATGAATAATTACGTGGTAATCAATGCGTTGCATTGATTCAGGGTCAATTGAATTTATCAAGCAAATTATTAGGGTTTAAAAAATAATTACATTAAAACAACATTAAAAAGACATACCTATGTTTAACAAAGTTAGTCCAAAGTGTCGTTATCTGATCAATCATCAATTGGTCTTCTTCGGAAGGTGCATCTTTTTCGTAAGATAAATCGAACAGGTAACCTATTTCATCAGCGTGAGCAGCGCCTTCAGCAGTGATGTTAAGCCTCTTCTTAACGAAATTTCTGCCACCACTATACGAAAACATATAGTAATACACGTTTTGGGCGCCGCTTTCGAGATATTTTTTCAAGCTCATTTGTATAGGAAAATTAAAAGTAAAGTCTGACGCGAAATCTGCAAGATTCCAGCGTAAGGCTTCACTCATTTCTTCATCACCTATATAGAAGCGTCTCACGATGTCTTCCATTTCTTTAAAATCATCGTCGTAGTTAAATGTATTTTGCAAAGTGGATTCAAACACGTTCAGTGCCTTAAAATCGTCATCTTTCATATTTGCATAGGTTGCCATTGACTCTTTGTTATTAAAGCCGACTAATATTGGCGTATTTTTGGCTTTAGGCACGTCTAAATTAATAGGATAATCAGTTAAAATGCTTTCAACATCTTCAAATTCTTTCTCCACACAGGGCATTGTTGAAAGTCCTAGTTCTGATACGGCTGCTATTACTAATGCAACATCTGTCTTCGCTAGAAACTCCAAAGCCTCTGTCAAGTCTTCGGTTACCAACCCTAGATGTTCAGCTAGTTTCAACGGTTTATCTACATTTGCTTCTTCTGAAAGTCTCGGAATAAATACAGAACCACTTTGCAATATAACTTTGTTAAATAACTTCTCCTGCTTGGACAAAAGATGATACTCAATAGAAGCGGCTCCAGCACTTTCGCCCATTAGTGTAATTTTATTCACGTCGCCACCGAAAGAAGCTATATTGTCTTTAATCCAGCGAAGTGCTTGGAGTTGATCCTTCAGCCCTTGGTTTCCAGGAACCTCAGGGGTGTCAAGGCAGAAGAAACCATACGGTCCCAGCCTATAGTTTAAGGTCACTAATACGACGTCATGATCCACCAGGTATTTAGGGCCGTACAGGTATCTGTAACGTGGAAAATTATTATAAGAGTAATGTAAAAAACTTTACAATAAAAATTGAATAAGATTTTAAAAGTGTAATGTGCTGTAGCAAGTGCTAGTGGTTGACAAATTTCCAAGTTTACCGTAAAAATGAATTGAGTCAGGCCGTGTTATCTAATATTCAAATTCATTAATTTTATTTCAAAATTATCTTCATAATCTTGCCTAAAATAAAACTTTCTAAAGCTTGTGCTGAAACGAGTGTCGTTGATAATAAAATTTACTGAATTTTGTTAACGTATTCTTTTCTTAAATTTTTGATTTATCCTCTCTACCCGCTGAAAGCATATTGACTAAGATATTTTTGCAAAATTATACCCATACTTTGCTGTGATAGGCCAGCTGTTAGATGTGCTATTTTCAAGGTGTTACAGGTTTTTCCACCAGTGAGTTTTTCTGGTAAAATCTTGTGACACAAGTTTATTAGCAATGGATAATAGGAATTTATCCCACGCTTTTCAGTGAGGGACAGCATTGTGAACAAACCCGTATACCGAGAATTATAGGGGAGAATTATGGGATTATATGGTTATTATGGTTATGGCTATCATTCCACATTGGAGCATGGTAGGTCTTAGCTCCAATCATTGTTCCCAAAAGAGCATGCCCAGCAGTGATATAGTTAAGTTACTTTACTTTTTTACTTTTATACTCATACTCTGCTAGTTTAAAAGTCGCAAATATATGACATACCTATTTCCGAACCCGATGCTAAATCCGCCGCCGTGGATCCATACAAGCACTGGTAGTCTGTTCTTCGAGCTGGCCTTGTTTGGCACGTAGATATTCAAATGCAGGCAATCCAAAGTGCCCACTATTTTGTTCTCGAACTCCTCCACTTGTGGGCACACTGCTGAATCGTCGAACGCGTCGAACACCGTCTCGAACTTTGGTTGGGGTACGGATGCCTAGAAACATAAAAAAAAAAAAAAGTAAGTAACAGCCTGTTACTATCCCACTGCTGGGCATAGGCCTCCACTCTCCATTTTTGGAGAGAAGGGTTGGAGCTAAGACCTACCACGCTGCTCCAATGCGGGTTGGTAGGTTACACATATCCCTAGGATTCTCTAGAGATATGCAGGTTTCCTCACGATGTTTTCCTTCACCGAAAAGCGTGTGATAAATTGCAATTATCAATTAGACACATAAGTTTTAATAGAAAAACTCATTGGTGTCTGCCCGGGTTTGAACCCATGATCGTCTCTAGAGATTCACACGGTCGCACCGCTAGGCCATCACAGCTCCTAGAAACATGATACATGATAAATTCCATAAATGTATATTTAGGCAGCTGACTCTCAAGTGATCTTATTGATCGAGTTCCTTTTCTACTTTACCTTTGAAACCGTATAAAAATAGTCTTTTGCTTACCATAAGAAATGGTTAAAGTGGGTTAACCTTAAAAGTTAGACTTGCTGTCGTTGACTTTTATTTAAAACTTTTAGAGGCGAACAATTTTGTATGTTACATGATTTTTGAATAACTATTATCGTTTACTCAGCGCACGCAAAGGAAGCTTTAAATTTTGCTGTTTTCTTGCTATTTTATATTGCTCCTGACTCCATCGAGTCTCAGGATGTTCTAAACTACGTTTCCCGATGCGCGGTCTCCACTCCAGAACACGTCTAACCCAACGGTCATCGGTTCTGCGACAGATATGGCCGGCCAATATTAATATTTGTATGTAATACAGCAAATATAGTCAATGCTGCGAGATTGTATGTAGCTGATACTTTATCTGAACAACACATAACATTATCTGTTGGGCTTCTACATATTTCAGATAAGTACATCACCTCTGGAGATGAGATGGCTGATGATGCAATATCTCTAATCTGCAAGATATCTTACGGATTTGCAACATCACTTCATTTGGACGTATTGATAGGAATATTTCACAATATGCATTTTATATCACTCAATTACCCGGTTTTATTCGTTTTGAATTAGATAGTGTCGCTCTACTCTGGTAGGATCCTAACTCCAAGGATAATTTTTTAGTGGATTTTAGTTGAGAAAATTCGATCTAGCCAGTTTTTTTTTTTTTTAAATTTCGTTTTATACCTGTGGACATGCGGGCGTGGGGCCCGGTGCAAAGTATTACTCCCGAGCCTTAATAAAATGGACTTTATTTTTTATTATTGCTAGTTCGCGGAAACCCCCAAAATACTGGCAAATAACAAGGTAGGATATAGCCAAAATTATGCGCGTGCGGCGATAGATCACATACGGCGTTGATGTGCGACGTGCGACGACCGTCTTGCGACTGAAGTGCGTGCGGAAGGAAACGGGAAGGATGCTATTGCAAGTATGATATCAAACAACCTGTTTTAGGCCACTCAGAAAGTCCTAAAATGTTCTGAATTTAAATTATGCTGTAAAATGTCATGGTATCGAAACCGGCGTTCTAGAAACGTGAAAATACCTGGAATCTAGTCCTACCTGCCCAACTATTTACTATTAATACCGAGAAAGGCTCGGTCACTCAGATACTAACATGGAATTAACAAATAAAAACAGTGGCCATAAAATTTAGCGTTGGAACGTCAAAGAAAAGAGTGGTTTGTTGCGAAAAGTGTTAGGGCGCAAAAGCTAAATCAACTTGTGTTAGTGTCTATTGTCCTAATTAATACTTACCCCAAATGGGTTGTCCTCTTCAACTTGCGCGTACGGTATCCCCAAAAACATGGAGTACTCTCCGTCATCAGCTCTCAGTCCTCGAATGAGGCCGGCCGCCGTGTCCACCAGAGGGTCCAGCCTGACCAGAGCCTGGGCTACCCCTACCACCACTACCACCAGCCAAGTGACCCACATATTCCTACCGTGGTCTTACACACACTGATGATTTATGTCAGAAGATGTTCGACTCTTGAGATAAATCTTATCATATCTCAAGATATCGAATCTTCAGATGTGACACATTTACAGTGAATGTTTCCCGCAACTTTGTCATCATATTTATATACTGCAATAACCAGCGGCTCCGCCCGCGTGGAAAGATTTAAACCGTTATATAGTATTTTGATAACTGGGTTAACCTTAAAATATTGACGTATGCTTTCGCGGACTTTTATTTAGAACAATTTTGTAATACATGATTTTTTTTAATAACTTCTCCGTTTACTCAGCGCACTTAAGAAAAGCTTTCAATTTTGCCGTTTTCGTAATAGTTTTTATTGTTGCTCTTCATCTTAGCGTGATGTTATATACCTTATAGCCTTCCTCGATAAATAGACTATCTTACATTAAAAGAATTTTTGTAATCTGTGCAGTAGTTCCTGAGATTAGCGCACAGCCTCACCGCTGATCTACTACTATTGTGTCTTAACGAAATTGTTGTATGATAACATTTTCATGGCTATAAAAATTAATTTAAATCAAACTAAAAGCCTAGAGTTTTACTAATATCTTGTTAACTTCTTAAATGTGAAAAAAGTCTCCTATGTCTCCCTATAACCCTTGATCTTGCTCTTGTTGACGTCGTAGAACAACTCCCAGAAGGTCATCCTGTCGCTGTAGGGGCGCCTGCTGATGCCCAGCTCGGAGCCGATGTCCAAATACGTGTAAGTGTCCTCGGTTATAGGTGTCCATTTCACTGGCAATAGCTCTGTTGTTTCTGGTGTCGGGTCACTGAAAAGTATAAAGGATAGAGATAATGTTTCTGCTTTACAGACACACGTAAAGAGTTAGAACTTGGGCAACTGGGCCTTGCTCAAAATTAAAAAAAGGAAAAAATAATAGGGCAGGTGGGGCTCGCTCGATCTTTGGTATTTTCACCTCTCTAGACCGCCCGTTCTCCAAATGAGCTACCATGAATTTACAATTGACATTTGAAAAATTGGTTTTGTATTCAACGTTCAAATTTTTGCTTCTTTCCAGTGCCCGAAAACAGGATAAAACGACATTTGTTTTAAAATGAAAACTAGCTAGATTGGAAAAAAATACTCCCAAAAAACCCCTCGCATGCTAAATTTCATGAAAAATGTTGGAGCCGTTTTCGAGATTCTAAAAATATACCTATATACACTCGTATATATACAAGATTAACTCATTTAAATGTTAAAGATATATGTAAGTAATTCAACACACGACCGTCACATCGTGCAGCGTCAACGAGCTAATGTTTCAGTGGTAATATAAAAGAATGAATGGAATGTTAGATTTAACATAGATTTGCAGAATATTCAAGTATTTAACATTTATGTAGCAAAGAACTGTGCATGTGACTTCATTAACAAAAAACGTCAAAAGAACAATTTGATTTTTCCTCGTTCCAAAAGAAAAACGTGAATCTTTAAATTCTTTATGTCTGCACGGTATTTTGCTTTTTATTGTACCAAATTTTATCAATATTTCTCAAACAAAACATAACGCAGGAAGTGATTTTCGCATTTATAATATCGTCATCATCATCTTCCTGCCCTTATCCCACTCTAAGTGGGGTCGGCACATGTTATAAACATGCTGTCACATGATTTGGCTGCGTTTTTACGACCGGCCGCCTGCCTGACGTCAACTTACCTCAGTCGTATTTTACGACGCCTCGGTAAGGAAGAGGGTGGTCTATTCTACTAAACCGAATACCACACGGTCGGTCAACTTACCTTAGTCGCCTTTTACGACACCTCGGTAAGAAATGAAGTTGGTATATTCTACTAAGCCGGATACCGCAAGGCGGGTCGTCTTACCTTAGTCGCCTTTTACGACACCTCGGTAAGAAACAGGGGTGGTACTATTCTATTCAGCCGGATACCACACGGCGTCGCATTTTTAATATCGTATGGGTTGTATTTTCAATTATAACTCATCAAAATTCTTACCCATATTTGGCAAAATTCGTCCATAAGGTCGTTATCTTATCGATCATCAGCTGGTCTTCTTCGGATGCTGCATCTTTCTCGTAAGCCAAATCAAACAAGTACCCTATTTCGTCTTCATGCGCTGCACCCTCAGCGGTGATGTTTAGTCTATTCTTACTAAAATTTCTACCACCGTTATACGAGAACATGTAATAATAAACGTTTCGGGCGCCGCTTTTTAGATATTTCTTCAAGCTCATTTGTATAGGAAAGTTAAAACAATAATCTGATACGAATTCAGTAAGGTTCCAGCGCAGAGCTACGCTTATTTCTTCATCGCCAATATAGAAGCGTCTGACAACGTCCTCCATTTCTATAAATTCGTGATCATAATTGAAAACTCTTTTCAAAGCTGTTTCGAATACATTAAGTGTTTTGAATTTATCGTCTACCATGTTGGCATAAATTGCCATCCTCTCCTTGTTATTAAAACCTACCAATAAAGGCGTGCTCTTGGCTTTAGGCACGTCTAAATGAATTGGATATTCAGTTAATATGTTTTCGACGTTTTCAAATCCTTTCTCTACGCAAGGCAGGAATGAGTAACTATGTTTAGACACTGCTTCTATCACTAATGCAGCTTCTGTCTTCGCTAGAAACGCTAGAGCCTCAGTCATATATTCAGTAACAAATCCAAGATGCTCAGCTAGTTTCAACGGCTTTACCGTATCTGCTTCTCCAAGGAGCTCTGGTAGGAATACAGAACCGCTCTGCAATATAGCTTTGTCGAATAGCTTATCTTGTTTCGAGAAGAGATGGTAATCTACAGCAGTTGCGCCAGCACTTTCGCCCATAAGCGTAATTTTATTCAAATCTCCGCCAAAAGAAGATATATTGTCTTTGATCCAGCGAATTGCTTGGAGCTGATTCTTTAGTCCTTGGTTTCCGGGAACCTCGGGTGTGTTGAGACAGAGGAAGCCATACGGTCCCAGCCTGTAGTTCAAGGTCACTAATATGACGTCATGCTCCACCAGGTATTTGGGGCCGTATATGTATCTGTAACGAGTTAAGTTGTCGATGATCAATATATTTACGCAGAAATATTAAAATACGCAGAAATATAAAAAACCCTTTATTATTAAAAAGTATCTGCGTCTGAACCTTGGTCGGTAATTTTATTAAAAAATATAAAGTATGCAGTAAAAAAAATAAAAACTTAAGAAAGGGTGTAGGTATTTTCACTTTAAGTCCACCCGCTCCCCATTGAGCTATTTTAACTGTTTTTCAATGCCTCAAAACAGGGATAAACCCATATTTTTAAATAACCGAGTGTATCGATTTTTCTCCCCTAAAACCCCCTACATGCTGAATTTCAGGAAAATCAATGGAGCCGTTACCGAGATTCAGAAAATCCTTACTTCCTTACTAATATTATAAATGTGAAAGTCTGTCTGTCTGTCTGTTACGTTTTCACGGCCAATCCGCTGAACCAATATCGATGAAATTTGGCATAAATATTCCTTATACACCGGGGTAACATATAGGCTGATATAGAAATCCTGTTAATTCAACAGAAATTAAATTCAGGAGGAATAAAATAGGATGACATTCAAAACGCCATCTATAATAAATAAATAAATTGTGGGTTATCCATAAGAGATAGACATATACCATCGGGGACTTTTCTGTAGACCTTTTCAAGGTGTACAAATACTTAGTACATTATTTTGATAAATCTCGTAGGGTTTAGCCTGCGTTTGCAATGTAAGTGGAAAAAAATGTAATTATTTACGACATTTATTAGAAACCTCAAAAATTACAGTATTTCTCTACTCCAGATTGAATGGTATTATACATGTAATCCTTCCTCTACAATCAATCACTCTATCTATTAAAAAAAACCGCATCAAAATCTGTTGCGTAGTTTTAAAGAAATAAGCACACATAGGGATATATGGACTAACAAAGAATGTGTTTTTGTTTTATACTATGTAGTGATATAGTAATTTTACGGTGGTGCGCGCGCCACATTAAAATTGCTTGATGGGTTTACATTAATTATAATAAATTAAATTCCGCAAACACATGGAGTGCTCTTCGCAAAATGTTTTGTGGTATATATTGTGATGATATTAAGACGCCGTGTGGTATCCGGCTGAATAGAATAGTACCACCCTCTTTTCTTACCGACGTGTCGTAAAAGGCGACTAAGGTAAGTCGACCCGCCGTGTGGTATCCGGATGAGTAGAATAGACCACCCTCATTTCTTACCGAGGTGTCGTAAAAGGCGTCTAAGGTAAGTTGACCCACCGTGTGGTATCCGGTTGAGTAAAATAGACCACCCTCTTTCTTACCGAGGAGTCGTAAAATACGACTAAGGTATGTTGACGTCAGGCAGGCGGCCGGTCGTAAAATACGTAGCCAAATCATATGACAATATGTTTGTAACATGTTGTGCCGACCCCACTTAGAGTGGGATAAGGGCAGGAGGATGATGATTAAGGTTTTGAACCTAAGGTTTTTTTGGATTGCCGAAATGGATCTGATGGTCTAGCACGTTTGCCTAATCTAGTTAAAGCTCCCAGCAGGTGAGTTTTTTTTACTGCGGTCTTCTTCTTTACTACTTTACATAAAACCATCATCCTCCTACCCTTATCTCACTCTAAGGGCCTGTTGCACAAGTTACTGATAAAGTGTCGCATAGTTAACCGACAAATAAACTGAGTGATAAATATCTCTAAAAAGTGAAAAATTAAAAAAAATATCATCCATTTTGCAATAGGTATTTGCTATCCAGCAGATATACAAAATAACAGCCACATGATCTACCTGTTAACTTATTAAGGACTTTAAGTGCTGAAGAAACCTGAGGAATGCAAAATTCCGAGATATGTGTCAGATATGTTCCGACTAAGCTAACTGACAGTTTATTGGTAACTTGTGAGACAGGCAATAACATCGCTGGGCTCGGCTCAACATGTGAACACTTGAAGTAAATAAGGCACTAAGTACCCATAAGTTAAAATGCGAACTAAGTATGCAATTTTAGGCTTTTAGAAACAAATTACATACTTAGTGCCTTATTTACTTCAATTGCTCATGTACTAAACATGCTGGCACATGATTTGGCTGCGTTTTCATGACCTGCCGCCAGCGTGACCTTAGTCGAATTTTACGTGCGTGACATTTATTTCGGAGACCTGCGTCGCTACAACGAAACAGGAAGCGCAAGCATAAATGTTCGTTGCGCGGTAGAAAGAGCGGTTATACTTCCTCTCCTAGCGCCGGCGGTCTACTCTCTCTCCTTCATTACATATTTTTGATCAGGTCACGTGTCTTGACGCGAGTTTAACATTTTACCCATCACAACAAAGTGCATAACATTTACACCATCACATACCTATTGCCTGATCCTGTGATGAATCCTCCTCCGTGGATCCAAACGATCACCGGCAATTTCTTCGTGCTGGCCACATCCGGTACGTAGATGTTAAGGTGCAAGCAGTCCAGACTGCCCACTACAGTGTTCCCAAACTCCTCCACTTGTGGGCACACTGTTGAATCGTCGTACGCGTCGAAAACCGTCTCGAATATAGGTTGAGGAATGCAGGACTGGAGACAAATTAATGGATGAACTTAATGTATTATATCAAAGAGTCGCTGCCTCGATCCTTGGAGCCCAGACGACTCGTCGAAGGCCGTCGAAGTTGTATGCCGCCCTAATGGAAACACGCCTTTCCAAACGAGGTTTATCTACGCACATATAAAAAGGTGCCCGAGGCGGGCGATGCATCTAGTGCTCCCGTTGCATCGTCTAGTAGAGGGAGGGGCCATCGTTTAGAGAGACCCCGATAGGCGAGCGCTTGACTGCAATAATGCCTGATGGTAAGCAGTGACACAGTCTAAGGTGGAACGCGCATGCCTATAAAATGCCTATTCACCCTTGCTTTGAAGGTACCTATATCATAAGTATCGGAAAAGATAGATGCCGGTAGAGAATTCCAATACCGTGCTGTGCGCCTCACAAATGACGAAGCGTATCGCTCTGTGCGCCTTCGTGGTATGTGTAGCATTGTAAGGTTCTTTAAGTCGATACGAGTCCGACATACCCGCCGCGAGTCCCGATACCCACCGTCGACCCAAAAGGGGTTTTCACTGACAAAAAAAATAAGGTTCGTGTCGTGCTCTAACGTGTCGCTGTTTATTTTATAGAAAATTTTCTATGTTAAAAATGCCTATATTTGAAAATCTTTTAAACTTCATACATGCGGTTTATTAATGTAAAATTTGAAATGTTTTAAAGACATATTTCCCAGTTTCGTTCAGGTTCTTGTGGGTAGGTGCAACATTCCGAACCAGTTGTAGCTTCCTTAATCATAGCTGTGTGGTATCCGGCTAAGTAGAATAGTACCACCCCCATTTCTTACCGAGGCGTCGTAAAAGGCGACTAAGGTAAGTCGACCCGCCGTGTGGTATCCGGCTGAGTAGAATAGACCACCCTCCTTATTACCGAGATGTCGTAAAATACTACTAAGGTAAGATGACTTCAGGCAGGCGGCCGGTCGTAAAAACGCAGCCAAATCATGCTACAACATGTTGTGCTGACTCCATTTAGAGTGGGATAAGGGCAGGAGAATATATATAATCTTATTGATTGACGATTCGAAAGAGCTTACTTTCCTAAATTAACTTACCCCAAATGGATTGTCCTCATCAACTTGAGCGTACGGTATCCCCAAAAACATGGAGTACTCCCCGTCTTCAGCTCTAAGGCCTCGGAATACACCGGCCACCGACTCCACCAGTGGATCCAACCTGGCCAGACCCTGGGCTGTCCCCACCACCATTACCACCAGCGAAATGATCCACATATTCTCACCACCGTGCTGGTTAAAGTACGGTAAAATGTGCAATGTTAAACGTTGGTCAACTGAGATAGATATGATATATTTTGGAGTTAAACTAACGAGTTGCCGCTGCTTCGTCGATTTAATTTTATTAGTCAATAAAAAATTTACAATTATACAATTTACCAAGTGTTATTAAATAATTTATAGAATTAGGCGTTACTTTGCGGAGATCCATAATACAAAAGTAATAATAAAATTATTTTGCTATAATCCGCGATGAAGTAAAATAGAAAATATATATAATGCTAAATGTAAGTGGACAATCGGTTATCATACCTGATACATGCAGGATTCGTAAAAACACACGCACAAACCTCCACCACCGCCACCACGATACACAAGCACTATATACGTTCACTATCACTAACTCAAAAATCGCAAAGCTTTGCGATATTGGTCGTGGAGTCTATCTCCTGATGATGCTTCGGTTGCGGGGCGAAACGATTGTTGAGTTTGTGATAGTGAACGTATATATACTGCTTGTGTATTGTGGTGGCGGTGGTGGAGGATTGTGCATGTTTTTACGAATCCTGCATGTATCAGGTATGATAACCGATTGTCCACTCTACATTTAACATTAAGTGTTTATTAGTTTACTGATTTTTATAAAAGACGTTCCAGGGTAACCGCGCCTTGGTCGGTAATTTTTTGACGTGACAACGTCTTAAATTGGGTTGCGGCTTGGAGTCACTCATGAAAAAGTGTAACGACCGGTCACGTCTGTTGCGATGAGTCACCGAACGAAAGAGAGGCCCGCCGGACTGGCGAATGCCTTGCGTCTCTCCCACTCCAATCCGTCACATTTAAAAAGACGTTGTCACGTAAAATCTTTGCCCGTAAAACCGACTTTACAGGCAACCGTTTTTTTAAGAGATATAAGAAATTAGAAATAGTTGAGGCGGTTAGGCTCGGACCTAGGTACATTCGCCTCTTTAGACAGGCCGTTTCCCAATTCAGCTATCGCGACTTGACGTTTAGTGATGAAAATAATCAATTTATAGAATTAGGCGTCACTTTGCGGAGGTCCATAATACAAAAGTAATAAAATATTTATGTATTGTAAAACAATATTCTTAATACTTTTGTTTTATGAAAATAATCTTTTGAATTCAATATAAATTTTTGCACTTCCTCGAAAACAGGGATAAAACGAATTTTTTTTAACACAAATATAAATATATATGGGACTCGTTTAAATATTAAAGATATAGCCGGTTCTGTACGTTAACTATGGGTTTTATACGGTTTTAATAATATTGCTATTCTTGCGAATGGTTTAAGTTAAATAGTATGTTTCGGTATGTGTGACAACTGATAAATATGCTAATTTTAAATAGATATACAGAATACATAAAAGACAGAATTTGAAAAAAAAATACTAGATATGTCAGCGGCGTTGCCTGCATCGATATCAGTATCAGTATTTTTTATTACTGTTCCTCTCCTATTTATCATAGCGTGATGTTATATAGCCTATAGCCTTCCTCGATAAATGGACTATCTTACACTGAAAGAATTTTTCAAATCGGTCCATAAGTTCCTGAGATTAGCGCGTTCAAACATACAATTAAACAAACAAACTCTTCAGCTTTATATATTAGTATAGACATTATATTAATTACTGGGTTATTATTAAACTTGATTTTGTACTGTGTTCTGTGATATGTAAATATAATTATTATCATTATATACTATCAAAAAATCAACAGAAATAACTAAATAAAAACGTAATTATATATTAACCTTGAATAGAAGTTTTTAATTTTCGTTTTGTGGCGTATTTATTTTTGCATTAATGCAGTGTTTTGAAAATTAAAACTCTGGACGGTCGACGGGCTAATGTTTTATATATTCAATGTAATAGAGGCAAAAATAATGGTTATTAATAATGAATATTCAATGTAAAAGCTGTGATGACCTAGCGGTGCGACCGTGTGAATCTCTAGAGAATGGGTTCAATACCGGGCAGACACCAATGAGTTTTTCTATTAAAACTTATGTGTCTAATTGATAATTGCAATTTATCACACGCTTTTCGTTGAGGGAAAACATCGTGAGGAAACCTAGAAAATTCTAGGGATATGTGTAACCTACCAATCCGCATTGGAGCAGCGTGGTAGGTCTTAGCTCCAACCCTTCTCTCCAAAAATGGAGAGAGGAGGCCTATGCCCAGCAGTGGGATAGTAACAGGCCGTTACTTACTTACTTTACTTATTCAATGTAAATTTTTATATTTTTTTAATGCCTAAAAAACAGGGATAAAACGATTTTTTTTAATAAAACCTAGCTAGGTTTTATATTTTAAAAATTCGTTTCGTTTTCGATCGATCGATCGAGATCAATTTTTCCCCCCCAAAACCTCCTGCATGCTGAATTTTAGGAAAATCTATATATATAAAAAAATATATATATACATACATACAAGATTAACTCATTTAAATACTAAAGATTGGGTTGAAGAGATCGGGTTGCAAAAAAAACTCGCCTGCTGAGATCTTTAGTCGCGTGCGTCGCGTGAACCAGTAGAAATACACTGAAGTAATGTACTAGAGAATTGTAGATCTAAAAACATACTACAAAAAAGTCTGCGACAGCATGCCTCTATCTCTTATGGTTAACTAACAATAACCACTTTTATGTTCATGTCAGCGTTATTTTACGGAATTCATAAATACAAAATTTATGATGGCTTACATTATTCTCCTTATCCCACTTTATCGGTGGGATCGGCACAACATTCTATAAACATGTTGTCATATGATTTCTCTACTTATTTTACGGCCGGCCGCTTACCTGATGTCAACCTACCTTAGTTGTATTTTACGACACCTCGGCAAGAAGTGTGGATGGTCTATTATACTCAGCCGGATACCATACTGTGGTCCAACTTACCATAGTTGCCTATTACGACACATCGGTATGAAATGTGGGTGGTCTATTCTATTCAGCCGGATACCATACGGTGGTTCAACTTACCTTAGTCGCCTATTAAGACACATCGGTATGAAATGTGGGTGGTCTATTCTATTCAGCTGAATACCACACGGCGGGTCGATTTACCTTAGTTGCCGTTTACGACACCTCGGTAAGAAATGAGGATGGTCTATTCTATTCAGCCGGGTACACATGGCGGGTAAACTTACTTTAGTCGCCCTTTACGACACCTCGGTAAGAAATGAGGATGGTCTATTCTATTCAGCTGAATACCACATGGCACTAATTTCAACACTCACTATATTTTATTTAATATCTAAATAGCACAACCGTGAATTATCACACGACCAAATATATATCTGATTATTATTTTTTTAATTGCAGCTGAGTAAATAAATAGTGTTTTTATATCAAGTTGACCCGGCCAACTGTGTACGACCTTTAAATGTGACTTAAAGATCGATAACTTAATTACAGATAATAAAAAAGATTAAAAAAAATCTTTAACAAAAAAGTTTAATCTACTCTGATACTATAATAAAAAGATTATAAAACTGAAACCAAAATTCTTATGGCAACATTACGTACATGCCAAAAACAAAAAAATTAAAAAGTTTTATTACGACACAGGTCTTGTATGGACACCTGTATCATAATATAACTTTTTAATGATAACGATACACTTGTACAACCTCCAGCCGGACCGAGGAGGTTGAACCTCTACCTTAAAAAACAAAGGTTTCAATGAACGAGTCCGCGGCGACGCAACACGCATGCGCAATCGATGTTTGCGCCTTGGCGCTAACATTTGACATTTAAAAAATCTTTTCAATATTTAAATTTGTTTTTTTTGTTTTTATTTTAGTTTCGTTTTTATTAATATTGTTTTACGTATTACAGTGTGCCGTGTGCTATCCGGCTGAATAGAATAGACCACCCTCATGTCTTACCGAGGTGTCGTAAAAGGCGACTAAGGTAAGTTGACTCACCGTGTGGTATCCGGTTAAGTAGAATAGACCACCCTCTCTCTTATCGAGGTGTCGTAAAATACGACTAAGATAAGTTGACGTCAGGCAGGCGGCCGGTCGTAAAATACGTAGTCAAATCATGTTACAACATGTTGATAACATGTTGTGCCGACCCCACTTAGAGTGGGATAAGGGCAGGAAGATGATGATGTTTTACGTATTACAGTATGAGAGTAGATAAAGTAGTGTATGACACTGTACATAACTTGGTCTTGTAACACTCGTGTGATACTATAAAACACACTCGTGTTATAAGAACCCTTATTATGCAACAGTATCATAATCTACTATTATCAATCCAGAAGAGATCCATAATATGATACGCTCGCTAAGTAATAAAGTAAGCCTAAATCAAAATTAGGTATAATTGAATTGGATACATCGTAATCCTGTCATCAGGTCATGCTTATCATAAACATTGTCATCGGGACTGGATGTATCATCTCAATCGGACCAAGGGAAGTGGGGCAAATTTAACCTACAAGATTCCACCTTCACGTACATACATTGCAACTTAAATAAAAGCTTTTAAACTGTAGTGAAGTCTCAATGGATACAAGGCTTTGTGTACTGAATTTGTCTTTAATGTCTTCGCTTTCAATGAAAACAAATTTAAAAGAAGAATAGAATATAGTTTATTACACTATTGTTATTTTGAACACGGCTGATACACCTGTAACAAAAATTACATATATGTATATCATCTGTATATTTAGATTGTTTAACTTCACGCTGTCCCTTTGTAATTCTTCAGTCTTCCCAGATTTGCCTTGAAGAACAACTCCCAGAAGGAGAGTCGATCATTGAAAGGCCGTTTCCTCATGGTCAGGTCCTCGTCTATATTCATATAGTTTGACGTATCCTTGGTTATTGGTAACCATTTTTCTGGCAGCAAATCTGTTGTCTCTGGCGTCGGATCTCTGGAAGATTTAATGGAATTGTTATGCTTTTTATCAATTATCATTCATTTATTAAACTTTCCCGATACTCTATGTGACCTAGGTAGCCTAGGTAGTAGTAGTAACTTTGCAACTTAAAACTTAATGAAAGCTTTTATTCAACATGTATGTAAAGGTGGAATCTTATGAGTTAAATTTGACCCACTTCCTGTGTCCGATAGAGCGTAAATTTTACATAGTGGTCCAGTCCTGATGACATTGCTTGTTTATATCCTATAATTTCTACGGGATTAGATTTATGAGGTCGCAGGCACAGTTAATTAAAAGTTTTTATTTAGCTTGTCATATATGTATGTGAAGGTGGAATCTTGCAAGTTAAATTTGCCCCACTTCCCTTGGTCCGATTGAGATGATACATACTGGTCCAGTCCCGATGACAATGTTTATGATAAGCATGACCTGATGCCAGGATTGGCTCCAGACGACGGAACACAACGGTTAACAGTAGGGACATTTAGTTAAAAGCTTTTTTAAATTTACTCGTATTTATTTTATACATTACTCATCTCGTGATGTCGTGTCATCAGATATCACAAGAAATGACTGGTAATGACATAACAAAAATTGACGTAATGATAAAAAGATAAAAGGTACTTCAAAAATAATCGCACACGCATAGTTTTCGTAAATATTTTTAGAACAAGATAAATGTGAAAGATTGCATTCAGTGACACGGAAACTGAACTCGATAAAAATGCACGCTTGTATGCATTTCTACTTAGTATTGAATATTAAATATTTTAACTGTCATATATATTTCAAATCAAATCAAATATTTAATTTGTGCATAACAGTGTTAAATGGATCTTATATAAGCATACAGTACTGTAAGCTACCCCACAAGGGTGTACTAAAATTATTTCCGCCAACTGCTATAACCTTAACTTGTAACTCTTAAACTGTATTAACCTAAGTATAAGCCATAACACATCGGTACATAATGCCCGGTAAATAAATGTGGTAGCCCAGCGGTAACACCGTGCGCCTCTTTTGAGGAGGTCTAGGATTCAAACCCGGGCAGGCGCCAATGAGTTTTCTAATAAAACTTATATGTCTAATTGATAATTGCAATTTATCACACGCTTTTCGGTGAAGGAAAACATCGTCAGGAATACTGCATATCTTTAGAGATTTCTGGTGATATGTGTAACCTACCAATCACTGGAGCAGCGTGGTAGGTCTAAGCTCGCTAACTCTTCTCCAAAAAAAAGAGAGAAGAGGCCTATTCTCCGCAGTGGGATAGTAACAGGCCGCTACTTACTTACATCGGTACATACATATGTTTGTTTTTTCGAGGTTAATAGTGTTGCCTAATTTAATGAATTGTGTTGTCTAAATTTCATTAGATTTGATTCCGCAGAAGGCTCAGATTACGTTTATTTTAGCTTCTAGAACTAAGAAATTTTGACGTGCTAATGTACGGCGATCTTTATGTTTAGACCCTAAAGACGCTAATATGATGTCGGGTATCCAACTTTGTCAAGATGATACAAATTCTACTAGCATTAAAATGCCTTCAAGATCTACATTGTCATCTTGAATCTCTATTATCATCATCCCCCTGCCCTTATCCCACTCTAAGTGGGGTCGGCACAACATGCTATAAACATGCTGTCACATAATTTGGCTGCGTTTTTACGACCGCCTGCCTGCCTGACGTCGACTTACCTTAGTCGCCTTTTACGACACCTCGGTAAGAAAGAGGGTGGTCTATTCTACTAAGTCGGATACCACACGGTGGGTCGACTTACCTTAGTCGCCTTTTACGACACCTCGGTAAGAAATGAGGGTGGTAGTATTCTATTCAGCCGGATACCACACGGCGTACATTTGAATCTCTATTAATTGAAAAATAAACATTTTACCACTTACCCGTATTTAACAAAATTCGTCCAAAGGGTTGTTATCCTATCAATGACCAGTTGATCTAAATCAGACGGCTCCGCAGTATACGATACGTCAAACAAATAACCTAATTCGTCCGCGTGGGATGCACCTTTGAATGTTATATTTTTGTTAAGCTTCAAATTCATTCCTCCATCATAAGAAAATAAATATTGGAATACATTACTGGCACCGTTCTCTACATACTTAGGTAGGGTTGATTGTACAGGATAGTTGTAATAAAAGTCTGATTCGAAATCTATGATCTTTTCTCGGATGTCCTCGGTCATTTCCTCATCGCCTACGTAAAAACGTCTCACTATGTTATCGTATATCTGGAAATCCTCGTCAGCGTTAAAAACGTATCGTAAGTTATCGCTAAAGTAGCTGGCACTCTTAAAGTAACCACTTGGGTAGGCTACATCATTAAATATACCTTCCCTGCTTGTAAATCCTGCTAATATTGGTATGCCCTTAATTTTTGGTATGCCAAGATTCAATGGATGCTCAGTTAATATGCTTTCCAAGCCATCTAATTCGTCTTCCACGCATACTCTTAATATTAAAGACAGTTGTTTATATGCTCCTATCACTAAAGTTGGATCGGATTGTTCAAGATATGACATAGCCTCTGAAACGTTTTGCGTTACAAAACCTAACGTTTCGGCAATTCGCAAAGCGGGTGTTCCGTCCAAATCTGATATACCTCTAGGTTTGTATAGAGTGCTGCTTTGTATTATTGCTTTATTGAAAAATCTCTCTTGCTTAGACAGAAGGTGTACATCTACGGAGGAACCGCCAGCGCTCTCTCCCATTATTGTTATATCACTCACGTTACCACCAAAGGAGGCTATGTTTGATTTGATCCATCTGAGAGCTAGCAGTTGATCTTTCAGACCTTGGTTTCCGGGTACCTCTGGCGTTCCCAAACACATGAAGCCGTACGGTCCAACCCTATAATTTAAAGTTACAATGACAACATCATGTCTGACCAGATATTTCGGTCCGTACAAGTATCTCCAAGCATAGCCGTGGTCGTACGCGCCGCCGTGTATCCAAACAAGGACTGGCAATCTGTTTTGAGAGGTGGCCTTCGGTGGGACGTACACGTTTAAACGAAGACAATCCAAATTCCCCATGAAGTTTCCGTTCTCAATTTGAGGACAGACTACGGAGTCGTCGTAGGCGTCGTAAACTTCTTCGAATTTTGGAGACGGTGTTGAGACCTAAAAAAATAGGTTAGGTTAGATAAAGAACCCGTTCTCGGTCTCTGCATCTGGTTCTTCCGATGCAACAACAATTAGTCGAGAGATGCTCTAATAAGAAGATGGGGCTCTTCTTATCTCTATCTTTGCCATTTGCTGATGGCAAGGATGATGTACGATGAACAATGTACGAAAGTTACAGTAAGGTAAAGTACAAGTAGCATGTTAGAGATGGTGCTCTAAGGTTAAGGTAGGTTATGATTCGGTCTCCATCGATAGACGACGACGTATTAGGGGTTTTAAAAAAAATTTAAGGCCCTAAGGAGCCCATGATGGAGATTTTTTTCCTTCCATTTCCTTACGTGTCACGTGCTTCCAATGCATCGATGAAAAGGTTAAGATTATCTTTGAGGTGGACTGACCATCTCAAGAATGTCGTGGTTATCCGCTGGAGCTAACGGCACAATATAGTACCATGTGCTCGACAGATGACGTTTGAGGAAGAAAAAGATAACATATATCTTGATCCTTCATCATAAGCCATCCACCCGAATTATTAATAAAGACCAGTCTAAAGAAAAATATACTAGTCTACAGTAAGGTTTAAATTAAGTGTAAGTATGCTTATATGTAAAGCAATTATTTGGATGATAAAAATGCTTGGATTTGAAAATCCTTTCAGCTTCATACACGACTGCGGTTTAATAATGTAAAACTGAAGATGATTAAAAGATTGACCGCCGAATTTCTCACTAGCTCTACTCAGCAAGAGCAACTTTTTGGAACCAGTTGTAGCTTCATTAATCATATTGATACTTGACGATTCAAAGTTACTTGCAAGAGCTTATTTGAATGAAGAATAATTTGATTTGTAAGAACAAAATTAACTCACCCCAAAAGGCTTGTTCTGGTCCACAACACCGTATGGTATCCCAAGAAACATGTAATAGTCTCCATCACTAGCCCTTAGACCTCGTATCAGACCCTGCTTCGTCTGGACAAGAGGATCTAACCTGACCTTACCCTGGCTTAAACCTATGGATAAAATTAAACATAACAATACCCACATCTTGGCGTTCGCAGATTCTGAACTTTAATGATTACCGATTACCTTTTAAGGGTGCATCAAAACTTGCCGCATCGAGATATCGCTTATCTGTATATCTAGATGGTTGGAATATACGGGCAATTATCCGCACCGTGATCGTGGCGTTAAATATGAGTTCGATGAAAAATTATAACATACTCGCCTCCCTCTTTCTTACTTAGGTGTCACAAAAGGTGACTAGGGTAATTTGACGTCAGGCAGGCGGCCGGCCATAAAATACCTAGCCAAATTATGTGACTACATGTTTATAACATGTTGTGCCGATCTCACTTAGAGTGGGATAAGGGCAGGAGGATGATGATTCTTTCAAAATTCAGTTGAAATTATAGTAGTCAATTTAAATACGGTTTGAAAAAAGCTTTTAACGAAATGTACTTACTGACCGTTAAGGTGACTAAAGTTTTGACCTTGTGGTATACGGCTGATTAGTATAGACCAACCTTATTTCTAACCGAGGTGTCGTAAAAGGCGACAAAGACAAGTGCCATGCGGTAGCTGAGAGGCTGAGTAGAATAGACTACCATCATTTCTAACCAAAATGTCGTAAAAAGCGACTAAGGTGAGTTAATTTCAGGCAGGCGGTCAGTCGTAAAATTCTCAGCCAAATCTTGTCGCAACATGTCTATAGCATGTTTTGCCGACTCCAATTAGAGTGGGATAAGGGCAGGAGATGAATGTGCATAAGCTACAATTGTAACAAATTAGATCAATATTGCTTTAACGGATTTGCCGTGAAAGTATAACAGAAGAAAGCGTGCTCCAGTGTGCTTAGTGCGAGTTATTTTGGACCTACTCAATCGCGTTAGCGACAATTTGTATTACGCTGAAATAGCGACATCTAGAGGCCTATGTTACAGCGTCAATTGCGTTACGCGAACGTGATTGAGTTGTTTAAAAAAACTCGCGCTAACCACACTGTTCAATAACTAACTGTTCCGTTCCATTTCTACGCCCGTATGTTTTCGCATCTTACATAATACGAGATCTGTTCATACAGATTTCAATAATCGCATTGGTAACATACCTTAAACATGTTTATCTTTTACAAAAATTGACAGTCATGTGAATTGAACCGCATCTGTTAAGATAATGGGCCGATTGACAAGTCACTACATAGTATAAAACAAATCCTCTAAATCCCTATGTATGCTTAAATATTTAAAACTACGCAACAGATTTTGATGCGGGTTTTTTTAATAGATAGAGTGATTCAAGAGGAAGGTTTATATGTATAATAATATTCAATACCAAGTAGAGAAATACTGTAATTTTTGAGGTTTCTAATGTGATGTCGTAAATAATTACATTTTTTTCCGCTTACATTGCAAACGCAGGCTAAACCCTACGAGATTTATCAAAATAATATAGTAAGTAAGAATCCGCGATGGTATATGTCTATCTCGTATGGATAACCCACAATAGCATTTTTTGTCATTTTCTTTTTACGAAAAATAATGTCTTACTATCGAAGCAATTTTAAACAATACAGCATCTCGTCGCTCTTTCAAAAGTAACCTCTAAAGAAAAAATGTTTGAATAATTTATAGAATTAGGCGTTACATCATTTAAAAAATTACCGAACAAGGCTCGGTCACCTAGGTGCTTAATATTTATTTGTCAAACCAAATCGCCAAAACTGACATACCAAAAACAGAAAACTTAGCGTAGACAAGTTAGGTGACCTGACCACAAATAAAGGGATCAGTGAAATGGACAAAGAAGAAGAGAAATCGCCTTACCTGAAGAATAAAGTCACATTACCTATACCTAACATGAGAAATGACTTTATTCTAAGATAGGGCGAAATAATAAATCCTGTTGCAATAGTAATATTTATTTCCTGTTGATAAACTTCAACCTAGTCCAGTTGGCTTCAAAGAACAGCCTCCAGAAGGTCAATCTGCTGTTGTACGGTCGCCGGTGCACTGTCAGTTCGGATCCAATCTCCAGGTATACGTGAGTGTCCAGTGTAACTGGCGACCAGTGCACTGGAAGCAACGCACTAGTCTGCGGCGTCGGTTCTCTAGAAAGATATATTGATCCGAAGTTACTGGCAACACCGAAGACAAAACACCAAGAAGCCGCTTGTGGCGTACAGCCACAAATAATTCACAAGCAAACCATAGCTCTCATGTTGTATGGTTTTAAATACCTAGTAGTGAGCTATGGATTAATAAAAATGTTATGCGAAATAGGCATACAGGAAATGTAATGTATGTGACAATATATTTCCTGTATTTCGCTCCCCCCGTTAAAATTCGTATTATATAAGCTGAGGTATTTTTCTTTGTATCCACTCTCACTTACTTTTACCTGTTATTATCATGTAGTCAATTAAATATACATTTGTTATTCATCACGTCATATCATTAAACACCTTCAGTTCAATTGCGTACCGTACATCCCAGAAACGCAATACCGCTCATCAACTAAATGGTTTGACCAATTGAGTCCCGGAACCTCGCATAGCAACTATGGACTCTAACAAAAACGTGTGAAAACACGTGATCCACTCGAGGATAGAGACTATTCAGAAATATGATCTTCAGTAATGAAGAAACGACCGGAAAGAGTTTTCTTTTTCGCTATCATAAAGAACAACCAAAAGCGAGTTTATTGATGTTCCGATCTAGCCAAGAGGCTAATAAGCAACTTAAAGATTACCTAAACTGATATCTAAGAATAGGTCCTGTGACTTATCTTAGTCTTTCTTGTTATGCGAGACACTTTGTTCTTGTGTTCTTTCAAGTAGCACTAGCACTACACTATCATTATATTAAAGTAACTCAAAAGGTTTTGTCCTTTTCAGTCTTCTTACGAGTCTAGTGTTATCGAGAAGCTTGATGGCCTCGATGTTCACGTGATGATGAAGCCTTTGCTCGTGGGCTTCAATGTACTTTTTTATAACTTTATTAACAAATCAACATGAAGATGTTGATGAATGTGTTCATTCTTTAATTGACCGGAAAGAGTGAGAAAGATAAAGAACTTCATGTACTGGGATTGCATTTAGGATAAGAATATCTATAATAAGTTACCCGTATTTGACGAAATTGGTCCACAGTGTTGTTATTTGGTCTATCATTCTTTGATCATCAGGAGATGGTGGTTGATCTTCGTAAGATAAGTCGAACAGGTAGCCTATCTCGTCAGCATGGCCTGCGCCCTCTGCGGTGACGTTGTTCCTGTTCTTGACGAAGTTCCTTCCGCCGCTGTACGAGAACATGTAGTAGTAAATATCCGAAACGTCTTTCTGGACGTAGTTTGCGACGCTCCATTCAGCAGGATAATTGTAGAACCAGTCTGATTCGAACTCCATTAGATTCCAACGTAATGCTTCTGACGGTTCTTCGTCACCTAGAAATTGACAAACGGCTTTAGGTTCTTTTATCAGAATTACATTTGTGAAACAAAACAATTTGAACCAACAAGTGATTGATATCTTCCTAGGCCATCTTTGGGTTCTTTTGGTAGTGATTAGTAAAAGATACAATCACTGAAAGCTGATATTAAATCACGTTTGTACTTATGTCAAATTGTCGATGCAAGAAAAGATACTATAAGTTAAGTTAAAAGTTCAGCTAGTATTTATTATTCTTCTTTCTTACCTACATAAAAGCGACGAACTATGTCCTCCATATCTTGAAAATCATCGTCCGTTTCGAACACCTCTCGTATAATATTGAACACGTCTAGATCAGTAAACTCGCTGGGCTTTTTAGGAGCATATTTAACCAAGAACTCTTTGTTATTAAATCCGGCTAAAATTTTTATACCCTTTACATTAGGCATCTCCGTCGCAACCAATGGATGTTCGGATAGGAAACTTTCAATATTCTCGAACTCCTTCTCAACACAGGGTCTGAAAACTATATCTGATTCTTCTGATTTTTCGATTACTAATTTTGGATCTGTCCTCGACAAAAATGATACAGCTTCAATCAAACTATCCGTAGCAAAGCCTAATCTTTCTGCGATCTTAAGAGGCGCTGTGGTATCAGGGAAAACAACTGCACGCGGCCCCATTGCTGTACCACTTTGTAATATAACTTGATTAAACAACCTTTCTTGCTTAGCTCTAAGTTGTAGATCGACTGAAACACCACCAGCGCTCTCGCCCATCAGTGTTATTTTATTGACGTCACCTCCAAAGGCGGCTATATTATCGTTAATCCACCTTAAAGCGAGACGCTGGTCTTTAAGACCCTGGTTTCCAGGCACTTCTGGAATGCCGAGACACATAAATCCATAAGGACCCACCCTGTAGTTCAAAGTTACTAAGATGACGTCATGCTGGACTAAAAATTTAGGGCCGTACAAGAATCTTCCGGCGAAGCCCATGCTGAAGCCGCCACCGTATATCCAGACTAGAACTGGATGTTTGCTGTTAAAGGTCGCTTTGTTTGGCACATAGATGTTCAAATGCAGACAGTCCAGGGTGCCCGTGAGGGTGTTATTAAATTCCTCTCTCTGAGGACAAATTGCGGAGTCGTCGAACGCGTTGAACACTTGGTCAAATTTTGGATATGGTTCTGCAGCCTGGAAAATAATACAATATAATCCTGTAATAGATCATGGCATATCAAAGCTGTGATAGCCAGCATTGGGACCGTGCGACTCTCTAGAGACGGGACTTCAAACCCTTGGCAATGAGTTTATCTATTTAAACTTATTTGTCTAATTGATAATTGCAATTTAACACGCTTTTCGGTAAAGGAAAACATCGTGAGGAAGCCTGCATATCTCTAGAGAATTCTAGGAATATGTATAATCTGCCGATCCGCCTTGGAGCAACGTAGTAGTTCTTAGTTTCCCTAACCCTCATAAATTGTAAATATCAATTAAGAACACAATTTTTTTTAAGGAAACTCAAATGTTGTCCAGGTTTTCAACCACGAAACCCTAACGTAACGTAACTCATAGAGATCCAGTTTTCACTTACCCCAAATGGATTATCCTCCCTGACTTTTCCGAACGGTATACCCAAGAACATTGAATATTCGCCGTCTTCCGCCTTCAGACCACGGATTTGTCCCTGGTTGGTATTCACCATCAGGTCCGAAATGTCCCTCCCATGGATTTGAACCACAATCACTAACAAGACGAGAACCTTCATGTCTGTCTTTGTCGCAAGCTTGCGCTATCCCTTACTTGCAATCGCTATTATATAATTTGATAATATCTTATCATAATATTTATATTCATCTGATATCATCTTTTTTTTAGCTTTACCAAGTACTTGACAAAGTTATCCATTTAAGAGGTTTCAAATACCTATATATCCCGACGATTTCTATTATACTTTCATTTTACACCAGTAGCCGTGTGGTATTCGGCTAAGTAGAATAGTACCACCCTCATTTGTTACTGAGGTGTCGTAAAAGGCGACTAAAGTAAGTCGACCCGCCGTGAGGTATGGTTGAGTAGAATATTACCACCCTCATTTCTTACCGAGGTGTCGTAAAAGGCGACTAAGGTAAATTGACGTCAGGCAGGCGGCCGGTCGTTAAAACGCAGCCAAATCATGTAACAGCATGTTTATAACATGTTGTGCCGACCACACTTAGAGTGGAATAAGGGCAGGAGGATATATATTTAATTTTACACCATCTAAGTATCGACCTCATCGTTCAGTAGTGACATCGTTAAGTAAGGTACCCGCCGTATGGGATACCGTACGGCGGGTCAACTTACCTAAGTCCCCTTTAATGACACCTCGGTTAATTAATCAGGGTGGTATATTCAACTCAGTCGGATACCATACGGCGGACATCACTCGTAAGATAAGTGATATCAAAATTACTCCAGCGGATTGAAAAGCTTTACATATAGACAGACTTAAGCATTTATATTATTAGCATCGATTGGCAATTGTAATTAATTAAATGTGATTACAATCAATCAATAAATAATCATGCAAAGTAATTAAGTTAATGTAATTTATATCAGCTGTGATTGTCGGTGAGATCGTGTGACTCTTGGCATGATACTAACTCACCAGAGGGTCGTGGATTCGAATCCGGATTGGCACCAATCAGTTTATCTATTGAGGCCCCGATCCAGAGGTGGCGCACTCTGGGGTACAGAGTTGCTGCTGGCGGGGATGGGGGTAATGTCTTCATGGTTACCCTGTACTCGCCACCAGCAGCGTGGTAGAGCACTGTCAGGTTTTTAGTCGGTGAGAGTCCGACATACCCGCCGCTCGTCCCCGTCGGGCGGTGATGACCCATAATGGGTTTTCCTGACATAAAAAAAAAAAAAAAAAAAAAAATCTATTGACAAAACGGTAGATGATGTATATAATAGACAAAGTAGGAACTGACATAAGCTTGCGGCTCCTGCTTTGCGCTTTGCAAAAGTACGTAAGTCGTTTGTGGTTTTGCGATTTGGATTTGGTGTTTGTGATAGTGAACGTATGTAGTGCTTGTGTATTGTGGTGGCGGTTGTGGAAGTTTGTGTTGTGTTTTTACGAATCCTGCATGTATCTGATGAAAACGGATTGTCCACTCTACATTTAGCATTATATTTATTTTCTATTTTACTTCATCGCGGATTATAGCAAAATAATTTTATTATTACTTTTTTATTATGGATCTCCGCAAAGTAACACTTAATTCTATAAATTTTTCACTTGGTAATCTAATATAGAAAGAAAGAAAGCTTACTATACTCTTGAAGATTATTTAGAAGATAAGAATGTGTGGATATAGCTCTCTTTGAACCTGTACAAGACAGTAACGACTTAATGTAAATAGTATTAATAATTATATTTTTAAAAGAGCAACCGCCGAGTTTCTTGCTGGCTCTTCTCGGTAGGAACAGCTTTCCGAACCAGCAGCAGTAGAGTTGGCGATTCAAAAGCACTTGTTCACTAGTTTCTTTGAATAAAGAATATAAAAAAAAGAAACCTCGGTTTTGTTCGTGATATTTCAAACTATGAAAACAGTTCAAAGCTTAACACAGTCAAATGCTTTATGTAAATCAAATAAAGCCGAACCAAACAAAAACATTTAAAACATACGTCGTTCTTTTTGTTACAATGACCCGGTTGATTTCCATCCGACCCTGACCTTTATATCAGACCTTGGTATATGTTATTCCAATATTAACTAATCTCGTAGTTTTTAAGGTTAATTTGTTTTTAACGGCCATTATGAATATTGATGGTATTGTGAACAAATCTTTATGACATGTTTAGCAAATTAAATGGCATTCCGATATCGCTAGAACTGGTATCGTCAGAAAGTATTGCTGAGTAGTAGTTTTATACTTTGTTATTTAATGAGTCAACCTCCCTCGAAATAAACTGAGGACCATACAAAGTTCGCGGGGACCCAAGCGCCACAGGATCGAGTGATCCCTTTAAGATACCTAGGAATATGTCCAACTGTGGACGTCCATCGGTTCAAGATAGATGATGATCAGCTGCAGTATCCGAAGATTGTGACCGTATGATGGTTCCGACGGGATCACACGCTCGAACCCTCAGGCAGGCACCATTGATTTTCCTAATACGCCTTGTACCTATTGTACGTAATTGATATTTTCAATTTATCACACGATTTTCGGTAACGGAAAACATCGTTAGGAAACCTGCATATCTCTATAAAATCTGGTTGAAATTTTAGGTTATGTGTAGCTTAGCAATTTATACGAAGCGTAGTGGGTTTATGCTCTAATCCTTCTCTCCAAATATGGAAAGAGGAGGCAAAAGCCCAGTAGTGAGATAGTAACAGAACGTGACTTGTATTATTTCCAGTGATGTCGAAGTTCGCTGTGCGCGTGGACGCCGCGGTATCAGCGCTTGGCGGCGGGGCGGGCGCCGGTCTGGATGAGAACGACTTTATCGACGCCTCTCGTCTCGTATACGACGCCGTGAGGGAGATACGGCGCGCTGTCCTCATGAACAGGGTACGTAGGTTCAGTCCTGGACTTGCGGGTAAAGATTACACAAGAATTGATAAAGTCAACAGTCTAAGTCATATTATTGATATTCTGTGTCGGAAACGAGAGAAGAGGGTTCTCCGATAAACATACGTTACAGTCAATATTACTCCCATCATAACGTCCTTAAACATGTTTTAAATCCATGGCAGACAGATGCCAGACCGTGTAAGATACATGCCAGTCCGTGTCAGACTGACAACAATTCGCAACTATTTACTACAGCGAGCTTTGTATTATCGTGCACATGTTAGAGAACTGTGCTGTTCTAATTTAGGGTGCGGTAGGTCTATGTCTACATATATTATACTGGTGTATAAAGTTCTCCCTGAAGTAGCGATGGGCGGCCATAGTGCAGAAAACCGATGGGCTTTAGGGCCTTAAGGTGTTGTAATGGCGACCCCGCAGAAAACATAGCTAAAGATCGTGGAAAGCTACTGGATACAAATAGCACAAGATGTTTAGCAATGGATGTCTATCGGTTGACGATGATGATGATGATGATAAATATGTGTAGGATGAGGAAGAGTTAGACCCTGATGACGTGGAGTTGGACGAGAACTACACACTGGAGACGAGGAGCAAATGTGAGGAGTATAGCCTTCTGTGTGTGGTTCGGATTCACGGCATGATATGTGGTCGTCATACATGTAGTAGAAATCTCTAGGTGCAGTTGTTAGTTACGTAACAATGGTGAATTTACTGGGCCCTATTAAAATTCCCAGTGGCAATATTTGAAGTTTGAATCTATAGTGCTTTCGAACGCTCTCATAATTATTTGCAATTTGACTTAATATCGTTTTAGCCTCCTACAATATAAGTTTACGTAACTTAAGTAATAAGTTTTGCTGGGCCCTCGTGAAATTCCCATTGGCAATATTTGAAAGAAAGAATCTATAGAGCTTCCGAACGCTCTTACAATTATTTGCAGTTTGACTTAACTTTCGTTTGAGCCCCCTAGAAAATTTTCAATCACTTAAATTTAATAAAAAATTAAAAGTTTATCCGCTGTTTCTCAGTATTGGGAACATTCCGAACAAGTGTTAGCATTATTAATCTTATATTGATTATTTAATATCTTTGATTATTCAAAAGTGCTTTATAAGCTTATTTTAATTTGATTTTTTTTTTTTTACGGTTCATCCATGATAGTTAGCTATTAATTTCGTTTGTAGAATTCAAGGCCCCCAGAAAATTTTTAATTACTTAACCAATTATTTTTTTCATATAATTTTAAAGTAGCTGACGTATTGTAAAGTAAAATAGTTACTAAAAGGCAGCTATTGATTCGTTTGAGGATTCGAGGCCCCCAAAAGATTTTCAATTGTTTAATTAAATATTTTTGTTTGATTTATTAATTGATTAGCAGAGCACCAAGGATTGATGCTAATACAATAAGTAAACTATGATGTTTATATAACAATTTAAAGGCCCTCTAAAAAAATTTAAATTATTTTTATAATCAAATTCAGTGGCCCCCACCAAAAGTAAATAAACTTTGGCCGACTTTATATGACCAATAGTTACCAAAAGCTACTAAGCTATTTCTTTAACAAAATCAGACCCCCTAAATGAGGCCCCCTAAAAATGTTGAATAATTATTTTTACTGGATTTAGTTTTAAACGGATCCAGAGGACCCCTCCAAAAGGCCCTGCTATTGTTAAGTGACTTACATCTGTTTAACATTCGTGGAATATAGAAATATATACCTCCATGTGCGTAGTGGTCATAGCATGTTTTCAGTGTAATACATATATATGTAAAACATATGTGTTGGTTGGTTCATCGCATGATTTTTTTTTAGCGAATAATAAAAATGCTATATGTTTGATAGATATCGAAATATTGCAGTGTTCTCAGAGACGATATTTTACAGGATATTTCTATACTTATTATAAAACAAAATCCCCAAAAGCTGTCTGTCTGTATGTGATCGATTTTCTAAAAATCTACTGAACGGATTTTTATACGGTTTTTACTAAAATATAGAGTAGTTATTAAGAAAGGTTAAGGTTAATAGTATATTATGGTTTTTGTAAATTGTAAAAGGTTACGTGGTTGTAAAAAAACAACTCGTCTCCTAACAGATTTAGTCGTGTGCGCCGTAAACCAACAGAGATAGACTAAAGTAATGTACTAGAGAATTGTAAATCTACAAAAATACTATGAAAAAGTCCGCGACAGCATGTCTCTATCTCGTATGGTTAACTTACAGTAACTACTTTATATTAAAAATTTCAAAAATACACTGATTTCAAGCTTAATATAATTCTATAAATGTTTAAAGTTTTTGTTATAATTTTACTGCTAAACGGATAGTTTGCTATAATTAAGCCCGTTATAAAAGCTTGCAGACAGACAGACATTTGTATTTATATTCAAACTATAGACCTCGAGTTAAATTTTGCAAATTTCGAAATCTACAAGCAAATTTGATATTTATTGATTTTTGTTTATATCTCGTGGGATTTACTTAAATGTTGTGAATGTCTCCATCAAATGCTAATAATTATTTTAATTTGGTTTTTTATGCTCTATTTATGTTGTTATTAATTTATATCACTCATATAAGGCGTGTCGAGCGGTTCGTCGATACTTTATTACATTTACAAAATATATTACGGTAGGATTATTAATGATTCCTTCATATTCATTCTTTATTAATTACTTTACTATATCCTATTTAATAATTTGAAACCCTCATTAATAAATAAATATACGTGACACACACACGGTCGTCCGACCCCAAAGTAACTTAATACTTGTGTTATGGTAGACAACTGGTGAATATATACTTATATATTTTTTAAATACATACTTAAATACAAATATACACCCAGGCTCGAAGATCAACAAATTCATTTATAGAAAATGTTGGCCCTCGGCGGGAATCGAACCCGCGACCCGCGGTGCTATAGGCAGGGTCACTACCCACTGCTCCAACGAGTCAGTCAATTCTTAATGACTTCAAATGTTTCATTTAACTCATCTTTTTTAATTTCTTGTTGAATTTGAAACTTTCATTTATTAATTGAAACCTCATTTATTACGTCACACCCTTATTAATAACTTCAAATGTTTCATGTAATACTTGAACCCGTCTTTTTTAATTTCTTGTTGAATTTGTTGAAACCTTCATTTATTAATTGAAACTGTCAATAATAATTTGTAACCTTTATTAATTATTGAAACACCTTATTTATTACTTCACACCCTCTTTACTGAAACATCACATTAAGTACTTGAATTCTAATGTTTTGCTAATACATCTCATAATTCTTTTGAAACTTATTTATTACTGAAATACCTCGTTAATTACTAAACACCTCATAATTATTTAGAAACCCTTATTTATTACTGAAATATGTCATTAATTACTTGATACCCTATTTTTTGTCGCTGCCCTCATTTATTTATTGCTACCTTCATTTATTTATCGTTACCCTTTTTATTACTTAACCCTCTTAATTTTAATTTGTACCCCTTTTGACTTTAAATATTCCCTATCGTGCTTAATAAATTTGTAGTAGACATTCCTTCTTAATCGACGAACCGCTCTAAGCCCCCATTGCATGCGTCCATGTGTTTATGTGCGTGTGTGTGTCTGTGCACGTGTGTAGACGAGCGACGACCTCGACACCGACACGGAGTTCGAACCCGTCGAAGACATGACCATGGAGACCAGGAGTCGATGTGAGTACAAACATACATACAGCGTAACACGGAATACAGAAAACTACCAGACGCAACGACTAAAACTTGTGTAGACATGTATCTTGTCTAATATACAGGTTGGGTCCATACGACATTAATTTTAATTAATTAATTGATACATACACACCTCAGCACCCTACATAAAAAATAATTTAATTCAGTGAAAGATTTTACGTGTTTTACAATAATAAACACAATTTATAGAGATCAATGACCGTACACGCTAATCAAACCTTGACCTAAATACGGTAACTGTTAATACGGTATAACTTAACAGATGCGAGCGAGACAAAACTACAATGTTGTCTCCTGTTTTTTTAACAAACGCGCCAGTAACAAGTCAGTTAACCATTAAACGATATTTTAAAAGATTAAATTATGCCAAAGTTATCTTATCATTAGATTCATTTAATGTATCATCCTTTATAGAACTAGACTCTGTCCGCGTAGACCGTAGTCCTGTAGTAGCTTCTGTCATTCACCAACCCTGCAAATAATTTCATCACAACCCTTAATACATTAATTATACATTCTAATAGCTTATTTAAATTTATCCAGTCAACAAAAACAGAAATATATAAAAAAAAATCCTTAAATAGCTCTTTCGACGTAAGCCAAATGTGGTATGCTTAGAAGTGCGTTGCATCTGGTTTTTCTGTGTCCTGAGTAAAGAGCATGTTCTTTTATTTATGTTTTATAGAAATATTAGTATTTTATCACAATCTTTTTATCCTTGTAGAAATTGAACTTTACTGTTGTTGAATTCATTGTAGAAATCCAACTCTCTGTATAAGACTGGTATTATATTAGATGTTTTTGATCATATGTTACTCAAGAGATATATCATTTTGATGTACATATCATAAAATGTACCTGATGAAATGTATCTCATAAGATGTTTTTAATTCTGATGACTTGTATCCCATGAGATACATATCTCATAATACATATTTATCTACTTTGATACTATAATACAAAGATTATAAAACTGAAACCAAAATTCTTATGATAAAATTACGCCAAAAATAAAAAATTAAAAGTTTTATTACGATACAGGTCTTGTATGGACACCTGTATCATAATGTAAATTTTTAATCATAACGATACACCTAGACAACCTCCAGCTGGACCGAGGAGGTTGAACCTCTATCATAAAAACAAAGGTTTCAATGAACGAGTCCGCGGCGACGCAACACGCATGCGCAATCGATGTTTGCGCCTTGGCGCTAACATTTGACATTTAATAAATCTTTTCAATATTTAAACAAAGTTTGGTTTTTATTAATATTGTTTTACGTATTACAGTATGAGAGTAGATAAAGTAGTGTATGACACTGTATATCACTTGGTCTTATTATGCAACAGTATCATAATCTACTATTACGTATCACTTGAGATTTAGGTATTCCATCAGATGTACCTTATATGATATATCTCCATGAGGGGTTTCTGATCTGTACCTCATGAGATGTTCCTCATTAAATTTATTTATTGAGGTCTTTCTAATCAGACCTCATTATCATTAATCTCATACCCTCATGTTATCCGTTGGCAGCGAGCGCACACACAGGCGAGCACGGCGTCGACGAGTATCCGGACATCAGCGGCATTACAAACGCGAGGGTGAGGTTTATTTTCATATAGCGTATCCCGTCTATGACTATGGGACTCATAAGAAAATTCGTACATCATCTTGACCCCTCCCCCCTTCTTTTCTGTTCTCCTGTCATAGGATTATACTCCACCAACTCCAGAAAAATTATGCCACTCCCCTTCACGATGTCTCATTACAAGTGTCATATAGTTTGTAATTTAGTTTTATGGGCCTCATATGAAAGCTCAGTTGCTCAGCGGGCGATGGAAGGAGTTATGTTTGTAGTATCTCTACGTGATCAATGAGGAAATCAGTAGAAGAACCAAAGTCACCGACATAGCTCAGCGTGTCGGAGCTGAAGTTATTTTGGCATATAGTGTGGAGAACCGATGGGCGTTGGGGTCTTAAGGTCTTGGAATGACGACGCTGCACTGGAAAACGCAGCGTCGGTAGACCCCCTACAATATTGATTAACGACCTTTAAGGTCTCGGGGAGCTCTAAATCCAAACGTCACAAGATAACGAATGTTTGTTTTTGCAAAACTCGTAAAACTAATCAATGAAATGATTTCAAATTTGAACACAATATATGTATGTATGTAAAAGTGTTTTTGTATATTTTTTATTTTACAAAATTTCCATGGGAACACGTTTTGTTTGGTTGACTATGGGACTCAATAGAAAGCTCAGAGTCACTTAGCGGACGATGGAGGGAGTTATGCTTGGTATCTGTACGTGAAGCTGAAGTGATTTTGGCATGTAGTGTGGAGAACCGATGGGCGTTGGGGTCTTAAAGTGTTGGAATGACATCGTTGCACTGGAAAACGCAGCGTCGGTAGATCCCCTACGATGTGGACTGAGGACCACCTTTAAGGTCTCGGGGAGGTCAAATCCAAGCGGCACAAGATTGTGTTGTGTGGGAAAGAGAAGAAAGGAGACGTATGTCCAGCAATGGACGTCCAGAGGTTGATGAAGAAAACGCGTCCCATATTCGCATGAGCAGCTACGGGTAGCCTTCGTAGGGTGGTCGCTATATGCGAATTAGTGTTAAAACCAAGTTAAAATTTAGTATGCATTAGTTTTAAGTAACTGAGTGGCCGAGCCTTGCTCGGTAATTTTTTTTCATTTATATAAAAATATTTGAAAATAATAAAAAAAAAAAAAACGCCGTGTGGTATCCGGCTGAATAGAATAGACCAACCTCATTCCTTACCGAGGTGTCGTAAAAGGCGACTAAGGTAAGTCAACCCACCGTGTGGTATCCGGTTCAGTAGAATAGACCCCCCTTTTTCTTACCGAGGTGTCGTAAAATACGACTATGGTAAGTTGACGTCATGCAGGCGGCCGGTCGTAAAAACGCAGCCAAATCATGTGACAGCATGTTTATAACATGTTGTGCCAACCCCACTTAGTGTGGGATAAGGGCAGGAGGATGCATGCATTTGGAAATAATGAAAAAAGGCTGAAGGCGCCGACATGTGAGATTCGAACCCGGGTTTAGCACATTTTCAGTTCACCCGCTACCCATCGGCTATCGCAACATTACGTTTGACAGCTAAAAAACTCCTTTACTTTCAATTCTCCATTATACCACATTTTTAATGCCCAATAACGGGGATGTAACTATTTTTTTAAATAAAACCTAGCTAGATCTATTTTTCTCCCCCAAAACCCCCTACATGCTGTATTTTAGGAAAAAAAAGCCGTTTCCAAAATTCTAAAAATTTATATTTACAAGATTAACTCATTTAAATACTAAAGATAATGCAATAACTTCGAAATATTCATTTCGATTTATGTTATATAGCATTATAAAACCATGGAATAGTTAATATGACTTACGTATCTAAGTTATGACCGCTATTTTAAAATTACTAATGTAACCCCTTTCTTCTATAACCCCCCATCCACTCCCCCTTCCCCCACTACAGGAGGCGATGCGCAAGATGACCGAGGAGGACAAGAGGAAGATCCTCCAGCAGGTGGAGCTGTTCCGCCGCGAGAAGATGACCTTCGACAACGAGGTGGCCAAGTGGGACGACGCGGGCAACGACATCATCATGCTCGCCAAGCACATGTGCATGATCATGCTGGAGATGACAGACTTCACCAGGTTAGTCGGCACACAACACTCGTTCACTCGCACGCGCACATGTACAATTAAGCACACCCAAACACGTAAACACGCACACGCACTAAAGCACAAATGTGCACTCACGCACGCACAAACGAGCACGCACTCGCATACGTATATGCATGCAAAAACACGCACAAAGCGTTTGTGCATGATCATACTCGAGATGGCTTTAGCACGCCACAGCGGTCGTCTCAGGAGGAGGAGAACGATGATAACACACGACTCCAAAAATAAACACTATATTATTTGTTCACTTTCATACCGTTATGTATTATATACTGTAACTAGCGGCCCGCCCCTGCTTCGTATGAGTATGAAATATTTCGCCTATGTCACTGGATAGCTATTACATTTTTTAACCATCACTTAGTGCAAAACACCGCTATAAAAGTTTTAACTTCAAAAACACGTTATCTATGATCCATGACTGTATTTGACCGTTTTTATCTCTTCCGACAGAGGCCGTGGCCCCCTCAAGACCACCATGGACGTGATTAACGCCGCCAAGAAGATCTCCGAAGCTGGAACCAAGCTAGACAAGCTCACCAGGGAGATAGCGGAACAGGTGACTACAACTTTCTAATTTATTGAATTCAAAATATTTATTGTTCAAATAAACTGTTGAACAACTTCTTTTGAATCGTCGACTCTACCGCTGGTTCGGAAAGCTGTTCCTACCGAGAAGAGCCACACACAAATTTGGCGGGTGCTTTTTTCAAAATATTTGTAAATTATCCAATCTAGTAAGTCAAAGGTTTGATTGGTTAATGGAAACCACCCACCATTATCCCCTCTAATATCTCTTTCCCCGAAACACCGCTTACAACTCAATAAACACAAAGTATGGAAAGAGACAGCCATTTTAAAAAAACCTGTGATTTGTAACAAAAAACCATTTATCCAAAATATCCAGAATCGTGTCCTTTTCTGCCTATTATTTCTTGAAAACTACATTTCGTCATAGCCATTTACCATTAGCTTCTTCATCTTCGGCTCTATCATCTTTAGCATCTCTATCTACAACTCTTGTAGCTTTAACTCCTCTTTATTTGCTAGGTTTTTTTTTATCTCTTTAATCGTCTAAATTCAGTACCTATATCCTGAGCACCTATATCCTCAGCACCTATATCCTCAGCACCTATATCTTCAGCTCCTTTATTTCTTAATTCCCACTGTCTTCAATCTCTCTATCTGTACTAGCTCCTTTATCTTAATTTCCTTTATCTCGATCTCTTTTATCTTTAGCTTCTCAATCTTCGGCTACATAATCTTCAGGTCTATTGTCTTCAGCTACTCTCTGTTCAGTTCCTATATTTACAACTCCTTTATCTTTTCTATCTGTAGCTCCTTTATCTTTAGCACCTATATCTTCAGCTCCTTTATTACTTTTTTACTATTGTCTTCAGCTTCTCTATGTACAGCTCTTTTATCTTCCTTTTCTTTGTCTTCAGCTCCCTAATCTATTATCTGCAGTTCCTTTCTATATGTAGCTCCTTTACCTTAAGCTGCTCTTTCATCACTTCCTCTTAAATAATAGCTCACTACTTTGGTCCTTAGTGCCCGGAGTCGTCGACCAAGCAGGATCTGCTGGCCTACCTCCAGCGGATCGCTCTCTACTGCCACCAGATCCAAATCACCAGCAAGGTGAAGGCCGACGTGCAGAACATCTCCGGCGAGCTCATTGTTAGCGGGGTGAGTGTGTGGTGTTAACACTAGTGTTAGAAATGAAGTCTAAATTCAATTTTCTCTTTTCAGAGTCTCTTTTTTGAGACATTTATCTGCTACTTAGTTTATTTGTCGGTTAACTATCCGACACTTTATCGGTAAATTCAATTTAAAATGAATAATGAAAACAAACAAATCCCATTGGAGAGTCACGCCGTGCACCTTACTGTGCACCGACAGCTTTCGAAAGAATGATTCTACCCTGATGGTTACTAATTAATCGATTATTCAAAATAAATCGATTTGTAGAAAATCGATCAACTTGACTAAGAGCCCGTGAACCCTGTATAAGACCTGTTACTGACTTTATTTAACTATAGGTTCAATTTAATCCTAGAAATCCCATAGGTCAGGGATCAGTGTGTATGACACACTGTTTTCCCTCATAAATCCCTATGTCGCTCCACCTACCCTCCTTCCAGTAAACGTCCCATTAAAATGGATTAAGCTCTTCTGGAAAATGTACTATTAACCTAAACTTTACGGAAGAATCGCACTCTTCAATCACTCGTCCCAAATTGTGCTATCCCACTTCTGATAGTGGTAATGTGGTTTCCAGCTGGACAGCGCCACGTCCCTGATCCAGGCGGCCAAGAACCTGATGAACGCGGTGGTGCTGACCGTGAAGGCGTCCTACGTGGCCTCCACCAAGTACACCCGCCAGGGAACCATCGCCGTGAGTACCGCTGTAACACGGACTGTAACTGTACTTGACTGTGAACTAGACTGCGAACTGTATCTGTACTTGACTGTCCACTAGACTGCGAACTGTATCTATACTTGACTGAGAATTTTAATCGGAACTTTATCTGTACTTGACTGAAAATTTGAAAGGGAACTTTATCTGTACATGACTTCAAACGTTTTCTGTACTTGACTGTCAACTAGACTGCGAACTATATCTAAACTTGACTGAAAATTTGAAAGGGAACTTTGTCTGTACTTGACTGTCAACTAGACTGCGGACTATATCTATACTTGACTAAAAAATTGAATACGAACTTTGTACCTGACGGAGAATTTGAATGGGAACTTTGTCTGTACTTGACTGTCAACTAGACTGCGGACTGTATCTATACTTGACTAAAAAATTGAATGGGAACTTTGTCTGTACCTGACGGAGAATTTGAATGGGAACTTTTTCTGTACATGTCTGCGAACTTTGTCGAAACTCGACTCCATGTCTTTCCAATGTTTGGATTATATATAGCTCGGACTATGACAAGTGTCTGTTTAGATCTGTATTGAAATGACACTATCTGCAATAAACTGACACTGTTTACTTCAAATATACTGACACATTAATGTGTATATGTATATATATATATATATATATGACACATAGGTCATGACAATGTCTATATATAATGGCACTGTAGTAATAAATATGACGGAATATTTTAATATTTTGTAATAAACTGACACGAATCATAGACTTTAATACCCATAAAGACCGTGACATTATGTGTCTGAAATACACTGACAATTTATAAATATGTTATTATTAATCATAAAAACATGAGTTTGCCTATAATAAACTAACAATACGCCTGTCTTTGTGTGCCGCTGTGTGATAAAAACGTATATCTATCGATATGTATGTATTGTTTATATTATTAAGACGAAGGCTTCTCTCGTTTTGCCGTAGTGCTGAATATAGACGCGCCGATATATACCATATATACATTGTATAATTATACAATCTCGAACAGTATAACAAAATATGTATAATTAAATATATGGGACACTTACACACACAGTCGTCCGTCCCCAAAGTAAGTAACTTAATACTTGTGTTATGACAGACAACTGGTAAATATATACTTGTATAATTTTAAGTAAATACTTAAATACACTTAGTATTGAAGAATTGACAAATTGTTCTTAGAAAATGTTGACAATAAAACTCAAAAAATAGTCTATGGTTGAATTTAATTGTAATAAAATGTAACATTTTTATATTACGATTGTTTTTATATGGGAAATTTTGGGCGTTCCGAATAATTTCTTATCAATAATATTTATAAATTAAAATATAAACAACCTGACTGAACTGACTGAGTGAGTCAGTTCGTGACCACGGTGGATGCAACTCTGCCGAAACGTTGAACCTTATACAAAGGTAACGTGATTATCGCGATGTGACCCGGTTGTTTATATTTTAATTAGTATGAATCGCGAAAGTTTAAAATCTACTAGTATTTATAAAATTATAAAAAAAAGGTGGTATAGCATGTGTATAAATTAAATTATATGGTTTTAAATTATAATTCTTTAAACAATTTTTGGTCGTTCGTGTCCGGATATTTAAAGTTGTAAAGAATATTTTTTTATCTATATATTCACCAGTTGTCTGTCACCCATAACACAAGTATTAAGTTACTCTAGGGACCGACGACCATGTACCGTGTCAAATATATTTTTATTTATTTATTTATTATTGGTTCGCTACCCCTGCTATTAAGTATTACAGCCTCAAATATTACCTAATTTGACATGTTTCAGTGCTATAAATTAAATTATAAGGGCTTAAATTTAAATTCTTTAAACAATTTTTGGTCTTTCGAGTCCGGATATTAAGTATTTATTTAATAGTTTATTTTATATATATTTACCGGTTGTCTGTCAGTCGTAACACGAGTATTAAGTTACTTTAGGGAGGAACGACCGTGTGTAATTGTCAAATATATTTTTATTTATTTATTTATTATTACTCTTCCACCCCCGCTATTAAGTATTAAAGCCTCAAATATAACCTAATTTGAAATGTTTCAATGCTACAAATTAATATGGTTTTAAATTAAAATTATGTAAGCAATTTTTTGGTCCTTCGAAACAGGATATTTAAATATGTATTGAATGTTATATTTTTATGTATTCACCAGTTCTCTGTCAGTCGTAACACAAGTATTAAGTCACTTTGGGGACGATATATGTTTATTATTTTTGGTTCGCCTGCTATTAAGTATTTAAGCATCAAATATAACCTAATTGGACATGTTTCAATGCTTTTTGGCGCTGGACAGAATAACTATGTAAGTTAACGCAATTATAGATTTATAAATGGTTTTTTTTATATATATTTGTTATGTATTTGAAAGTAGATGTATTTTCGGTATTTTTCGGTTATTGTCATTTTATTTATCCTCCCGATCTAAACTGAGCTACTTTACAAATGACAGCTAAATTAATCTCTCTATTCAATTTCTATTTAAGCCGTTTTCAATGCCCGAAAACAGGCATAAACAGAACTAATAGACATTTTCTAAATAAAACGTATGTACCGCGACGTCAGCGTATCTCAAATGTCAGGACTAGAACCAACTTAATAGTCAATAGTCAGTCGCTAATAAATACGCAAATTTGTAAGACGTATCATAATTAATATATCTCCTGCATTACTTTGATGTCAACTTCTCCAACTGCTCCACAATAGAGAAGTCCACAACTAAACAACATCAGCACAACGTAGTTAGAACTATTTATCGCCAAATTCTATAAATTACTTATATCGGTTTCCAAGTAAATTTGTCATCAGCTGCTTTATTGTAGCATCGCGCTGCAACCACCTTCTTTTCCTACTGTTGGGCATAATTTAAGGACATAGTGCGTCAGATACACTATATTCCAGTTATTATTTCGTCCGTCGACCTATTCATTGCTATAAACTGTCTCGTTAGGTTTGGTTTTTCTTCATATTTTTTTTATATTTTTTGATTGCATTTATTGTATAAATGGCTTAATGGCGTCGCCTTAGCAAATTTATTCTTTTAGCTTTTAGTGACTTGTATATTATAGTTTATTAATTGCATGGTTAAATCACATATGTTCCCTTCCTCTAGTCCCATATTTATTCTCGCAATAGTCCCATATCTTACTTTCCACTGGTTCTATATATTTCTTCCCTCTAGTCCTATTTCTTCCCTCCCTGCAAATTCTTACTTTGGTTGCATATCTTCCCTCTCTTTAGTCTCATATCCTCTAGTCCATAATCATCTCTACCTGTAGTCCCATATTCTTCCTCCCTTTAGTCCCATATCTTTGGTTCCTTTGATCCTATGTCGTCCTTCCTTCTAGTGCCATATATATTCTCGCTCTTGTCCCATATTTTAACTCTCTCTAGGCACATATCCTCCCTCCCTGTAGTCCCATATTCTTCATCCCTTTAATCCCCTTTTCTTCCCTCCTCCACGTTCCATAACTTCTTCCCTTTAATCCGATAATTTTTGTCCTTCTAGTCCTATGTCGTCCTTCCTTCTACTGCCATATCTATTCTCGCTCTAATCACATATTTTAACTTCCTCTAGTTTCATATCTGCTCTCCCTCTAGTCCCATATCTATTCTCGGTCTAGTCCCATATCTTACTTTCCACTGGTTCCATATATTTCTTCTCTTTAGTGCTATATATCTTCCGTCCCTCTAGTTCTATATCTTTCGTCCCTATGGTCCCACAGGTATCCCTCCCTTCTTCCAATCTTATATCCTCCCTATTTGTAATCCCGTATTCTACCTCCCTCTAGTCCCATATTTTCCCACCCTCTGGACATGTATACCATATATCGTTGCTAACGCTGTCGTGTGTTGGTGCGGTGCGGCACGCAGTCCCCGATAGTGGTGTGGCGCATGAAGGCCCCCGAGAAGAAGCCGCTCATCCGGCCCGAGAAGCCGGAGGAGGTCCGCGCCAAGGTGCGCCGCGGCAGCCAGAAGAAGCAGCCCAGCCCCGTGCACGCACTGGCCGAGTTCCAGAGCCCCGCCGAGAGCGTCTAGTGAGTGTTGGTAGGGGGGACGAAGGGGGGGGGGGTGTTGGTACACTCCTTGAGAGAAGACGGATGGTGCTGTAGATGTTAAGTTGCAGAGCCTGGTTGAGAGTGTCTTGTAGTGTTAGTTAAGGGAGGTTGTGGTGGTGTGTGTGAAGTGATCGTGTAAGCGGGCGGGCGGAGTAAAAACTCCGCTGAGTAAAAACTAAAACTGAGTAAAAACTCCCTTTTTTATAGGGGGTGGGTATTTACGGGAGAAGGGGAGTATTATTTGAGGGAGAAGGAGTGTGCAACTTCTTTACAGAAGTCAGATGCTGGTGTGGAAGATTCTGACGTGTACAGCCCCATCGAGAGCGTCTAGTGGGAATTATTTAATAGTAGGGGGGTGGAGGTGTAGCCAAAGAAGCCTAACTGTGTTAGTTAAGAAGATGCTAAGTTCCAGAATCAGGGTAAAAGCAGAGTGTTATTCGAGATGGGGGTATTAATTACAGGTTGTTGGAAAAGGGGGTGGCGTGTAAGTTGGGTTGAAAGGGAGAGGAATATTTACTGGAGACGGATATGTTGGGGGAGAGCAATTTATTTAGAGAAGTAAGGTTCTGGTGTAAGATTCTGAGGTCAAGAACCAGCCAGAGCGTCTAGTGGGAATTATTTAGTCAAAGACGCCCAACTATGTTAGTAAAGAAGATGCTAAGTTCCAGAACCTGGGTGAAAGCGTCCTGTAAGTGTTACTTGGGATGGGGGATGGTCGAGATGTATTAATTGGGATAGAAGGGTGGGAGTACCAGTTGGTGGAGAAGAGGGGGGAGTATAATTTGGGGGAGGGGATAATATTTACGAAAGAAAGTAACTAATATTTGGGAGAGAAAAGGGGAGCAATCTTCTTATATCTTTATAAAGGCCTTGGTGTAAGATTCTGAGGTACAGAGCCCTGTCAAGAGTTCATGCAATTAGGGGGGAATATGGGGAGAAAAGGGGGGAGGTAAAGTCGGAGATGCCTGAATCCATTAGTTCAGATGCTTTAGATATTATGCCATAGTTAAGAAAAAATCTATAGCCTGAGAATTTTGTATTACTTGGGGGAAATATGGGGGGGGGATTGTTGTCGTTGCTACAACCGACTCACACTTGACCGTAAAATTTCCTAATCTATAACATGTTTGTTTTCCAGACGCCGCTCGCATCGTACGTCCGGACGGATCTCTATTTATATATAAAATACTTGGCTGTATGGTTCGGAAGCGGATGTTAATGTAGTTTTTTTTATTATATCGGCACACTAAATATTTATTCATGTAATTTATGAGTATCATAAACAAAATTGTGAGATGATTTCCCTTAAGTATATTTATTACAAAAATTTTGCTTCTCACAGCTTAAAAAATATTTCTATATATCGTTTTTGAATTCGCCATTTTTTTTTTTTGGTTAATTTTAATTTAGCTTTTAATAATGTATATTACATCGTACTGATATTATAAATGCAAAAGTTGAGTATGGATGTTTGTTACTCTTTAACGGCGAATCCACTGAACCGATTTCGATGAAATTTGGCACAATTATATATTATCGCACGACAACAGTTAACGCGAAAGAAATTGCGGGTAAATAAGTTACATTGACTAATACTGACAATAGACGAACAAACCTGCAAAATAGACCAGCGGCAAAATTGGATTTCACATCAATAAATATATATAGTACTCAAATTTCAACTTTGCCTCTACATATATCTGTAATCAATCACGCTTAGTATTAAAGTGACCTAATTCAAAAAAGTTGTTTTGGTTTTAAAGAGACTAAACTTGGAAGAGCTAGAATGGCTTTTTAATAGATGGTATTAGAACAAGGATTACAATGTATCTTAAACAATTTAGACTAATTTTGAATTAGGTCACTTTAATACTAAGAGATATATTCAAGTATGACATAATTTTTTATAATTTCATTAGCATTCCACTTATATCTATAAGCATTAGATATTCCAAATAACTTATGATTTTGATATTAAAATCAGATATCGTCATATCGATATGGTTCAAATACCTTGATTTAAATCGCGATGTAATAACGCGAAGCGCCATCTAGATTTAGAAATAATAATTAATATTTTATTTGCGATTATTATAATTTTGTCAGTGAAATCGCTTCCTAAAACAAGCTATCGGTATTTTCGTGCCGTTATAAAAATTAGCAAAATTAAAATTTGTAAAAAAAATCGTGTTTTCATTTAGGCGGGAAAATTTAGTGTTACAAATAACCTTACTTACATCCCGATGTAATAACGCGCAACGCCATCTAGTTTTACAAACGTAAATTAATATTTTATTTGAAATTATTATATTTTTTTATTATCGCTTCATTAAGCTATCAAAATTCAAAATTAAGAAATGTTAATTAATATTTAATATATTGGAGTTAAATCGCTTAAAAAATTAAGCTATCGGTTTTTTTATTGCCGTTACAAAATATAAATTTGTAAAAAAAATTTAATTTAGGTGGAAAAATGTAGAGTTACAAATATCTAAACGTACATCGCGATGTAATAACGCGCAACGCCATCTATTTGTACAAATATTAATTAATATTTTATTTGAAATTATTACAATTTTTTTATTATAGCTTCATAGGTCGAGCTATAAAAATTCTTGCCGAAATAAAAATTTCCAAAATTTAAATTTCCAAAAAAAAATACTCAACGAATTTGATTTTAGGCGGGAAAATGTAGTGTTAAAATAAGGGCAGCCAAATTTTTTAGGAAATCGTTTTTGTATTAGATATTATTTATATATTGGTAAGGAATTTTGTATCGCGTTTTAATATTAGAATATGGGAATGGATTTAAAAAATGGCGGCCAATATATGGTTTAATTTTTTTTTAATCCTTTCTCATTTGAAATGTAAATGAAACTCGTTGAAATTTAATAACTTATTTACATAAGTATGACTATATTTTTAAATTCTATTTTAAATGTGAACTACAATATAAACTTCAAAAATTGACTGAAATCAATAGAAAATCAAGTTTTTTTTTTAATAAAATTCGATTTCTTAATAATAGATTCGTATTTTAATAGATTTTTATAAAACTGGCGGTAGATTAACACGTGTATTAAAATTATATTTGAAAAATTTTGAATATGTATTTAGAAACAATAAAACAACAAAACTGAATGCAATAAAAAGTAAGGTTTTTTATTCAATTAAAAAAACACAATACATTTCAATTTCATTTCAATATTTTAAATATGAAATAAGGGACATTGACTAAACGCAATACAAAACTAAGTTTATAAAATAACAAGTTTACATTATTATTTTCATAGACGTTTATAAAACAATGGCGGTAGTTAGTCAAAGTATTCTGACATATGTCATCTATCACAGTCAGCACGTTGTCGCGGTGGCGAGAACACGTCTGATGAGTGTAGAAATATTAAAGACTAATTTTTATACACACGCAAAATGTGTTTATGTATAAAAATACACATTTTGAATGTGTATTTTTATGCAACAGTCGACTTTGTTTGGCGTTTTATTTATTTTAAAATCATTATCAAATTTTAACGAGTTTTATTTAAACTTAATAATAATTAAATATTATAGTGGAACGTTATAAGTATTATAGGTTATACTGTTTTAGATTATCCTAGTTGTTGTTTGCGAAAGGAATTTTTGACAAAGAGTTTAATTTGTCTATGGATTTTGTAACTGGACGTTTTTTTCAATATTATTTATTTGAGATGCAAATGGCAGTTAACATTTAAATTTATTATTTTATATTTCTATTTTTTTTATATTTTATCTAATATTTTTTTAAATATTAAATTTAACATAAAAAAAATATTTAGTATCGTAAAGTTTGTATTATATATAAGTTTGTATTATATCTATATATCTACATACTTTTTTTTTATAAGAAATATGATAAGGTTTTTAAACTAAGTTAATAGGGGAAATGATTTATACATTTAAGCTTTTCTTTGCTGAGATCGACAATACAAGTAATAATATAATTATTTTGCTATAATGTGCGATATCATCAAACATTTACCGTTTATTATCTTATTTTTATCTTTTTCGTATGTAAATCGAACGCCCCACGTTTTTTCCACATTAATACTTATTTTTTTTTACTTTTTAGTTTAATTTTTAAAAGCATATTTTTTTTTTCAAATGTATTTATTCTTTTCCTTCGGATTTAGTTATACATGATTTGTTTCAAATAAAAATATAATATAGTATTTGTTACTTTATAATTTTTGAGCGCCATCTTGAAAATATGACGAGAAATTATTTTTCTACGGAGAAAATACTTTCGCAAACAATTTTATGTATAATTAAATTAACTAATTTTTACAAGTAGTTATTAAGAATAATAAAATTCATAGCAATATTATTAAGATATTGAATACGATTTTATGAAGTTTCAAATAATAAACGGTCTAATACAAAAAAAAATACTTAATCGATATTTTTCGTTTCACGTCTTTTGATACGAGTTTACATAAATATTATTAATAATATGTATAATAAAATACTAAATTATATCTTATGGGATTTTATGTATTTAAAACCCGTGCGAGCCACGAGTATAATTATAAAGCGTTTTTGAAAAGAAATCATCTTTAGGAAAATTTAAGAATTCGTATTACGTGACAACCCGCCATTCCGCGGTGAAATAGCATGGTGGATCTAAGCTCTACAGTCTCTCGAAAAAGAGACAGATGTAGGATAATACGTTTTTTATTAGTCATTAATTGTAATCTAAAAATCAAAATTTATTACAATATATCGCATTCATATTAAAGTGACCTAATTAAAAATGCGTTCTGTGGCAAATAACAATAAAGCAGCGTAACGCCTAAAAAACTATTCAGAACTAAAGGGAAGCATAATTTGGAATAGCAAGTGTTAGCTTGTCGAAAATAATAAACGATATTCACTGCTTACAATGAATTTATTGTTCTTCCTTGCGAACGAAAATTGACTTATGCCTGCGTGATATTAATTTGTTAATTTTTTAATAAGTAATAATAAGGGAAACTAATTATTTGTTACTTTCGTAAAACAAAAATTGTTTTAGTGGAAAATTTAGTGCAGAATTTCTGTTTGTTAGTGGTTTTGAAAGGTGAATCTGGCAGGAAGTTTATTGAATTGTTGGCAACACTGGTCACCTGTCAGAATGTTTCCCGCCTCTTTTAGTTTAGGACGCAGACTAAAACTTTTCTGGTGGTTTTGAAAGTTGAATCTGGTGGGAAGCTTATTCAACCGTTGGCAACACTGGGCACCTGTCAGAATGTTTCCCGCCTCTTTTAGTTTAGAAATGTAGACTAAAACTAATAAAGCAGTAAGTGGTAACACTGTCCAATCCCTTTTGTTAGAAAACAAGCTTTTAGTTCGTAGCGTAATGTGATAAATGGCATTGAAATAAAGAAGTCTATAAAAGTAGAACTAATTTTGAATTAGGTCACTTTATTACTAAACGTGCTGTTTGTTTATAAAATTGAGAAATAAACTTCATATTGATTTTTTACTGACCTAATTGTATGCGAATTTGTTTATTTTTACATTTTCTTAAAATTATGTATTACTATTGTAAAAAAAAACTGTTTTGAAACACATTTACTGTTTTTAAACGTATTAAAAAATTAAATTTTGAAATTCATAGATTTAAATATAAAAAATTACATGTATGATTGTGATTTCTTTCAGAATTACTAAAATATGTTAAATATACAAAATTGAACATTTTTTCACTCGTAATTAACCGGTTATATAATATTTAGAAATACAATAAGCATTTTGTAGACATTTTCAATTTTCTAATAATATATTATCTATAGTATTTGACGAAACAATAAACTATATACTCTACAATGACTTTTATTTATGTGAAACAATCATCAACTTCGTGCACTTATCCCACTCTAATTGGGGTCGGCACATGTTACAAACAAAACCGGCCGCCTGCCTGACGTCAACTTACCTTAGTCGTACTTTACGACACACCGGTAAGAGGGTGGTCTATTCTACTAAACCGGATACCACACGGTAGTTCAACTTACCTTGGTCGCCTTTTACGACACCTCGGTAAGAACTGAGGGTGGTCTATTCTACTTCTAGCTTCGTTGTCGTTAATCAAACTCTTGAAAGAGCGACATATAGCTGCTAGATTCGAAGTGCTATAGTGCGAAGCGCGGAGTCCTAACGGCATTTTAAATCTGTAATATCTCCGAAATGTTCACTTAAATTACATGCTGTAAACGGCCATATTGATCTATATTAAATCAACAATTTATTTGAGGTACTTAATTGGATAAGGATTAATGCTGTTTTGTATAAAAATTGCTTTGAAGATAAGGTATTATTTTCCGTAAAAAGTAAATGACAAACAATGCTATTTTGGGTTATCCATAAGAGATAGACATATACCATCGCGGACTTTTCTGTAGACCTTTTCAAGGTGTACAAATACTTAGTACATCATTTTGATAAATCTCGTAGGGTTCAGCCTGCGTTTGCAATGTAAGCGGAAAAAATGTAATTATTTACAGAAACCTCAAAAATTACAGTATTTCTCTACTCCGTATTGAATGTTATTATACGTACAAACCTTCCTCTTGAATTACTCTATCTATTAAAAAAAAACCGCATAAAATCTGTTGCGTACTTTAAAAATATGCATACCTAGGGATATATGGACAAACAAAGAATGTGACTTTATTTTATACTATGTAGTGATGTTGCTCAGTAAAGATGCAGCTTTCCAATGGTGAAAAAATTTTTGAAATCGGTTTCAGTAGTTTTTGTGCTAAAACATTACAAACATATATACAAATTTTTCCTCTCTATAATATTGGTATAGATTAAAACACAATGAAAACTTTTGAAACATTTTCATATTGCCATACAAATACCCAAAACTTAAATCAGGTTATAACATTGTTGGTTATTATACAAAATCAGTCGATAATTTTGATATAATAAGCTGCACTGTTAATCTGGCTACAAAGTAACAAAAATTTATGAAAATGTGCGTCAAATCTGGTCATAACTTGTCACAAAATAACAAGAAATAACATTCCATAACTGGTCACAAAATAACCTTTTAAATTTAAATCAATGTGGTTTATAAAAAATGTAGTTTAAGAGTTCATAATCAGTAACTCAAAATATACAAACGAATGCCATAATTCATATATTTCTCTACTTGTCACAAAATGTCAACATTTAAATAAAAGTTAACTGGTCACTAAATTAAAAATTGAAAAAAAGAAACTGTTTTTATTAGAAATTGTTTTTATTTCTTTTGTCTTGTATTTTCTATGTATTTGATGTGTCATAAAGAGTTTATTATTATTATTAAACTGGTCCTAAAATACTCCAAACATTGAAAAGACTATCAAAATAACTAACTCCACATAGAAATTTAAAGTCAAAAACTGGTCACAGCATAACAAATGTAGTCATAATAACACTAAAACTCATTTACGACAACCAAACTTATGGAATAAAAAGTCAAATCTCCAAATATTGAACAGACTTTCAAAATCAGTAGCAATATAGGAAATTAAGTTAAAATTGGTCATCGTTAAAACTAGTCATAACTAATTTATAACAAAAAAAACAGTCAAAATCTCCAGACATTGAAAAGAATTGCAAATTCAGTAACTATAGATAAATTAAACTTAAAGCTGGTGACAACATACCAAAACTTGTTCTAATGTAACTGAAAGTAATTTAAAACACTAAAATGGCCAAAATTAGTAAAATAATCAGTCAAATCGCCAAATATTCAAGACTATCAAAATCTATAGGAAATTAAGTTAAAACTAGTCATAACATAACAAGACTTGTCCAACATCACTAAAACTAATTTATAATAAAAAGCAATCAAAATCTCCAGACATTGAGAAGACTTTCAAATTCAGTAACTATATAGGAATTAAAGTTCGAACTGGTCACACCATAACAAAACTTGTCCACTTATAACTTTACAACAAAAAAACAGTCAAAATATCCAAACATTGAGAAGTACAAGACAGTAATGACTTAATGTAACTAGTAATAAGAATTATATTTTTAAAAGAGCAACTGAGTTTGTTGCTCTTCTCAATAGGAACAGCTTTCCGAACCAGCAGTAGAGTTGAATATATTGACTTTTACATATATGTCATCTTCTCTCCCTTATTATTTGTTAGGACACTCTAATTTAGGGCATATTCTAGTATAATAATTCTATGATAAAACAAGTCCAAACACTTGACAATAAAAGACAATCAAAAAACTGGTCATAACTCAACAAAACTTGTCCAACATCACTAAAATTAATTTAAAAAACACTAAAATGTCCAAAACTGGTCACAAATTGTCAATCAACTTTAATCTTTTTATTATTCTGTTCAATATCCTCAGAACTAGAGTCAAGTTGGTCGATATGTCTTTTGTTCGTTGTTATATTATTGTTTATGTTTTCTTTATTGCTTTTCTTCCCTTTGCCTTTATGTTTTGTGTTGTAATATTCGTTGATTTTATGACTATTGTCTCCGTTCAACGGTTCCAATTCTATACTTTCATCTAATTCTTTGTTCTTTGGTTTCTCAGGTTTATCTTCTTCATCATCAGAATGTATTATGTTTCGTTTTGGCTTGGTTTTGGAACTGCCAGCTGAAATTGTATTTATAATATGTGTAAGATTATAGGATTTTAAGTAAGCACACAGACAAAAACATCAATTATTATTAAATTCTTCTTCCTTCCCTTATTCCACTCCAAGTGGAGTCAGCACAACATGCCATAAACATGCTGTCATATGATTTGGCTGCGTTTTTACGACCGGACGCCTGCTTGACGTCAACTTACCTCAGACGAATTTTACGACACCTCGGTAAAAAAGAGGGTGGTCTATTCTACTAAACCAGATATCACACGGCGGATCGACTTAGCTTAGTCGCCTTTTACGACACCTCGGTGAGAAAAAGGGTGGTTTATTCTACTCAGCCGGATACCACAGGGTGGTTGGCCTGTATGTTTTTCACAAGTAAAAGATAATAATACCTTTGGCTCCAGAATCCTCATCATCACTTTTTGGTGAACCAGTTTCTTGATTTTGGATAAAAAAGTTGGTAATAGGTTTTTGCCACTTCGGAGTCTCCCGAGGACACACAGGGTTTCCTCCTGAATAACTTCTGGAAGACTTCTCACTGCTGGAACCTATAGGAAAAAACTTCACAAAGTAATAAAAATAATTAATAATATATATATATATATATATATATATATATATATATATATATATATATATATATATATATATATATATATATATATATATATATATAATATATATATATATATATTATAATAATTTATAAAGGCAACTCGCTTTTTTGATAATAATAATTGTTTATTGCTTAAAATAAGGTACATTAGATATACAATGATAGCCGTTTCTCTTATTTCGCAAAAGAATTGCATACACATTTAAATTTAAGTCTAAGACTAAGTCTATTTGAGTTTCTCTTAATTACTCAGCCTACTAATGATTGCGGAACTTTCTTAAGCTGTAGCCCTGGTATCACTATTCTTCACAATAAAATGTTCCAAATAGGTTAAATAAACCATTTTATACATTTTTCTTTAATTTATATACTCCCATCTAAGGCAATCAGTGATAAATTAGACTGAACTCTGTCGAAAATGGTGTCTATATTATTATTTGTTAAATTTGTTGTTTGAAATGTAAAATTTTGAACAGAGTACCTGAAGAGACTGCGCTGCTTGGTGGAGGTGCAGCACTACACCTTGCTTTACTGCTTTTTCCAGTGGCAACTGAAATATAATATTTTTATAAGCTTTTATAAAATTAGCCATGTGGTATCCGGCTAAGTAGAATAGTACCACCCTCATTTCTTAGCGAGGTGTAGTAAAAGACGACTAAGGTAAGTTGACCCGCCATGTGGTATCTGGCTGAGTAGAATAGATCACTCTCATTTCTTACTCAGGTGTCGTAAAATACGACTTAGGTAAGTTGACGTCAGGCAGGCGGCCGGTCTTAAAAACGCAACCAAATCATGTGACAGCACGTTTATAATATGCTGTGCCGACCCCACTTAGAGTGGGATAAGGGGAGGAAGATGATGATCTAACTAATTTATTAGTAAGACGTCCAGTTGCTTAATTTTTTGCAAAAAAAATTTAAAAAAATAGTCATCCTTCAAAACCTTTACAAATTATATACCAAGTTAAATCTCTATCATAAATCACTATCTATTGTTGAAAACAGTGTGGAAATCTGTTCCATTTTTGAATTTATATGAAACAAGATAGTTAAGTGGTTTATCGTGTAGTTACACAATTTCAGTTGAATATCTACTATATTAAAGTTATGTTTAAATACCTTTAGCCGCAACCGATGCCCTCGTTCGCGCCATTATGTAAATACTTCATATACCTAGTTATCCTAAAAGGCAAATATTCCTCTAAATACAATTGATAGAATTTGCAATGTTAAAATAAAATTTAACGCGCCAAAAATTTGCAAACTTTGAATGTGTCACTGTGACAATAATTTTTATAGCGATGTGAAAAAATAATCGATTTTTAAAATAATCGATTTTTTTTTTCATCAAAAATCGATTTTTTTATAATCGATTATTTAAGATATCCCTTTTTCTTTTATACTCTTATACTTGTTTTTTAAAATTGATTATGCATTGTTGAATGAAACCAATTAAGCCGAACTAGACATAAAATGTCTAGTTTACTACCAAGAAATAATATCAGATGCGCTGTTTTGTGAAATTGGATTAAAATGTGTAGTTTGGCTGAATTAGTTTCATCCAATAATGCATATCCAATCTCAAAAAGCAAGAAAAAGAGTAAAAAAGAAACAGGGATACCTAAATTAATCGATTTTTAAATAATCGTTTTTTGATGAAAAATAATCGATTTTTAAAAACTGATCATTTGAAAAAATAATCTATTATTTTTCATATCGCTAACTTACAGACCATATTTATACAACAAATTTTTATTTTTTACATCTTTACTTTGTGATTTGGCAAAATGTGTTACAATAAAGAATATTCTTTTATATTGTACAATGTAATTGACATTATTATAATTCCGTAGCTTTAATTATTTTTACGAATGATGAGATAATCTGTACTGAATAGAACATTTACAATGAGTTCAGAATAATTTAATTGAAGTAAGAAAATGTATCTATTGTCCATTGAATAAATAAATAAACATTCTTGTTGAAGCATTCTGTTGGGGAAAACATAAAAAATCCGTTCAATGATTTTGATTTTAGCCGGCACATTCCCAACTGCACTAATGCTATTGTTTGACAGCATAAATAGCCTTTGTTTTGTAATAATAATACAACTCGTTTTGTTTTCCTACCCAATAAGAGATGGCGCTCGCGGCCATCTTAAAAATGTTTGTCTCACCCCCCTGGTTAAAACATTGAGGTTAAAATAATTGTGGGGAGGGGAGAGGATAAGGCCAGTAATGGCGCCATTTGCGCGTGATTTTGACTAAGTTGTTAAAAGGAGAATAAATTGATTTTTTATTAAAAATGGATGCTATCTATTTTTTTTAACACACTATCGTTCGTCCCCAAAGTAAGTAAATTTATACTTGTGTTATGACTGACAACTGGTAAATATATACTTATATAACTTGAAATACATACACCCAGGCTCGAAGAATCAACAAATTTTTGTTAGAAAATATTGGCCCTCGGTGAAAATCGAACCTACGACCCGCGGAGCTGAAGGCAGAGTCACTACCCACTGCGCTAATGGGTCAGTTCTTTAAGTCAGTTATTGAATGAACTTAGATATAAAATATCATCATCATCTTCATCATCTTCCTGCCCTTATCCCACTCTAAGTGGGGTCGGCACAACATGTTATAAACATGCTGTCACATGATTTGGCTACGTATTTTACCACCGGCCGCCTGCCTGACATCAACTTATCTTAGTCCTATTTTACGACCCCTCGATAAGAAAGAGGGTGGTCTATTCTACTTAACCGGATACCACACGGTGAGTCAACTTACCTTAGTCGCCTTTTACGACACCTCGGTAAGAAATGAGGGTGGTCTATTCTACTCAGCCGAATACCACACGGCGGGTCGACTTACCTTAGTCGCCTTTTACGACACCTCGGTAAGAAAAGAGGGTGGTCCTATTCTATTCAGCCGGATACCACACGGCGTGAACTTAGATATAAAATATAATTGTAATAATATATAAATAAATTCACTTTCCTTAATAGTACAATTTATAGAATTAGGCGATACTTTGCGGAGGTCCATAATACAAAACTAATAAAAAAAATATTTTGCTATAATCTGGGATACATTTGGATTATAGCGAAATAATATTTTCATTAGTTTTGCTTAATACTATAAATTTAAGGGTTGCCTGGAAGAGATCACTATTCAGTGATAAGGCCGCCCTTTGTACATATACATAAGGTTAAGTTCTTTCGTGTAATTTTGTATATTTTAATGTGTAAGTGCAATAAAGTTTTAAATAAATAAAATAAATATAAATATTTAAAAATACTCCAATTTTTTTTTTTAGCAAGACATTGCTTTTATTTCAATATATGAATATATGAATTACAAAGAAAACTCATATTTTATTATGCAATGTATTTATTTTGCAATCATTTTACTTAAACCTAACATCGATGTCTCCACAGGAATATATACAAGAAATATATAGTTTTAGATATTTTAGGACATTTTTGTTTCAATATTTATGTATTACTCAAGTCAACTCTTAATAATGGAAATTCTTTGACATTTATTAAAACTCAATTAAATTTAAAGTTAACGACAAAATAATTATTAAAAAAAAATTACATTAAAACATAAAAATTACATATTTATCCTTTTTTATTAAATTAAGATATACTTCCGGTCAAAATATTTGAAAAAATTATATTTTAACATGTCTTTAACCTTTTTTAAAATAATTTTTTTATAATAGAACTGAGAATATTGGACTAAATTTATAAACTGAATTAAAAACAAACGAATATTCCTGATATAATTCCAAAAAAGTTTGATATCTGTTTCGTTTAAAGACATACAAAATTTATGGCATTATATTAAATGTAATATCTTTTCTTTTGTTTACAATTTAGTATTTTTCACGCATTTTTTTTAATGGTTAGTAATCCTATAAGCTTTGTATATTACATATATAGCATGAACACATTTTTAAAAGTGTTTTACTTTTTTGAAGGTGGAATCTTGCAAGTTAATAACTTCCCGGTGTCCGATTGAGATGATCCATACTGGTCCAGTCCCGATGACAATGTTTATGATAAGCATGACCTGATGACAGGATTGACTCCAGACGAGGAAACTCAACGGTTAACAGTAGGGACATTAAATTTTGTTAAAAGCATTTTTAAACATGTTTTTAACAGTACACATATTCGAACTTAAGGCAGTAATATAAGTATCTTACAACTAATCTCAACAATAAAAACCATAGAGTATGGGAGTTAGACTAAAATGTATCCATAGACAATAAAAAAGAAGGAAAACAAAACTTTTTGTCACTTTTTTTTTTTACATGTGATTAGATGTAAGTATTAAAGCTATAGTATTAAAATCAAGCTTGCTTGTAAGCCAAGCTTGGTATTAAAGTGACCTATTTCAAAATTAGTCTTGAGTTATACCATTGTAACCCTTATTTCAATGCCATCACGGTACGAAAAAATAAAAAAAATAGTTTCTTTAACGATAAAAATTGTTGAAGAATTTTTTTTGTTGTTGGCGTAATGATACGCTTTATTTAAATTTGCCATTCAATGCCATTTTGCCATTTTAATACTAAGCGTGCGATATGAATTTCATTTTCCTTCTCATTTGTGACAACACTTGCAGGCCTGACTAAAACTCCCGTACTCTAGTATAATAACTATAGAAAACACCTCAAACATTTCGCTCGGACACAAAAAAACTTACCAATAATTAATAACAAATAGCATCTATCCATAGTGTATAATCAAAAATGCTAACCAACAACAAAAATACATTAAAGCCAAACATTCTAACAAGGCTTCTAAATTTTATACCGATCTCGATCGTAATGGTTGAAACATAGTCTAAATTAGCTTGACGCTAATCATCTGGAAGGTTCACATTGTTTACAAATCGCGTTACGTATCCCCAGCACTCTAACGACGCGTAATTGAATAGAACTTTCGCGATTGGTTAGTTCCTTTTATAAACGGGTTATCGCGTGCGGAAATTCAGTTTGCGAATAGCACTCGAGAGTGCATTTGGTTGCGAAAAATTAAATGACATAATAGCTAATTTTGCTATATTTATGGTCGAAGAATTAAAGTTTTGTATTAAAGAGCTGTAATAAAGTTTTTGAATGATTAAACAGGTGTTTAAATCAAAATACATGAACCCTTGTACGTCGTTAAACTAAATAATAAGTTTTTATTTATCAGTTTTAATGTAAAACAATAGATCGATGAGAAATGTAGAGAAATTGGTATTTTACTCAATTTTATAAACCGAACAGATATGTGCTTTCGAAATCCGAAATCAAAATACATACTTTCAGAAAATCTATGCAAAACGTCAAAAGATTTAATTTTCATCTTATTATCTGCCTTCGGCTTCACGGGTCGTGGGTTGTGTAACGTGGGTCGTGGGTTGTGTGGTAACATTTTCATTAAATGAATTTGTTCGTCTTTGAGCCTGGGTGGTATATTTGTATTTAAAAAATATATAAGTGTATATTCACCAGTTGTCTGTCTGCCATAACACAAGTATTAAGTTACTTACTTTGGGGACGGACGACCGTGTGTGTAAGTGTTCCATAGATTTCTTTGTTATATTTATTATTCTAAGCGATGATCTTTATTAGGCACGTTTTATACAACATAGGTGTTATGCATCACTAATAGTAATAGTAGAAAGTCTGATATCTCTGTAGATATAGTATATTACAGTCAATCGTTATTCTCTAACAATATCAGCCAACAACAGAAGCTACTAGATATTGTTAGCCGAATTTTGTGAATCGGGAACATTTTCAGTCGTTGAATCTACGCAATTGACACCGCTATCATTTTTATCTTCCTCACCATCAAAGTGTGTTGTGGTCGTAACTAATTTCAACTTAAGTCTATCGACAGCGAGATACGTGTCTACTTTAATCTGGCCTTTATTTCCAGGTTGGTATTCGGCAACCGTCAAATTGTCCATACAGAAAGTATTGTCCCTATGACTTCGCATGTGCCGACCCAAATGTTCGCAGGGGAATTGCAATTCGCACATCTTGCAAGCGATGTACTCTGTTGGATCCAACGCTGTATGGTCTGACGTGTGATCGTAACAGGCGTCTGCTGTTAGGAAATATACGTCGCACAGACTGCATTTGAACAGTTTGCTTTTGTTTAACGTTCTAGTTTCTTGACTAACTGCAGGTGGAGGTTCAGTAAAAATTCTCGAAACAGACTCTAATATGCTGTCATTATCCTTAACTGATATGTCCCTATCATCCTTATCTTTCTCATTAACATCACTATGATGCAAGTTAGTGTGACGTCTTAATGTAGCGTTCGTAAAACTCAATCCACATTCTGTACAACTGTACTGTTTCTCATCATGGCGCCCATGAGATTTATGAGCCCCCAGACTTCCCATGGTTATGAAATTCAACCCGCAAACGTCACATCTGAATATACTAGGATTTGTTGGTGGGCTGCTTTTAGAAACACTTGCATTTGATTCCAGTACCACACCTTTAGGCAAATCCTTGATAAGTCTTTCGAACGGGGTGTCTTCAACTGTTGCGATGCTTATATCCGACAAGGTGACTTCTCTCGATCTGTGATGGATCCTTAGATGCATGGAATGACTCTGGCGTGAGAGCTGTATGTCACATTTGCCACACCTCCTCACATCAGAGAGATGTTTGTGCCCGTTCTTCAAATGGTACATCGCTCCCAAGTAACTCATAGTGTACACGTCGCATTGCCGACACAAGTAAATCCAAGAGTCCCATTGAACGAACTTTCCTTTTGAATGCATCGTTATAACGAACAATGTACTCGATTTGTTCAATTTGCACTTTTGTAAGTTCTTATGCGGCTGTATCATAGAATGGTGGAGGACCAGGCCACAGTCCTCGCATTTCGCTCCTTTCCTATCGTCCCGACACGAAGCTTCGTGGGCCAAAAGCCCTGAACACGTTAGGAACAACAGCTTGCACGTTGAACACTTGTAGTATCTAACGTTTATATATTTTAGGAATTCTTTATTGGATAGTTCTTGATTCACTCTCACGTCATTCTCTTGTTTTGTTCTCTTCACATCAGGTGGTTCGAGTGCTGGTGAAGATGGACGTTTGCGATTTTCTATATTAGAATTTGTTATATTCTTTCTGGACTCAATAAGTTTGCCATTTTTAAATTTGAACACAGACACGTTCTTGTTGGAGAATTGTTTCAGTTGGTGCAGTCTATCGTGATTATTGTATTGGGACGAATAGAACACTAGGTTACAGCGATCGCAAGTAACCCTGTACGCCTGTCCCGGGCACGTATGTCTTTTGATATTGTAAATCTTCGTGATACATATGGTACAATCGACACACTGGTAAAAAGTCAAGCCACTTAATTTAACTGGCTTCGAATCCAGTATCTTTTTATTTCTTTTGCTAACGAAGTATGTAAAGCTCATATTCTTCCTACTCAAGTTGTATTTCTCGTGATATCTGAGATGGGACGGTAGACTCTGCTTTTTGAAGAACATAAAACACTTTGAGCACTTTTTCCTTTTATCAATACCACATTTATGTTCATCGATATACTGTTTTCCAACGCAAGTGTTGCAGTTTTTGCATTTGTAAAATTTATGGACGATCCCGTTTTTGAGTTTTCCCTCTTTCGATCTAGCTTTGAGCTTGGTGTAGTAATTGTGGTATTTGATATGACGTTTGTACTTCTGTTTGTTGATCAGTTTCCCGCAATGCTGACACCTGATAAACTTTAACTCGTCGGAGACGGCTTTCGGTTTTGGATCTTCGATATCGAACTGCTTTTCAGCAAGGAATTGAACGATCCTGTATGTATCGTCAAGTCTGCGCATCTCGTGACCCTTTTCGTGGGCTATTTTATGCGCATGCGCTGCGAACGACAGATTACAAGTCGAGCATTCGTATTTTTTAAGGTCATCAATGCATTGAATGCTCTGGGCGTGCTCGGCTACCTTATTGGGTAGAACAATCTGATCGCAAACGCCGCATTTGTAAAGCGTCCAATCTAAAGGGCCATCGACGATAATTTGCATCCTCACAGACCGAGTGAACTTGTATATACTCTTCGAAAGTACTAGATCGATCTGTTCCTTCGTTAGCGAAATAAAAATGTCCAACCAGGCATCCGTCATGAGCGTCTCGTATTTGTATTTGAGGATTTTAAATGAATCTTTATTGATATCGTCGCTCGAGTGCAGTTCTTCATGTCTCTTGTAGCACACGTCGACGAAGTTAAGATCGCATATCTCGCAGTGGTCGATGGTGACATTGTAGCTTTCCATGTTGCAGAAGTGATCTTGGCAGTGCTCGATGACCTTGTCGTAGGTGTCGATGACTATATCGCAGGTCTCGCAGAGGAAGATTATGTTCCAAACTTGTGTCAGCGACTCGTACTTCCTCAGTATTTCTGGTATGCTCTCGCTTGGATTCTCAGTTTTATTACTATACTCGTGGAAAGGTACGTGGAGCTTGTACGCCAGGTCGCTGAACTTCTCCCCGCAGTAGATACACACTTTCGGCTCCTCTGAGTTACACATATGGTTGTTCAGAGCGCCGTCGCTGAAGAAACGTACGCGGCACAGCGTGCATTTCTTGAAATCCGGGAACGGCGGGTCAATAGATTTGTCCGTCTGGATGTTGGCGAACGTGAGGTCCTTTAATTTCATCTTTGGATAGTTTTTGTGTCTAATCCTATGACTTTTCATGGCTTTCGTCGTGAAACGCAAGCCGCAGTGCCTGCACGTGTTCTTCTTCACGTCTAAGTTACATTGGCCTATGTAATGCTTGTCGATATGCCTGTTCCTTAGCATGAAGCATTTGCAAGTCGGACAATAGAAATATACTTTGTGTACCGGCTTCGCGCTCTCAAGTTCAGCGGACCCAGTTGCTTCGTCGAGATCCGGTTCGTTCCACGTTCCGATATGTATATAATCAACCATAATGAAATCCTTTAGAGTGATACCCTCCGCGTGGATTTTCTTATGTGACGTCATCGCAAATGGGTGCACCCACACGTGACACTCCGTGCATTTAACGGACGGAGAGTCACCCGTACAGATCTCCGAATGAAAGTTCACTAAGTTCTTCTCGTCAGAACACACCATACACTTTCTGCATCTGCACAACACTCGTTTCAATATGTTTACACTAACTTCTATCACTTTAAACTTCTCAACGACACCGTGTTGATAGTTATGGTACACGCGGTCGCAGAGTCTGAACGAACGTTTACACTTATGACACTTCCAATCGCCTTTCTTCATAGGGCAGTATCTTGAATGTTGCACTGCAGTGGTGCAAGAAACGAAATGGATTTGACACTTGTTACACCTGTACAGGGCAGATTTGGGCAACAACCTCGGCTTAGCCACGACCAAGTTCTTCGAATCTGTTTTCTGGAGCGCATAGGTTTTAGGCGAACCGTTTCCTGCAGACTGGAGTTTATCTTCGACGTGCCCGTGTTTAGCAGCCTTATGTATCCTAACAGAATACTCCGACGAGAAACTCACATTGCATTGAGAGCATCTGAACTGTGAGATCGTATCATCGGTATAGCATTTCCTATACATCTCTGAGTGGGAGCCTTGGATGTGGACATTGTAATGTTTGTTGTTGCTAAATTTGTGTCCGCAAAACCCACATTCCAAATTCGTTGGCACGTGCTTCTGTATGCTCGATTTCGTCTGGCCATGGCAGACTCGCATGTGAGTCAAAAGTCTGCCCAACTTTTTGAAGTGACACGAGCAAATCTGACACAGTAAATACATTCCTGTTGCCTTACTTCTTGATCTCTCCTCCCTGTATGCATCTTTGATTTCAAAATCGGGATCGCTCGCATCAGATTCGTATATACCAGGCAACAGCTCGTAAGTATGCTTGATTAAAGCTATCTCATTAGGGAAGAATACATTGCAGTGGTTGCAAACCAAATCCTGTTTATTGGGCTCGAACTTTATCCTGGGCATTATAGAGCCCTTGGTGGTGCTTTTGACTGCCTTATTTTTGCTAACAGCGACTAGGAACGAGTGCGCGGTCATTTTATGCGAATCCAAAGCGGTTGGGGTTGGAAATAGTATCTGACAAGAGGAGCAGTAACAAGGGCTTGTATCTAAAAAAGGACCCCAATGTTCCAAAACCACAGATACTTTTGGAAGATCATTTACATCAAACTCCTCTATTTCACTATCTTCTGAACTCTGCGAGTATGTTTTGCTACCAACTATGATTTTATTTTGGAAAATCTCTTCATTTGGCGTGCTGGGTTTTGTGCCGATAATGATTTTATTTTGAAAAGATTTAAGGCAATTCTCTTCTTCAAATACTAATGGTATTGGACAGTGGTATGGTATACTATGGTCTTCTTCAATTGGTATTTCTGTAACAAAGAATTATAAATTCTGGTATTTTATAGTATCAGGTATTTAATTTATAGAATTAGGCGTTACTTTGCGTAGATTCACAATACAAAAGTAATAATGAAATTATTTTGCTATAATCCAGGGCTTCTTAAACTGTGGGTTTACTACTGAAAGGGGCGTCGCGAAGATCTGATACTTTTCAATCATTATTGATACAACTACATGGCTGCAGCTGTCCTTTAAAGAACTTTTCTAACAAAGATTTATTGATATTTCTCCTCCTAAGTTCCTTTATTACCACTTTTCATTAAATTTGATTAAATAGATTTTATTAAATTTATGATTGGTTAGTTTACAACAATTATAAATAAAATTTTAAAATTAGTATACACACTACGTACAAATATAAATACAAATAAAAATCATACAAAATACTATTGTAGTTTTATTATAACTATTTTTTGAAAAAAGTGGCAATGCAAAACTGTTATTTACATTGTAAAATAGTGCGACATTACATCTACATCTACGGTTAATATATATTTCATTATATGGAGGAGGGGGTCGTTTAAAATTTCCTAAGCTTGAAGGGGGTCGCTATATAACAAAGTTTAAGAAGCCCTGTTATAATCCATGTTTAAGTAAATAGAATGTATAATGCTAAATGTAGAGTGGACAATCCGTTATCATACTGATACATGCAGGATTCCGTAAAAACACATGCACAAACCTCCACCACTGCTACCACAATACACAGCATCATCAGGAGATACACTCTACGACAAAATCGCAAAGCGAGGCCTCACCCATAGTCACAAACAACCAATATGATGATATAAGGACACCACTGAAACAATTTGATTACATCTTCCTAAAATGCGTTATTCTCTAGCAGGTGAGACTGTCGGGACAGCAGTGAGACCCTTGTCCCAACATGGGGAAATGGGTGGAATAGTTCGGAATAGGAGCTGATCACCCGCCCTGCACCGACAGGCGTCCCCGAAATTAGATAGATAGATAGATAGTCACAAACAAGCATAGTTATATATATACCAATTAGTTCAGCCTCAACCGTTATTAGGCACATACTTTGCGGAGATCCATATTGCGATTTGTCTTGGAGTCTATCGCAAAAAATTGCGATTTTGTCGTGGAATCTATCGCAAAGTTTTGCGATTTTGTCGTGGAGTCTATCTCCTGATGATGCTTCGGTTGCGGGGCGAAACGATTGTTGAGTTTGGAATAGTGAACGTGTGTAGTGCTTGTGTATCGTGGTGGCGGTGGTGGAGGTTTGTGCATGTGTTTTTACGAATCCTGCATGTATCAGGTATGATAACGGATTGTCCACTCTACATTTAGCATGATATATATTTTCTATATAAAATAGATCGCGATTCATCGCGGATTATAGCAAAAAAAAAAAAATATTACTACTTGGTTCTTATAACCAGCTTTTCCTTTGAAAACAAGAAAAACATTTTATTACTTAAAGCAAGGAAAATTAGCACCAAATCCAACATAACAAAGTATGTAAAATGCGAAAGTTTGTGAGTATGGATGTATGTTTGTTAGTCTTTCACGGCGAATCCACTGAACCTATATCGATGACATTTGGCACGATTACTCCTTATACAAAAAGATGTGGTAGCCCAGCGGTGCGATCGTGTGAATCTCTAGAGACAATCACGGGTTAAAACCCTGGCAGACACCAATGAGTTTTTCTATTAAAATTTGTCTAATTGATAATTGCAATTTATCACACACTTTTCGGTGAAGAAAAACATGGGGGGGAAACCTGCATATCTCTATTTAATTCTGGTGATATGTGTAACCTACCAATCATTGGAGCAGCGTGGTAGGCCTTAACTCCAACCCTTGTCTCCAAAAACGGAGAGAGGAGGCCTATGCCCAGCAGTGGGATAGTAACAGGCTGTTACTTACTCCTTATACACCAGGGTAACATATAGGCTAGAGAAATTCTGTTAATTCTACAGGAATAGGAAAACATTGAATAGCGCCATCTATTATCAATCTATCACACGACAACAGTCCACGCGAACGAAATTGCAGGTAAAAGCTAGTCATCAATAAATATAAATTACCTTCATAGTCCTCTACTTCAGTCTTAATAGTAGTTAAATCTGGAAATATATTCTTTATGCGAGGATTGTCCAAGACATCATGTTCCTCTATGTCTATGTCGTCAGACATTGTTAATTTCAAACTGAAAAAAGCAGATTTTGATATGAAACACCTCTTATTATAAGTCAATAAATATCTGTATACTTTATGTAATTGGCCTATGGTAAACCTGCGGTGAGACTGTGCAACTCATCAAGGGGGTCACGAGTTCAAACTATGGGCAGGTACCAATGAGTTTTTCTGTTAAACTAAAATATGACTCTGTTTGATAATTACAATTTATCATACGCTTTTCAATGAAAGAAAACATGGTCATAAACATTTTCAATTGTACATTATTTAAGCTGTGTTAGCCCAGCGGTAACACCATACGCCTCTTTCGAGGAGGTCTAGGGTTCAAACCTCGGGCAGGTACCGATGAGTTTTCTAGTAAAACTTATGTGTCTAATTGATAATTGCAATTTATCACACACTTTTCGGTGAAGGAGAACATCGTGAGGAAACCTGCATATCTCTAGAGAATTCTGGAGATATGTGTAACCTACCAATCCGCATTGGAGCAGCGAAAAAAAGAAAAGGAGAGAAGAGGCCTATGCCCAGCAGTGGGATAGTAACAGGCCGTTACTTTACTTTAACTGCAGTTCGTATGAAGCTGAAAGGATTTTCAAATCCAGGCTTTTTTATCATCCAAATAATCTTTAATTTTGTAATATGCTTTACGTATAAGTATATCTCTTATACTTCACTTAAACCTTCCTTTAGACTGTATAATATATATAAATACACCCCAAATAAGTTTCAGAAAATGTTGGCCCTGGGCAGGAATCAATCTTGTGACCCCAAGAGCTGCACAATAATGTATAATGTATCACTACATAGTATAAAACAAAGTCACATTCTTTGTTTGTCCATATATCCCTATGTATGCTTAAATCTTTCAAACTACGCAACAGATTTTGATGCGGTTTTGTTTAAATAGATAGAGTGATTCAAGAGGAAGGTTTGTATGTATAATAACATTCAATACCGAGTAGAGAAATACTGTAATTTTTCAGGTTTCTAATGTGATGTCGTAAATAATTATATTTTTTTCCGCTTACATCGCAAACGCAGGCTAAACCCTACGAGATGTATCAAAATGATGTACTAAGTATTTGTACACTGTGAAAAGGTCTACAGAAAAGACCGCAATAGTATATGTCTATCTCTTATGGATAACACACAATAGCATTTTTTGTCATTTACTATTTACGAAAAATAATGTCTTATTTTTGAAGTAATTTTTATACAATACAGCATTAATCCTTATCCAATTAATTACCTTAAATAAATTGTTGATTTAATATAGATGAAAATGGCCATTTACAGTATGTAATTTAAATGAACATTTTTGGAGATATTACAAATTTAAAATGCTGTGAGGACGCCGCGCTTCGCCCTATAAAACTTCGAATCTAGCAGCTATATGTCTTTCAAGAGTTTGTTTAACAACAAGGAAGCTGTGAATGTTGTATATAAAGACATTCTGTAATTAATTGTAAAAATAAAATACATTGGGAAAATGTGAAAGTAAATGAGTAAAAATGTACTATATGAATTTAGATATTCCAAAGATAGCAGGAAATCTTCTTGGTATAGGGAAAGGAAATTGTTTTTCTCCAAATTTAACGCTTGCGGGCCACGGGCAGTAATGAATAAATCAAACTACTGGATTGATTTTAATAATTTTTTTTACACTGACTGACATGGGATATATATTTAATACCCGTGCGAAGCAGGGGCAGCCCGCTAGTATGATATATATAAATGAATTTGTTGGTCTTTGAGCCTAGGTGCGTATTTGTATTTAAGTATGTATTATAATATAAAATATATATAAGTTGAAGTATGTATTTAAAATATGAAGTATATATTCACCAGTTGTCTATCACCCACAACACAAGTATTAAGTGACTTACTTTGGAAAAGGACGACTGTGTGTGTAAGTGTCCTATATATTTATATTTAGTTATTGTGAGTTAATTATAAGAGATTTTTCAAAACTTTTACTGATTACTTAGCGCATGCAAGGAAAGCTTTAAATTTTGCTGTTTTCGTAATTATTTTTATTGCTGCTCCTTCCTCGATAAATGGACTATATTACACTCAAAGAATTTTTCAAATTGGTTCAGTAGTTTTTGTGATTAGAACGTTTAAACAAAGAAATAATAATCGTGTAGAAATAATGTACTTTATTTCTAAATAGGAAGTTACATCTAACCTCTACAACAGCTCTTTCGAGTCAAAATAACATATTGTTAATATACTTAACGCACACGCATTTTATAATAAACTAAATATTTGAAAAATAACTCACCTTAAACTTTCTAAAAGTTGATAATCATAAATTAGGACGCTGCTATATTAAATATCACTACTCTGCGGAAAACGTATACAATCAGCAGAAATTTTGCTTGAATCATCATTCACATAATAAAATATTCATGTACTCCAGTTTGTTCTATTTCTCACTTTCTTCGATGTTTAATTAGTACTCTACAATTAAAATTCAAATATTCTCAATATAAATGTAAACACAGTGGTTATTCAAATAAAAGAATTAATTTGGCGTCGTGAAATAACGGTTTTAAGTTTCACTTATTAAACGCAATGTCGCTGTTAATTTACAACATTAGTTGTAGATGACTTATAATAGATTTATACTTGTTTTTTTTAATGTATAAGCTTTAAGCTGTGAATTAGAAATCTGAAAATATGCTCAAAAAAGCATTCTATTGACGGATGTTGTAATCAAGCTGAATTTTAATAATTATTCTGTGCTATAAACGTATTCTATTCAATTTGTCTGTGTCAGTGTAGAGTATATTCTCGCTAAATAAACAAGTTAAATAAATCTAATAAAAGTGAAATAAGTCTACATAATTGTATTTTATTATTACTATTATTTTAAGAAAATATAATGCTAATGAGACCAAAGCTACATAACATAAGTAAATAGAACTATTTTTTTTAAACTCTTAATATATATATGAAATAAAAGTTGTACCGCGTACTATATAAAAAACTGCCGCATGTCACATCGAATAATTGTAATAATAGCATAATTAAATACGTTGAAATATGATAATTATTATCATATCCAAATACAAATATTTATTTCATTAACTACTAAAAAGAATTAGTTTATGGACCAAGAATGGATTTTAAAGATCTGTAATGAAAACTAACAACATTGGCGCCAAAATTGATTATACTCAATTATTCAAAATTACGTTTGCTCACTACGCACGCACAAAAAAGAGATAGATGATAAACCTTATTTGTTTTGTCTTTATTTTAATATAGCCCATTTAGGGTTGGCTTCCCTATTCTAGTATAATAACTCTGTGAAAGAAGAAGCTAAAAATTTATAACTGTCCAAATTCTTGTTTCAACCATCGCTACATTTGTCGAGATCACCCATAGACAATAATATATTTATTTGATATAAACAATAATAGTCCATGGTCACAACGTGCCGGCATTTTTAAATTCAATTTAAGTCAATTTAAGCATTCTTAGTGCTTGCCAAATGAATGGCCTTTAATATGCCAAAAATACGGCAACGGAATATTTGGGTTATATTTCAACAAGACATTATATAATACTATACATGTTTTTGCCATTAAAATTTTACAACCCTTTTCAATTGCAAGTATTTTTTGATACTTAGGTAGAACACACTGTTAATTAACGATTCTTCTGTCTCGATATATTTTATATAAATAAAACTAGCTTTTACCCGCGACTTCGTTCGCGTGGGCTTTTATCGTGTCCATAGATCCATCGTGTCTATAGATCGATAATAGATGGCGCTTTTGAATGTCATCCTATTCCTGTAGAATTAAAAGGATTTCTATAGCCTATATGTTATTCCGGTTTATAAGGAAAAATTGTTGCAAATTTCATCGACATTGGTTCAGCGGATTCGCCGTGAAAGAGTAACAAACATAAATCCATACTCACAAACTTTTGCATTTATAATATAAGTAGGATATGATACTACGACGTGAAACGCTTAAAGAAGCGAGTTATGGTTTAAAGAAGTTATGGTATAAAAGTAGAAGTCTATGCTTTCAGCTCCGCGGGTCGCGGGTTCGATTCCCGCCGAGGGCCAACATTTTCTATAAATTGATTTGTTGGTCTTCGAGCCTGGGTGTGTATTTGTATTTAAATAATATATAAGTATATATTCACCAATTATCTGTCTACCATAAACGCCGTGTGGTATCCGGCTGAATAGAATAGTATCACCCTCATTTCTTACCGAGGTGTCGTAAAAGGCGACTAAGGTAAGCCGACCCGCCATGTGGTATCCGGCTGAGTAGAATAAACCAACCTCATTTCTTACCGAGGTGTCGTAAAAGGCGACTAAGATAAGTTTACCCACCGGGTGATTTCCGGTTTAGTAGAATAGACCACCCTCTTTCTTACCGAGGGGTCGTAAAATACGACTGAGGTAAGTTGACGTCATTCAGACGGCCGTTCGTAAAAACGCAGCCAAAATCATGTGACAGCATGTTTATAACATGTAGCGACCCCACTTAGAGTGAGATAAGGGCAAGAAGATGATAAATATATATTCACCAGTAGTCTGTCATAACACAAGTATTAAGTTACTTACTTTGGGGACGGACGACCGTGTGTGTAAGTGTCCCATATATTTATATTATTTATTTATTATTATAGGTCAAAAAAATAATAAAACCATAGCAATTTCATCTATTTTATTATATTCTATCAAAGTGCATATAAAAATCCGAATAGATTTGACTAAAAAGTTCATTTTTTTATGAGAAAATTTAGTTTATGATAAATATGGGTACAATTATTTTTGTATTTTATATATTTAAATTTAATTTAGTGCTAAATCACTTATATTTTTTTTTAATCAGAAATTTAAAGCCTAAATAAATGATTTACATATAATATTCATAAGGTTCCTTGATTATATCTAGTAAAAGTTGTTGGTTAACTGAATAATTTTTAAATGACAATCAATTAAAATTACAAATTTTCAATTATAATTGAAGTTTAGATAATTAATTAATTTATATTTAATTATGTAAATTAATTATAAATTGTGTTTATTAAATATTAATAAAGAGGTAATGATAAGCCTTCAATGTATATTAAAATATTGAAATATTTTTATTAGAGATTTCAAAAAGATAATTATAATTTTATAAAATATATAATTATAATTATACGCCGTGTGGTATCCGGCTGAATAGAATAGTACCAACCTCATATCTTACCGAGGTGTCGTAAAAGGCGACTAAGGTAAGTCGACCCGCCGTGTGGTATCCGGCTGAGTAGAATAGACCAACCTCATTTCTTACCGAGGTGTCGTAAAAGGCGACTAAGGTAAGTTGACCCGCCGTGTGGTATTCGGTTTAGTATAATAGACCACCCTCTTTCTTACCGAGGTGTCGTAAAATACGACTAAGGTAAGTTGACGTCAGGCAGGCAGCCGGTCGTAAAAACGCAGCCAAATCATATGACAGCATGTTTATAACATGTTGTGCTGACCCCACTTAGAGTGGGATAAGGGCAGGAAGATGATGATATAATTATAATTATCTTTTTGTATAAAATATATAGTCTATGTCACTCAGTGAAAAAAATGATTAAAATCGATCCAGTAGTTTTGATTTATTCATTACTGCCCGTGGCCCGCATGCGTTAAATTTAGAGAAAAACAACCGCTATGCCCCTGTTTTTGTTTTATACTATGTAGTAATAATGAAATGTTTATTATTATTTTAACGTCATACAAAATTAATTATCAAATTCAATTTGCAAAGAATTATAATTGGCAGTAATCAATTAATAAATGTTAATAATTTATTAGAAATTATGTTATAATTATAATTTTACTTATCTCACGCTTAGTATTAAAGTGACCTAATTCAAAATTAGTCTATGACATCACACTAAGAAATATTAAAAAAGCTAGTCTAGCTTTTCCAAGTTATGAGTATCTTTAACTCACGAGTTTTGTAGGCGCTATGCATTTTTTTTATTTAGGTCACTTTAATACTAAGACTGTGCTATAAGCCTCATATAAATATACACGTTTTCTCTTGCGCATAGATTTAGTGTAAAAAAAGGTGTATATTTTGTACTTATATTCAACTATTTTCCACAAAGTACATTTTTATTATTTGTTATTATTAAACTTTCACCAATTAAAAATACAGTGAATATATATAACATTCTTTGTTTAAACTCCAACTATTTTTTTTTATAAAACTAAAAAAAATGATATGATCACATCGCAGCATTTTCTTTAATAGTATTTTTTTTTAATTTATTTTATTGCAAAAATCATGTTACTATATTGTTTTATTGTACATAAAACTTAAACTAAGTATTAAATAAAAAAAACTTCACACTATTCCCGGCCAATATTGACTAATTTCTAAAATTAAGTTTTTTTTCTATATCTTTAATATAAGTTAATCTTGTATATTTATTCTTTAATATTTAAATGAGTTAATCTTGTATATATATATATATTTTCGGAATCTCGGAAACGGCTCCAACGATTTTCCTCAAATTCAGCATCTAGGGGGTTTTGGGGAAGAAAAAACGATCTAGCTAGGTTTTATTTAAAAAAATCAATTTATCCCTGTTTTTGGGCATTAAAAAATACTAAAATTTACTTTTAATTTATTGTATATAAAACAAATTTTGCCTTTAAATGAAAATACCTAGGATTGAGCCCCACCTACCCTATTATTATTTTCTTTTTTTTGAAGTTTCTTTTTTTATATTGTAAAAAATAGCAATTGCCAGCAGGTACGCCCGCTTGGAAAGATTAAAACCGTAATTTGGTTTTTTTTATTAACCATAAAGATAGTTAAAGTGAGTAAACCTTAAAAGCTAGACATATGTTGTTGCGGACTTTTATTCAGAACTTTTAGATGGGAACTGTACTTTACATAATCTTTTACGTGTCAATACAATTTAATTAAAGCAAAATAGTTAATAGTAATATTAACTATTTTGCTTATTTATCTCTAGTTAACTAAAAGTTTTTTTTGTTTCACTGATAGTGAAAATATGTTTCATTTATATTAGTTTAAATTTTAGGAAGCCATTTATGATTAAACAAATAATTCTTAACTAAAACTAAACAAAACTGAAATTTATATTATGGTGAATTTTTTTTTTTATTAACTTAAATTAAACTTTAGTACACCATCGACAACTCGAAACTTGAACAAAAAGCAATGCCAAATATAATATATTTAATTTAGTTTTAGTTAAACTAAACTTTATTAAGCCATTATAAACTAAACTAATTATTTCACGTAAAGCTAAAACTAAATCAAACTAAAAGCAATGCCACAAACATTACATTTTTAACTTAAAACTAAACTTTAGTAAGCCATTGAAAAACTTAACTAATTATTCTACATAAAACTAAAACTGAATTAAACATAAAGCAATGTATTCGCAAAAGTTAATATTACATTGTTCATTTATTTTTACTTAAAACTAAACTTTAGTAAGCCATTGAGAAATTTTTTTATTATAAAACGAAAATTAAATAAAAAAAAATTAAAATCGAAAATGAAATAAAAAATTAAAGCGATGCTTCTGTTATTGTTAACATTATATTTTTCATTTAGTTTTACTTAAAACTAAAGTTTAGTAAGCCATTGAGAAATAAACTAATTGTTCCACATAAAACTAAATCAAACAAAAAGTAATGTCTCGAAGTTATCATAACATTTTTTCTTTAGTTTTACTAGAAACTGAACCAAGCCATTGAGAAATAAATTAATCATTCCACGTAAAATTAAATTTTAAAAAAATAATGTTTCTGCAAAATTCCCCATATTTTTTTTTATTATTGAGCTTTTCTTAAAACTAAACATTAGTAAGCCATTGAGAAATAAACTCATTTATCCACATACAGCTAAATATAACAACAAGCAATGCTTCTAAATTAACATTACATTTTTCTTTTTTTTTTTAGTTTAAACTAAACTTCAGTAAGCCATTGACAAATTAACCTAGCTATTTCACATAAAACTAAATAAAACAAATAGCAATGCTTCTGTAAAAGTTAAAATTATATCTTTAATTTAGTTTTTCATTAAACTACACTATATTAAGCAATTGAAAATTCAACTAATTATTCCACATAAAACGAAATATAACAAAAAGCAATGCTTCTGTAAAAGTTAACATTTAATTTTTCATTTAGTTTTTCTTAAAACTAAAGTTTAGTAAGCCATTGAGAAATAAATTAATTATTACACATAAAACTAAATATGACAAAAAGCAATGCTTCTGTTAAAGTTAACATTTATTTTTTTATTTAGTTTTACTTAAAACTAAACTTTAGTAAGCCATTGAGAAATAAACGAATTATTACATATTATATTTTTTAATTTTTCATTTAGTTTTACTTAAAACTAACCTTGAGTTAAGCATAAAACTAATTATAATAAAACGAAAACTTAATCAAACTTATATAATATTATTAATCAAACAAAGAGCAATGTTTCTGTAAAAGTTAACATTATATATTTTTTTTTTTACTTTTAATTAAATTAAACTTTAGGAAGCCATTGAGAAATAAACTAATAACATAAAAGTATATCATTGGAAACTAATAAATTAACATAAACTTACCCTAAATCAAACAAAAAACAATTTTTTTGTAAAAGTTGACATTATATTTTTTTTAATTAGTTTTACTTAAAACTAAACTTTAGTAAGCCATTGAGAAATAAACTTATTATTAATACATATTATATTTTTAAATTTAACATTTAAATTTTTCATTTAGTTTAACTTGAAACTAAACTTTAGTTAAGCATAAAACTAACTATTATAAAACGTATATAATATTATTAATCAAACAAAGAGCAATGTTTTTGTAAAAGTTTACATTATATTTTTTTTAATTAGTTTCACTTAAAACTAAACTTTAGTAAGCCATTGAGAAATAAACTAATTATTAATACATATTATATTTTTTAATTTATCATTTAAATTTTTCATTTAGTTTTACTTGAAACTAAACTTTAGTTAAGCATAAAACTAACTATTATAAAACGTATATAATATTATTAATCAAACAAAGAGCAATGTTTTTGTTAACCTTAAAGTTGACATATTTTTTTAAATTAGTTTAACTTAAAACTAAACTTTAGTAAGCCATTGAGAAATAAACTAATTATCATTAAACCTATTATAACGTGATCTAATAACATTGTACCCGGCGATAGTTTGCTGCTCAATTCTCATATTTATTTTAACTAACTTAAACTTAAAAACTAAAATTGAACTAAAAAATGTATTCTTTCACTACGTTTTCAACAAAAATATTTTGCTCTTAACTATTTAGTTAGTTAAACTTAAATTTTATGAACTGGCTATATGATATACTAGCGATGCCAGCGTACTTTGATAAACATAAAAATGATTAAAGTAGGTTAACCCTAAAAGCTAGACATATGCTGTCGCGGACTTTTATTTAGTACTTTTAGAGGGGAACAATTTTGTAATACATGATTTTTGAATAACTTTCACCGTTTATTTAACGCACGCAAGGAAAGCTTTAAATTTTGCCGTTTTCGTATTTATTGCTGCTCCTCTCCTATTCATCTTAGCGTGATGTTATAGCCTATAGCCTTCCTCGATAAATGGACTATCTTACATTGAAATAATTTTTCTAACAAATCCAGTAGTTACTGAAATTGGCGCGTTCAAACAAACAAACTCTTCAACTTTATATATTAGTATAGATTGTACAAAAAACTAAATACTAATTGAGAAAATAATTTATAGAATTAGGCGTTACTTTGCGGTACATAATACAAAAGTAATGGAAATATTATTTTGCTATAATCCGCGATAAAAGAAAATATAATGCTAAATGTAGAAAAGGGAATATTAAATTCTTTTATTTTACTTTTTTTAAAGTTTTTCTATAAAAGTCAATATTAAATATTTTTTTTACAAATTTTGTAAAACCTACAAAGTGTAACAGATAACTAAATATAAATCTAAATGTAACTAGAAAAAAAATATCAAGTTCTTTTATTTACTACCTACTATTTCCACATTTTTGGAAAAAAAATTCTATGAAGGTCAATATTAAAAAATTGGTTTTTTTTTACAATTTTTTTAAAAACTACAAAATTCAGATAGATAACTAAATATAAATCTAAAAGTAACTAGAAGGAAATATCAGTTTCCTTTGTTTGATGACTAACAGGTAACTGAATATATATTTTAAAATTTATTTATTTGCGTATTATACTATTAAACATCGTGCAAATTTTAATTCATACAATTTTTTTAAATTAGATAAATTTCTTTCTTTTGAACTTTCTCAAACTTTTGAATTTTCCGTAAAAGTCAAATATTTAAAAAAAAATTACAAATTTTGTAAATACTGCAAAGTGCAACGGATATCTACAAGAAACTAGAAGAAAATATCAGTTTCCTTGTCTTAAATTGTTCTTTAGCGGAGTAATTTTCCGCGAAGGTCAATATTAATAAAAAAATTACAAATATTTGAAAAAAAAAAATTATATGATTCTAGAAGTGGCTAGAAGCAAATACCAGGTGTCTCTAGTATAGTTATTTAGCACGATTTTCCTGAGTCAAATGATATAAAAAGTATCTTTTTTAGATTAAACCTTTTAAGTACAAGTTGATGTGATACACTTGTATAGAAGAGTTATACATTTGTATAGAATTCTAGATGTAACTAGAACGATCTAGAAGATCCGTCAGTTTGATCCATTGTATTATATTGGATTACGTTTAGGGCACGAAGGGGAAAGTCTGTGTGACTCGGCCGATGGCTCTGGAACGAAATAACTATTATTTAATGCGAGTTTAAAGTTACCTAAGTATTAGATGTCGGTTATAAAAGTAAGGGTTTTTCCTATATAAGTCTGTATTTTATTGTGTACATTTTACATTTTTGTTAATAAGATCACTTCGTCTTTGTACTTAAGTACACTTTGTCTTTTTAAGTGTATGTAACTCGTCTTTGTAAGTGTAACCCGTCTTTGTCAGTGAGTGTAACTCGTCTTTGTTAGTGAGTGTTACTATTGTGATAGTTGGATAGTGTGATTGAAAGTTAGTTCTTGTTTGTGACTCAAGCGTTTAGTTTCTTAGAGTAACTCGTTTTTGTAAGAGGGTGTAACACGTCTTTGTAAGTGAATGTAACTCGTCTTTGTAAGTGAGTGTAACTGATCTTTGTAAGAGAGTGTAACCCGTCTTTGTAAGTGAGTGTAACTCGTCTTTGCTGCAGAGTGTAACTGATCTTTGTAAGAGAGTGTAACACATCTTTGTAAGTGAATTTAACTCGTCTTTGTAAGTGAGTGTAACTCGTCTTTGTTAGTTAGTGTAACTCGTCTTTGTAAGTAAGTACACTTCGTATTTGTGAGTGAGTATACATCGTATTTGTAAGTTAGTACATACTGTCTTTGTAAGTGAGTACATATCGTCTTTGTTAGTGAGTACATATCGTCTTTGTAAGTGAGTACATATCGTCTTTGTTAGTGAGTACATATCGTCTTTGTTAGTGAGTACATATCGTCTTTGTTAGTGAGTACATATCGTCTTTGTTAGTGAGTACATATCGTCTTTGTAAGCGAGTACATATCGTCTTTGTAAGTGAGTACATATCGTCTTTGTAAGTGAGTACATATCGTCTTTGTAAGTGACTACATACTGTCTTTGTAAGTGAGTACATATCGTCTTTGTTAGTGAGTACATATCGTCTTTGTAAGTGAGTACATATCGTCTTTGTAAGTGAGTACATATCGACTTTGTTAGTGAGTACATATCGTCTTTGTAAGTGAGTACATATCGTCTTTGTAAGTGAGTACATATCGTCTTTGTAAGTGAGTACATATCGTCTTTGTAAGTGAGTGTAATTCGTCGTTGTAAGTGAGTACAGTTCTTCTTTGTCAGCGAGTACACGTCCTCTTTGTGATTACCATTCGTCTTTGTGAGTTCACTTTGTCTTTGTAAATTGTTAGGACCAGAATATCCTACCAAGTGTTTAGGAGGATGGTAGTAATGTGTTGTTCTCAGTATTATTCCCACACCGTACCTGGTGCCCAGCCCAGCGGTGAACAAGAGCCGACGCCCACGGACGAGGTACTCGGGGCACCTGGCGAACCGGAATATGACCGGCGCCGCCTCGCCGGCACGGAGAACGTTGTTGGGTGACATTATACCCTGCGCGATATTAGAAATAGTATTTAATTATCTGTAGTAATGTTGTAAACTTACGCCGTGTGGTATCCGGCTGAGTATAGACAACCCTCATTTCCTACCGAGGCGTTATAAAAGGCGATTAAGGTAAGTCGACCCGCCGTGTGGTATCCGGCTGCGTATAGACCACCCTCATTTCTTAGTGAGGTGTCGTAAACGTGACTAAGGTAAGTCGATCCGCCGTGTGGTATACGGCTGAGTAGAATAGATAAACCTCATTTCTTACCGAGGTGTCGTAAAATGCGACTAAGGTAAGTTGACCCGCCGTGTGGTATCCCACTCACTAGAATATACCACCGTCTTTCTTACCGAGGTGTTGTAAAAGGCGGCTAAGGTAAGTCGACCCGCCGTTTAATATCCGGCTGAGTATAGACCTCTCCCATTTCTTACCGACGTGCCGTAAAAAGCAGCTTAGGTAAGCCGACCAACCGTGTGGTATCCGGCTGAGTAGAATAGATCAACCTCATTTGTTACCGAGGTATCGTAAAAGGCGACTAAGGTAAGTCGATCCGCCGTGTAGTATCCAGCTCAGTGGAATAGATCAACCTCATTTCTTACTGAGGTGTCGTAAAAGGCGACTAAGGTAAGTCGACCCGCCGTGTGGTAACCGGCTGAGTAGAATAGATCAACCTCATTTCTTACCGAGGTGTCGTAAAAGGCGACTAAGGCAAGTCGACCCGCCGTGTGGTATCCGGCTGAGTAGAATAGATCAACCTCATTTCTTACCGAGGTGTCGTAAAAGGCGACTAAGGTAAGTCGACCCGCCGTGTGGTATCCGGCTGAGTAGAATAGATCAACCTCATTTCTTACCGAGGTGTCGTAAAAGGCGACTAAGGCAAGTCGACCCGCCGTGTGGTATCCGGCTGAGTAGAATAGATCAACCTTATTAGTTACCGAGGTGTCGTAAAAGGCGACTAAGGTAAGTCGATCCGCCGTGTAGTATCCAGCTCAGTGGAATAGACCAACCTCATTTCTTACCGAGGTGTCGTAAAAGGCGACTAAGGCAAGTCGATCCGCCGTGTGGTATCCGGCTGAGTAGAATAGATCAACCTCATTTCTTACCGAGGTGTCGTAAAAGGCGACTAAGGTAAGTTAACCCATCGTGTATCCGGCTGAGTACAATAGACCACCCTCATTTCTTACCGAGGTGTAAAAGGCGATTAAGGTAAGTTGACGTCATGCAGTCGGAGGGTCTTAAAATACGTAGCCAAATTATATGACATGTTTATAATGTGTTGTGCCGACCCCACTTACAGTGGGATAAGGGCATGTACGTTAGGAGGATGTATGTTTTTACCTCAATGATGGCGGTCTGCCGCACGTTCCCCACGTGCACGGAGCACTGGAAGCCGGGGTAGATGGCGGTGGAGTGCCGCAGCACGTGCACCGACGCCTGTGGGGGGGAAAGGGAGGATGCACTGTTACTAAAATGTTGGGTACGACATTTATCATACAAGAAGCGACCAGTAAAGAGGGGGATGAGAATGAATAGGGGTGAAGATTGTCAGATCACTAATAAACCCCCCTCCCAAATAGTAATTTCCAGAGTACTAGTAAACTTGTCCCCTCCACCCGTAATAATAAAATTCTCTCCCCCAACATTTTATACCACTCCCCCAAGACTTAACACTACTCCCCCAAATATTTAACATCCCCCACCAATATTTTACAACCTCGATACTTTACATAGCGTCATTATTATACACTCCCCCAATTCCTTACATCCATCCGACTATATTTTAACTCCCAACTTTACACCACTCCCCTCAATACTTACAGCCCTCTTCCCAATATTTTACACCCCCCCCCCCAACATTTTACTACCCCAATACGTTAAATCTCTTCCCAATATTTTACACCCCCGCAATACTTTCTAATTGCCCCCCCCCTCTAATTTAACTACAATAAATCATCACTGATTTATGCTTACCTGGAAGTAAATACACCCCCTAGGATCATTGGGGTCTTCCAGCATCACGAGGTCATCACACACGCACACGTCATCACAACCTATCACAGCACCGTCGCAAATCCTATCACCTTTCGTGTACTTCTCATCATCAGATGTGTACACGTTGGGATCTTTGTCTATGGTCCTTGTTTTTTTCTGTATGTTGGTAATGCCTTTAGTTTTGTCTATGGTTTTAGATATGCTGTTCTGAACGTTGGCTATGTCCTGGAGTATGTTTTTGTTTCTGCGCGCGTTCTTCCGATTTTTCTCTATGGTCTGCGACGATTGGACTATTTCTGTTATCTGTAACAAATATATAAATAATTTATAGAAATAGGCGTTACTTTGAGGAGATCCATTATACAGTAATTAATCATTCTTCTGTCCTTATCCCAATCTAAGTGGGGTCGGCATAACCGGCTGCGCAGAATAGCACTCATTTCTTACCGAGGTGTCGTAAAACACGACTAAGGTAAGTTGACGTCAGGTAAGCAACAACATGGTGATAACATGTTGTGCCGATAAGATTTACTGGGATAAGAGCAGGAGGATGCTGACGCCGTGTAGTATCCGGCTGAATAGAATAGTACCACCTTTATTTCTTACCGAGTTGTCGTAAAAGGCGAGCAAGGTATGTAGATCTACTGCGTGGTATCCGGCTGAGTAGAATAGACCTTTTTCTTACTGAGGTGTCGTAAAATACGACTAAGGTAAGTCGACGTAATTGACGTAGTTAAATAGGCAACATGGTGTCAGCATGTTTATAACATGTGCCAACCCCACTTAGAGTGGGATAAGGGTAGGATGCTGATATAGGTAGATAAACACAATACCTGTCTCCCCTTACACCTACCACGCGCACACCCCCAAAGGTGAAAAGGTGGGTTTCTGGTAGCGATGTGAAAAAATCATCGATTATTTTTTAAAATTATCGATTATTTTTTAAAATTATCGATTTTAAATTATAGATTATTTTTCAACAAAAATCGTTTTTTTTAATCGACTATTTTTTTTTTAAAAATCGATTTTTTAAATCGATATTATTTCAAAAAAATCTATTTTTAATAATCGATTATTTCTCATCAAAAATCGATTATTTTAGGTATTCCTTTTTAACTCTTTGTCTTGTTTTTTAAGATAAGATAATCACTGTTGGATGAAACCAATGTAGCCAAACTACACATTTTAATTTAATACAATTTCACAAACAGCGCATCTGATATTATTTCTGCTTCTGAGGATGCCGATATGATATATATACAATACCTGTCTTCCCTTACACCTGCCGGGCGCATACCCCCCAAAGGTGGGTTTCTGGTAGCGATGTGAAAAAATTATCGATTATTTTTTCAAAATAATCGATTTTTAATAATCGATTATTCTTCAAAAATCTTTGTTTTTGAAATCGATAATACAAAAAAAATTTTTTTTAATCGATTATTTTAAAAAATAATTTTTTTTTAATCGATTATTTATCAAAAATAACGATTTTTAGTAATCGATTATTTCTCATCAAAAATCGATTATTTTAGGTTACTCTTTTTCCTTTTTTTTTTTCTTTTTCTTGATCTTTAAGATTTTGATTTTGATTTTTAAGACATTTTTGGATGAAACCAATTGAGCCAAACTACACATTTCGATCCAATTTCACAAACAGCACATCTGATATTATTTCTATACAATACCTGTCGTCCCTTACACCTGCCAGGCGCGCACCCCCCAAACGTGGGTTTCTGGTAGTCCCCACTCCTGTATTTATCCGGTATCGCCAGCAGCACCATACCCTGGCGGAGGCTGGGCGGCTGCCGGTCCAGACCCAGGGACGCCGACTGTCCAGCCTTGACCGAGCCACAAGGCACCCGATTCCTGTATATCGTCCTCACTGATATCTCCACGAAATCCCCACTATCCAAGGGTCCTGGGGGGAGAGGGTATATTGAATACTAGCAACCGCCCGCGTGAAAAGATTAAAACCGTATATTTTTTTTTATAACAATTTATTTAAGGTACTTAATTGGATAAGGATTAATGCTGTATTGTATAAAAATTGCTTCAAAAATATGGCATTATTTTTCGTAAAAAGTAAATGACAAAAAATGCTATAGTGGGTTATCCATAAGAGATAGACATATACCATCGCGGACTTTTCTGTAGACCTTTTCAAGGTGTACAAATACTTAGTACATTATTTTGATAAATCTCGTAGGGTTTAGCCTGCGTTTGCAATGTAAGCGGAAAAAAAGTAATTATTTACGACATCACATTAGAAACCTCAAAAATTACAGTATTTCTCTACTCCGTATTGAATGTTATTATACGTACAAACCTTCCTCTTGAATCACGCTATCTATTAAAAAAACCGTATCAAAATCTGTTGCGTAGTTTTAAAGATTAAAGCATACATAGGGATATATGGACAAACAAAGAATGCGACTTTGTTTTATAATATGTAGTGAAGAATCAAACCTATGATCAGGTTGTCGCCCTCGTGCAGTTGTCCTCTAGCCAGCAGCCCGCCCACCACTGGACCGGTGGAGTCTCCCACGTGGAAGATCTCGTCGATTTGGAACTCGCACGTCTCCTTAACAGGGCAAAATAAAAGTCGTTGGTGACTGAAAAGACGTCAGTTGCCAGTGAAAAGACTAAGTTCACCTTATCAGCTTACCAAACATTACTAACTATATGTTGCCCCGGTGTATAAGGAATAATTGTGCCAAATATTATCGATATTGGCTCAGCCGATTAGCAGTGAAGGAGTAACAAATATATATCCATATACACAAACTTTTGCATTTATGATATTAGTAGCATTTGTAACTATAGAGAGGAGGTACATTATTTTAGTATTTGTTGCTACGGGGAGGAGGTATATTATTCCAATACTTGTTTCTAAAGAGCGGCGGTACATTATTCCAGTACTTAATGTTATAGGGAAGAGGTACATTATTCCAATATTTGTCGCTATGGGGAGGCGGTACATTATTTCAATATTGTCGCTAAAGGTTAGCGATGTACAAAATAATCGATTTTTGAAATAATCGATTATTTTTTCAAAATAATTTAAAATTAGATGAGCATTGTTGGATGAAACCAATTTAGCCAAACTACACATTCTAATCCAATTTCACAAACAGCGCATCTGATATTATTTCTTGGTAGTTGTTCAATTTAATTAGCCTTTATTGTAATTAATTATTCATATTAAAAAGGCATCTTTTGAAAAGTCAGGAAAAATAGATTATTTCTTAACATAATAATCGAATCAGGGATTCAGGGATATTATCAGGTTCGTAAAAGCCACGGGTAGATTAGAGCAGGTGACACTGTCGGGACAGCAGTGAAACCCTTGCCCCAACATGGGGAAATGGGTGGAATAGTCCGGTATAGGAGCTGACCACCCGCCCTACACCAACAGGCGTCCCCGAATTAGATAGATAGAACATAATAATCGATTTTTCAAAAATCGATTTGTTTTAATGGGAAAAAAAAACGTTTTTTTTCTACCCCATGTCACACCCCGTTGTTATAGTACTGGTTAAGTACAGTTGTTAAAGTACTGGTCGCTAAAGGGTGGCAGTAGGTTATTCCAGCATTTGTTAGCGATACTCACGTCCTCGGGGCGGTGCAGCACGTCTACGCTAGGCGGCTGTAGCGCGAGTAGATACGCGTGCAGCGAGTTGAGTCCGGCGCCGCGCACGCAACTCACCGGGAATACTGGGACGCGCTCCGATTGATTCCTGGACGATATATAGCTAATAATATATACATATCTATAAAGTAATAGTAAAGTAATGTAGAATAGATTATAGAGTAATTTATATTCAAATTCAAATAATTCTTTATTCAAATAAACTTGTAAACAAGTGCTTTTGAATCGTCAACTCTACTGCTGGTTCGGAAAGCTGTTCCTACCGAGAAGAGCCGGCAAGAAACTCGGCGGTTGCTCTTTTAAAAAATACAATTTTTAATGCTAGTTACATTTAATCATTTACGAACCAGCAGTAGAGTTGACACTTGACGATTCAAAAGCACTTGTTTACAAGTTTATTTGAATAAAGAATATTTTGAATTTGAATAAAGCAAGAAAAAAGTGAAAAAAGAAATACCTAAAATAATCAAATTTAATGAAAAATTATCGCCTACTGTATTTTGATAATCTAGTATTTTTTCACATCACTAATAAGGACACCAATAAGAGCATCCTGTCCAAAAAATTATCGTATGAAGCCAGTCACAGCTGGCACTCGCTGATGCAGCGTCCATTTCGATTCTGTTTGTACTAAAAACAATGCACACTCTATAGCGCGGGAAAAAAGGGTACAGCGCCATCTCTGAGCACCTGTTGAGACTATTTACAGTGGTACAGAGTTAAATTCGTTTGGTGCAGTGTTGCCTAATTATTTAACAGTAGATTTACTGATTTTATTTATTTATTCCATAGGTCCGCCAACAGAGTACATAATAAATTGGGAAATGAATTAATAATACCTATTTTAAATGCTGCCCTATATATAAGTACATAATATGCTTAAAAAATAAAGTACATTTGAATCGTTTTATAAAATTAGGCGTTACTTTGCCGAGGTCCATAATACAAAAGTAATAATAAAATTATTTTGCAATAATCCGCGATGAAGTAAAATAGAAAATATATATAATGCTAAATGTAGAGTGGACAATCGGTTATCGTACCTGATACATGCAGGATTCGTAAAAACACATGCACAAACCTCCACCACCGCCACCATGATACACAAGCACTATATACGTTCACTATCACAAACTCAACAATCGTTTCGCCCCGCAACCGAAGCATCATCAGGAGATAGACTCCACGAGCAAAATCGCAAAGCAATTTCCTTTGCCATTTGCTCGGTAAGAAATGAGGGTGGCCTATTCTACTCAGCCGGATACCAAACAGCGGATCCACTTACCTTAGTCGTCTTTTACGACACCTCGGTAAGAAATGAGGGTGGTACTATTCTATTCAGCCGGATACCACACGGCGTAAGGGATGAATGAGTAATTCAACCAAAAAATATTTCAACATCATCCTCTTGCCCTTCTGCCACATGAAGTGGGGTCGGCGCAACATGTTATAAACATGTTGTCACAAGACCCCACTTAGCGTGTGATCAGGGAAGGAGGATGATAATGGTAAATCTTAGGCTTGCTTCTCTACTCTAGTATAACTATGGGATAGTGTAAAGTCTCACTTGTCGTCATCATGGTCCCCATGCTCTGCGCCATCGATGGTGTCCAGGATGGAGGTCTGCGGCGCCACGCAACTCCTGGCCAGATTCTCATCTGTGATCAGCAGCGGGGTCTGCGAATGGAGATATTTCATCAGAAATAACGGCTTGTTACTCATTCTTCTGCCCTTATCCCACTCTGAGTGTAGCTTATGTTTCTTTCTTTCACTCTCCTATCGTCCAACTCTGTCGCTGCTCCTGTTATATGTCATACTGCACACAATCCAACCATCTCTCAGCCTCCCTCTAGTCACATATCCCTCCACATTCTCTCCTATCATCCAACTCTGTCGCTGCTCCTGTTATATGTCATACTGCACACAATCCAACCATCTCTCAGCCTCCCTCTAGTCACATATCCCTCCACATTCTCTCCTATCATCCAACCCTGTCGCTGCTCCTGTTATATTCAGTCCTAACCTTGCAAGATGGTTGTAACAGCTGAGCCAGTCGTTCCAAGAGTGGTGCTACCGCTCCTCCGGCAAGTTCGCACTTGTTTATGACCGCGAAGAACGGCATATCCAATGCTAGAAGAAGACCAATGTGCTCTTCTGTGATGCGCGTTATACCAGCTGTTGCTGAGATCTGCAAACGATATAATAAACCCATGATGTTGTCGCCAATGACTTCCACTTTGTATTTTACAACACAGTCATAAAAGTCAGTTGAAGCTTATTTAATATTTAATTAATATAATAATTATTAATAACAACTTTAATAGACAATAATAGATAAGTATAATTAGTAAGTTGCATGTCTTTATTAGGCAAATTGATGATACTGTATTATTTATCTAACATCTAAATGTTTACACAATCTAGGCAACAAATAAATAAATAAATATATAAAACAAGATTTCCCTTTTTTATTAAATCGTGACAACACTGTGCCGTTGTTGTTCCCGGTGGAGTCTTCCTATTGCTAAAACGTTTCAGTAACATTCAGTCTTTGTTCGTCATTCAAGAGAAGTGTATTTCGGAGCGGGAATTGTGGTATTCCTATTATATCGTGTTATTGTTGAAAGTGTGAGCTAACTATAACGCGGTACTCTTATAACACGGTTTTCATTACTTTCAGTCGTTCGTTTAACGCGTGTTTTCTCCCATATAACGCGGGTATATCCCATGGAAAATGGAGCTTGCTCCACGTATTAAAAAATGAAAATTTTTTTTTTTAATTCCCTGCCTTGCTCGTGTAGTGTACTCCCACTCACCACCAACATGGCAAAGTGTAGAGTAGTGTAATCCCACTCATCACGAACATGGCAAAGTGTAATATGGTGTGTTTAGTATAATCTGGTCCCACTCACCACCAGCATGGCGTAATGTTATATGTAGTGTAGTGTGATCCCAGTCACCATCAACATGGCATAGTGTGCTGTGTAGTATAATAGGGTCCCACTCACCAGCAACATGGCCTAGTATAGTGTAGTGTATTCCCCACTCACCACCAGCATGGCGTAGTGCGGCGAGTACCCGGTGAGGCCGTGTAGCGTGGTCCTCTGGTACTTGCTGTGACCCGCCAGGTCCAGGAACGACACCAGCTTGGCGCTGCGCTCGCCGATCCGCTCGGCGGTCATCAGCTCCGAACACCCGTAGTTCACCACGTTGCCCTGGAATGACAGACGAGCCACTTTATCTTCTATCTATAATATTTCAATGAGCTAATCCTTCCAATATTCTCTATATTAAGTACCTGGGTGACCGAGTCTTAATCGATAATGTTTAAAATGATGTTATAAAAAATTAAAAAATTTAAAGGAAAATTAAAACAATGGGCAGGTGGAGCTCGACCCTATGTATTTTCACCGCCCGTTACCCAAATGAACTACCATGACATTAAAAAAAAATAATTTAGAGCCCGAAAACAGGGATAAAACATTTTTTTAAAAATAATACTTATCTAGATCGATTTTTCTCCCCCAAAACCCATGTTGAATTTCAGGACAATTGTTGAAGCCGTTTCCGACATTCCGAATATATATATATATATATATATATATATATATATATATACGCCGTGTGGTGTCCGGCAGAAAAGAATAATACCACCCTCATTTTCTTACCGAGGTGTCGTAAAAGGCGACTAAGGTAAGCCGACCCGCCGTGTGGTGTCCGGCTGAGTAGAATAGACCAACCTCATTTCTTACCGAGGTGTCGTAAAAGGCGACTAAGGTAGTTGACCCACCGCGTGGTATCCGGTTTAGTAGAATAGACCACCCCCTTTCTTACCGAGAGGTCGTAAAATACGACTGAGGTAAGTTGACGTCAGGCAGGCGGCCGGTCGTAAAAACGCAGCCAAATCACGTGACAGCGTGTTTACAACATGTTGTGCCGACCCCACTTAGAGTGGGATAAGGGCAAGAAGATTATGATGATATATACACATACAAGATTAATTCATTTAAATCATCATCATCTTCCAGCCCTTATCCCATTCTAAGGGGTCGCCACGACATGTTACAAACATGTTGTCACATTATTTGGCTACACATTTTAAGACCTGCCGCCGCCTGACGTCAATTTATCTTAGTCGTTTTATGACACCACGGTAAGAAATTAGGTTGGCGTATTCTACTCAACCAGATACCACATAGCGGGTAGACTTACCTTAGTCGCTTTTTACGACACCTCCAGATACCACACGGCATTTGAAACAGTGCAATTGTACTTTTGTACTTAAAGTTTGAGTCTAATTCAATGTTAAAATACCCTCAATATTGTCTGTTTTTAAAACCTGTTTTTTAAAAATTTTATAACCATTGGTCTGTACCAGAATTTAGTACAGCCTATATATGAAGTTTATATAAAACTTTTTCCCTTTGGAAATATAAAAAACTGACAATACTGAGGGTATTTTAACATTGAATTAGAGTCAAACTTTAAGTACAAATGTAGGTAAAAAATACAAAGATGTTTTACAAACCTGAGCATCGAACCCCAGTATTTCGTGGCTGAGTGAGGATGTCCGACCGCTCTTCACCTCGTGGAGATGTCTGAACATGTTGAGACGCGCGCTCCCGCGGCCGTTGTCGAGTTCACCTGGAATATTATTGAACTACCTTCAGCTGGCGTGGAAGTGGGATATCCCAGAGCTGGACAAATTCCCACTTTTTTCATTAATGTGAAATATAGAAATTACACACAACATAGTGCTCTAATAGGAAATTAATCTAATAGGAAATCTAAAAGGAAAAAAAATCCATTAGAACGATTAGCCCAATGCTGGGCAAACGCCCACTTTTAGTAAGTTAAAGTTGTTAACGCACACTATATACAATAACACGATATAATAGGAATACCACAATTCCCGTTCCGAGATGCACTTCTCTTGAATGACGAACAAAGACTGACTGTCACTGAAACGTTTTATCAATAGGAAGACTCAACCGGAAACAACAACGGCACAGTATTGCCAACATTTCAATAAAAAAACGAGCGATACTCTTGTTTCATGACTGTGTTACTATAAAAATACAAAACGGAAGTCAATGGCGACAACATCGTGGTAAATAGAATATCTATATATATAAAAGAAAGTTGGTCTCAGTTACACTATTTATAACTCAAGAGCGGATGAACCAATTCGGCTGAAAATTAGTGTAGAGGTTGCTTAGAACCAGGAGACGGACATAGGATACTTTTTATCCCGTTCGGCCGCATTTATTTTATCCCGTCAAGTCACTATAAAACGTGGTATAACAAAAACGACTATGACATTGAATAACAAAAAGGCAAATGTCAGTGGAATACAAAACATAGATGACAGCTAAACGTAATTTTGTCTTTGGTGAAGTATGGTAAAAAATTTGACAATTATGTTGATAATTTGTAAAAATAAAAGACTTAGGGAGAATGTAAAAGTAAATAAGTAAAAATGTAGTATATGGACTTAGATATTCCAAAGATAGCAGGGAATCATGGTATAGGGAAAGGCGATTGTTTTACTCCAAATTTAACGTTTGTGGGCCACGGGCAGTAATGAGTAAAACAAAACTACTGGATAGATTTTAATCTTTTTTTTCACTGAGTGACATAGTAGGCTATATATTTTATACACGTGCGAAGCCGGAGCGGGCCACTAGTTATAACATAAAAATGGTTAAAGTGGGTCAACCTTAAAAGCTAGACATATGCTGTGGCGGACTTTTATTTAAAATTTTTAGTTCTTACCGAGGTGTCGTAAACGGCGACTAGGTAAGTCGACCCGCCGTGTGGTATCCGGCTGAGTAGAATAGTACCACCCTCATTTCTTACCGAGGTGTCGTAAAAGGCGACTAAGGTAAGTCGACCCGCCGTGTGGTATCCGGCTGAGTAGAATAGTACCACCCTCATTTCTTACCGAGGTGTCGTAAAAGGCGACTAAGGTAAGCCGACCCGCCGTGTGGTATCCGGCTGAGTAGAATAGTACCACCCTCATTTCTTACCGAGGTGTCGTAAAAGGCGACTAAGGTAGATTGACCCGCCGTGGGGTATCTGGTTTAGTAGAATAGTACACCCTCATTTCTTACCGAGTTGTCGTAAACGGCGATTAAGGTAAGTCGACCCGCTGAGTATCCGGCTGAGTGGAATATACCACCCTCTGTCTTACCGAGGTGTCGTAAAATACGACTGAGGTAAGTTGACGTCAGGCAGGCGGCCGGTCGTAGCAACGCAGCCAAATCATGTGACAGCATGTTTATAACATGTTGTGCCGACCCCACTTAGAGTCAGATAAGGGCAGGAAGATAATAATAATAATAATCTTTATTTTATATCAACAATGTTTACATTATTCATAAACTCTGACCCCTGAACTAGATTTAACTGTATTTCAGGTACAGATGATTTCTTGTGTTTAGTAACAGTCTCTCACATCGATCACAGATGGCGCTGTGCTGTATTAGCTCGCGCTATCGACTGTATATTATGAATAGTATAACAAACTACACATGATATATTGAGATTGCTTTTCCAATGCCAATTTCAATACTTTAAATGTCAAGTTTTTGAGAAAGGACAACATTTATTGTCTCTTTAATAATCACTCTAAGAATGTCAATAAATTATCGGTTTCTAAAATAATTTGATTCTAGACTACGGATGTCTAAAATAATCGATTATTTTTTCATCAAATTCAAATTCAAATTATTCTTTATTCAAATAAACTTGTAAACAAGTGCTTTTGAATCGTCAACTCTACTGCTGGTTCGGAAAGCTGTTCCTACCGAGAAGAGCCAGCAAGAAACTCGGCGGATGCTCTTTTAAAAATATAATTCTTAATACTATTTACACTAAGTCGTTACTGTCTTGTACAGGTTCAAAGAGAGCTATATCCACACATTCTTATCTTCTAAATAATCTTCAAGAGTATAGTAGGCTTTCTGTATCAGCCTCTTTTTAACAGTGTTTTTAAACTGCTGTAATGGCAGTGCTGAAATCAAAACCCTCTCTTTCAAAGGGGTGTCTGGAAGAGATCACAACAGTGTGATAACACCGCCCTTTGCACTTTTAATTGTTTCTATTATCTATGTCTCTTGTTCTTTTCACTCTGTATTTTATTTGTGCAATAAAGTTATTCGTCTTCTTCAAAAATCGATTATTTTTTCATCAAAAATCGATTATTTTTTCATCAAAAACCGATTATTTTTATTATCCTCTTTTTCTTTTTTATATTTGTTCTTGTTTTGTAAGATAAGATACGCATTATTGGATGAAACTAAACACGTTTTAATCCAATTTCACAAACAGCGCATCTGATATTATGTGTTCCGTTTGACGTCCGAAGTCCTTTATGAGAGAGTACATCGATTTCTTCCGCCGGAAGTTGCTCTTTTGCCACTTTCCCGCGCTTCCGCCGTACCTACAGCGCCCTCTATCTGCAACAAACTCAAACATCGCCCACACCAAGCCGCCATAGTTTTGTCATTGTTGCGTCGGTTTTTCAACCGATCGGTCGTTTTCTTTGCCATAAAACTTTTAAATAATTACTAAGTGCTTTTGAGATTAAAGTAAAAAGTGCTGTAAGTAAATTTAGCTGTAATTTCAGTGAAATTTTTCCCGTGAATCTTCAAGTCGCTTACGATGCGAATAGCGATAGACAAGACTCCGCCGTGCCTACAGATTTTCAGTGATTCAGGTATCGACAAGTAATTACGGTTCTAGCGGGGGAATCTAGGGGGATGGGTGACAACATGGCGCCGCCGCCTTAAAACACAGCACGGGCTAATCGTCGTCGCAACCGTTATATTTAGATGGTTTGCGATGCTTTAAGTAAGTTACTTGTAAGTTATTGAAACAATATTTTTATGACCTACCATCAAGTTCATTGTAGCAAAAATAAGCATGTACCTACTTTTTTACGTCTTCCACAACTTGTAAACGCTTTCGAGAATATAAGCCTTTCCGTAACGATCTAGGGCTCGTCATCACATAAGCTAACCAGAACATCAAATCCAATCCCAGTTACGAATATCTGGATATTTTATTGTTTTTATTCAGTTCAGGGAATGCCATTTTATAATAATACGGAAAACGAGTAGCATTTCCGATATTCACAGAATTTTCACCTAAATGGATAATTAAATGTTTTGAAGATGCTCCGTTGAAATGGTTCAAAAGTTTAGCCACTTTGACTAACGCGAGTTTAATACAAAATGATTTTGTTAATGTTGCACTACAAAAACAAAGACTGTTCGTCTAAATCCGATAACCAACTTACATGTTCTTGTACCATGTGTAACTTAAACCTGTATCGAATGATAATGTTTCCAAGTTCAAAACTGTATCCTATTCATGCATAACTCAAATCTTTATCGAATGACTTTTCGTGCATAACTGAAGTCTTTATCGATAATTTAAAGTACAAATCTGTATTCCATGAATTTTACAAATGATTACTGATTATTTGTTTACCAATCCTTGTCAAAATATTTTCATGCAAATAGACAAGGTACAACTTTTCGGGTAATTCGAAACAGCATTCTGCTCTTCGAAAGAAGGGGGGGGGGGGGCAATATAAAAAGCCCTATAATTGTGAGCTCCCTAATGAAAATTTATAGAGTTAGCCTTTAGGAGGCTAGTCGAAATCCTATTTTCCCTAATCTTTCTATCACGACAAAGTCCAAAATGGAGTCGTTCCCGACTTAAAAGGACTAAACTAGTTTTGAAACTGAAACCCCCTTTCTTTTTCAATCATCATCCCATGCCAACCTCTCTTCAAGCAAAGGACTGGATGGTGAGATTAAATTTGAGCCAGGCCTCAAATTTTTTCCTTGCGTTACTTCTGCGTCAGTTTGTGAGGTCGTGCCTACACTACCAAATGACGTGTTTACCATTGGGTTTGGCGGCGAAGCCTAAGTTTGTTTCTGCTGTAACAAATTGGGTGGCCAAAGTATTGCGAAAGAAAAGGCGCACATTATACGCAGGCGTATAATTTTCTACTTGGATGACTGTCTTATCGTCCGTCGATCGCGGAACATATTGATATCACAGTTGACAATAGTAATAAATTTCTGGGCTCACCTCTGACGGTACATCAACCTCGAAAGTCGATCATCACACCAACCAGGTGGTTTGACTTTGTGGATATAACTTGAGACACTCAGCTGAGCTACAAATACGTTTCGGTAGAGAAAGTCGGCAAAGTCAGTCATTTTATAATGAGTCGTTTGGCGGCCGGCAGTTGAACCCTCTAGCAGGCGCAACGCCTCTTAGGGTATCTCAACTTTGCGAACAATAAATTGTTTGGTGGCCGGCAGTTGGACCCTCGAGCAGGTGCAACGCCTCTTAGGGTATCTCAACTTTGCGAACAATAAATTGTTTGGTGGCCGGCAGTTGGACCCTCGAGCAGGTGCAACGCCTCTTAGGGTATCTCAACTTTGCGAACAATGAGTCGTTTGGCGGCCAGCAGTGGAACCCTCAAGCAGGTGCAACGCCTCTTAGGGTATCTCAACTTTGCGAACAATGAGTCGTTTAGCGGCTGGCAGTTGGACCCTCAAGCAGGTGTAACGCCTCTTAGGGTATCTCAACTTTGCGACCTTCATCACCCACCGGGGAAGGTTGCATTGCCATGTGCTGCAAAGAAACGCATATCTGCTACGGCAGAGTCCGCACGTCGTAAGACCGTACTCGGAAGAGACGCGTTAACGGTTAGTTGGGATCCTTGGTACCCAACAAAATGGTGTCGGACTCCTGGGCACACCATAAAATTTGTTGGAGCCATTTCTTGTAAAGCACAGCCAGCAACTCTGGCACACTTAAGATAATTCTCCAGAGTGCCAACAAACTGTAATGACATACATCAAAGGAGAAGGAAGCACCAAACTAATGCTAAACAGCTCCTGATCTGATGAATAGTGTCAACGTTGTACTCCTTCCTCATTACCCTCCAGGAGTGTACAACATGAAAGCCGATCACCTCTTGTGCAACCACGCCGTTTCCAAATGGCAAGAGGTAGGAACAACAAGGCTAATTTTCAATCACTGATACATTACGTGAAAAGGTTTGTTCACTTCGCGAACCGCACATACCGTTCCAACTTTTGTTACGCTCGACTTATTCTGAGAGCATATACATGTTGGCATAACGATGTAACCTAACCTTTCCACCTCCTTAAGGTTTTTCTTGATTTCGAATTTTACAATTCGTGACTGTAGCACCCAGGTGAAATAAGTCACTGGCGTTGTGGTCGTTGCTGGCCGAGCTTAAGGGCTAGAACAATACCACTTTTGACTGGGAAAGGTTGCAAAGGTAAACATAGTAACAGGTCTCCCTCCAGTGCACATTAACAGTCAGTAATTAAATGATTTTGGGTTATATTCACTGACGCCAAATTGGTCACAACACGAAAAGGCCTTACTTACAACTTGCCGACGAGCTTCTACCTTAAGAACTCTGTCAAAACCGAACTGTTTGATCTGATCTTGATCTTGTCTTAATCTGATCTTGATCTTCTCGTGATCTTCTCTTGATCTGATCTTGATCTTGAGAGTAATTTAGATTCCTTTGTTACATACTCACCCGACTTAGAGATGTTTCGAAGCTGTTTTTGACTGACACTCTAACATATACATCTTGGTGCGTGTCTTATGTCTTCTTCTTCTTTGTCAACCGATGGACGTCCACTGCTGGACATAGTTCTCTTCATGGGATCTCGATACCACACGATCCCCACGTCTTACTTCTTACATTATATCAATTGTGTGATAGTTTCTGATGTTAAAATTTCATCAAGTGGCTTTTACGATTGTGAATTAAAGCGTATTGAAAGCGGTCTCTGGCGGTGCTTTTACCCCAGAAGGCACAAATATGTGATGTTAAAGTGCTTATTAAATACCTAACTTTAATCTCAACCCAAACAGTTTTTTATGACGTTTCAAGACGTTTTGCTAACCTGCTTTTGTTAGTATCTGGATAAAGAGTCCTTGATTTGATTTTGTTGTATTACGACTTTTTTGGATACAGCCAGTTCTATTATCTTAGTTCCTTCATTTGGATCCAAAGGAACTCTGCCATTATAAAACAGTCACATTGATATTATTAATGTGTTTTGATAATTAAAGCAAAATAATCTTTATTCAAGCAAGCTTTTTACAAGCACTTTTGAATTGTCAAGGATCAATTAGATTTTTTACGAAACTACAACTGGTTCGGAATGTTGCTAAGAGCAACATTTTGGTTCTGCTCGGTAAGCCGAGCAGAACCAAAATGTTGAAACCATGTTGAAACCATGAACCAGCAAGAAACTAAGCGGTAAATCTTAAACATTTTCAATTTACATTACTGAACCGCATCTTGTTTAAAGCGGATAGGATTTTCAAATCCAAACATGTTTATTATACAATATTGATAAAAATATTGTTCCTTTGAGTTCTTCGGTTGAGAATCCTAAAAAGCCGATATTTGGGACTCTATAACTAACTTATCTAAAATAAGGCCAGTAAAACCAGATACATTAACAATAAAAAGTAAGTAACGGCCTGTTACTATCCCACTGCTGGGCATAGGCCTCCTCTCTCCATTTTTGGAGAAAAGGGTTAAACATTAACAATAATTGGGGACAATTATTAGCTGAAGCGGGTGTTGAGGCCGTTGACTGTCTCAGACCAGCTGTAGCCTTGTTAGATTGGATAGAAAACTAATCTATTAATACAATTTTAGAAATCTGGCAGCATGAAAGAACTTTCCGAAGGTTTTATCATAGCTATATTCAGTCAATTAGGAAATTTCAAAACGTCTCAATCAATATATTTTTGTTGCATCATGATTTCATTACTTAATATAATTATAATTTCTCTGACAGTGTAATGTCTAGAATGATTAATTCAACGAATAGACCAATCACATTGTTGCATCTTTTATTTACCCACACAAGCCACCAGGAGATAACAAACAATTCTCTCATAAAGGACTTCGGACGTCAAACGGAACACATAATATTAAAATTTTACCCTGAAATAAAATTTGTATTATGTTTCCTAAGACGTCCGAAGTCCCAGTAATGGCTTCCTGGTGAACAATTATTATTCGAATACAATGACAAAACTATGGCGGCTTGGTGTGGGCGATGTTTGAGTTTGTTGCAGATAGAGGGCGCTGTAGGTACGGCGGAAGCGCGGGAAAGTGGCAAAAGAGCAACTTCCGGCGGAAGAAATCGATGTACTCTCTCATAAAGGACTTCGGACGTCTTAGGAAACATAATACAAATTTTATTTCAGGGTAAAATTTTAATATTATTTCTTGGTAGTTGTCCACTTTAATTAGACTTTATTGTAATTAATTATTAATATTAAATAAGGCAACTTTTGAGATAGTCAGAAAAAAACGATTTTTTCGTATCAAAATTATCGGTTTATTTTAAAAGGAATAAAAATCGATTTTCTCTACTATAATCGATTATTTTAAAAAAAATAATCGATAATTTTTTAACATCCCTAGTATGACTTAGAGTAGATAGAATAAATCGGTTAATAAATATTTGATTTTTAGCCTATAGCCTCCCTCGATAAATGGACTACGTTACACTCAAAGAATTTTTAACTTTTTCTATAAATGAATTTGTTGGTCTTCGTGTCTGTATGTATATTTTTATTTAAGTATATATTTAAAAATATATGTATATATTCACCAGTTGTCTGTCCATAACACAAGTATTAAGTTACTTACTTTGGGGACGGACGACCGTGTGTGTAAGTGTCCCATATATTTATTTATTTACTTATGAGTGTTAAGAAGTTCCCTATATACCACTGACCTTGAGTCAATACACCAATGAGAGTGGATTTGCCAATAGCTACTCTTTTAGTATTAAAGTGACTTAACTCAAAATAAAGAATCATTGCGTTACAAACATTGTAATCCTTGTTTCAACGCCTGTGCCGACCCCACTTAAAGTGGGACAAAGGCTGGAAGAAGTTCCCTATATACCACTGACCTTGAGTATAATACACCGATGAGAGTAGATTTGCCAATAGCTACTCTTTTAGTATTAAAGTGACCTAACTCAAAATATAGCTTCATTGCGTTACAAACATTGTAATCCTTGTTTCAACGCCTGTGCCGACCCCACTTAAAGTGGGACAAAGGCAGGAAGAAGTTCCCTATATACCACTGACCTTGAGTCAATACACCGATGCGAGTGGATTTGCCAACAGCTACTCTTTTAGTATTAAAGTGACCTAACTCAAAATAAAGCTTCATTGCGTTACAAACATTGTAATCCTTGTTTCAACGCCTGTGCCGACCCCACTTAAAGTGGGACAAAGGCAGGAAGAAGTTCCCTATATACCACTGACCTTGAGTCAATACACAGATGAGAGTGGATTTGCCAATAGCTACTCTTTTAGTATTAAAGTGACCTAATTGAAAATTTATCTTAATTGAGTTAGTTACATTGTAATCTTTAGTCTTATGACATCACATTACGAAATATTAAAACAACTAATCTTTTAGTATTAAAGTGACCTAATTGGAAATTTATCTTAATTGAGTTAGTTACATTGTAATCTTTAGTCTTATGACATCACATTACGAAATATTAATACAACTAATCTTTTAGTATTAAAGTGACCTAATTCAAAATTTATCTTAATTGAGTTAGTTATATTGTTATCCATGTTTGAACGCCATCTGTGCCGACCCTACTTAGAGTGGGATAAGGGCACGAAGAAGTTCCCTATATACCACTGACCTTGAGTCAATACACCAATAAGAGTGGATTTTCCAGCCTCGTTTGCCCCCATCACGGCCACCCTCAGCTCCACGCTCTGCTGAGTGTCCGCTAACTGGAATATCAAATTATTATTTAAAAAAAAAGTAATTATTTTGCTATAATCCGCGATAAAATAAATGTTTGGACATTTAATAACATAAGATGTTACTTATATTTTATTAAGCGCCTGTAATAATTTCAAGAGCAATTGCTCATATCAATCGTACAGGTGTTTTATTATTAAATAAATAAATAAATAAATATATGGGACACTTACACACACGGTCGTCCGTCCCCAAAGTAAGTAACTTAATACTTGTGTTATGGACAGACAACTGGTGAATATATACTTATATATTTTTAAATACATACTTAAATACAAATATACACCCAGACTCAAAGACCAACAAATTCATTTTAAAGAAAATGTTGGTCCTCGGCGGGAATCGAACCCGCGACCCGTGGAGCCGAAGGCAGAGTCACTACCCACTGCTCCATTGAGCCAGTCATTATATTTTGCGTGACAGTTAATTTTCATTGTAAATAGTTAGTTCAATTGTAACTGGATTATTCTCTGTACACGGTTACTTGGAATTACACGTCTCGCACACGTAGAGGAACTTTTAATTTATCCCACGACACGGAATAATTTTGGAATATCCCCAACAATAAATAAACCAAAGAAAAAATTGTTTATAGAATTAGGCGTTACTTTGCGGAGATCCATAATACAAAAGTAATAATAAAATTATTTTGCTATAATCCGCGATGAAGTAAAATAGAAAATATATATAATGCTAAATGTAAGTGGACAATCGGTTATCATACCTGATACACGACCAAAGTCGCAAAGCTTTGCGACTTTGGTCGTGGAGTCTATCTCCTGATGATGCTTCGGTTGCGGGGCGAAACGATTGTTGAGTTTGTGATAGTGAACGTATATAGTGCTTGTGTATCGTGGTGGCGGTGGTGGAGGTGTGTGCATGTGTTTTTACGAATCCTGCATGTATCAGGTATGATAACCGATTGTCCACTTACATTTAGCATTATATATATTTTCTATTTTACTTCTTCGCAGATTATAGCAAAATAATTTTATTATTACTTTTGAAAAAATTGTTTATTTCTTTCACTTAATTCTAAAAGTTACATTATATCTGACAGGGACCACTTTTTAAGTAATGCATATTACTTGTGCTAGGGATCCCCGCTCTTCCACGTTCATCACAAAAAGTTCTAGAACTCTTCTTCTTCCTGCCCTTATCCCACTCTAAGTGGCGTCGGCACATGTTATAAACATGCTGTAACATGATTTGGCTGCGTTTTTACGACCGGCCGCCTGCCTGACGTCAACTTACCTCTGTCGTATTTCACGACACCTCGGTAAGAAAGAGGGTGGTCTATTCTACTAAACCGGATACCACACGGTGGGCCATCTTACCTTAGTCGCCTTTTACGACACCTCGGTAAGAAAGAGGGTGGTCTATTCTACTAAACCGGATACCACACGGTGGGCCATCTTACCTTAGTCGCCTTTTACGACACCTCGGTAAGAAAGAGGGTGGTCTATTCTACTAAACCGGATACCACACGGTGGGCCATCTTACCTTAGTCGCCTTTTACGACACCTCGGTAAGAAATGAGGTTGGTCTATTCTACTCAGCCGGATACCACACGGCGTAGTAAAGTAAATGTCCTTGAACGTAAAATTTTAATACAAATTTTAAATATATTATATTTATTTTTATTATTATTGTAGTCTAATTGTTATTGTTATTTATCGTTATTACTCGCTATTTTGACATTTATCTCTGACTATTGTAATGTAATATTTTTATATATTTTTTGACTTTCGAAATTGTAATATTTTGACAATTTTATAACAATCATAATGTACTGTATTTTTGAGCATGCTGTGTCCACATGAGGAGGGATGAAAATCATGTGACCAAACGTGTGTTAAATTTGAATGAGGATGGATATGTGCCTAGAGGGAGGCCTAAAAAGAAATGGTTGGATTGTGTGAAGTATGATATGCATGTAAAAGGAGTGGCGCCAGAGTTGACGAAAGATAGGACAGAATGGAAGAGAAAAACATGTTGTGCCGACCCCACTTAGAGTGGGATAAGGACAGGATGATATATTAATAATTAAGCCACGCCGTGTGGTATCCGGCTGAATAGAATAGTACCACCCTCATTTCTTACCGAGGTGTCGTAAAATACTACTGAGTTAAGTTGACGTCAGGCAGGCGGTCGGTCGTAAAAACGCAGCCAAATCATGTGTCAGCATGTTTTTAAAATGTTGTACCGACCCCACGATATTTTTCCCGAATCTTGGAAACGGCTCCAACGATTTTCCTGAAATTCAGCATGTAGGAGGTATTGGGGGAGAAAAATCGATCTAGCTAGGTTTTATGTAAAAAAAAAATTGTTTTATCCCTGTTTTTGGGCATTAAAAAACACTAACATTTATATTGAATTGAATTTTCGCCATTAACTGTCAAGTCGACGTAGCTTAATCGGTTAGCGGGCAGCCTCGAGACATGTGAGTGCTAAGGATCGATCCCAACTAAATAATGTTTTTTCTTTTTTTTAAGTTTTTGTAAAAAATTACCGAGCGAAGCTCGGTCACCCAGATATTAAATAAATAAACGCCTTATTCTATAAATTACACCCAACCACTGTTAACGAAACTAACCTTTCTAATATAAACTTCAGCGACAGCTCTATTAGGGGCGACACGGCGAGCACGTACGCTGACGAGCACGGCGCCGATAGCCGCGGCCATGTTCCTCAGAGCACGCAGCGAAGCGCGAAGCGGCGCTGCGCGCAGCCCCCGAAGCGCGCCGCAGTCGCGTACCCCCACCACGTACACCGCGCTCCCCCCACCGGAGCGTAGACGCCATTTTAACTGCAAGAAGTAGATAATAATAAGCCATAGAAAAAAAATCCTGCACAAAAATGCCAATAAACAACATACCAATCGAAAATGGTCCTTCAAACCGGATGTATACCAATATCACAAAATAATGCTGCCAAAAATAATTCATAGAAATAAATAAATAAATATATGGGACACTTACACACACGGTCGTCCGTCCCCAAAGTAAGTAACTTAATACTTGTGTTATGACAGACAGCTGGTGAATATATACTTATATATTTTTAAATACATACTTAAATACAAATATAAACCGAGACTCGAAGACCAACAAATTGATTTATAGAAAATGTTGGCCCTCGGCGGGAATCGAACCCGTGATCCGCGGAATTGAAGGCTGGGTCACTACTCATTGCGCCCAACTTACTTTGCGGAGATCCATAATACAAAAGTAATAATATAATTATTTTGCTATAATCCGCGATGATCATTCATTCATCAGAATATTCATTATTATTCAGCAAAATATTTTTATTATTATTGCTGGCAAAAATTATAATATTAATTTTTTTTTTTCTGTAGTGACCGCTTTTAGTAATGGTCCTTCAAGCCGGATATATATGTATCATTTTTGAAATATAGTGATTTAAGTATAAAGCTAATAAATGATCATTTTAAACCAGATGCGTATTAAAATTCACACTGTATTTTAATAAATTTAAGTATTTCAAAATAAATCAATAATGTGATAATTATTAATAGTGTTGTCGCCAATGATATCCGCTTTGTATTTTATAGCAACACAGTCATGAAACATATGTATCGCGCCCTTTTGTAAATGAATTTGTTGGTCTTTGAGCCTGGGTGTATATTTGTATTTAAGTATGTATTTAAAGATATATAAGTATATATTCACCAGTTGTCTTAGCCGTGTGGTATCCGGCTGAGTAGAATAGTACCACCCTCTTTTCTTACCGAGGTGTCGTAAAAGGCGACTAAGGTAAGTCGACCCGCAGTGTGGTATCCGGCTGAGTAGAATAGTACCACCCTCTTTTCTTACCGAGGTGTCGTAAAAGGCGACTAAGGTAAGTCGACCCGCCGTGTGGTATCCGGCTGAGTAGAATAGACCAACCTCATTTCTTACCGAGGTGTCGTAAAAGGCGACTAAGGTAAGATGACCCACCGTGTGGTATCCGGTATAGTAGAATAGACCACCCTCTTTCTTACCGAGGTGTCGTGAAATACGACAGAGGTAAGTTAACGTCAGGCAGACGGCCGGTCGTAAAAACGCAGCCAAATCAGGTTACACCATGTTTATAACATGTTGTGCCGACCCCACTTAGAGTGGGATAAGGGCAGGAAGATGATGATATTCACCAGTTGTCTGTCCATAACACAAGTATTAAGTTACTTTCTTTGGGGACGGACGACCGTGTGTGTAAGTGTCCCATATATTTATATTTTTGATTCAAATGGTGGCAACACTGTACCGTCGTTGTTTCCGGTGGAGTCTTCCTATTGATAAAACGTTTCAGCGACAGTCAGTCTTTGTTCGTCATTCAAGAGAAGTGCATCCGGAACAGGAAATGTTGTATTCCTATTATATCGTGTTATTGTTCAAAGATTGCGCGAACAATAGCGAATAAAAAATTTAATTAGATTAAGTCATAATCATTAATATGTAATGGTCCTTCGAGCCGGATATACATTTGTTGTCGCCTATGACTTTCGCTTTGTATTTAATAGAGTATCGCGCCTTTTTGACTGAAACAGTGGCAACAATGTGTCGTGTTGTTTCCGGTGGAGTCTTCCTATATATTGCTAAAACGTTTCAGTTGCATTCAGTCTTTGTTCGTCATTCGAGAGAGGAGCATCTCGGAACGGGAATCGTAGTATTTCTATTATATCGTGTTATTGATGAAAGAGTGTTATAACATTTATAAAACAAAAGAATTTAGAAAATAAATATAACAGTATTCCTATATATTGCAGATAAAACAAACTAACAATATAATGGTCCTTCAAGCCGGACTGACCTGCGTAACAAGATGTTGGAACCTCCTCTCGCACGGCGAAACAAGTTGCAACTTGTACTCGACGTTCCCGAACCTCGGCTCCGGGGGGAGGCTGCCGTAGCACTCATCTCCTGAATCCTCCGCGTCAGATGTACTAGAATAATAGAGTAGGCTTTTTGTTTATTTGGTTTAGCTTTTTACCCGCAACTTCGTTCGCGTGGACTGTAGTCTTGAAATTAAGAGCAGCTTCTGTTACTCTCTAACCCTGCAAATATTTCCATCACAAAATCAAAAATCTCCATAAAAAAAAATCGCAAAGGCTTTGCGATTTTGGTCGTGGATTCTATCTCCTGATGATGCTTCGGTTGCAGGGCGAAACGATTGTTGAGTTTGTGATAGTGAACGTATATAGTGCTTGTGTATTGTGGTGGCGGTGGTGGAGGTTTGTGCATGTGTTTTTACGACTCCTGCATGTATCAGGTATGATAACCGATTGTCCACTTACATTTAGCATTATATATATTTTCTATTTCACTTCTTCGCGGATTGTAGCAAAATAATTTTATTATTACTTTTGTAAAATCATTTATACTACTGACGCAGTCGCGTTATCAACACCACCTTGTCGCAGACTATAAATAACGGCGCTTTGTCGTTGGAGGGGATCATTCGTTTGTGAACTCTCTCAGCGTGAAGTCGGTCTTATGTTTATTTAAATTAATTCGTGAAGTGGTGGTGATTTAAAGAGATTCGTTTTAAATAGTGTTTTAATAGTTAGTGGAGTGATTGCTTACTATCGTGTACTAATGATATAATAAAATGGATAATGAAGATATATGACTTTGTCTGCCCTGGATTTCCGATTCTTACATACATACAAGATTAACTCATTTTAATATTAAAGACAGACAAACATTCTCACGTATCATCACAGTAGTCGTCCATATCGTCGGAGCTGTAGAGGAGGTCCGTGTCGAGGCCGTCGATGTCCCCCGCCAGGTACATGTCGCCACGCACGCTGACCCGTTCCAGATTCTCTATCACGTTGTACACGCGCTCGGCGAACACCGGCTCACACTCCCCCCCACTAGTCCCCCCTACGCCCCCAACACCCCCAACACCAGCTCTGTTCTCTTTCCTCTTGTTCTTCTTGTAATCGGCGTCGCTGTGCTGGAAGAGGTAATAGTTTATGGAACCCATAAAAAAGTAACGACCTGTTACAATCCCACTTCTGAGTATAGGCCTTCGGCTTTAGGCTAAGTAGTGGCTTCTCGATTCATGTTTGGGGAGAACAATTGTAGCTAAGCTACCACTCTGCTCCAATGTTAATGTTGTAACTAAATTAATATATTGGTCTATACCACTGTAGCCTATTGTTTATGGTATTAAATCAGTCTGTTATAAAAACGTCAAACTACGTATCATTTAATAGGTTATGGGCCCAGTGATTTTTAGTTTTTTTCTCGCAATTTTCTTGAAAATAAACTTTGCAGATTGAGATAAAGTCTAATTAACGCTATCATTGTGAAAATGACGACGAACTATCTTGTCAGTGTGCCTAAATTGAAAGGACGGGAAAACTACAGTGAGTGGGCTTTCGCGGCTGAGAATTTCTTAGTGTTGGAGGGAATGTCCGATTGCATTAAGTCGGTGATTGTACCAGCAGAAATAGGAGCAGCAGGTGACGCGAAAACCCGAGCCAAGTTGATCCTGACAATAGATTCGTCGCTGTATATACATATAAAAAGTGTACAAACGACACATGAACTGTGGAAGAAATTGAAGACCCTATTTGATGACTCAGGATTCACGAGGAGAATCAGTTTACTGAGGAGTTTGATATCCATTCGACTTGAAAATAACATTTCAATGACTTCGTACGTGACACAAATCATCGAAACAAGTCAAAAATTAAGTGGTACGGGTTTCAACATCAATGATGAGTGGGTCAGATCGCTTTTGTTAGCGGGATTAACAGAAAAATATTCCCCTATGATAATGGCGATCGAGCATTGCGGCATACCATTGACAGCGGACGCCATTAAAACGAAGTTATTAGACATGCAAGAAAGCGGAAACGGCGACAATAGCGCTTCCGGTGGCGCGTTTGCGAGTTTCAAGAAGAACCGGAATGTTGGTAGCACTGCGACCAAAGACGCCCAGATGTCCAAGTCAAAAGCTGTCAAAGTCATAAAATGCTATAAATGCAAACAGACTGGCCATTATAAAAACCAATGTACTAACAACGCCCGAAACTCGGAATTAAATAAAAGGAAACAATCGAATGCATTCAGTGAAATATTTTTAAGTGGACAATTTAATAGCAATGATTGGTACATAGATAGCGGGGCGAGTCAACACATGACTGCGAAAAAAAATAACGTTCTGAATCCATGATATGAACACGAAACAAAAGAAATAATTGTTGCTAATCTAATAATAAACACGTATTCCAGTAATAGGTTCTGGCAATGTAAACATCATTACAATTGCGAATGGTGTAGAATATGACATTACAGTTTCAGATGTATTGTATGTACCAAATTTGACAACCAACTTGCTTTCAGTAAGTCAGTTAATTGAGAATGGCAACAGTGTGGATTTTAAAGAAAATTCTTGCTATATTTACAATCGACAGAAAGAACTCGTTGGAATGGCCGAATTAGTTCAAGGTGTATACAGATTATACATAAGAAAAACAGAACAGTTGTTGGCAGCAACAGCGCTAGCATCAAGTGAAGTCTGGCATCGGCGCATGGGGCACATAAATAGTGTCAGTTTAGACAAGATGAGAGACGGAGCAGTCACAGGTATATCATGTACAGATAGGTCTGTAATAAACAAAAACACATGCAGTACATGCTGTAAAGGGAAACAGACACGTTTGCCGTTCAGACATGTAGGTAAGAGGAGCACTGAGCCTCTAGATATAATACATGCAGATGTTTGTGGACCAATGGAGTCAACTTCTATTGGAGGAGCAAGATATTTCCTCATTTATGTGGACGACTACAGTCGCATGGTATTTGTTTATTTCCTCAAAGCAAAAAGTGAAACCTTTAAATTTTTCAAGCAGTTTAAAAATATGGCTGAAAATCAGAAAGGAAGAAAAATTAAAATTTTGAGGACAGATAATGGCCTAGAGTTCTGTAACAAGGAATTCGAAGAATACCTCAAAGATGCAGGTATAGTTCATCAAAAATCTAATGTTAATACTCCTCAACAGAATGGCTTGAGCGAAAGAATGAACAGATCATTAGTAGAAAAGGCAAGATGTCTAATTTTTGATGCTGGTTTACATAAAAAATTTTGGGCAGAAGCCATAAATACCTCTGTCTACTTGAGAAATAGGTCAGTTGTTACTGGTTTAAAAAATCTGACTCCCTATGAGGTCTGGACAAATAAAAAACCTGACTTAAGTCATGTAAGAATTTTTGGAAGTAAAGTGATGATGCATATTCCAAAAGAAAAACGTTTGAAATGGGATAGAAAAGCTAAAGAGCTAGTTTTAGTAGGCTATGCTGAGAACGTAAAAGGTTATAGGGTTTATGACCCAGAAAATAACTCTATCATGACTAGCAGAGATGTCATCATAATGGAACCACACTCAAATGATAATACAGTAGATATTCCAGTTGGGTGTAAAGCTTCAGCGGAGGAACAGGTAATAAAAGAGAATATAGCTTCAGATGAGATAGACTCTGAAGATGAATATGAAGATAGTGATATTACCTATGTCCCAGGTGATACTTCTTTCGACCGAACAGAAGCAAGTTCTTTTGATGTAACACTTGATTCAGATATTACAACACCGAGCATACACAGTGGGGAAATTACACACAAGAGAAACAGGAAAGTTCCAGATCGTTTCGGTCATAATCATTTGTGTATTGCTGAGCCTATAGGTCAGGATGAAAAAGATATCACACTTCAAGAGGCCTTAAAAGGACCCGAGAGTCACTTTTGGAAGGCGAGCATGAAAGAGGAATTGGAATCATTTAGAAAAAATGATGCGTGGGAACTGGTCGATCAACCTACAGATGCAACAATAGTTCAGTGCAAGTGGGTGTTCAGAAAAAAATATGATAGTGTAGGAAAAGTGAGGTACCGTGCAAGGTTAGTGGCCAAAGGTTTTTCACAAAAACCAGGTATTGACTATCATGAGACTTTTTCACCAGTGCTTCGATATTCCACATTGAGGTTGTTATTTGCCATAGCTGCAAAGCTTAGTTTAGATATACACCATCTCGATGTCACCACAGCTTTTTTGAATGGTTATTTAAAGGAAACTGTGTATATGCAAAAACCTGTGTGTTATGAAGCTAGTACTGAAAATACCAAAGTTTTAAAATTAAAACGAGCTATATATGGCCTTAAGCAATCATCTCGTGCTTGGTATCAGAGAATAAATGATTATTTAATAAGTTAAGGCTATCAAAAATCAAAATATGAACCATGTCTTTTTGTAAAATGTGTTAACAATGTCAAAGTTATTGTAGCATTATTTGTGGATGATTTTTTTGTTTTCTCTAATTGTAAAATGACAACTAACGATTTGATAAATAAGTTAAGTTGTAAATTTGAAATAAAAGATTTAGGCCAGTTGAAACAATGTTTAGGTTTAAGAGTGAATATGAAAAACAATATAATAACTGTTGATCAAGAACAATATGTAGAAAACTTATTAAAAAGATTTAACATGTTGCATTGTAAAACAGCAGAAACTCCTATGGAGATTAATTTAAAGCTAGAAAAATCTCAAAATAGTTGTGATAATAATTATCCATATAGACAACTGGTAGGTAGTTTAATGTACTTAGCAGTGTTAACCAGACCAGACATTGTGTATAGTGTCAACTATCTTAGTCAGTTTAATAATTCATATGATGTAACTCATTGAAAACGTTTAAAGAGAATTTTAAAATATTTAAAAGGTACTAAAAACTATGGTCTTGTATTTTCCAAAGATGAGTCTTATATTAAGGGTTATGTAGATGCAGACTGGGGTTCAGATAATAATGATAGAATGTCTTATTCTGGGTTTAGTTTTAAAATGTCAAATACAGTTGTTTCTTTTGAATGTAGGAAACAAAGAAATGTGGCACTGTCTTCAACAGAAGCTGAATATATTTCATTATCAGAAGCTAGTAAAGAAGCAATTTATTTAAAAAACTTATTGTTTGAAATTTTAGGTATTTCAGAACCTATTATTTTATATAATGATTGCCAAAGTGCGCAAAAATTGGTTTTGAATCCAATATTTCATCGTAGATCAAAACACATTGATATAAGATACCACTTTATAAGCTGTTGCAAATAATTTTGTTAAAATTGATTATCCGGAAACAGCTGAAATGCCAGCAGATATTTTAACGAAAAGTTTAGGATCTGTCAAACATAAATATTTCACTGAAAAACTTGGCATTCTACCTGTTTCTTAGTATCTGTATTTTTTTGTTGTTGTTGACTTTAGATTATCCATTAATTTTGTTAAGCGGAGGTGTTAATGTTGTAACTAAATTAATATATTGGTCTGTACCACTGTAGCCTATTGTTTATGGTATTAAATCAGTCTGTTATAAAAACGTCAAACTGCGTATCATTTAATAGGAAGGTTACACATATCACCAGAATTAAATAGAGTTCTGGTTGGGTAGTGTATATATATATATATATCCTTACTAATATTATAAATGGGAAAGTCTGTCTGTCTGTCTGTCTGTCGGTTCCGTTTTCACGGCCAATCCGCTGAACCAATATCGATGAAATTTGGCATAGATATTCCTTATATACCGGGGTAACATATAGGCTATATAAATCCTGTTAATTCAACAGGAATTAAATTCAGGAGGAATTAAATACGATGACATTCAAAACGCCATCTATAATAAACCTATGGAACTAATTTTTATTTACGATGTGTCAAAATCAAGTCAAATCTGTATTTACGAAGTATTTAGATTCCAAGTTTTTCGGCTTACGTCAAAAGAGTTATCTTTACAGAGTATTTATATTTTATTTTATTTTATTCGTTTACTGGACAAATTTAACTGACAAAATTTAACATTGTAATAACAATGGATTATTGATATAAGTAATACGGGTTATTTGGTAAAATAAATAAACTAATAATATTATAAATGCGAAAGTCTGTTTGTAACGCTTTTATGGTCAATTCGCTGAACCAATATAGATGAAATTTGGCAAAATTAATGTTTATACGGGGTAACGTATAAAAATCTTAAAAAAAGTTATTATTATTATTTTTTTAAATATTTCGGTTTTTATTTATTTCATAAACCGGAGAAAAATATTTAATAAAAAAGAGACCGCCAGAATGATGTATGTCACATCTTTTGGCCCAGACCAGAGTAATAATTTTATTATTATTTTAGTATTATGGATCTCCGCAAAGTAACGCCTAATTCTATAAATTTTAGTGTTGTTAAATAGAAAAATATTTGTTATCTTAATATCAATTTTTATTTGATCTAATATTTATTTATTATAGTTTGAGGTTATGTACATGTACAATTACTAGCTAAATACCATGATAACACATTAAAAAGATAGGATTTGTGGTGAAAATATAACAATAAGCTATAATCATTTAAGTTCAAGTAAAATTTAATCATATATAATTTTTGTTGTCAAAAAAACAAAAGTTTGAAGAAAACGCATTCTGAAACGGTCTTTAGTTAGTAGTCTATGGCAACAAGTACGAAATAAATGACTATAAATTAACATGTATTGGAAAGTTTTATTTAATTTAATCCCATAGAAATTAAGCCATACTACTAATGAAAAAATGTTTTATTTCTAAACACCATTTTTAATGTTTGAAAAGTCATTACAGTTACATAACAAAGTGAAGGTAATATATTTTCAGATACCTATTTTAAAATATTATGTTAACAAAAACATAATGTAAATTTAATTTTTCGTATTTATTCTAAAAACGCTAGAATTCAGCGCCGTACATACTTAAAAAAATTAAAAAAAAAAAATTAATTAAAAAAAAAAACAAGTTGACAATTGATGACGAATGACGTTACGTATAAATATTTTTATTGACTAAGTTTTCTAGCACGTTACCATTGGAAGTTTATAATATTTATAGAGATATTTAATAACAGTAAAACATTATGAATTTTTTGGTGTATATGATGTATTTGCACTTCTTTTACTGAGCTATTTTAATATATATTTCATGTAAGTACGGTTTATTTATTATCAAATTATGTTCTTGATAAAACGGTCAATCCCTCTGATTCTTTCCGGATCGATCTGATTTTTGTGATAGAGATACACATTTGCAGGTTTAACAACCTATCAGTCTACGCAAACGAAGTTGCGGGTAAAAGCTAGTATATATATATATATACTCGGTAAGAAATGAGGGTGGTAATATTCTATTCAGCCGGATACCACACGGCGTACAGCACTATACTTCAATAATGATACATATACATCCGCCTCTACTAGTACTCTGATTGTTAAGAAAACAATATAAGTGGAAACGTAACGAAATGTTACTATCCAACTTCTGAGAATAGTCCTCCGTTTTTGGAGAGAATGGTTGGAGCTAAACTACCACGCTGCTCAAATTTAATAATAATCGACGTCGCTGTGCTGCAGGAGGTAATACTTTGTTAAGAATACAATAAAAGTAGAAAAGTAACGGAATGTTACTATCCCACTTCTGAGAATAGTCCTCCGTTTTTGGAGAGAATGGTTGGAGCTAACCTACCACGCTGTTCAAATATAATAATAGTCAACGTCGCTGTGCTGCAGGAGGTAATACTTTGTTAAGAATACAATAAAAGTAGAAACGTAACGGAATCATACTATCCCACTTCTGAGAATAGTCCTCCGTTTTTGAAGAGAAGGGTTGGAGCTAAGACCTAACACGCTGCTCCAATGATTGGTAGGTTACACATATCACTAGCATCCGAGGTCCGGTTGAGTAGAATAGACCGCCCTCTTTCTTACCAAAGTGACGTAAAATGCGACTAAGGTAAGTCGACCCTCCGTGTGGTATACGGTTGAGTTGAATTGACCACTCTCTTCCTTACCGAGGTGTCTTAAGATACGAGTAAGATAAGTTGACGTCAGGCTGCCGGTTGTAAAATACGTAGCCAAATCATGTGACAATATGTTTATAACGTGTTGTGCCGACCCCACTTAGAGTGGGATATGGGCAGAATGATGATGATCACCTCATAGCATAGGTACCTTTGGGATCGTTCGGTCGAAGGGGCTGAAGAATGTGTACATGATGAACCGACCTATATAAGGCAATAACTATCATCACCATCTTCCTGTCCTTATCCCACTCTAAGTGGGGTCGGCACAACATGTTGTCACATGATTTGGCTGCGTATTTTACGACCGGCCGCCTGCCTGACGTCAACTTATCTTAGTCGTATTTTACGACACCTCGATAAGAAAGAGGGTGGTCTATTCCACTTAACCGGATACCACGCGGTGAGTCAACTTACCTTAGTCGTATTTTACGACACCTCCGTAAGAAATGAGGGTGGTATATTCTACTTAACCGGATACCACGCGGTGAGTCAACTTACCTTATCCGTATTTTACGATACCTCGATAAGAAAAAGGGTGGTCTATTCCACTTAACCGGATACCACGCGGTAAGTCAACTTACCTTAGTCGTCTTTTACGACACCTCGGTAAGAAAAGAAGGTGGTACTATTCTATTCAGCCGGATACCACACGGCGAATAAGGCAATACCTATATAACACCTATATAATAAATCAGTATGATAATGATGATGATGAGGGTGATGATGATGATGATGAGGGTGATGACGATGATGATGAGGATGACGATGATGATGATGAGGATGACGATGATGATGATGAGGATTACGATGAGTATGACGAAGAAAAAGAAGATGATGATGAGGATGATGATGATGACGATGATGAGGATGACGATGAGGATGACGACGAAGATGATGATGATGATGATGATGGTGAGGGTGGTGATGATGATGAGGATGATGATGAAGATGATGATGATGAAGATGATGATGATGATTAAATTGCGAATAACATACAAACACTCACCGTCCACTTCAAATCGTTCACGTTCTTGCCAATTTTCTCATCGCAAACCTTTTGCACGTCCGTCTGGTTGTTTAACGTTTCCGTTTCCGCTTTCTCCTGCCAGGCGACGCTGGGCAGGACGTCTTTAGCGGGAGAGACTTTCTTTTTCCTTCTGTTCTTCCTCCCAGAGTTACGTCTGCGAGGCTTTCTATCACTGTCCAATTTGGTATCTGTGAAAATTAATAATTAAATATCTTAATGACTTAAATCTTGTATTAAGTATTAATTTAATATTAATATATAATTAATATATTGTAGACAGTGACATTTTTAATCAGTGTTGTAATTTATTGTTGCTAGCAACACTTCATAATTACCTCTCATCTCGAGTATAAAAATAGTCAGGTCAAGAACAGAGGTCTCTTTTACGATCGGTACTTGCGTGCGAAAGCTCTGTTATTCAATGTGTTCACGTCGGCCATCTTGTTTGTTTGGTTACAAATGTATTAATTTAGTTCTCTTTTCTTAAATCCTACTTTGGATCCTAACAATATAATATAATAAATAAATAAATATATAAGATTGCTTTTTTGCTTGCTTTGCGATTTTGTCGTGGAGTCTATCTCCTATCGCAAAGTAACGCCTAATTCTATAAATCAACAAATTGATTTATAGAAAATGTTGGCCCTCGATGGGAATAGAACGCGACCCGCGGAGCTGAAGCCAGGGTCACTACCCACTGCGATAACGGGCCAATCAAATTACTTAAATCAGCAAGTGCTTCTGTATGTCCTTTTTTGACTCCGAAACGGCTGGACAAGGTTTAAATCAAGTGTAAGAGATGTACTTATACGTAAAGCATATTACAACAATTGAGGATCATTTGGATGATAAAAATGTCTGGATTTTAAAATCCTTTCAGCTTCATACAAGCGGTTTAATAATGTAAAATTAAAACTGTACAAGAAAAGTAATAATAAAATTATTTTGCTATAATCCGCTATGAAGTAAAATAGAAAATATATATAATGCTAAATGTAGAGTGGACAATCGTTTATCATACCTGATATATGCAGGATTCGTAAAAACACATGCACAAACCTCCACCGCCGAAAAGCTTTGCGATTTTGGTCGTGGAGTCTATCTCCCGATGATGCTTTGGTTGCGGGGCGAAACGATTGTTGAGTTTGTGATACTAAACGTGTGTAGTGCTTGTGTATAAATAATTTTATTATTACTTTTGTATTATGGATCTCCGCAAAGTAACGCCTAATTCTATAAATTACTGTATAAAAGATCAACCGCCGAGTTTCTTTCTGGTTCTCAGTAAGAGCAACATTCCGAACCAGTTGTAGCTTCATTAATATTGATTGACGATTCAAAAGTGCTTGAAAGAGCAAATTTGAATAAAGATTTGATTTGAATCTTCAGAATCATCCAGCCGATGATCCTGTAAAGTTTGGTTTCGATTTGAACATTCTTTCATTCTTCAACTGTGGCAGATAATGCAGTATGACGTTTTAACTTTCTTTTTTCCTACCTTCATCATGCCTGTTAACTTCTATGTAGTTCTCTATGTAGCTGCAATCCTTGACCAGTATCTCTGTGCTGAGGTCCGGCTCGCAGAGGAACGAGGACTCCTCTGGGAGGGTCTCGTTCTTGTGGGAACGGCGTCCTCTTCGACGGCCTGGAGTAATGGGAGAAATATACCCAATCAGCTATATAACAAATCTGACAGCGACGCTTAGTACAGCGTCCTGTCTATATTAGACAGTTTACTGACGTTTGCAAAAGAAAAACATTATAATACCATAGTGTTTTGTCCTATGGAATACTGTTATAAGGTAATTCAAATCACACACATACTAGCTCTCACAGGGAGGAACTCTTCAGAGTGTTAATTCTGTGAGGTTCACTTAAGAGTACTAACTCTTCCGGAATATTAGACAGTTCACTGATGTTGCAAAAGAAAAAGTTATTTTATCATAGCGTTGTGTCTTATGGAATACTGTTATAAGGTAATTCAAATCACACACATAATAGCTCTCGCAGGGAGAAACTATTCAAAGTGTTAATTCTGTGAGGTTCACTTAAGACTACTGATTCTTCCGGAATATTAGACAGTTCACTGATGTTGCAAAAGAAAAAGTTATTTTATCATAGCGTTGTGTCTTATGGAATACTGTTATAAGGTAATTCAATTGATCACACACATAATAGCTCTCGCAGGGATGAACTCATCAGAGTGTTAATTCTGTGAGGTTCACTTAAGACTACTAATTCTTCCGGAATATTAGACAGTTCACTGATGTTGCAAAAGAAAAAGTTATTTTATCACAGCGTTGTGTCTTATGGAATACTGTTATAAGGTAATTCAAATCACACAGATAATAGCTCTCGCAGGGAGGAACTCTTCAAAGTGTTAATTCTGTGAAGTTCACTTAAGAGTATTAATTATTCCGGAATATTAGACAGTTTCCTGACGTTGCAAAAGAAACATTATTATTCAATAGTTGTGTTCAATATTCAATCGATCAGACATATAACTCTAGCAGGACGCTCAGTACAGCGTCATAAATAGTCCGGAATATTAGACAGTTTAGTAACGTATGCAAAAGAAAAACATATCCATTTGGTTGTGTCTTATGAAATACTGTTATAAGGTAATTCAATCGATCACACACAACTGTATCAGGACGTTCAGTACAGCGTCATAATTAGTTCGGAATATAAGACAGTTTACTAAGGTATGCAAAAGAAAAACATTATAATTCCATTTGGTTGTGTCTTATGGAATACTGTTATAAGGTAATTCAATCGATCACACACAACTATATCAGGACGTTCAGTACATCGTCATAATTAGTTCGGAATATAAAACAGTTTACTAAAATTGCAAAAGAAACATTATTACATCATAGCGTTTTGTCTTATGGAATACTTTTTAAAAGTGCGTCTGAGTACAATAGACTACCCTCATTTCATACAGAGGTGTCGTAAAATACGACTAAAGTAAATTGACCCACCATGTGGTATCCAGCTGAGTAGAGTAGACCACCTTCATTTCTTTCAGACTTGTGGTTGTTGTTGTTGTTGTATCACTTTATTGTACACAATTTTATAAAAAAAAAATTATAACAAAGTAAAAAAAACAAAATTTTATAACAAAGTAAAAAGTAAAAAAAATGTGGTAAAATATGACTAAGATAAGTCGAACCCCCGTGTGGTATTCGGCTGAGTACAATAGACCACTCTCATTTCTTACATTAGTCGTAAAATACGACTAAGGTAAGTTGACGTCAGGCAGGCGGCCGGTCGTGGAATACGCAGCCAAATCATGTGACAACATGTTGTAGCATCCCCACTCAGAGTGGTATAAGGGCAAGAGGATGATAATCATTTCATAGTATACCTTTGGGCGCGTCCGGATTCTTCCTAACATTCTCCTGGCTATTTTTGTATCTCTTCTTGTTCTGCTTGCCGTGGTTACCATCAGATGGGTCGAAGAGGCTGAAGAACGTGTCCATGACGAACCGACCTGACAAAAATTGGAAGATGAATAAAATTATGGAATGTTTTGTTTAATTGTTTAACTAGTGAAGTATTTTTTTTAACAATTTTTACATATCTCGAGGCTGCCCGTTACCTGAATAAGCTACGCTGACTTTCAATATAAATGTCAAGAAAAGTCATTTCAATATAAATGTTTTGTTTTCAATATAAATGTCTTTTTTAATGCCCAAATACAGGGATAAAACGATTTTTTTTTATATAAAACCTAGCTTCATAGATTTTTCTCCTCCAAAACCCCGACATGCTGATGCTGAGCCGTTTCCGAGATTCCGAAAAAATATATATACATATATACATACAAGATTAACTCATTTAAATATTAAAGATAATATAAACTAACAAAGAGGCCATTACTTTACTATTAATTGCCTTACACCATGAATATTTTAGAAGTGAAAATAAAATTCAAAGGCGGCCAAAATTTTAGTAGAGGGGAATTTATAGAATTAGTCGTTACTTTGCGAAGGTCCATAATACAAAAGTAATGAGAATATTATTTTGGTATAATCTGCGATAAAAGAATATATATGTAATGCTAAATGTAGAGTGTACTATTCCTTCTCATACCTGATACTTTTGTAGTTGAGGGAAAATCGAAACCAGACGAAGTCATAGCAACATGTGGCCGTATCAGCTACTTTAATATAAAAATGCCAGGTATAAGGTGATAATATAAAAATTACTTAATTTCCTTAGCCAGTTTGCTGGCAAACATTGCACATATATAAATATGAACATAATAAACAGTACAAATACCAAATGAATATTTGAAATGTTGCCAAAATATTCAATACATATAGGAATGATATAAAAAAAAGTTATTCTAATATTATAAACATGAGTCTTTCTGTATGTATGTATTACAAAAAAGAGCCATACGTGGCATTTACAATTTAAGACCGTAGGATTCCCTGCGAGAGAAGTTTAAGGAAATATGTATTCTTACATTTGCTTCACAGTATATTTTAAGTAATTTAATTTTTCTATATAAAAATATAAAGAATTATAAAAAAATAGGCGATGTATATATGCGGCCCCTGCTTTGCACCTTGAAAAAGTATGTAAGTCATTTGTGGGTTTGGGTATAAGATTCTATAATAAAATCCCACAATCAATTTTAACTTTGCCATTACAGCAGTTTAAAAACACTATTAAGGAGAGGCTGATACAGAAAGCCTACTATACTGTTGAGGATTATTTAGACGATAAAAATGTGTGGATATAAATATTGTTCGACCCTGTACAAGATAGAAACATTAAATGTAACTAGCATTAAGAATTGTATTTTTTAAAAAGAGCAACCGCCGAGTTTCTTGCTGGCTCTTCTCGGTAGGAACAGCTTTCTAAACCAGCAGTAGAGTTGACGATTCAAAAGCACTTGTTTACAAGTTTATTTGAATAAAGAATATTTTGAATTTGAATTTGAATTTGTATATCTACTGCAATATCACACTTATCTGCTAGAGAAATATCAATGAAATTAGTCACAATTCAAGGTATTATTTTTAATATTTAAATGATCTTGTATGTATACCAGACCATTAAACATTAACAAGCAAATAAATTGTTTTTTTTTTTAAGATAAGTAATTGTGAACTATTTTTGAAAAATGAATATATGCTTTTACGATTTTTTTTGTTAAGACAAATAAAATATCTGTTAAATAATATGAATCAAACTACGATAATAAGATTTTTATTAAAAAATAATAAATCTGTAATATACTTACACACAACAGACAATAGATATCTTTTTTTATAAACATTGTGTATTAAATACATAAATCGGCAATTATATGAATAAAATTTAACGGTAAATTATAAATTACGAAAACTACTTACAAAGAAACAGCTGTTTCACCTCAGTTCAAGGTCACCGGGCAGCTCCAACTAACAAATTTGTAACGAATGAACAAACAATACTCTGGCTGTACACAAACAGGCTCTTTGCCAAATTATTTATGACGCAACAACAATAATATTATCAATACAACTGAACAAACAATGGTCGTTCACTGAGACACTGAACACAAATGATACCGCCTAACAAGATTTTGATAGAGTTGTGCAAGGATGTGTAATTGTGTCGAATATGATTCAGTTGAATGTAATTGTTGTGAAATTTATGAAATAGCTTTAAATCTTTGAAATCCCCCACTGGCTGATGAAATATTTTGACAGTTCACTCACTTGCAGAATTTTGAATCGATATTTTTTGATATGGTAATATAACTGCTATTTTATTTATCTGGAAAAAAAACTATAAATTCTTGATTGGAACAATGTCAATAGATTAAATTAGGTAGTAATTAATTTAAGATTAAATTACAGGATAAAACTAGCCGATTTTTAGCCAGAATAAAACTAATCGATTTTTAAAATAATCCATTATTTTTTTAATGAATCGATTTTTAATAATCGAATATTATTTCATCACAAATAATTTTCGATTATTAAAATCGATTATTTTAGGTAACCCTTTTTCTTTTTTTTAAGATTAAATATGCATTGTTGGATGAAACTAATTTAGCCAAACTAAACATTTTAATCCAATTACACAAATAGCGCATCTGATATTATTTCTTGGCAGTTATCAACTTTAATTAGCCTTTATTGTAATTAATTATTAATATTAAAAAAGACAACTCTTGAAATAGTCAGAACAAATTGATTTTTAAAAACTCGATTATTTCGTAAGAAAATAATCGATTTTTTTAAAATCGATTCTTTTTAAAGGTATAAAAATCGATTATTTATTAATCGATTTTTCTACTCCAAGTATATCCCTATATGACAGTTAATGTATCAAAGTTGGTCTATGGTCAAAGTGGCGGCAAATTACCATAGACTAAACACAATTTATTTACACCCGGTTTGAGTATTTTGCATCTAAATAGTTAACAAATAACAATAGTTAATTAAATAATAAGCAGATAGGATATATATTATTGACACGATATGTCGATCCAAGTAGAAAATAACTTAAAAGATACCGATAAGAAACATTTATTTGAACAAACAGCACATTACATACCTTGCAAAATCGAAGAGGACGGACCGGCTAACGTAAACAAATATTTTAAACCTTATATTGTCGATAACGGCGTGGGAGGTAAGAATGTAATGAGCGAATATATTATATACTATATTTAAGTACGAAATGCTTCGGTCGGCGATGCTTCGGTTACGGAGCGAAACAATTGTTGAGATTGTGGTGGTGAATGTATGCAGTGCTTGTGTATTGTTGTGCCATCGGTGTCGGGTAGTACATGAGTTCTTACAAATTCTGCATATATCAGGTGTGAGAACGAATAGTACACTACATTTAGCATTACATATATTTTCTTTTATCGCGGATTATAGCAAAATAATATTCTCATTACTTTTGTATTATGGACCTCCGCCAAGTAACGCATTATTCTATAAAGTAACGTATTATTCTATAAATTATATAAAATAATTCTATTGTAACTTCTGAAAAATTGTTTTTATAATTTATTTTAAATCTTTAATTTAGATCTGCACCTGTGTCTTTAGACAAAGTAATGTTTCCTCCTTTTTATGATGACCTCTTTCAACAGTAATTCTACTTTCAGATCTCTCAGCTTCATTTCGTGGGCATCCTCTGGACGGAGTTAAGATGCCTTTACCAGATGGTTACACAGCTATAATAGTTACAGAAGGGAAGAGACCTTTAGCTGAAGATGCTGAGAGGAAATTTCAAGTAAGCATGAATGAGTGAATAGAAGCTGTGGTAGCCCAGCGGTAACACCGTGCTACTCTTTCGAGGTCACGGGTTCAAACCCGGGCGGACACCAATGAGTTTTTCTGTTAAAACTTATGTGTCTAATTGATAATTGCAATTTATCACACGCTTTTCGGTGAAGGAAAACATCGTGAGGAAACCTGCATATCTCTAGAGAATTCTGGAGATATGTGTAACCTACCAATCCGCATTGAAGCAGGGTGGTAGGTCTTAGCTCAAATTATCTCCAAAAACGGAGAGAAGAGGCCTATTCTCAGCAGTGGGATAGTAACAGGCCTCTACTTACTTATGAGTGAATTAGTGTAATTATTATCTCGAATTATTATGTTGAACCCTGATGTGGATCGAACAATACAAAACAATAACATTCAACAAATTTGCTCACAGTCCTATGACTGTTCGCAGATGAACCGTATAAAACAAAAAAACAATATCATTTCAATGGTGAAAGTGTTACTCTTAAGTGGGTAGGAGGGGATCATTGATCAGATATTATGTTAAACTGATCATCATCTTCCTTTTCCCACTATAACTGGAGTCGGCACAACATGTTTCAAACATGCTGTCATATGATTTGGCTGCGTTTTTACGACCGGCCGCCTGATTGACGTCAACTTATCTTAGTCGCCTTTTACGACACCTCGGTACGAAAGGGGGTGGTCTATTCTACTTAACCGGATACCACACGGTGAGTCAACTTACCTTAGTCGCCTTTTACGACACCTCGGTAAGAAAAGAGGGTGGTACTATTCTATTCAGCCGGATACCATGCGGCGTTTTTTATTGCATAAGTATAAAGGAGAAATATCGTCGAGTTAAAGAGTTTATTAGTCCTGTCATGTCATAGCATGTGCGGTTTTCTTTTACAGGGTTAAAAGAGCAACTATTGAGTTTTTTTTAAGTATTTACTTATTCTTCTCAGTACAATCAGTATTCCGAATTGGTGGTAGATTTGTAGTGTTTATAAACTAATGTTGTATGAATATAACACAGGCTCAAACACGCACTAACAAGTAACATGTCACTTCACGACCACTCTCACCGAGTGCTCTTGTGATACTGACGTGGTGCATCCTGAGACAGTGTATGTTCCTTTGTACTAGTGTGTTAGTGTGACTATGTCCATGTATGTATTACATATATATGTCTTGTATATAAATGTACAAAGTACGTTACACACGTCTCAACCTGGATGCACTACAAGATTAATTCTCAGAAGTCAGCTTATGAGATTTAGGGGGTTGCACATGTTGTCAGCATGATTGACTGTTATAACATGATACAAAAGTAATAATAAAATTATTTTGCTATAATCCGCGATGAAGTAAGATAGAAAATATATATAATGCTAAATCTAGAGTGGACAATCGGTATCATACCTGATACATGCAGGATTCGTAAAAACACATGCACACACCTCCACCACCGCCACCACGATACGCAAGCACTACATACGTTCACTATCACAAACTCAACAATCGTTTCGCCCCGCAACCGAAGCATCATCAGGAGATAGACTCCACGACCAAAATCGCAAAGGTTTTGCATGTGCAAAGGAGGTTTGTGCATGTGTTTTTTACGACTCCTGCAAGTATCAGGTATGTTAACCGATTGTCCACTCTACATTTAGCATTATATATATTTTCTATTTTACTTCATCGCGGATTATGGCAAAATAATTTTATTATTACTTTTGTATTATGGATCTCCGCAAAGTAACGCCTAATTCTATAAATTATTGTTATAACATGTTTCAAATACCTCCTTCATATAGTTGGTCGATTATATGAGAAACATTGTGTTGTTGAAAGAGATTAAATAAAGACTAGGAAAATTACTTTTTATTATTGCATAAGTATAAAGGACAAATATTGTTGTTTTAACATACATATTGTTCGCAATTTTAACATTTGTATAATAAGATAATAATTATTGTATTGAGTTTTGTGTACTAGGAAATATAAATATTGGCATTAGTTTCAATACTGTAAAGTCAACTTAAGAGGAGATTTAAAAATGGAAGAGGAATTCATTTTGGCATGTGATGTATACAATAGACAAAGCAGGAACCGACATAGGCTTGCGGCTCCTGCTTTGCGCCTTGCAAAAGTGCGAAACTCGTTTGTGGGTTTTGGTATAAGATTCTATAATAAAATTCCGCAATCAATTTCAGCACTGCCATTACAGCAGTTTAAAAACACTGTTAAAAAGAGGCTGATACAGAAAGCCTACTATACTCTCGAAGATTATTTAGAAGATAAGAATGTGTGGATATAGCTCTCTTTGAACCTGTACAAGACAGTAACGACTTAATGTAAATAGTATTAAGAATTATATTTTTAAAAGAGCAACCGCCGAGTTTCTTGCTGGCTCTTCCCGGTAGGAACAGCTTTCCGAACCAGCAGTAGAGTTGAAGATTCAAAAGCACTTGTTTACAAGTTTATTTGAATAAAGAATATTTTGAATTTGAATTTGAATTTGGCGGCAATCTGTTCTGACGAAAAATAAATTGTTATTAAAGTAATTAATAATAATAGTGTTTTGGAATTGTATTGATATATTGTGGAAATCTTATCTAAGTATTTTAATATTATTATCCTTATAATTATTAATTAAACTATTATCTAATATATTACAGGTTGCTGGCGGTTTTAAAGAGGTTGTTTATTGGAACTGGGACAAAAAACCTTCACTAAATGACTGTTTCCCGAGATCTCTGGATTGGATCGATATTGCAGATGCTGTAAGATTTTAAATAATTTATAGATTCTTCTTACTGGTTTCTGTGATTAAAAAAAAACTCAACTCAAAAAAAATTTTATTTTCAGATACATTGTGATTAAAGCAATACATATTAGAAGGCAACTTGTAGTACTCAAAAGTGAAAAAAGGAAAATCAAGAAAACTTTTATCTACAGTTCATAAATGCTGTGTGTTAAAAGTGTTAATGACAAAAAATCATCATCCTCCTGCCCTTATCCCACTCTAAGTGGGGCACAACATGTTATTAACATGTCATATGATTTGGCTAGGTAATTAATGACCGGCCGCCTGCCTGATATCAACTTAGCCGTATTTTACAACACCTCGGTAAGAAAGAAGGTGGTCAATTCTACTTATCCGGATACCGCACGGCGGGTTGACTTACCTTAGTCGTATTTTACGACACCTCGGTAAGAAAGAGGCTGGTCTATTCTACTCGGCCGAATACCACACGGTGGGTCAAATTATCTTAGTCGCCTTTTACGACACCTCGGTAAGAAAGAGGGTGGTCCATTCTACTTAAACGGATACCGCATGGCGGGTTGACTTATCTTAGTCGCCTTAGACACCTCGGTAACCTATTCTACTCAGCCAGATACCACACGCCGGGTCAACTTACCTTAGTCGCCTTTTACGACACCTCAGTAACAAAAGAGGTACTTTTCTATTCAGCCGGATACCACACGGCATTTATTGTCAAATAATCTAAACATTTATTCATATTAATAATTAATATGAACTATTGTAATTTTTGAGAATCATATAATTTTGTAAAGTAAACTGTTTATAATAATATTTAAATTATACTATGTGTACATTTATTATGTTATATAAATTAATGTAAATACAATTTATTAAATAATATCTGGGTGACCGAGCTTCGCTCGGTAATTTTTTACAAAAAAAAACTTAAAAAAAAACCAATTATTTAGTTGGGGATCGATCCTTGGCTTTCACATTTCTCGAGGCTGACCGTTACTTGAATAAGCTACGTCGACTTGACAGCTAATGGCGAAAATTCAATTCAATATAAATGTTAGTGTTTTTTAATGCCCAAAAACAGGGATAAAACAATATTTTTTTTACATAAAACCTAGCTAGATCAATTTTTCTCCCCCAAAACCTCCTACATGCTGAATTTCAGGAAAATCGTTGGAGCCGTTTCCGAGATTCGGAAAATATATATATATACAAGATTAACTCATTTAAATATTAAAGATATATAAAATTCGAAACAAATGTAATTTTTTTACGCTAAGTTGCATAACTCTACAAAGTCTTGCTTTGTTAAATTTCTTGTTTTATCCATATTTATTCAAATAAATACAAGTCTGTCTTTCTATTACGCTTTCATGTCTAATCTATTGACACGATGATGATTAAATTTAGTGCAATATTAGTTTATATACCTAGTTATAATATGACATTAAAAAATTCTCTATTACCCTTTGGGAACATGACATAAAACGAACAAAAAACTTTTTTGTATGATTTTTTTTCAAAAAAATACTTATAAATATTCTTTGAAAAAAAAACCCCAAAATAAACATGTTTTTTACTTTAACTAAAATAATGTCACTTCTAACAAGATAATAAAAAACCTAAAAAAAAATTTTTTGCATTTTTTTCCACAAAAAAAAGAAATTAAAAAAAACTTAACTCATCTTTTTTAGTATTTACTTCTGTGTGTGAGTGCGTCGTAGTATTAAAATAATTATAATAATATAATATATAAGAAATAATTATATTAATTTATATTTATATATCACTAATTATTTTTTTATAGACATGCGACAGCAAACTTTAGAAATTTTCGAAAAAGAAGTATATACAACAAAATTTCATTCTATATAATATAATTTATACTTATAAAACAAAGTCCACAAGAGCTGTATGTATGTGATGGATTTTTTCAAAATCTACTGAACGAATATTAATACGGTTTTTACTGGAAAGCAGTGCAATTTTACCAGAAGGTTTAGGTTAAAATTACAGTTTTATGTAAATTGTAAGAGATCACGTGGTTTGTAAAAAAAACCTCATTTTAATTTTAGCCGCGTGCGCCGTAAACCAGCAGAAATACTCTAAAGTGATGTACTAGAAAATTGTAAATCTACAAAAATACTATAAAAAAGTCCGCGACAGCATGTCTCTATCTCTTATGGTTAACTCACAATATCTATTTTAGTGTTCAAAGTTTCAATTAAACTGATTTCCACGCGAAGCGTTCGAATTTTAAAATTCTATAAAATAAAAGCATAGAGTATTAAATGTGATGATACTAAGTCATAGACTAGAAATTATTATGCATCTGTATTCAAAATTTTCCCCCTCAAATGTTCTTGCATAGCCTTTCGTTTAATATATTCTTTCCTACTTATCATAATAGTACGTTTAAAGCTAAATTTATTTACTACCCTCTTTCTATTAACTTCTTTTCGTTTGGAATTTTTGTTTGTCTCATTATTTTCAGGCTTTTCATCCACTTCATTTTCCAAATTCTTCGCTGGATCATAAAAATGATTGCCAAATTCAGTACGTTTCTCCAAATCTGAGAAATCGTTCACATTTTCACGGGTCATTTTGTTGAATATTTTCAAAAACTGCCAAAATTCAATATCGCCTCCTTTTATATTGTTTTCATAGAAATCCTTTAATTTCTCATCGCATTTATGCTTGTGGATTATCGGTTTCGGTTTAGCATATCTGTTCTCATTTACTTTTGGAGTCTCATTTAATCTGTTTTCACTTATCGGTGTATCATTTAACTTTTTCAACTCTTGTTCGTTCAACTTATGTTTCCACACTTTCTTTTTGAATGGTTTCTTGTTTGGATCATGTTTGCGCATGTGTAGCTTCAAAGCGCTGAAAGTCTGGCAAATTTTCTCACATTTATCACATGGAAACAACATTTTTTGACCGTTCTTCTTTGCTATTTTACTAAGTTTTTGAATTTTAACCACATAATCACAATCTGCTTTAAGTATATCTTTATCAACTGTTTCAGGTAGAACATAATCTTTTGCATTAATATCTTCCTTTTCGACTATCCATTCGCCATCTTTTTTGATAAGTTTCGTCTTTTTAAGTCCTTTGTCGTTATTTTCGCGTCTTTTTCTATCTATAGCTAGGAATGCTTGTCTGTTTAGATTCTTTATGCTTGGTATTACTTCGATTTCGTTTATTTTATTATTGTCCACGTTAAAATAGAATCTAGATTTGTTATTATTATTCTTTCTATCTTTGAGTGTTCCGTATAAAATGTTCAAGTTAATTTTGTGGACGGCACGGATGTGCCTTCTTAGGTCTAATTTGGTCACATATTCGCAAAGGGGACACTTTTTTAACATTTTCACATTGCAAATATCAAAATGCTCTTTACAGTGGTCTAGAAGTTTCTCTTTCGTTTCATACAACTGAAAGTGAATAATACAAATTAAGTACGTTCATTTTAAAACTGCAATACTTCTTCCTGCCCATATCCCACTCCTAGTGAGGTCGGAACAACATATTATAAACATGTTGTCACATGATTTGGCTACGTACTTTACGACCGGCCGCAAACCTGAAGCCCACTTATTTGAGTCGTATTTTACAACACATCGGTAACAAAAAGGTTGGTCTATTCTATCCAAAAAGAGGGATAAAATGTATTTTTAAAAAAATACAACCTATCTAGATCGATTTTCTCCCCCAAAACCCCCTAAATGCTGAATTTCAGGAAAATCTGAGCCGTTTCAGAGATTCAAAAAATTAAAGATTTAATTATTAATTGATTAATTATTAAAAATTATTATTAAATTGAATATATTGTCAGAAACATGCGAAAAGAGTTCGTAAACTATATGCCATTGAGTTCAAATTCGCTAATTCTCTGGAACATTCACGTTTACGAATCGTGTTCCGTATCCCCGCTACGACTCGCGAAGTGGCGAACATTTTTTATAATACAAGATTAAAATATTTTAATTAAATATTAAATATTAAAGATATGGCCATTACCTTAAAGCACACGTAACACTGATGTATGTTTATTTTAAATCCATTCGAAGTAATATTTGGTTCATCATTTCCTTCATCAGGTCTGTAATCTTCGTCATCACTTCCGCCAATTTTTCCTTTCTTAACATTGGCTCGTCTCGTTTTAGTTTTATATACATTTGCTATTTTATTTCCATCTATTTCATCATCTTCATCAGGTATAAAATCATCATCAGTTTTAGTTGCATTTCTTCCACGTTTCTTTGTAGTTTTCCCTTTTAATACCATATCTTCTCCAATAACTTCCTTTTCTTCTCTAGAACTTAATTGAGTTTGTAAATATTTGTCTATATTATTTATTTGATCATCATTATCATTATAAGTTTTCCTTTTTATCTTCCTTACACTTCTTCTTAAGTATTTGTGTCTCTTATCTATATTCAGTTTTGTATTTTCTTCAACTTCATCGTCGATTATAGATTGTTCTTTATTAGTTTCGTTAACTACACTAATTTCTTCTCTATGGTTGTCAATATTATTATTTATTTGAGATTTAACACCACCATTATCGAAATTACTATTAGCTTTATTCTTTATATTAGTTTCAAAATGTTTTTCTTTAATAATGTTTGTATTTACATCTTTATCACTTATATAGAATTCTCTAGAATCAATGTTTCTTTGAGATTTAACACCACCATTATCGAAATCGCTATTAGCTTTATTCTTTATATTAGTTTCACAATGTTTTTCTTTAGTAATGTGTGTATTTGCATCTTTGTCACTTATATAGAATTCTCTAGATTCAATATTATTAATATTATTATTTTCCGTCGATATATTGTCATTACTTGTTTTAATAACCTTTTCCGTGTGTTCATTGAAGTTATTATTAACCTTAGTTAAAGTTGTATTAATATTATCGCGATTCGCAGTTACTTCTTTATGAACTATAGTTTTATCTTGTCTTAACTGTAACTGATTAGTTTCAATATTGATTCTTTCAAAATCATCACTAGTTGTTTTAACAATAATAGTAGATGCATTATGATCATTATTATGTATTATTTCTTTATCTGTATTGTCTATTTCATTACAATTAGCTATATTTTTATGTATGTCTGTTTTGTTAAATAGATTTTTCTTTGTATTATTGTTTTGCGATTCATCTTTCATAGGTACCTCAATTTCTATTATGTTATTGAGTGGAATTTTAACTTCTGAAATTAAAAAATCTTTTATTTTATTTAACATTCATTCTGCTCGTGCGTGTTTGCAGATATGTGTCTGTGGGTGCGAGGGTATATATTGTGTGCGGGTGCGTGCGTGTGTATTTACGTTTTCGTGCATACGTGTTTGCCGGTATATATATCATCCTGTCCTTATCCCACTCTAAGTATTTGCATTTGTATTTGCGACATGTACGTCAGTGCTAATACGTGCTTTTTGTGTGTGTGCATACAGCTTCGTGCGTTCGTGTTTAAGGATACGTGCGTGTAATTGTATGGGTACGCGCGTAAATGAGTTATGTGCAGATACGTACGTACGAGTTTCCGCGCGTACGTGCTAGGGATGTGACATAGAGTAAAAAAAATCGATTAAAAAAATCGATTTTTAATGTCCTTTTAAAATATACATTATTTTGATAAGAATTAATCTATTTTTATAAATCGATTTTTTTCTGAATACTTCAAAAATTGCCAATTTTAATATTAATAATTAATTACAGTAAAGGCTAATTAAAGTGGACAACAATAAATAATATCAGATGCGCTGTTTGTGAAATTGTATTAAAATGTGTAGTTTGGCTAAATTGGTTTCATCCAACAATGCATATCTAATCTTAAAAAACAAAAAAAAAGAGTAAAAAAGAAAACAAAAATCGATTATTTTTGATCAAATAGCTAGTGATCGAGCCTTGCTCGATAATTTATATTTGTTTGATATTGTTATTGATATTGATATTTTTTCATTTTTTACATCGCTATGTGGTTGTAGCGATGTGAAAATGTGAGATTATTTCGTAACAAAAAAATAGATTATTTTTAAGGAGATAAAAATCGATATTTATTAATCGATTTTTCTACTCCAAGTCACATCCCTAGACTGGTTTGTACATTTCAACTCACCGTTCTTGATACCCGAGTCGGTCCTATCGATACCCTCGCGGTATCCCCACTCCACTCCCCCCATGGCCTTTGACTCCCTCTTTCTCCTCCACTGCTGCAACATCTCCCTCTTGAATCTCTCCACTTGTTTGTGAGCTCTCATATCTACATCTATATTTTTATCTCGGCCAGGATAATCTGTAAAAGCAAAACAGTTAACATTATCCTGCCCTTATCCCACTCTAAGTGGGATCGGGGACATGTTATAAACATGTCGCATGATTTGGTTACGTATTTTACGAACGGCCTTAACTTAGTAGCCTATTACGACACCTCGGTAAGAAGTGAGGGTGGTATTCTATACAGTTCTCGTACCTGATACATGAGCTGTTGTAGCCCAGCGGTAATACTGTGCGACTCTTTCGAGGAGGTCACGGGTTCGAACCCGGGCAGACGCGAATGAGTTTTTCTGTTAAAACTTATGTGTCTAATTGATAAATGCAATTTATCACACGCTTTCCAGTGAAGGAAAACATCGTGAGGAAACCTGCATATCTCTAGAGAATTCTGGTGATATGTGTAACCTACCAATCATTGGAGCAGCGTGGTAGGTCTTAGCTCCAATCCTTCTCTCAGAAAACTGAGTGAGGACGCCTTTGTTCAGAAGTGGGATATTAAACAACCCGCTACTTTCATTACCTGATACATGCCGAATTTGCAAAAAACTCATGCACCATGCACCAATAACACAACACACATCCACCACCACAATCTCAACAATCGTTTCGCCGTTACCGAAGCATCATCAGGGGATAGAAGACACGACAAAATCGCAAAAATTACTCCTGATTGTGTGATTGTGTGCTGCGCTTTTATATTGTTGTGTTATTTGGACAGAGGAGGCCTATGCCCAGCAGTGGGAATTCAAGCCGTCACTTAACACTAAACTACATTTTCTCCCAGAATACCTTCTTTATCAGAAGTGGAAGGGATGATGATGTGCTCAATGAAGAATTTAGCGAAGTTCTTGTCCACATCCACCTGGGAGACCCTGGGCCTCGTCTCCGTATCCTCACACCGGTGCCCTGGCTCCTTTACATCTTCAGAATCTGGAAATTATTACATATGTAAGTAAAATCCCACTTCTGATATCATCATTCATCGTTCTCCTGCCTTTATTTTTTAATATTTAAATGAGTTAATCTTGTATGTATTTATTTTATATATATTTTCAGGATCTGGGTAACGGCTCCAACGATTTTACTGAAATTCAGCATGTAGGAATTTGCGGGAGAAAAATCGATCTAGCTAGATTTTTTTTATCCCTGTTTTTGGACATTAAAAAAATGCTAGAATTTACATTGTATATATGGAACACTATTTTTCCCGTTAACTGTCAAGTCAGCGTAGCTAATTCGGGAGACGGGTGGTCGCGGGAAATGAAAATACCTAGAATCGAGGCCCCACCTACCCTATTATTTTTTTAATTTTGTAAAAAAAATACCGATCAAGGTACTCCCTTTGTAAGTGGGGTCAGTACAACATGTTTTAAACATGTTGTACTGGGACAGTACCGAGACGGAAACGATATGGGTTCCGGTATCATGCTAGTATTGCTATATTATCTGTAAATGTACCATGATAGTTTCAATTAGGGATGTAAAAAAATAATCGATTATTAAAAATCAATTATTTTTTCGTCAAAAATCGTTGTTTTTTTAATCGATTATTTTAATTATCCTCTTTTTCTTTTTAACTCATTTTCTTGTTTTAAGATTAGATATACATTGTTGGATGAAACCAAAATTTAGCCAAACTACACATTTAAAATCCAATTTCACAAACAGCGCATCTGATATTATTTATTTGTAGTTGTCCTCTTTAATTAGCCTTTATTGTAACCAATTAATAATTAATATAATTAAAAGACAACTATATAATCATAACAAATAATCAGAAAAAATCGATTATTTTTTCATATCGCTAACCAACACTCCATACAAGTACTACACACACTCACTACTACAAAATCCACGAACAAAGCCTATCCTTCCGAGCCTATCCTCCTGGTGATGCTACAGTGCTACAGCTCGGGGTGAAACGATCGTAGTGATTGTGGTAGTGAGTGTGTGGAGTGTTAGTGTTGGCGGCGTCTAATGACACATGTAGCTGCCTGACGGAGCTACAAATACTTTACCTTTGTTTACCTATTAAAGCATCCCTCCGATAGTCTCCGCAGAACCCCAGCTCACTAAAAACATGTAGCGACTTGTCCTGCATGTATGTGGTATGTGAATGTCTGCTTCATACACTTAGCATTGCATGTATTTTAACAAACGCGGATTACAGTGAAATAATTTAATTGTAACTTCAGTATGATATTTTGCTATAATCCGCGTTTCTTTCAGTATCAACCCCCACTCACCGCTGGCCGGCTCCACCTTCACCTCGTGTAGAAGTTCCATCTCTTTCTCCTCTATTATATCACTCCTTCTCTTCTTGGCTCTTCTTAAACTGAAAATAACATATATTAAACTAGCCATGCTTCGCTCACATTCAAATAAATGTTTCAAAAAATGTAAAGGAATGAAAGAAATAAGAAAGAAAAATTCCAAACATAAGGACTTAAAAGAACATTATTAGTTTAATTAATTAAAATTGTCTAATTAATCTAATTAGAGATCAGTATATGTTACGCCGTGTGGTATCCGGCTGAATAGAATAGTACCACCCTCATTTCTTACCGAGGTGTCGTAAAAGGCGACTAAGGTAAGTCGACCCGCCGTGTGGTATCCGGCTGAATAGAATAGTACCACCCTCATTTCTTACCGAGGTGTCGTAAAAGGCGACTAAGGTAAGTCGACCTGCCGTGTGGTATCCGGCTGAGTAGAATAGTACCACCCTCTTTCTTACCGAGGTGTCGTAAAAGGCGACTAAGGTAAGTCGACCCGCCGTGTGGTATCCGGCTGAATAGAATAGTACCACCCTCATTTCTTACCGAGGTGTCGTAAAAGGCGACTAAGGTAAGTCGACCCGCCGTGTGGTATCCGGCTGAGTAGAATAGACCAACCTCATTTCTTACCGAGGTGTCGTAAAAGGCGACTAAGGTAAGTTGACCCACCGTGTGGTATCCGGTTGAGTAGAATAGACTACCCTCTTTCTTACCGAGGTGTCGTAAAAGGCGACTAAGGTAAGTTGATGTCAGGCAGGCGGCCGGTCGTAAAATACGTAGCCAAATCATGTGACAACATGTTTATAACATGTTGTGCCGACCCCACTTAGAGTGGGATAAGGGCAGGAAGATGAAGATGATGATTTATATTTTGAACATGAAAGTCAATTTTGAACACATCACACGGCGGTCGACTTACCTCAAGTCGCCTTTTACGATACCTCGGTAAGAAATGAGGGTGGTACTATTCTACTCAGCCGGATACCACACGGTGTGTCAACTTACCTTAGTCGTATTTTACAACACCTCGGTAAGAAATGAGGGTGGCCTATTATACTTCAACTTAGTTCAACTTAACTCACAACTTTTTTTGTTCAAAATATCAACTACATATACTCATTTCTACATAAACAAAGCACATCTAGTAAAGTATATAATAAAAAAATCAACTCACGTATGTCTGTTCATCTTGTATTTAATGCAATGCGTGTTCCAATAGTGTAGTTTCAGGTATATGTGTTTCTTGTAAGTTTTCTTGCAAATCTTGCATTGTCTGTCCTGAAAAAAGAAAAAATTTCATTTCAATTTATAAAAATAAATGTTTGTTTGTCACGCAGTAATGTTTTTCGCATCTATAATTGATGCTTCATAAAACATCAAATCCAGAAAAGTCTAATTTTCGTCAAATTGACCGAACGTCACGACAGCCGCCGAACTACACTATGGAGAGAGACGGACGGACTTCTTTACGCACTCTTGAATTGAAGGACGAGGTTGTAACAGTCTCATCCCTACATTCGAGTTTTAAAAATAAATAATTATTAAAATTTCATTTCAATATATAAAAAAAAATAATTTGTCTGTCACGCAGTAATGTTATTTTCACATCTATAATTGATGCTTCATAAAACATCATGTTAGAAATTTTCTTATATTAAAACACTCTTGATATGTTTATTATTCATTACACAACTTTGGCATCTTTAAATATATATCAATTTCTGTTTGAAAATCTATTACAACCTACTAGCTTCTTTTCGCACTTCCAACTGAACTTTTCTTTCTTATTTTTTTCTTACACACTTCGCCATCTTGGTTTCTACCACTAGTAAAAGTAGTCAATACAACATTTTATAAATAATATATAAATTATATCAAGTAGAAAATCATAATCAAAAGCTATTGATGAATAAATCATCAGTAATTTACATAAAATATTACTTAATATTTATTAAATTTTATCAAGACAGAAACCTTCAATATCTTCTTTTAGTCAAATTAATTCACTTAAACTTCCTAGTCAAAATATTATTTGCAATAACATTTATACATTCTAAGAATCAAATCCAGAAAAGTCAAATTTTCGTCGAATTGACCGAACGTCACGACAGCCGCCGTAATACAGTTATGGAGAGAGACGGACGGAGTCAGTTACAAGGTGAACGGAAGTTGGGAGGGAGATAGAAATTAGTGAAGATAGGAAGAGGGGTGCGTTAAATATTGCCCCACTTCCCTTGGTCCGATTGAGATGATACATACTGGTCCAGTCCCGATGACAATGTTTATGATAAGCATGACCTGATGACAGGATTGGCTCCAGACGAGGGAACTCAACGGTTAACAGTAGGGACATGGCATTATAGAATTAGGCGTTACTTTGAGGAGGTCCATAATACAAAAGTAATGAGAATATTATTTTACTATAATCCGCGATAAAAGAAAATATATGTAATGCTAAATGTAGAGTGTACTATTGATTCTCATACCTGATACATGTATAATTAAGAACTCATGCACTACCCGACACCGATGACACAACAATACACAAGCACTGCACACATTTAACACCACAATCTCAACAATCGTTTCGCCCCGTAACCGAAGCATCTTCAGGAGATAGACTCCACGACAAAACCGCTAAGCAAGCAGAGTTATATAGTAACGAATTAAACCCCCCACACCATTTAGTTGACTTTTAGCCGTGTGGTATCCGGCTGAGTAGAATAGTACCACCCTCTTTTCTTACCGAGGTGTCGTAAAAGGCGACTAAGGTAAGTCGACCCGCCGTGTGGTATCCGGCTGAGTAGAATAGACCAACCTCATTTCTTACCGAGGTGTCGTAAAAGGCGACTAAGGTAAGTCGACCCGCCGTGTGGTATCCGGCTGAGTAGAATAGATCAACCTCATTTCTTACCGAGGTGTCGTAAAAGGCGACTAAGGTAAGTCGACCCGCCGTGTGGTATCCGGCTGAGTAGAATAGACCAACCTCATTTCTTACCGAGGTGTCGTAAAAGGCGACTAAGGTAAGTCGACCCGCCGTGTGGTATCCGGCTGAGTAGAATAGTACCACCCTCTTTTCTTACCGAGGTGTCGTAAAAGGCGACTAAGGTAAGTCGACCCGCCGTGTGGTATCCGGCTGAGTAGAATAGACCAACCTCATTTCTTACCGAGGTGTCGTAAAAGGCGACTAAGGTAAGTCGACCCGCCGTGTGGTATCCGGCTGAGTAGAATAGATCAACCTCATTTCTTACCGAGGTGTCGTAAAAGGCGACTAAGGTAAGTCGACCCGCCGTGTGGTATCCGGCTGAGTAGAATAGACCAACCTCATTTCTTACCGAGGTGTCGTAAAAGGCGACTAAGGTAAGTCGACCCGCCGTGTGGTATCCGGCTGAGTAGAATAGACCAACCTCATTTCTTACCGAGGTGTCGTAAAAGGCGACTAAGGTAAGATGACCCACCGTGTGGTATCCGGTTTAGTAGAATAGACCACCCTCTTTCTTACCGACGTGTCGTGAAATACGACAGAGGTAAGTTGACGTCAGGCAGGCGGCCGGTCGTAAAAACGCAGCCAAATCGTGTTACAGCATGTTTATAACATGTTGTGCCGACCCCACTTAGAGTGGGATAAGGGCAGGAAGATGATGATGACCATTTAGTTGACTTTGTCTTTGAACACGTGTTAAATGTGTGCAGTGCTTGTGTATTGTTGTGTTATCGGTATCGGGTAGTGCGTGAGTTCTTACAAATTCTGCATGTATCAGGTGTGAGAACGAATATTACACTCTACATTTAGCATAACGTATATGTTGTTTTATCGCGGATTATAGCAAAATAATATTCTTAATACTTTTGTACGTGAAATATTGTTGTTATTGTTGTCCTCTCTCACCATGTCGGCGGCGTGGCCGTACTTGAGGTGCATCACGATGCTGGGCTTGTTGTGCGTGAGCAGCCCGCACACGTCGCACTGGTAGCGCTGCGGGCGGACGTGCGCGCGCGCAATGTGCGTGCGCACGTAGTTCTTGTTGTAGAAACTGGGGGACAAACGACAGAACACGATAGACAATCTAAAGAGCTTTTAAATTTCATGTCCCAACTGTTAACAATTTATTTATTTGTTAATACACTTAAACTAAACTTAAACATAAACAATATTGTGTCCTGCTAACAAGTACATCCTTACTTACAGGTGTACCACAGCAAAAACGAAATATTTAAATTTATATTTTAAAAAGTTACATTCAATTAAAAAATAGAAAGAAAAGACAAGCTATAAGTATAAAAAGTAACAAATTAACGATTCACAGAGTAAACATTTAAGGGTTGTTAAATTATTCCTGTAGATGTCTCCTTTAAAATCACCAGTAGATAGTGTGTTGTACTGTCGCTTCATTCTATTAATGGGGGCGAATTGGGTAGGCTAAATTAAGGTTTACATTTTTCATTTCTTGGTACTCTAGAAGGGATGCTAAAATTAATATTTTCCAAAAGTTGCGGACAGTCCAACGTACCATTGTCCGTCAGTCCAACAGTTGAGGAGTTAAGCCTGGATTGGCCTGACAATGCCAGGCCAATCCTAGCACGTCACGCTGTTATTGTTTAGTATATTAACTATGTCAGGAATTGCACTTACGATTTTAGCAACCTGACGTAGAAAAAGCTACCAAATAATACATCAACAACAGATAACAGGCCAAACAAGTATTAACAGGTTAAGTTAATGATAATTTGGAATTGTTAGGCCAGGACGATTCTACCACCAGATCGGAATGCTATGTCATGCATTGTCATCGGGACTGGACCAGTATGTATCATCTCAATCGGACCAAGGGAAGTGGGGCATTAACTTGCAAGATTCCACCTTCACATACATACATTGCGAGTTGAACGAAAGCTTAAAAGCTAAAAATAAATGTCCCTACTGTTGAGTTCCGTCGTCTGGAGCCCATCCTGCCATCAGGTCATGCTTATCATAAACATTGTCATCGGGACTGGACCAGTATGTATCATCTCAATCGGACACCGGGAAGTGGGGCAAATTTTAACTTGCAAGATTCCACCTTCACGTACATACATTGCGAGTTGAACGAAAGCTTAAAAGCTAAAAATAAATGTCCCTACTGTTGAGTTCCGTCGTCTGGAGCCCATCCTGCCATCAGGTCATGCTTATCATAAACATTGTCATCGGGACTGGACCAGTATGTATCATCTCAATCGGACCAAGGGAAGTGGGGCAAATTTAACTTGTAAGATTCCACCTTTGCAAGGCAAGTGAAATAAAAACTTAAAAAAAATAAGAAATATATTATGTTATGTTCACTATTGTATGAATATAGCGCAGACTCGAACACGCACTTACAATATACCAGTACACGTCCACTCTCCCCCGCGGCTCAGGTACTACTGACGTGGTGCGCTTTAAACAGGGTTATTGTGAGTTAACCGTAAGAGATAGAGATATGCTGTCTTGTACTTTTTCGTAGTATATTTGTAGATTTACAATTCTCTAATACATTTCTTTAGTGTATGTCTTCTGGTTTACGGAATGTGCGAGTAAAGCTCAAAGCAGGCGAGTATATTACAACCACGCGCCTTCTTTATGACAATTCACTTAAAACCGTAACGTACTTAAGGACTTAATGTTGTCACCATTAACTTCCACTTTGTATTTTATAGCAACACAGTCATGAAACAAGAGTATCGCGCCCCTTTTGATTGAAATGGTACCAACACTGTGACGTGTTGTTTCCGGTTGAGTCTTCTTATTGATAAAACGTTTCAGTGACAGTCAGTCTTAGTTCGTCATTCAAGAGAAGTGCATCTCGGAACAGGAATTGTGGTATTCCTATTATATCGTGTTATTGTATATAGTGTGCGTTAACATTAAGGACTTAAACCTTTCGAATGAATTGCATCTTTTAGTAAAATTTCTTTTAGTAAGTTTTAGATTTTGAGAAAAATACATTCTGAATTCTGGTGATATGTGTAACTTACCAATCATTGGAGCAGCGTGGTAGGTCTTAGTTCTAACCTTTCTCCTCTAAGGGGAGGCCTATGTTCAGAAGTGGGATAGTAACAGGCCGTTACTTTAACTCACCTCTTACCACAGTAGTCGCATATCACGCACTTCACCTTGGCCTGGTGCTGCCTTTTGTGCGCTTTAAAGCGCTGTATCCTCGTAAACCGCTTGTCGCAAATGCGGCATACAAAATGCTTCTCCGGATAGTGGATTATGGCGTGCTTTTTGAGGGTAGTCTAGAATTTATATAGTTTTTGTATAAGATTATATGATTTTAATTTCTTTGGATACATAAATATAAAATAATTAAGCCGTGTGGTATCCGGCTAAGTAGAATAGTACCACCCTCATTTCTTACCGAGATGTCGCAAAAGGCGACTAAGGTAAGTCGACCCGCCGAGTGGTATCCGGCTAAGTAGAATAGTACCACCCTCATTTCTTACCGAGATGTCGCAAAAGGCGACTAAGGTAAGTCGACCCGCCGTGTGGTATCCGGCTGAGTAGAATAGACCACCCTCTTTCTTACCGAGGTGTCGTGAAATACGACTTAGGTAAATTGACGTCAGGCAGGAGGCCGGTCTTAAAAATGCAGCCAAATCATGTTACAGCATAACATGTTGTTATAAGTATATAACATGTTGTGCCGACCCCACTTAGAGTGGGATAAGGGCAGGAGGATATACATAAATATACAATAATTGTTGATGTATATAATAAACAAAGGAACCAACATAAGCTTGCGGCATCTGCTTTGACGAACAAAAGTACGTAAGTCGCTTGTAAATTACTTTCATCCTTCTGCCCTTATCCCACTCTAAGTGGGGTCGGCACATGTATAAACATGTTGTCACATGATTCGGCTACCCTAAGTCGTATTTTACGACTCCACGGTAAGAAAGAGGGGAGAGGGTTGTCTTAAATTTATATAGTTCTGATATAAGATAAATAAAACGTTAATAATAGTTTTAGTAAACGCCGTGTGGTATCCGGCTGAGTAGCATAGACCGCCCTCATATTAACTAGATGTCGTAAAATACATACGATGACGTCAAACAGGCGGCCGGTCGTAAAATGTGACATGTTGGTAAAATGTGACAAAATGTTTGTAGCATGTTGTCCCGACCCCACTTAAAGTGGGATAAGGGCAGGAAGATGATGATTAATTACAGTATGTATGCATCTCTCATCGAGAGTTATATATTTGTGCCGTTTGCAGTCGAGACCCTAGGGCCATGGAGTCAAAGTGCAAAATTTTTTTTTATACGTTTTAACACTCCGGTTAATTGCCTCTTCAGGTGACAAGAGGGCTGGCTCCTTTTTCGCACAAAGAATCAGCTTAGCGATTCAGAATGATGATATTCACCAGTCGTCTGTCCATAACACAAGTATTAAGTTACTTACTTTGGGGACGGAGGTGTGTGTAAGTGTTCCATATATTTATGCATTAATCATTTATCTTTGCTTCCTGGATTATCTTACCTTATCTTTAAATTTCTTGTTACACCCCTCGAAGGTGCACGTGAAAGGTCTCAAGTCCATGTGCTTGGTGAGGTGCGCCCTCATATTGTACTTGTTGGCCAACTTCATACCGCATATATCGCATTTGCATTCATACAATCTCTCGTGGTAAACTCTCTGGGAATAGAGAAATTACAACTATTTTTTTTTATATATATATGGGACACTTACACACGGTCGTCCGTCCCCAAAGTAAGTAACTTAATACTTGTGTTATGGACAGACAACTGGTGAATATATACTTATATATTTTTTAAATACATACTTAAATACAAATATACACCCAGGCTCAAAGACCAACAAATTCATTTATAGAAAATGTTGGCACTCGGAATCGAACCCGCGACCCGTGGAGCTGAAGGCAGGGTCACTACCCACTGCGCAAACGGGCCAGTCTTATTTACTAAACATCACTACATAGTAGGAAACTGTGATGGCCCAGCGGTGCGGTGATAATTGCAATTTATCACACGCTTTTCGGTGAAGGAAAAGCATCGTGAGGAAACCTGCATATTTCTATAGAATTCTGGAGATATGTGTAACCTACCAATCCGCATTGGAGCAGCGTGGTAGGTCTTAGCTCCAAACCTTCTCTCCCATAACGGAGAGAAGAGGCCTATTCTCAGCAGTGGGATAGTAACAGGCCGTTACTTACTTACTTTAGTACATAGTATTAAAACAAGGTCGCATTCCCTGTCTGTCCCTATATCCCTATGTATGCTTACATCTTTAAAACTACGCAACAGATTTTGATGCGGTTTAATAGATAGAGTGATTCCAGAGGAAGGTTTGTACGTATAATAACATTCAATACGAAGTAGAGAACTACTGTAATATTTGAGGTTTCTGTAAATAATTACATTTTTTTCCGCTTACATTGCAAACGCAGGCTAAACCCTACGAGATTTATCAAAATGATGTACTAAGTATTTGTAAACCTTGCAAAGGTCTACAGAAAACTCGGCGATGGTATATGTCTATCTCTTATGGATAACCTACAATAGCATTTTTTGTCATTTACTTTTTACGAAAAATAATGCCATATTTTTGAAGCAATTTTTATACAATACAGCATTAATCCTTATCCAATTAAGTACCTTAAATAAATAGTTGATTTAATATAGATCAATATGGCCGTTTACAGCATGTAATTTAAGTGAACATTTTCGAAAATATCACAGATTTAAAATGCCGTGAGGAGGCTGCGTTTTGCCCTATAGTATGGATGTGATTTGGAGTAGGAAAAATCGATTTATAAATAATCGATTATTTTATAATCGATTTTTTTCATATCAAAATAATCGATTATTATTAAAACTATTTTTTTCTTACTATATGAAAAGTTGCCTTTTTTCCATATAAATAATAAATTAGAATAAAAACTTGATAAGTGGACAACTATCAAATAATAATATCAGATGCGCTGTTTGTGAAATTCTATTAAAATGTGTAGTTCGGCTACATTGGCTTCTTCCAACAGTGCATATGTAATCTTAAAAACTTAGATAAAAGAGTGAAACGAGAAAAAGAATAATTGTTACAATCGATTATTAAAAAAATGGATTTTTGATGAAAAAATAATCGATTATTTTTTCACATCTCTACCCTATAGCACTTCGAATTTAGCAGCGATCGGACGCGTTTGTTTTTCACATGGCCAACTATATGTCGCTCTTTCAAGAGTAACCTCTAAAGAAAACATGTTTGTATTGGACAACTGCTACCAATGATTAAACTCACAATACCAATGATTTCAAAGAGGGCATTAAAAAGTTCATCTGAGCTACCGCGACTTTTATCGATATTTGATATTTTTAATTGAAATCGCTCTATTTTATGAGAATTTATAGGCCTGCACTTGATAAATTGCTTTTTCCTTCTGTATAAAGCTAGGGACAGATATAATTTCTCCACTATGATCAGACCTTAAGCGACTTATTACAGATAGAAAAAAATAAAAGATATATATTATATGAATATTTATCGAACACGCCCTAACAATATGCCAGTACACGTCCACTCTCGCCCGCGGCTCTGGTGTTACTGACATGGTGCGCTTACTCACAATAACCCAAACAGCGTTATTGTGAGTTAACCGTAAGAGATATGCGGGTTGAACGAAGTTGCGGATAATAGTTAGTTTATCGTATATTTACTATTATTACTTTTGAATCAATTAGCTGTAATATATTGTTAGAAAACAAGTTAACTTACGACATGGTTGGTGAGGTTCTTGGTGGTAGCGAACATCTTCCCACAGAGCGGGCACGGCTTGGTCTTCATGTCCTGGTCCATGTGGGCTTGGCCCACGTGGACCTTCAGCACCCTCTTGGTTTTGTAGCTGGGGTGGAGGAAACGGACAAATTTTTAACATTTAAATGAGTTAATCTTATAAAAGTAATAATAAAATTATTTTGCTATAATCCGCGATGAAGTAAAATAGAAAATATATATAATGCTAAATGTAGAGTGGACAATCGGTTATCATAACTGATACATGCAGGATTCGTAAAAACACATGCACAAACCTCCACCACCGCCACCACAATACACAAGCGCTATATACGTTCACTATCACAAACTCATCAATCGTTTCGCCCCGCAACCGAAGCATCATCAGGAGATAGACTCCACGACCAAAATCGCAAAGCTTTGCGATCAGGTATGATAACCGATTGTCCACTCTACATTTAGCATTATATATATTTTCTATTTCACTTCATCGCGGATTATAGCAAAATAATTTTATTATTACTATTGTATTATGGATCTCCGCAAAGTAACGCCTAATTATATAAATGAGTTAATCTTGTATGTATATATATTTGTATATACATATAAGAGGGGGTTAGAATCAAGCCTACTTATATCCAAAATAAATACCTAGGTGACCGAGCCTTGCTCTGTAATTTTTAAAATGATGTAAAAAAAAAAATTGAAAAAAAATGAATAAATAATAGGGCAAGTGAGGCTCGATCATAGGTATTTTCACCTCTCTAGACCGCCCGTTCCCCAAATGAACCACCATGACTTTACGTTTGACAGCGAAGAATTGTGATTGTATTCAACGTAAATTTCAAAAAAGGTTTCTAGAGCCCGAAAACAGATTCAAATTCAAATTCAAAATATTCTTTATTCAAATAAACTTGTAAACGCGTGCTTTTGAATCGTCAACTCTACTGCTGGTTCGGAAAGCTGTTCCTACCGAGAAGAGCCAGCAAGAAACTCGGCGGTTGCTCTTTTAAAAATATAATTCTTAATATTATTTACATTAAGTCGTTAAGCCGTACAGGTTCAAAGAGAGCTATATCCACACATTCTTATCTTCTAAATAATCTTCAACAGTATAGTAGGCTTTCTGTATCAGCCTCTTTTTAACAGTGTTTTTAAACTGCTGCAATGGCAGTGCTGAAATCGATTGCGGAATTTTTTTATAGAATCTTATACCAAAACCCACAAACGAGTTACGCACTTTTGCAAGGCGCAAAGCACAAAGCGCAAAGCAGGGATAAAATGTCACTTTTTCTCCTACATGTTGAATTTCAGGAAAATCGTTGGAGCCGTTTCCGAGATTCCGAAAATATATATATATACATACAAGATTAACTCATTTAAATATTAAAGATTGTTAACATGAAAATTTTGTTTTATGTGTAATTCATGGGAGTTTCGACAAATAAAAAATATTAAACACAGATTTAATCAATGTGAATTTAAGTAATAACAATCTTTATGTGTCCTGCAAACTGTAATACAAATATTTAAAATTAAGTAAGTAAGTAGCGGCCTGTTACTATCCCACTGCTGGGCATAGGCCTCTTCTCTCCGTTTTTGGAGAGAAGGATTGGAGCTGAGACCTACCACGCTGCTCCAATGCGGATTGGTAGGCTACACATATCTCCAGAATTCTCTCGAGATATGCAGGTTTCCTCACGATGTTTTCCTTCACCGAAAAGCGTGTGATAAATTGCAATTATCAATTAGACACATAAGTTTTAATAGAAAAACTCATTGGTGTCTGCCCGGGTTTGAACCCATGATCGTCTCTAGAGATTCACACGGTCGCACCGCTAGGCCATCACAGCACTTTTTTAAAATTAGCTAAATTTAATTGTGACTTCAGGATTTAGCTGTTTTTGATTCTAATCACCTCATATATTTTTTCGCTTAGAAGGAGAACAGGGATAAAGGGACATTTTTCTTTAAATGAATCTCGGAAACGGCTCGAACGATTTTCGTGAAATTCAGCATGTAGGGAGTTTTGCGGGGAGAAAAATCGATCTAGCTAGGTTAAATTAAAATTTAAAAAAAAATCGTTTTTTCCCTGTTTTTGGGTACTAAAAAAATTTGCCAAATAGGAATATATAGCAAGTCATAATTTGAGTGGTCAAATGCTCGATACCTAGGTTCGATTCTCATATATCACCCAGCGCATTTTTTTTTTATTTTTTTATTTTTTCGTTTCAATTAAAAAATAATTCGTTATTTCCCTGTTTTTAGGCATTGAAAAACTGCTAAAATATAGAATAAAATATAGGATTAATAATGATGTAATGTTGCGATAGCTGATAGGTGAGGGTACCGAAAATGTTCTAAGCCCGGATTGGAATGCCACAAGTCATCGGCGCCTTCTTTCTTGTTTTATATCTTAAAAAAAATTACCAAACAAAATCGATTTTTTAATAATCGATTTTTGATGAAAAATTAATCGATTATTTTGAAAAATTAATCGATTATTTCGAAAAATTAATCGATTATTTTAATAATCGATTATTTTGAAAAATGATCGATTATTAAAAATCGATTATTTTTTCACATCGCTAGTCCGTTCCACATGGTACGTACCTCTTGTCGCAGGCGGTACACTGGTACAGCCTGGTGATGCCCATATGCCGCTCCTGGTGCTTCCTCAGGGTGGAACTGTCTCTGCAGGCGTAGCTACAGAACTCGCATTTGAACGGCTTCTCACCTGGAACATATCACATAAACCATCTATCTTTAATATTTAAATGAGTTATTCAAATTCAAATTCAAAATATTCTTTATTCAAATAAACTTGTAAACAAGTGCTTTTGAATCAACTCTACTGCTGGTTCGGAAAGCTGTTCCTACCGAGAAGAGCCAGCAAGAAACTCGGCGGTTGCTCTTTTAAAAATACAATTCTTAATGCTAGTTACATTTAATTGTTACTATCTTGTACAGGGTCGAACAATATTTATATCCACGCATTTTTATCGTCTAAATAATCACTACATATTATAAAACAAAGTCGCATTCTTTGTTTGTCCATATATCCCTATGTATGCATAAGACTTTAAAACTACGCAACAGATTTTGATGCGGTTTTTTTTAATAGATAGAGTGATTCCTGAGGAAGGTTTGTACGTATAATAACATTCAATACGGAGTAGAGAAATACTGTAATTTTTGAGGTTTCTGTAAATAATTAAATTTTTTTCCGCTTACATTGCAAACGCAGGCTAAACCCTACGAGATTTATCAAAATGATGTACTAAGTATTTGTACACCTTGAAAAGGTCTTCAGAAAAGTCCGCGATGGTATATGTCTATCTCTTATGGATAACCCACAATAACATTTTTTGTCATTTACTTTTTACGAAAAATAATTCCTTATTTCGTAAAAAGTAAATAATTTTTTTACAATACAGCATTAATTCTTATCCAATTAAGTACCTTAAATAAATTGTTGATTTAATATAGATCAATATGGCCGTTTACAGCATGTAATTTAAGTGAACATTTTCGGAGATATTACAGATTTAAAGTGCCGTGAGGACGCCGTCCTCCGCCCCATAGCACTTCGAATTTAGCAGCTATATATATATATTGTTTAATGACAAGAAAGCTGTGAATGTTGTTTATAAAGACATTCTATAATTAATACATAGGGAAAAATTTAAAAATAAGTAAGCAAGTATGTACTATATGAATTTAGATATTCCAAAGATAGCAGGAAATCTTCTTGGTATAGGGAGAGGAAATTGTTTTTCTCCAAATTTAACGCGCGCGGGCCACGGGCAGTAATGAATAAATCAAAACTACTGGATCGACTTTAATAATTTTTTTCACTGAGTGACATGGGCTATATATTGCGTGCGAAGCAGGGGCAGGCCGCTAGTATGTTTATAATATGTTATGCTGACCCCACTCAGAGTGGGATATGGGCAGGCGGATCATGATTGAAGAGCAAAAAAAAATAGCTTCAATTGCGAAGCGAACACACAGATTGGGTTTTATCAGTTAACAATAAAATACAATCTACTAATAGTGTTTTAGTCACGACCAATTTACTTTTATCGTTTAACTAGTTAGATAACGCTGCGTTTCTCGTTTGTTTGTTAAAGAGAAAATAATATCTCACAGCTGGGAAATATGTTCTCTTTTAATATATGTAATATCTGGGAGACCGAGAATTGTTCGGTAATTTCTTAAAAATACAAAAAAAAAACTTCAAAATAAAAAAAACTTAAAAAAGAAGAAAAAATAATAGGGAAGGTGGAGCTCGATCCTAGGTATTTTCATTTCTCGCGATCACCCGTTCCCTGAATAAACTACGCTAACTTGATATTTAACAGTAAAAATTCAATTGAATATAAATTTTAGTATTTTTAATGCGGCCTGTTACTATCCCACTGCTGGGCATAGGCCTCTTCTCTCCGTTATTAGAGAGAAGGATTGGAGCTAAGACCTACCACGCTGCTCCAATGCAGATTGGTAGGTTACACATATCTCCAGAATTCTCTGGAGAAATGCAGGATTCCTCACGATGTTTTCCTTCACCGAAAAGCGTGTGATAAATTGCAATTATCAATTAGACACATAAGTTTTAATAGAAAAACTCATTGGTGTCTGCCCGGGTTTGAACCCATGATCGTCTCGCACCGCTAGGCCATCACAGCACAAATGCCCAAAAACAGGGTAAAATGATATTTTTTTTGCAAATTAACCTAATTAAATAGACAATAAACTTAATTTTTAATATTTAAATTAGTTAATCTTGTATGTATATATATTTTCGGAATCTCGGAAACGGCTCCAACGATTTTCCTGAAATTCAGCATGTAGGGGGTTTTGGGGGAGAAAAATCGATCAATTTTTCGCTGACAAAAATAGTAATGGTAGTTCATTTTGGTAGTCAGGCCGGGATCGAGCCCCACCTGCCCTATTATATTAAAAATTATTCTTTTCAATTCTTTTTTCTGGACTCGTAAGAAGACTTAAAACCTTTTGAGTTAGTTTAATATAGTGATAGTGTAATGTAGTGCTAGTGCTACTTGAAAGAACACAAGAACAAAGTGTCTCGCATATCAAGAAAGACTAACATAAGTCACTGGACCTATTCTTATATATAAGTTAATTTATAAGTTTAGGTAATCTTTAAGTTGCTTATTAGCCTCTTGGCTAGATCGGAACATCAATAAAGCACTCCCTTTTGGTTGTTCCTTATAATAGCAAAAAAAAAAAAAAATTTAAATTTTTTTACAACTCACTTGGCCGTAAAAATGTAACAGACAGTCACACTTTAACATTTCTAATATTAGTATATACATTATTAGTTCATATAACGTCATATTTGTAACCGTGAACAAACCGACAATGAGAGGATTTTATAGTTTGTCTATAGGTTTATTAATGGTTCTTAATATTCGCGACGGAGGTAAGATATTATTAGTAAGTAAGTACCTAGGCATTTGATAAGCTCCTTACAATAGTGTCATAAGTCTAGTTTTAGGGTATAATAGGGCTGACATACACATCTTAATATTTAAAGGAGTTAATCTTGTATATATATATATTTTCCGAATCTCGGAAACGGCTCCAACGATTTTCCTGAAATTCAGCATGTAGGAGGTTTTGGGGGAGAAAAATTGATCTTGCTAGGTTTTATGTAAAAAAAAAAATGTTTTATCCTTGTTTTTGGGCATTAAAAAACACTAACATTTATATTGAATTGAATTTTCGTCATTAACTGTCAAGTCGACGTAGCTTATTCGCGTGACGGGCAGACTTGAGAAATGTGAATGCCAAGTATCGATCCCCAACTAAATAATTCTTCTTTTTAAATTTTTTTTTTTATAAAAAATTACCGAGCGAAGCTCGGTCACCCAGATATTATGTATTTAAATATAAATACTAATTTATAAAGCTGAAGAGTTTGTTTACTTGAACGCGCTAATCTCAGGAACTACTGGACCGATTTGAAAAATTCATTCAGTGTAAGATAGTCCATTTACCGAGGAAGGCTATCTCATCCTACTTATATTATAAATGCGAAAGTTTGTGAGTATGGATGTATGTTTGTTACTCTTTCACGGCGAACTGGTGAACCAATATCGATGTAATTTGGCACAATCATTCCTTATACACCGGAATAACATATAGAAATTCTGTTAATTCTACAGGAATAGGATGACATTAAAAAGCACCATCTATTATCAGCCGAAGATATATGCAGTGTTGGAGAATGATCTATCTTCTCCTTCTTCTTTATCAACCGATGGACGTCCACTGCTGGACATAGGTCTCTTCATGGGATCTCCACCACACAGGATCTTGTGTCGCTTGGACCCAGCGGCTCTCCGCGACCTTTTTGACGTCGTCAGCCCATCTCGTAAGGGGTCTGCCGACACTACGCTTTCCGGTGCGGGGTCGCCATTACAACACCTTGCTACCCCAACGACCATCGGTTCTACGCACTCATCATCCTCCTGCCCTTAACCCACTCTATGTGGGGTCGGCACAACATGTTATAAACATCCTGTCACATGATTTGGCTGTTTTTTTACGACCGACCGCCTGCCTGACGTCAATTTACCTTAGTCGTATTTTACGACACCTTGGTAAGAAGAGGGTGGTCTATTCTACTAAACCGGATACCACACGGTGGGCAACTAACATTAGTCACCTTTTACAACATCTCGGTAAGAAATTAGGTTGGTCTATTCTACTCAGCCGGATACCACACGGCGGGTCGACTTACCTTAGTCGCCTTTTACGACACCTCGGTAAGAAATGTGGGTGTTACTATTCTATTCAGCCGGATACCACACGGCGTCATCGGTTCTACGCACTATGTGATCGATGCTAATGGTTTATTCCAAGAATAGTTTACAGAAAGTTGCGGGTAAAAGCTAGTGTTTTAATATATTGCAGACGCTCGTGTGTATTGCCAAGATACAAACGCTGCTCCGCGGACTTCCTTGGGCTTTACTTGCCCCGTTGTGTGTGCGAGCATACAGAACGCAATAAACAGGTAATGAGTTAAATAAAGAAGCTTTTAACAAAATTTAACGTTTAAGTTAACGTTGAGGAGTTCCCTCGTCTGAAGCCAGCCTCGTCTGTTAAATAAATAAAACAAAATAAACACACCATGCCGCGTGGTATCCGGCTGAGTAGAATAGACCAACCTTTCTTACCGATTTATAGAATTAGGCGTTACTTTGCGGAGATCCATAATACAAAAGAAATAATAAAATTATTTGCTTTGCGATTTTGGTCGTGGAGTCTATCTCCTGATGATGCTTCGGTTGCGGGGCGAAACGATTGTTGAGTTTGTGATAGTGAACGTATATAGTGCTTGTGTATTGTGGCGGTGGTGGAGGTTTGTGCATGTGTTTTTACGAATCCTGTATGTATCAGGTATGATAACCGATTGTCCACTCTACATTTAGCATTATATATATTTTCTATTTTACTTCATCGCGGATTGTAGCAAATTAATTTTATTATTACTTTTGCTTTCTTACCGAGGTGTCGTAAAAGGCGACTAACGTAAACTGACGTTAGGCAGGCGGACCTAAATACCTAGCCAAATCATGTGACAACATGTTTATATCATTTGCCGACTTAGTGTACGATAAGGATAGGAGAATGATGATGTTGGCGTGAAACAAAATAAACATAGCATACTTTTGTTTAATACACGCTATATCCGCGACTTTTACGTCAATTTAACCTTAAACAAGTGAAGATAAAAAGCTTTAAAAAAGCTTTTTACAAAAGTTCATGTCCTGTTGTATGTACTGTTAACCGTTGAGTTCCCTCGTCTGAAGCCAATCCTGTCATCAGGTCATGCTTATCATAAACATTGTCATCGGGACTGGACCAGTATGTATCATCTCAATCGGACCAAGGGAAGTGGGGCATTAACTTGCAAGATTCCACCTTCATATACATACATTGCAAGTTAAATAAATTTTAAATATATCACACATCCTTACGTACAAGATTTAAGCGTCCATTTTTTTTACAAAGCCAATTTATCTAATGCTATATATCGCATGCTTAGTTAAAAAAAAAGATCTTATTTAAAATTAGTCGCAATTGACTTAGATACATTTTAATCCTTATTTAAACGCCACCTGAGTCATCGAGCTAGGAACTATTTAAAAAGGTAGTGTTTTCTTGCTCTACCAAGTTCTGTCTCTTTAACATTCACGAATTTTAAAGTAACAAAGTTTTTTTTAGTTAAAACTTATGTGTCTAATTGATAATTGCAATTTATCACAGGCTTTTCGGTGAAGGAAAACATGGTGAGGAAATCTACATATCTGTAGAGGATTCCAATGATATGTGTAACCTACCAATCATTGGAGCAGCGTGGTAGGTCTTAGCTACAACCTAAGTTGTAGTGGGATAGTAATAGGCCGCTACTTACTTTTTTATTACTAAAATTCAGATTAATCATGCAAGATTATAAAATAACAGTCAAGGAGCAGTTAGGAAATCGTCCAAAATCGATCAACAGAATAATAAACGAAAATGACAATGCGGACGATTATATAAACGGTCACTATGTAACATTAGGAAGAAAATCAGCTTATAATGAAAATGTAGTTAAAAATGACGGTAAAATTGTTAATCCTAAAGACAATATACAAACTGTTAATAACGGTATTAAAGAATCCAAGCATATTCCAAACAAAGTTGCAAAATATATAGTCAATACCGATGAGAAACATGAAAAAGATAATGTAGTTAAAGAAAAAGATGCTATTAAGTCAAAAATTGCTCATAATATTCCAAATTTAGACATACTGGAAGATATCAAAAACGTTAAAGGTATATTACGTAGAAGCACTATTGCTATAAATGAAACTAAAAATCAGAGTGATAATAACATGGAACATAATGATGGAAAATGTTGGTATTTGGAGAAATTCAAAGAGAAATTATTAATTGGCAAAATCGTACGGAAGAAATGCACAAGACGGTCCAATTTTGATGGGAAATTTATCACTGTTATGACCAATGTTTTAAATAAATATGTCAATACTATATTTAGGTTTACCGACGAAATGACTGAGGTAATATTATTTATTTAATTTAAAAAGTATATAGATATTTATGGATCAGAATGGAAGGGCAATGAAAAAGGCGTTTGATAGAAAAGTGCATGCTAATCAGGTGAGATTGTTAAGAAATTAGTATATAAGAGGAAATCTGAGAGTTGCGCTTATTATAGAAAAGTCGAGAAGTGCAAGATTAACACGGTATGGACGTGTAATAATGAGGACGAAAATATGTGATCAAATGTATGTTAAATATGAATGTTGATGGATCTATGACTAGAGGCAGCACGTAAAAGAGATGGTAATGCGTTGAGTTAAATTGTACATTCATATAAAAGGAGTAGAGCCAGAGTTTAATGATAGGAGAGAATGGAATAAAAATACATGTTATATCAACCCTACACATGATTAGAGAAAGATGAGGACAGAAGAATATCAGAGTACCACATACATAATCACTACATAGTAAAAAACAAAGTCGCTTTCTTTGTTTGTCCCTATATCCCTATGTATGCTTAAATATTTAAAAGTACGCAACAGATTTTGATGCGGTTTTTTTAATAGATAGAGTGATTCAAGAGGAAAGTTTGTATGTATAATAACATTCGCTACGGAGTAGAGAAATACTGTCATTTTTGAAGTTTCTGTAAATAATTACATTTTTTTCCGCTTACATTGCAAACGCAGGCTAAACCCTACGAGATTTATCAAAATGATGTACTAAGTATTTGTACACCTTGAAAAGGTCTACAGAAAAGTCCGCGATGGTATATGTCTATCTCTTATTTAATTAAATACAGGGAAAATGTAAAAGTAAATAAGTAAAAATGTAATATATGAATTTAGATATTCCAAAGATAGCAGGAAATCTTCTTGGTATAGGGAAAAGAAATTGTTTTTCTCCAAATTTAACGCTTGCGGGCCACGGGCAGTAATGAATATATCAAAACTACTGGGTCGATTTTAATCTTTTTTTTTACACTGACTTACATGGGATATATATTTTATAACCGTGCGAAGCAGGGGCAGGCCGCTAGTCCATAATAATCTACTAAAACTTTGAGATTCGTAAAAAGTCAAAATCATTTGTTGATCCCAAATTACTGAGTTACGATGGATATGGAGTTTGCAACTGAGTATGTCATTGAAGAATGGAAGTCAGTCTCGTCACAAATGTTGATTCGATCGGATTATCGGATATTTAGATAATTAAAATTGTAAAAAGCACAGCATTGTCATAGAATAAAAATTTCATTAACCCTAGATACTACTGGAGAACATATTCGGCAGAAATGTGGACCTGAGAAATAATATATTTGACGTCAATAAGCTATTGCATTACCTGAGGAAATCTGTGGATCGGCATAGGATACACTCGCACAATCAGGTCATCACGCTCAAGTCTAAACACTGCCTTACGATATCTATGCCTGGATGCTTTTGCAGATCTGGGTAAGTTTCTTCTTTATGAGTTTATTTTGATAAATTAAAATACTAAACGAAGGAACAATCGGTCGCTGCACAACAATAGAATCCTTTGGATTAACTCTTGGGAGATATATGTATGTTAGGAAAATGAAAAGATAATTAAACTCTTGGAAAAGATAGGCATGGAAGGGGTTTAAAAGATACTTAGACTCTTGGCCAAGATATGAATGGTAGGGACTTCAAAAGATACATGAACTCTTGAAAGAGATGTTCTTGGAATGGACTTTAAAAGATACTTGAACTCGTGCAGAAGATATGGGAGGAGTATTAAAAGATATGTGAATCGAATATATGCCTTGAATGTTATAGGGCAAGGGTTCTATAAGGCACTTGCTCTTGGCGGAGATATGCTTGATAGGGACTTAATTAATAAAAGATATTTGAGAACTAGAGATTTGAACAGATGTATGCTTAGTAGTGGAAACGATCTTTGAGAAAAAGCAAATTCAAAGGGGGCTTACAAGGGACTACAAAAGACACTTGGGTTCTCAAATAAGATAAGTTTACACAGGAAGGGCTTCAAAAGATTATTGGAACACTCAGAGGAGATATGCAAAAGTCTGGCTTTAAAAGATAATTGAAATCTTCTGGAATATGTATGAATTGGAATAAGAGAAAGGAATACTTTGTAAAGAAGTGGGATATTAACAGGCCACTACTTTGTTTCAGGTACGTAGAGAGCTCCGGCCAATGCGTCAAACCTGAGGACTGTATCACCAACGAAAAATATATGCCGTATTTAACTAGAATAATCGTACTTTGAAGAAAATGAGATCCTGATTACCATAAACATCCCATATCATATAATACTAACTATTTTATTTTTACAATTAATAATTTCTTTATCTATATATATCAAAGAAAGTTGGTCTTAGTTACACTATTTATAACTCAAGAATGGATGAACCAATTCGGCTGAAAATTGGTGGTGAGGTTGCTTAGAACCAGGAGACGGACATAGGATTATTTTTATCCCGTTCGACAGCATTTATTTTATCCCATCAAGTCACTATAAAACGTGGTATAACAAAACCGACTATGACATGGAAAAACAAAACATAAATGACACCTAAACGTAATTTTGGTAAGTATGGTAAAAATTTGACAATTATCAAAATAGTAGTAGCTATAAAAGTTACTACATAGTATAAAACAAAGTCGCTTTATTTGTCTGTCCTTATATCTCTATGTTTGCTTAAATCTTTAAAACTACGCAACAGATTTTGATGCGGTTTTTTTAGAATGATTGAAGAGGAAGGTTTATATGTATAATAAAATTCAATATGGAGTAGAGAAATACTGTGATTTTCACTGAGTGACATAGGCTATATGCTTTATACCCGTGCGAAGCTGGGGCGGGACTCCTAGTATAATATAACATTCACAGCTTTCTTGTCATTAGACAATACAAACATGTTTTATTTAGAGGTTACTCTTGAAAGAGCGACATATAGCTGCTAAATGCGAAGTGCTATAGGGCGAAGCGCGGCCTCCTCACAGCATTTAAAATCTCCGAAAATGTACACTTAAATTACATGCTGTAAACGGCCATATTGATCTATATTAACCGCATCAAAATCTGTTGCGTAATTTAAAGATTTAAGCATACAAAGACATAGGGACAGACAGAGAATGCGACTGTGTTTTATACTATGTAGTACTAGCAATCGCTGCAGCTCCGCCCGCGTGGGAACATTAACATATAGTCTTTTGTTAACCATAATTAATGGTTAAAGTGGGCTACACATTTTATTTAGAATTTTAGAGGACAAAAATTTTGTAATACATGATTTTTTAATAACTATTACCATTTACTCAGCGCATGCAAGGAAAGTTTTAAATTTTGCCGTTTTCGACAAAATTTATTTCTGCTTCTCATCCTATTCATCTTATCGTAATTTTATATAGCCTACAGCCTTCCTCGATAAATGCACTATCTTACACTGAATGAATTTTTCAAATCGGTCTCTGTTCCAGAGATTAGCGCGTTCAAACAAACAAACAAACAAACAAACAAACAAACAAACAAACAAACAAACAAACAAACAAACAAACAAACTCTTCAGCTTATATATTAGTATAGATAGTAAAGATAGAATCTTCAATTCTGTAATATGCTTCATGTATTAGGTCCTTAAACTCCGCCATTGCCGGTCCCAAGCCCGGATGCAAAAGGAGGAGGGGTGGTCAGGGAAAGACCTAACCCGGCCGTAAAACAGTCAATGCCGAGCATGGGGCGGCAGTTAATTAACCCGACAACTTCGAAGTCACCTAAGGCTCGAAGCGGCTACAGGAGCCGTGAGGAGTTAAATGACCTCTTAAAAACTGAGAGTGGAAAGACGCGGGAACCCACCACTTAAATATTTTTCCCAAGAAAACCCCCCTTACAATGGAAAGATCACAAGTGATCCGTAGTGGGGGTCACGACCCTCAGCATTGAGGAAGACGACTCGAGGAGGAGGATTAGGTTCTTACATATGAAATTGGCGTTTTGTCGTACTGGCCACTTTGATCTCAAATATTACCTTTATGGTTAGGAATTCCAAATTCAAATTCATACAGCTATTTACTCATGCATTTGTGTTTCAAACCCCCTAATTCATTTGTTTTTCTTCTTTTGTTTTTTTTATTTGTGTCACTCTGTTTACAAAATGGAAAACATGAAATATCGCGTTATTTACGAGTGTGAGTTCCACCGTGGCACCAGTGCTGCAGAAACGGCTCGAAGGATTAATAATGTGTATGGTGACGGTGTCGCAAAAGAAAACACAGTGCGTTTTTGGTTCCAACGTTTTCGTTCTGGAAATTTCGACCTGCAGAACAAGCCTCGTGGACGGCCGGAGACCAAAGTTGATAATGAAGAATTGAAGGCTATTGTGGAAGCGGATCCATCGCAAACCACGTCCGAGTTAGCTGCAGGCTCCGATTTTATGTTCCTCCGATAGAAAACGCCAATTTCATATGCAAGGACCTAATATAAACAAATTTCTTACACTTAATTAATGCCAAGAAAATACTTTTTAATAAACTTACCCGAATGTATGTGACGATGTGTAGATAAGGTGTAGTTCGAATTAAACCCTTTGTTGCATATTTCACATTTGTAAGGCCTCTCGTCTGAAACATACATTAATACAATGTCAAGTTAAAAAAAATCTTTTAACAATACAGCGCAAACTCTATATAACGACCCTCAAGGGACTGTGACTTTCGCCGTTATAGAGAGTTGTCGTTAAATGGAGAGAAGAAAAATATGTACTACAAAAAGAATGAGTTTATTTCAGACTAGTATTAGTAATTACATAAAAACAATTTTTATTTGATCGCTATTGCGATGTATTTGCTGCACCAGTAAATTTGTTGTATTTTTTAAAATATTTAATTCATATTGAGGCATCTTGGTGATAAAGTACTTTGTTTGAAATAATTTAATAAATTAAAATACATAAACAAAAAGTTTGTAAACAAAAGAACAGATTTCTTAAAAAGTCGAGCTTATAACGCTAGGATAATAAAGCGAAAAAAGAACTTACACAGCTACGCAGTTTTCACTCATTTTGGCAACTTAAAAAGTACTTTTTGTTATGTCCTGCCCTTATCCCACTCTAAGTGGGGTCGGCACAACATGTTACAAACATGTTGTCATATGATGTGGCTTCGTATTTTACCACCGACTGCTTACTTGACGTCTTACCTTAGTCGCCTTTTACGACATCTCGGTAAGAAAGAGGGTGGTCTATTTACTCAACCGGATACCACACGGTGGGTCAACTTACCTTAGTTGCCTTTTACGACACCTCGGTAAGAAATGAGGGTGGTCTATTCTACTCAGCCGGATACCACACGGTGGGCCAACTTACCTTAGTCGCCTTTTACGACACCTCTGTAAGAAATGAGGGTGGTACTATTCTATTCAGCCGGATACCACACGGCGGGTCGACTTACCTTAGTCGCCTTTTACGACACCTCGGTAAGAAATGAGGGTGGTACTATTCTATTCAGCCGGATACCACACGGCGGGTCGACTTACCTTAGTCGCCTTTTACGACACCTCGGTAAGAAATGAGGGTGGTACTATTCTATTCAGCCGGATACCACACGGCGGGTCGACTTACCTTAGTCGCCTTTTACGACACCTCGGTAAGAAATGAGGGTGGTACTATTCTATTCAGCCGGATACCACACGGCGGGTCGACTTACCTTAGTCGCCTTTTACGACACCTCGGTAAGAAATGAGGGTGGTACTATTCTATTCAGCCGGATACCACACGGCGGGTCGACTTACCTTAGTCGCCTTTTACGACACCTCGGTAAGAAATGAGGGTGGTACTATTCTATTCAGCCGGATACCACACGGCGTCAACTTAAAAAGTACTTTATATTATAAAATTGCCGTCGTTATTGAGAGTGGGTGTAATGCTATATAGTGTATCATTGTATGGGAAACAAGCTAAACCAACCAAAGCCAAGTAATATGTACGCTTTAGGGAGTTGTCGTTTGTCGTTAATCGAGTGACGTTACATGGAGTTTACACTGTATTTCATATACTGTTAACCGTCGAGGTGTTCCCTCGGCTGGAGCCAGTCAAGCATCAAGTCATGCTTTCTTCAGACATCATCCTATTACTGTATAATTATCAGGATTCCTATAGCCTGTTATTTCAATGTATAAGGTTTATTTGTGCCAATTTTCGTCGATATTGGTTCAGCGGATTCGCCGTGAAAGAGTATAACAAACATACATCCATACTCACGCATCAAGTAGATCGCGATGTGAGAAATAGAATGAAAGCGGTATGGATGAAGTGGCGACAGGTCTCAGGAACAATATGTAACCCCCGAATGCCCCTTAAACTAAAGGGGAAAATTTATAAAACGGTCATTAGACCTGTCGTAATGTATGGATCAGAATGTTGGGCAATAAAAGGAAAGGATGAAAGAAATGTGCATGCGAATGAGATGAGAATGTTAAGGTGGATGTGTGGTGTAACAAAACTTGATAGAATACGCAATGAGTATGTCAGGGGAAGTCTGAATGTTGCGCCCATTACAGAAAAGATGAGAAGTGCGAGACTAAGTTGGTACGGTCATGTAATGAGGAGGGATGAAAATCATGTGACCAAAAGAGTTTTAAATATGAATGTGGATGGATGTATGGCTAGAGGAAGGCCGAAAAAAAGATGGTTGGATTGTGTGAAAAATGATATGCATGTTAGAGGAGTGGCACCAGAGTTGACGAATGATAGAGGAGAATGGAAAAAGAAGACATATTGTGCCGACCCCACTTAGAGTGGGATAAGGGTAGGAGAATGATGACTACCATACTCACAAAATTACACATTTATGAGGCTAAGTAATTTTGTTACTAACATTATGGATGCATTGTCCGAAATAAAATAAATCTTTAATATTTAAATGAGTTAATCTTGTATGTAAATATATTTCGTAATCTCGGAAACGGCTCCAACGATTTTCCTGAAATTTAGCATGTAGGGCTTTTTGGGGGAGAAAAATTGATCTAGCTAGGTTTTATGTAAAAAAAATATTGTTAAATCCCTGTTTTTGGGCATTAAAAAATACTAAAATTTATATTAAATTGAATTTTTGTTATAAACTATCAAGTCAGCGTAGCTTTTCGGAGAACGGGCAGTCTCGAGAAATGTAAATACCTAGGATCGATCCCAAAATACATAATTATTTTTTTCTTTTTCGTTTTTTTTTTAATTTTGTAAAAATTAACGAGCAAGACTCAAATTCAAAATATTCTTTATTCAAATAAACTTGTAAACGCGTGCTTTTGAATCGTCAACTCTACTGCTGGTTCGGAAAGCTGTTCCTACCGAGAAGAGCCAGCAAGGAACTCGGCGGTTGCTCTTTTAAAAATATAATTCTTAATATTATTTACATTAAGTCGTTACTGTCTCGTACAGGTTCAAAGAGAGCTATATCCACACATTCTTATCTTCTAAATAATCTTCAAGAGTATAGTAGGCTTTCTGTATCTGCCTCTTTTTAACAGTGTTTTTAAACTGCTGTAATGGCAGTGATGAACTCGGTCAATCAGGTACTAATATAAATATTAGTAGCATAGCATATAGAATTGCTTCATTCATTGAATCATTATGTATTCCTATATATATAACTAAGCCACTTTGGGGTAAAAGGTACTGCACTAAAGCTTATTGCCTAATATCTTAGTAATAGAATACAAAGAGGGTGTCTAAATAATGTGTTGTTAAAAAGAGGCTGATACAGAAAGCCTACTATACTCTTGAAGATTATTTGGAAGACGAGAATGTGTGGATATAGCTCTCTTTGAACCTGTACAAGACAGTAACGACTTAATGTAAATAGTATTAAGAATTATATTTTTAAAAGAGCAACCGCCGAGTTTCTTGCTGGCTCTTCTCGGTAGGAGCAGCTTTCCGAACCACCACTAGAGTTGACGATTCAAAAGCACTTGTTTACAAGTTTATTTGAATAAAGAATATTTTGAATTTGAATTTCAATTTGTGAAGTCATCCGGTTCAATCACGAGAATGGGTGTGCCTCAAGGCTCAATTTTGGGTCCCTTCCTGTTTTTAATATACATCAATGACTTGCCATTTTATGTTAACAATATTTGTGACCTCGTGCTTTTCACAGAAGATACATACTTATTATTTGAAATATTGGTTTGAGAGTAAATGTTAGAAAATTAAAGAAAAATGTATGACGTTATTTACAATTTTAGTCCCTGTGATTCTCTGTGAGAGAAATTTAAAGAAATAGGTATTCTCAGATTTGCTTCACAGTATATTTTTAGCAATTTAGTTTTTAATTAGCAGTTTAAAAACACTGTTAAAAAGAGGCTGATACAGAAAGCCTACTATACTATTGAGGAATTCTTAGATAATGAGAGTGCGTGGATATAGCTCTTCGACACTTGTACAAGAGAGTAATAACTTAATATAACTAGTTATAAGAATTATATTTTTCAAAGAGCAACCGCCGAGTTCTTGCTGGCTCTCTCTTCTTTCTTCTCGGTAGGAACAGCTTTCCGAAACAGCAGTAGAGTTGACGATTCAAAAGCATTTGAATTAACACATCTTCAACTAGCTTTCGCAAGCGGCGATTTTGCCATTCTCGTAATATTTCTTATTGCTGCTCCACTTCTATTCATCTTAGCGTGATGTTATATAGCTTGTAGTTTTCCCCGATGAATGGATTATCTTACACTGACAGATTTTGTCAAGTCGGTCCAGTAATTCCTGAGATTAGCGCGTACAAACAATCAATCAATAAAACAAACAAACTCTTCAGCTTTATATATTTTGTAAGTATAGATTTTGAATTTATCCCCTTTCTCTTTTACCTACCACCTATTAAAACTACACTAATTATAGCACACGAATCACCATGAAACTTACTTGTATGAGTGTATAAATGCTTCTCCAAAAGACTCTTGAAGTGAAACTTCTTGCCGCAGAACTTGCACGCGTTGCCAGTCGCTTTCTTGTGCACCTTCTTTATATGAGCGTTCAGATATTTCTTGGACTTGCACGTATGCTTGCAGAGCTCGCACGAGAACGGCTTCTCTGATGTATGGACCAACATGTGCTGAGCTAGCCCTGGTTTATCCGAGAGCCTCTGCAACATTAAATAAATAAATATACGGTGTAGTGTTTGTGTATCTATTGTACTCCTTATGATATATACTTTGTCTGTGTATCTATGGTATTACTTGTCTTTGGTATAATAGAATATTGTCTCTGGATACACGGAGGGTGGGGACGAAAGGTTCGTAATAGCTTCAGGCAAAAACGTTCGACACTTGGTCACTGGACGTGGAAGTGGTCACACTACCCTAAGTGAATACAGATTACAGAGTGAGTACAGATTACAAGTGAGTACAGAGAAGTAATAATATGGGAAGTCTGAAAGTTGCGCCCATTACAGAAAAGATGAGAAGTGCGAGACTAAGTTGGTATGGTCGTGTAATGAAGGATGAAACATGTGACCAAAAGAGTTTTAAATATGAATGTGGATGGATGTATGGCTAGGGGGAGGCCGAAATAAAGATGGATGGATTGTGTGAAAAATGATATGCATGTTAGAGGAGTGGCACCAGAGTTGAAAGATAGAGGAGAATGGAATATTGTGCCGACCCCACTAAAGATTAGGATAAGGGTGGAAGAATGATGATGATATGGGACACTTACACACACGGTTGTCCATCCCCAAAGTAACTTAATACTTGTGTTATGGACAGTCAACTGGTGAATATATACTTATATATTTTAAAAATACATAATTAAATACAAATATACACCCAGACAAATTTTGTGTGACAAAATTTTGTCACTCAATTCATACTGAGCTGTTTGCCATTTTCCTCTTTCCGTGCTATCCAGTATCTGTATTTATGTATGTGTATATATATATACATATATAAGTTCCTTAAAGTTTTAAGGTATTATTATAGTTATAAGGTATTATATTTATTATGTTTGCATTAGGTTACTGTATAAATGTGCTGTGTAGCACATGAAGTTGAAATGAATGTTTTTTCTTTCTTTCTTCTTTATGTTGAATTTGAAAGACAATTTTCACTGTCAAATGTGTAGTTATGGTAGCTCATTTGGGGAACGGGCGGTCTAGAGAGCCGAAAAATACTTAGGTTCAGACCCCACCTGCCCTACTATATTTCATTTTTCATTTTTTTTTATATCTTTTAAAAACTTCGGTTTATCATCTTTATATTTAAATGAGTTAATCTTGTATATATATATATTTTCTGAATCTCAGAAACGGCTCCAACGATTTTCCCGAAATTCAGCATCTAGGAGGTTTTCGGGGAGAAAAATTGATCTAGCTAGGTTTTACGTAAAAAAAAAATATTGTTTTATCGCTGTTTTTTAGCCATTAAAAACACTAACATTTATATTGAATTGATTTTTCGCCATTAGCTGTCAAGTCGACGTAGCTTATTCAGGTAATGGGCAGCCTCGAGAAATGTGAATGCCAAGGATCGATCCCCAACTAAATAATTGTTTTTTCTTTTTTTTTTAAGTTTTTTTTTTTTTGTAAAAGATTACCAAACGAAGCTCGGTCACCCAGATATTATACCTTAATTGACAAAGTAGAAAAAATGTAATAAATTCAGTAATAAATACCTTGCTACATAATTTGCACTTGTACTCCTCAAATCTAGACTTTGGTTTACCCATTTTGATTTATTCTACAACTGTATGGATATTTTATATTGTGGCTTAGACTTGAAGTACTGTAAAAGAAAATTATTAAAATACATATTATGTAATCAATCAATAACACAATTTAGATGTTCATAACATTTGTTTGCAAGAGGTTGATACAGAAAGCCTACTATACTGTTGAGGATTACTTAGAAGATAAGAATTTGTGGATATAGCTCGTTTACACCCTGTACAAGATAGTAATGACTAAATATAACTAGTATAAAGAATAATATTTTGAAAAGAGCAACCGCCGAGTTTCTTGCCGGCTTTTCTCGGTAGGAACAGCTTTCTGAACCAGCAGTAAAGTTGATTCAAAAGCACTTGTTTACAAGTTTATTTGAATAAAGAATATTTTGAATTTATTGTATTGAGTTGTTAACCTTAATTGAAAAGCTACTAAACAACTAGAGAAATAACAAATGACAGGAACTAATAATATTAGTACCTGATTGACAGTGCCTTGGTCAGTAATTTTTTACTAAATACAGAGAAAAAAAATTGGGTAGGTGGAAATGATCCCAGATATTTTTATTTCTTGTGACCACCCGTTCCCCGAATAACCTATGCTGACTTGACAGTTTACGGCAAAAATAGTGTTTTATATACCCAATGTAAATTTGAGTAATTTATTTAATAAAATTATTAAATCGAATCTTTTTTTAAATAAAACCTAGCTAGATCGACTTTTTTCACCCAAAACCTCCTGCATGCTGAATTTCACGAAAATCGTTGGAGCCGTTTCTGAGATTCCGAAAATATATATATACATACAAGATTAACTCATTTAAATATTAAAAATTTTGTATCTAATATAGAACAAGGTAACAAGAATATCAACAGTAAAAAAGAATAAAATAATTTATAACCTTAAGCACCAATACAAGCATCAATCAGTCGAAAAGTAAAGCTATCCAATTGATACCCTGTTGCCTAGTCTTGGAGGCTTAGGACTTTTTTCTTATAGGATAATAAATCTTTCCGTGTGGTATCCGGCTGAGTAGAATAGACCAACCTCATTTCTTACCGAGGTGTCGTAAAAGGCGACTAAGGTAAGTTGACCCACCGTGTGGTATCCGGTTTAGTAGAATAGACCACCCTCATTCTTACCGAGGTGTCGTAAAATACGACACAGGTAAGTTGACGTCAGGCAGGCGGCCGGTCATAAAAACGCAGCCAAATCATGTAACAGCGTGTTTATAACATGTTGTGCCGACCCCACTTAGAGTGGGATAAGGGCAGGAGGATGATGATGATGATGATGAATCTTTTTTATCTCATTCTATTATATAAATCTTTTCACTTTTAGTATATTTGCATACAAATTCTCACATAGAAGAACTTTAAAAAGGGAAAAAAACGTGATTTCAAATAAAGAGAACATAGTAGGGTTTTTTTAATAATTACATCTCTACCAATTGACATGAATTTAAAAACCCCTTATTATTTTTTTTTACAGCCGTTCCAAATTTAAAAATAAACTTATTAAAGACCTACAGTCTTAAGTCGGGTTACATAGACACAGAATTAGTTATTTTTAACATGTATAACTAAACATCCGACATACAAGGACAAATTCACGCTCCATTTGCTTTAACTGTTTACTATATCGCACACCTTCTAATAATATATATTACAAAACTAACAAGTTAACCGTATCAGTAGGCTTTACTTAATTTATATAAACACGATGTAAATTGTTTGCTGTATTAATTTATATCAATTAAAAAAAATGACATACTTTACCACTCCAAACATCAGCGATGACCCGAAAATAACTTTGGGTGAGAATTTCTATGCTCGGGATTAAACTAACGTGTTGATTTTTCATTTAACTTAATACGATATTATATAAATATTTTATAGAATAAATACAGTTCCGTAGATTTCAAATATTTAATTTCAGAAATTTGACAACAACAGATTAAAAGATAATACAGATAACTAATTACATAGAAAAACTTTCACATTTTATAAGTTCATAATCCACTTATCTGAAGATATATACTTATTATACTAGAGTTTAAGAATTATTGATGAATTATTTTCTTTGCAATATTGCATTGTTTTTTGATGATACAGCCTTGATATTTTAAGAGATTTTACGGTAATATTGACAAAGTAAAGAGTGGTTAGTTGCAAGTAGTTAGCTCATTGGTTGAAACTAAATAATTTAATACTGAACTCAAATAGAACGAATAGTGTAGACTTTGAACAATAACAAGAATGAGGAAAATGAGAACATAAGATTTTAGGAACATAGAAAATACAACTTTGCTTTTGGGAGTGATAGATATAGGAATCCAATAAAGCGCCCGCATAACAACTGTTGCAGGAAGACCCAATTTAGCGGCTTACGCCATTGGAAAGATAGCGTACACTGTTTATGGATTTTGAAAAATCAAAACTTGTTTATTTTTCTGCTTACTTCCATTTTTTTTACCAAGTTTTTGATAATTGACTATGCCCCGATAGTCGATATTGAAAGTTTCGTATTGGAAAGTAGATTATCCTTTCTTAGTCTGTGCAATGAGTATTTATCGAATGTGTAGTCTGTGCACAGTTTAGTTGGTCTGAGATTTGTTTATGACTTGTGTAGTTTGATAAAACGCGGTTGATTTGATTTTTACGACGAATTTAATATGTAAAATGTATGAAAAATAATCATGACAAACATCGTAATATTCACTTTAAATATATCATAAAGATAAGCGCGAAGTAAAAGTTTGATCAATAAAACATAGTTTTAATTTGATATTCGTGTGTAATATTTTTCATAATGTTTTGACATTGTAATTAAGAATAACCTTGGAGAGAAATAAAATCTATTTCGCCTAATCTTATAAGGATAATTGAAGCGAGAATAAGCCTGTTCTTATAAGCAAGAGTCTAAAGGTTAGTCATTATATATACATTCATTTTATTTCATAATTTAATTTGAGGTTATTATTATGTCATAAAGAAATTTATTTATTTTATTTATCGTATTATCATAGATTAAAATTTATACATTTAATTGTATAGGTAGAAACATAATTTAGGTTTCAGCTTAGAATAGTCAATGCTGAGATATGAGGTAGTAAGTAAAAGTGAATTAAATCTTTGAATTTAATATCTCTATCATATATTGGAAAGTTAAGGTCATTGTCAAGGCAGTAGGGAAATCTGTCAATATGGTAGAAATAAATGAATAATTGCAGCTATAAAAATACTATTAATGCCAATGGCTTGAGCTTTACCATTGACTGGCCCATTGGCGCAGTGGGTAGTGACCCTGCCTTCAGCTCCGTAGGTCGCGATTTCGATTCCCGCCTAGGGCCAACATATTCTATGGATTTGATGGTTTTTAAAGGTCTTTTAGCCTGGGTGTATATTTGTATTAAAGTATTAAAAAATATATAAGTATATATTCACCAGTTGTCTGTCTACCATAACACAAGTATTAAGTTACTAATTTTGGGGATGGACGACAGTGGGTGAAAGTAAGTGTGTAATATAGTTATTTATTTTATTATTTATTTACCAAGCTATTGGGTCCAAAGCTGGTACATTATACACATCCCAAGAATCTGTACTAATATATGAAACTGAAGAGTTTATTTGTTTGAACACTAATATCAGGATCTAATGGACCCATTTAAAAATTATTTGATTGTAAGATAGTCCATTTATCGAGGAAGGCTATAGGCTATATAACATCATGCTAAGATGAATAGGAGAGGACGAGCAATAAAAAATATTAGGAAAACGGTAACATTTAAAGCTTTCTTTGTGTGCGCTAAGTAAACAGTACTAAGTAAAAGTTCTAAATAAAAGTCTGTGATAGCATACGTCTATCTTTTAAGGTTAACCCACATTAACAATTTTTATGGTTATCAAAATACTAGTTTTATAATTACTTTTTAATATTTCCACATCAATGGAATGAATTAAAATCTCATTAGTTTTGTATTATGGACCTCCGCAAAGTAATCTAAAAATAATTAATGTATGTAGTGTATTATATATAAATATAATTTTTTTTTGTTTAAACTTTTACATATTGTATAGTTCCTAAGCTTATGGTGAGGAAAATAAAGAATTATTATTATTATCTGCTAAGACTCCGCTAATTTTATAAATTATTTAAAATATATAAACAAATTTTTAAAATATGTAATGAGTAAATGTATAAATATACAAGTAAACTTGAGATACTGTGTTTTTATGGATTTTTTATATTCTTTATTAATTTTAATTAATACCATATTGACTGGCCCGTTGGAGCAGTGGGTAGTGACCCTGCCTTCAGCTCCGCGGGTCGCGGGTTCGATTCCCGCCGAGGACTAACATTTTCTATAAATGAATTTGTTGGTCTTTGAGCCTGGGTGTATATTTGTATTTAAGTATGTATTTAAAAAATATATAAGTATATATTCACCAGTTGTCTGTCACCCATAAAACAAGTATTAAGTTACTTACTTTGGGGACGGGCGACCGTGTGTGTAAGTGTCCCATATATTTATTTATTTATTTATTTACTTAACAGTTTACACATTAAATATTAGAAAAAGCAACATAAAAATTTTATTTCGATATATTTATAAGTTGAGAAAAAGCAACATAGAAATTTATTTTGTTTGTAAAATAAAATCCATAAATTTAATTTATAAACTAGCTGGCCACATGTCGCTGTACGTAATTATGCTTTCAAATTCACCTCAAAACAGAACTCACAGTTTAAAAACGTGACCACACTTTACAGGATCACCTGGTATATCATTCTAAAGATTGTCTGAAAGTTTTATTAAAATCAGTCCAACCGTTTTAGCCTTTAATGGACATACAGACATTAATTTGTATACATTAAAATTTTGCTAGACTTATTTTAATTTTTTATCTGTAATTAATTTCAGAGTCTCCAATGAAATGTTAAATACTGGCCTCGGATCTAAAAGTACAAATATGTATACAATTTTAAAATATGCGACTAGAAAATATTCAAATGTATTACCACAATTAAAATCTTGCCCATGTAAATATACAAATTTCAAAAACCAAAGAACTTTTGAATATAGAACACATTTAAAAAATGTCAGGGTACATTCTACACAGAGTGATCATCATAGACAAAAGGTTGTGATAGAAACCTCTACACCTAAGATTGTCATAGATAAAATAAAAATAGAGAAAGTGTTGCCAGATGGAAGGATACCAGGGACTAGTTTAGAAATATTTTGGAAAGAGAAAATAGAGCCTTATATTAAGTTATCTAGATGGGACAGACCTATTGGTAAGTTGGGATATTATTATAAACATAATTTACTTTTAATCTATTTTATCTAATAATACAAAAGTAATAATTATCGAGGTGTCGTAAAAGGCGACTAAGATAAGTCGACCCGCCATGAGGTATCCGGCTGAGTAGAATAGACTACCCTCATGTCTTACTGAGGTGTCGTAAAAGGCGACTAAGGTAAGTTGACCCACCGTGTGGTATCCGGTTTAGTAAAAATAGATCACCCTCTTTCTTACCGAGGTGTCGTAAAATACGACTAAGGTAAGTTGACGTCAGGCAGGCGGCCGGTCGTAAAAACGCAGCCAAAACATGTTACAACATGTTGTGCCGACCCCACTTAAAGTGGGATAAGGGCAGGAGGATGAATGGATGAATTTTATTATTACTTTTGTATCATGGATCTCGGCAAAATAACGCCTAATTCTATAAATTATTTGCTATTTTTATTTTATAATTACTTTTATTTACGTGTTTCTAGGTGTATACCTACTATACTGGCCGTGTTCGTGGTCAATAGCATTAGCTTCCATAAATGGTACCGTGCCGCTGAGCTCTTCCCTACAGATGGCAGCACTGTTCCTAGCAGGTGCTGGAGTTATGAGGGGAGCTGGTTGTACAATAAACGATCTGTGGGACAGGGACATAGACGCCAAGGTCTGTAGAGGTAGTTCATTGTCTATGCTTCTATAATCAGCATATATACTTGTATACATAAGCCGTGTGGTATCTGGCTGAGTAGAATAGCTATGACTAGGAGGAGAAGAATGCTACTAAATTAGTTCTTATATTAATTATGCTGTCCTTTGTCCAATAACATAACTGAAATTACTATTATTTAACTTTTATTTTCGCGTCTCAAGCGTAGTCGTAGCGGAGATACGGAATGCGATTGGTAAACGTGAATGTTCCAGAGAAATAGCGAAATTGAACTCTATGACATACAGATTACTGACTCTTTTTGCAAGTCCCAATGTATTCAATTTCTATCTTTTTCTCTAATATATATATATATATATATATATATATATATATATATATATATATATATATATATATATATATATATATATATATATATATATATATTTCTCCAACTATTTTCGTGAAATGCAGCAAGTAGGGGGGTTTTGTGGGAGAAAAATCGGTGTAGCTAGGTTTAATGCAAAAAATAATCGTTTTATACCTGTTTTTGGGCATTCAAAAAAACTAAAATTTATATTGAATTGAATTTTTGCCATAAACTGTCAATTCAGCGTAGCTTATTCGGGGAACAGGCGGTCTCGAGAAATGTAAATACCTAGGATCGATCCCCACCTACCTAATTATTTTGAAAAAAATTCAACAGTCAACCAGGTACTTATATTTAATATAGTTTCTCTTTCAAGGTGGAGAGAACCAAAAACAGGCCTCTGGTCTCTGGTGCTATCACAGAGAAGCAGGCAATAGGATTCCTGGCAATCCAGCTCACAGCCGGCCTGGGCATTTTGTTGCAGCTTAACTGCTATAGTGTGGTGTTAGGTGCGAGCAGTTTGAGTAAGTAAAAGTATTCTTAAAATAACGCCCTGTTATTGTGCCACTGTTAAAAGAAAATGCCCATAATTATAAAAAAAATAGTCAATCCATACATAGGTTGGCTAATCCGGCTTGAAGGACCAAAAAGAGAGACAACAAAATAAGTAAAAATTTATTTTACTAGCCTACTTAATATACTTCGTTGATAAATGGACTATCTTACACTCAATGATTTTCAAATCGGTCCAGTAGTTCCTGAGATTAGCGCGTTCAAACAAACAAACTTCTCAGCTTTATATATTAGTATAGATTACTGTTTTATGTAAAACTTGTTAAAATGTCGCGCAATTATAAAAAACTCGCCTGCTAGCTACTTTTATCGCCTGCGCCGTAAACCAACAGAGATACACTAAAGTAATGAACTAGAGAATTGTAGATATACAAATGTGCTACGATAAAGTCCGCGACAGCATGTCTCTATCTCTTATGGTTAACTCAGTAACTACTTTTATATTCAAAAATTCAATTAAAAATATTACCCTATTGTTGAAATTCATATTTTGTGGCACATTGGTTTCCACGTGGGTAATAACTAACACACGTGAGTAATACTATTTTCCTGCGCATTTCGCAATCTCGACGATGCTTCTGCGCTCGGCCGTCCCGCCCGGTGACGCTGTAAAAGCCATTAGGGCTAACAGCATACAGTCAATTTGAAAAAAAAGCATAATAATAATAAATCTTTATTTCAGACAACCAGGGTCAACTTTGTTAGTAATGTAATTTAATTTTGACAAAATTAAGGAAATATAATGATAATAAAAAATATAGTTTAAATTAGATTTAAAAAATATTAGTAGTAAAAAAAAAAACTTCAGGACTGCCATAGAAGCACCTTCGTTAAATGATGCATGAATATGAAAATTGACCGAATGAGAATATTTTTATCCCTTCCAGTTCTAGTCATAACGTACTTTCTAGCGAAATGTTTCACGAACTATCGTATGTACAAAGGATAAAGAAGGGGAGTGGAGGGGGAGGCCATAATCGTTTTGGATTTGGTGATATTTGATCCTGTGACAGTATGAGAGAAAAGGGGGTCAGTTGTTGTATGTACAAATGGAGGGGGGGCTGGTGTATTATACAAACTAACATAAGTATGAATGATAATGGGGGAGGGGAAGGGAAGCTTGGTAATAAATCGTATAAATTATATCATAGGTATCTTATCGTGTAAAAATGACAAGTGAGTGTAGGCGTTAATATATGGTGTGATTGGAGGAATGAGATGCGGGGTAATCGTTTAGGGGGGGTTGGGGTTACTGAAAGGGGGATTGGGGTGTAATGAAAAAATTAGAATTGAGGGAGCGGGGTAATATTATGAGGGGGAATGATATATAGAATTTTATGGAAACTGTAGCAACTGCGGATTAATTTATTTGAATTATAAAAACGGGGATCGGGTCCAAGTAATTTTGAATCGTCTTTCTTTTTTCACTTTTTTTCTAATATTTTGCGTTATTTTACACATTTTTAATGCTTATTAACATAACATTAGAATAATCCTAGAGTTATCCCAGAGTAGAGGAGCCTGAATATTAATTTTGAATGAATGAGAATATTTTTATCCCTTCCAGTTCTAGTCATAACGTATCCCCTAGCCAAACGTTTCACGAACTACCCGCAAGTGTTTCTCGGGGCCACGTTCAACTGGGGCGCCCTACTGGGCTATTCGGCTATACAGGGTTACGTCGAACCCGCCGTCTGCTTGCCTCTGTATGCTTCCGCGCTCGCCTGGACAGTGCTGTACGACACTATATATGCGCATCAGGTGAGTCTGTCAATTCTCCTATAAATCCCCTGTTATTCTCCTATCATTCTTGTATCACTCTCTTATTGTTCTCCTATCATTGTCCTTTCATAATCCTATCATTCTTCCAACAGTCTCCTATCGTTATTCTTCATTTTGGTGCCATTATCCTGTCATTTCCCTATCATTCTTGTACCACTCTCATATTGTTCTCCTATCATTGTCCTTTCATTATCCCATCATTCTCCTATCAGTCTCTTATAGTTCTCTTTAAATTTTCCTGTCACTATACTATCATTCTCCTATAGTGTGGCTATTATTATTTATTTATTTATTTTATTTTTATCAAGGGAAACAAACAGTACATAATTAAACTTAATAGCTAGTAAAAACATATGCTATCGTTCTACTATCACTCTTCTATCGTTCTTCTATCATTATACTATCATTCTCCTATCACTTTCTTATTAGTATCATATCACTTTCCTATCAATATATTATCATTTTTCTATCACTTTCCTATCAATATACGATCATTTTTCTATTACTTTCCTATCATTCTCCTATCACTTTTCTATCATTCTCCTATCGTCCTCCTATCATTATACTACCATTCTCATATCTATATCTGCATTTTTACTAATTTTATTACCATTTCTTAATTCTTCTTCAGCCCCGGGTCGCCCCTTGATGTGCAGTGACCCCCCGCACTGCGGGTTGTACTTTACGCCACTGTGAATGTCACTACCATAGTTTTCTAGAACGTTCCTTTCTAGGATAATAAGGGGGAAGTAAGACGGGATTCCTTTTCCAGGATAAGCATGATGATGCCCGGTTAGGGATAAAGTCCACCGCGCTGACTTTTGGCGATCATACGAAGCCGGCTCTATCAGCTGCGTTAGCTGCGAGTGTGACCGGCCTAGTCTTGGCTGGTAACGCTACAGGCCTCGGACCGGCCTACTATGCGGCGTTGGTTGCTTACGTCGCGCACGCTGGTACACAGGTACGTGGGTGGGTTAGGTTTTATTACATGGATAATGTGAAATAAGGGGGAGGGGGTTGGTATAATCTTTTCGGGGTTGCTGGATTATAATCCAATGACTTGATGAGAGAAAAGGGGGGTCAAGTTAACGTATGTACGAATGATAGCAGGGGGGAGGGGAGGGAGAGGGCGTAGTCGTTTTGGAGTTGGTTATTTTTGATCCTGTGACAGCATGAGAGAAAAGGGGGTCAAGTTAAAGTAACTACGAATGATAATGGTGGAGCGGAAGGGAAGCGTCGTAAAAAAATATTTTGAAATAATAATCGATTATTTTTTCACATCGCTAGCCACTACTTTTTACTTTACAAAGCTAAGTATATGAGTTGTGTCTTTTTGCCTATTGCTCCTACTATAGTATTAACAACTGTTTAACTACGACCTTACCATGACCTTGAACTTTTCCTATAGATATACACATTAAAACCAGACAACCCAGACGACTGCGCTAAGAAGTTCAAATCCAACTCCATGGTGGGCGCCATCATATTGTTGGGGATATTGGGTGGTGGATACCACCGATATATAGAGAACAGAGAGCAACACCGGGGCAAAGAAGATCTCAGTGTTGTCAGAAGCTGTTTTCTTAGTTGAGAATAGTGTAATGTGGAAAAGTGTTATTTTTAAAAGCTTCTAATTAACTTGCCTTTATGTATGTAAAGATGGAATCGTGCATGTTAAGTTTACATACTGGTCCAGTCTTGATGGCAATGCATGTTCATGATAAGCATGTTCTGACAGGATTGGCTCCACACGACAGAACTCCTCAACGGTTAAAATTAGGGACATAGGGGCTTTATTAAAATACACTTATCAAGTGTTTAAACTGCTGTAATGGCAAAGGTGAAAATTTGACGAGGTTTTTGAAGCCATAACCTTGCAGAAGAGGTCTAGTCTCGATGTCATTGCATGTTTATGATAAGCATGACATGATGTCAGGATTGACTCCAGACGAGGGGACTCAACGGTTACAAAAGTAATACTAAAATGATTTTGCTGTAATCCGCAATGAAGTAAAATAGAAAATATATATAATGTTCGCTTTGCGATTTTCTCGAGGAATCTATCTCCTTTCGTTGCGGGGCGAAACGAATGGCGTGTTAGGGCACGGTAATTGATCTTTATAAACAGTTATCATTCACCTGCCCTTACCCCACTAAGTGGGGTCGAAACAACATGTTATAAACGTTTGACATTAACTTAACTTAGTCGCCCTTTGTGACAACTCGATAAGAATGAGGGTGATCTATTCTATTTAACTCGATAACAAAGGGCTGATTCTTCTTAAGTACAGTTTTGAAAAAATTGTTTTTGAACAAACCTAACATATTAAAATTGGGAACCACTTTGTTTATAATAGTTCAATGACGTCGAGCGGCGCGCAACAGGATAATACAATACAATTTTTAGGTCAAGGTTATGTTTCGTATTACATTATTTGGAATGGTGTGCGAGGGTACGGTCATTGATCTCTATAAGTCGTGCTTCTTAGACGTAAAATAATTATTTTAAGTAGGCTGCGAAGGTGTGGAGGTACCTGAAATTTAATTTGATTTCCTATGGTCGGTAACCACCTTGTATAAATAATTTATTAACAACGAAATATGTTAGTTATAGTGCAAAATTAATAATAAAATTATTTTGCTATAATTCACGAAGAAGTAAAATAGGAAATATATATAATGCTAAATGTAGAGTGGACAGTCCGTTTTCATACCCGATATATGCACGATTCGTAAAAACACATGCACAAAACAATGATGCCTTGGTTGCCCCGCAACCGAAGCATCATTAGGAGATTGACTCCACGACCAAAATCGCGAATCTTCCATGTATCAGGTATGATAACCGATTGTCCACTCTACATTTAGCATTATATATATTTTCTATTTTACTTCATCGCGGATTATAGCAATATAATTTTATTATTACTTTTGTATTATGGATCTCCGCAAAGTAACGCCTAATTCTATAAATTATTTAATTATATTTAATAGACTTTCTTTTAATACACGGCCGTCTGTCGCCCAAAATAAGTCAAATCAAATCAAATCTGATTTCTTTTGATTTTTAAGTCATACCGGGAATCAAACACGTGACCTTTAGTCAAATGTCATAATAACATAATGATTCCACTAGGCATTAGCCTGCCTAGTTTTCACTACACGCCCACTCTCTTTCCACTTCCTTTACATCTCCTTTCTCTATCTCTTATCCACATGTCATATTCCAAATAAATCATTCATAAACTTACCTAATGTACTTACGTTTGGTATTCTCGCTAATGTTACCAGCCTAATCAACAGTTATTGTGGTTGAACTACCTCGTTAGTGTTGCCATATTAAATAACAATTATTTTTTTTAAATATTTATATAAGTGACCACCAAATAGTTAATTAATTAATTAATGGGTTTATAAGTATCAAAACACTATACTGGTTTTGTTAATATGTATTTAATTTCAAGATTTTTGGTATGATTGATAAAATAATTACGGCCGTATGGAGAATACATTTGCCTCTTTACATAATGAAAAAATAAAGAAATATCTTTGTTTGGGAGATGTTGCGAAATGATTTTTGTGCAGAGGATTTAAATTATGAAGTCTTTTAATTGCACTATAAATTCACTATATTTGAAGTTTATGTATAAAGCTATGATTTTTTTTCTATATTGTTATCATGTTAATTGTTATATTATTACTCTGTATTAGGTTGAATAGTAGAAGTCCTTTGCCTATCGTCTAAGATGGTAAAAAATATTTTAAGTCTAAAAGACTAGGTACCTAAAATACATAATTAACTTTAATTATTATTATAGATAGAAACAATTTATATATATTTAGTAAATTATAAATTTGGTTGAAAACTGAAAGCGAGGCGAAGATTATCTTTGCCTCACTTTTAATTATAAAAAAAAAAAATTAACGGGAAATACCTTGGATAAAGAATACACTGGATGCCGCCTTAGCTATTTTTGTGTGTCCGTTTTATGCTTGTGTGAACTTTTAGAAGTGCATTAGTGTGCGTGATTAGGGAAGTACTTAGCTTATCGATAAGCTAAACTAGGCGTCGATAATTATCGAAGCCTAGCTCAGGTACTGTAAAGTTAATATACAGTTGTTACCAACCTAGTTGGTTTAGTGTTCAGAATAGATTAAAACATTTGAATAGATTGACATAATTTCCTGAGTATACAGTCTGCAGTATAATGTCATGAATTATCCGATGCACATCTTTACTGCATATCTTACTGTGATGGGTGGTTCTCAAAAATGGTATCAGTCAATTAATTGACTGTGAGCCTAGATTTACCAAGGAATCCTTTGAAGCGTTAAAAATAAAGTCGAAGGTGCAGCCCATACTCGGTGCTTTATGTATAGATGAAATGTTAGTGCTTCAGTGGCCAATTGAACAATATCATGATTCACATTATTCCCAACATTTACATATCCGTGAGACGGTGACAGCTTTTATCCACTGTTCTCTTATATGTGGTCATTTAGGAAACCTAAGAAAATAATCTAAAATTAGAGAATTCGCATTTACTTGGCTAGTAAATATAACTTTGACTGATATTTATCGATACATAATAATTCGTTAGTGTGTACATCACTACGTAGGTAACACAATTCAATCGAATATTTAATTATTAATTTCTATGTTTTATCAGTATCCCACACTCGTGTCGGCTAGAGAATATCAAACTGTACTGATACATTATAATCTGAAACGCTTTAACTGAATAAAACGCTTTAATTTAGCACGCAAATGAGAGTCAAAGATTTACTTATGAAATGGTAATTCCGTGTTTTGAACTCCTCCTTTCGTTGTTCTTGATGGACACTTTAAGGCAGCACACGACATATTCCACCTTTTTTGAAAAAATATATCAGTAACACTCGTATTTGCTTTAGATTTCAAGAAATAATCTTCAACAAACTCAATGTTATGGCCTCATTTGGTGTCACCAACTGGACACATTTTTAGCGACGTTGCCAAACTTAATCACAATCTCTTTCACTCTTATGTATAGTTCGCGATAAGAACAGAGACAAACGATAAATCGCTTACACACAGACGCAAGATCGGCAACGTCTTTTGGCGCCGTCCAGTATATACTACGTCCATGGGAAATACTGTTTTATTCTTGTAAATTTTACAGTTTTCGCTTTTCTTCTTCACATAGTATTTTATTATAATTATTCTTTATGGGTGCTTTTTAAATATATATAATGGGCAAATTTTTTAGTTTTGTGTGTAAATTAAAAAATGGAAACTTCTGTTTTAAGAAAAAAATTATTACATATGTTTTGAGAATAGGTAATAGGGGCTTTTTCGAGACTTTAAATGTTTTAAAATATTGATTTAATCCTGTTTTTTTAATTTAAAGAGTGATATATCAAACACTTAATATTAAAGTGACCTAATTCGAAACTTGTGTTATGGCAACAGCAAGACGCGTTTTTAATATTTCGTAGTGTGTTGTCATATATGACATTGAAATAATTCAATTTAGACTCAATTTGAAATAGGTTACTTTAATACTAAGTGTGTGATAAATACTATTATTGATATTATTAATATTATAATACACGCGGGTTGAAAATTATTTTACTTAACATAGCGACTAGAGTCTATAATCCCGTTTAAAAAAAAATTCTTTGGCGGGAATTGATGGTACATTTATTACGTTCATTTTATTATATAAAATGGCGATATATATTATTTTTGTAGGCTGTGACAATATTTATAAATCAAGTTGTTGTATTGTATGATTTTTTTTTATATATTTAACAAAATAAATTATATGTAGCATTTGGTGTATATGAATTTAATTTACAGATAATGAATATAGTATTAATGAATTATTATACAAGAGTAGGTGAACCATAGACAAGGCCTGTAATTGAGAGTGACGTAATAAAGAATGACTTTATTGCGTCACTCTCAGAGAAGATGAAACTTAAAAAGAGAGACAGATCTCTCTTTATTGAATTATAGCTCATTTTAAGCTGGTTTTCTTACTCTAGTATAATAACTATGCTTGTGCGCCAACGGACCCGTCAAATAATATAGCATTTATAGTTTTCGTATTTCGTATAGATTTGCCAAAAATTAGTTATTTAGTTGATTTATACAATTTGTAAATAAAATATTATTTCTAGTTTTACTTTTGTTTGTTGTACTATTATTACAAAACTACCCAGCAACACTATGGTCAACTTACCTTAGTCGTATTTTAGGACACCTCGGTAAGAAAGAGGGTGGTCTATTCTACTCAGTCGGATACCACACGGTGGGTCAACTTACCTTAGTCCCCTTTTACGACATCTCGGTAAGAAATGAGAGTGGCACTATTCTATACGGCCGGATACCACACGGTGGGTCAACTTACCTTAGTCGCCTTTTACGATACCTCGGTAAGAAATGAGAGTGGTACTATTCTATTCAGCCGGATACCACACGGTGTGTCAATTTGACTTAGTCGCCTTTTACGACACCTCGGTAAGAAATGAGAGTGGTACTATTCTATTCAGTCGGATACCCCAGGGTGTGTCAATTTGACTTAGTCGCCTTTTACGACACCTCGGTAAGAAATGAGAGTGGTACTATTCTATTCAGCCGTATACTACACGGTGAGTCAACTTACCTTAGTCTTATTTTAGGACACCCCGATAAGAAAGAGGGTGGTCTATTCTACTAAACCGGATATCACACGGTGGGTCAACTTACCTTAGTCTTATTTTAGGACACCCCGATAAGAAAGAGGGTGGTCTATTCTACTAAACCGGATACCATACGGTGAGTCAACTTACCTTAGTCGTATTTTAGGAAACCTCGATAAGAAAGAGGGTGGTCTATTCTATTAAACCGTATACCACACGGTGGGTCAACTTACCTTAGTCGTATTTTACGACATTTCGGTAAGATATGAGAGTGGTACTATTCTATTCAGCCGGATACCACACGGCGTGTACTAAATAATTAACATGATAAACAAATAAGCCTACCAAAAACACATCCAAATACTGAAGTCATAATTATTGATCATGAAAAAAAAAATTCAATAATTGAACATCCAAAAGGAAAGTAAGGTAAAGGCATTAAATTCCGCAATTCATACTAGACCAGTCTACAGAAAGGTTTAAGTTAAGTATAAGATATATTCTTATACGTAAAGAATATTACACAATTGAAGATTATTTGGATGATAAAAAAGCCTGGATTTCAAATTCCTTTTAGCTTCATACATGCGGTTTAATAATTTAAAATTTAAAAGATAGACTGCCGAGTTTCTTTCTGGTTCTCGGTAAGAGCAACATTCCAAACAAGTTGTAGCTTCATTGATCATATTGATTGACGATTCAAAGAGCTTATTTGAATAAAGATTATTTAGATTTGATTTGTTTTGACGAGTAATTGACCGTTTTGTATGAAATTTAAACAATAAACGTTTTGTTTGTTGTAGCTAATAAAAAATAAATTTGTCATTACCTGTTGCCATCTATTAACAACTGTCCAAAACCTCAGAACTGTAGCCCATTGTTTAATATTTTAAATTTAATATTAATTATTATTTTTTATTAGCTACATCAAACAAACGCTTATTATTTAAAATTTCATACAAAACAGTTAATTACTAGTGCCCTTACCTTACTGAATAATTGAACATGCAAAAGGAAAGTACTCATTAATTAAATATGGAAATTCAAATATAATTTATCATATTAAAAATATTCTTTATTCAAATAAACTTGTAAACAAGTGCTTATGAATCGTCAACTCTACTGCTGGTTCGGAAAGCTGTTCCTACCGAGAAGAGCCTAAGAGAAACTCGGCGGTTGCTCTTATCGCAGTGCGTCGCAAAGTTTTGCACTTTGTGATTTTTTCGTGGAGTTTGATGATGCTTTGGTTACGGGGCGAAACGATAGTTGACATTGTGGTAGTATATGTGTAGTGTGTTGTTGGTAGTGGTGTTTATACGTGCGGTAACCAATTATACATGTACAAGGGTATGGGAACAGTTTTTGCTTCCTAACTTAGCATTGCATAGATTTTAGAAAAAACCCGGATTATAGCAAATTAATCCTACAAAAATAATCAAAGGTTATGGTTTAATAACTTGAAATTCATCAAGGATATGAAAATTGAAAAATGATATATGTAACTAAAGTACTTGTATAAAGAAATATCCTAAAACTGTTTTATTCTTTTCATAAAAAGTGCTAAAATGAAATCAAGGCAAACTCTTATTTGCTATTCGCGGGCTAGCTGCTAATGAGTTAATGACAGCGGCTGTCACATCTCCCACGTCAAAATGGCGCGAAAGTCTGTGGCAAGATGTGACGTCATGGCTTACTTGGTTGCTTGCTTGCAGTAACGACAAGGCGGCGTTGTTACATATATTTACATTTTTCATATCATAGAGAAATTACAAATTTTAATTTTCAAACATTATAATGTAGAATCTATGATTTTCACCATAGATAATACATTACATAGCATAATTTTAAGTTATCTGTGGCTAGTGTTGCCATCTTAGTGGATTTTCCACTAAAACTGGTGGTTTTAACTACCCACTTAGTGGCCAAATATTGCTTTTAGTAGCTACTGGTTTTTTTGGTGGTGTTGGTAAAATATATTAGCAGTTAAAAAGTTAGATTTACTTCCATTTTACGATGATTTTTATATATCTGTTCGTTTTCCTTTTTGAATATGCATATGTACATTGGTGTACAAGCTTAAATCCGCTGTTTGCTCATGGTTGGTGTTAAATGTTAAATGAACATATGAATCGGATATGACCATGCCAGATTTTTATTTTTAAGAGTACGAACTCGGTCAACAATATTGAGTCAACATTATTTGTCATTTCATACAAAATCCTAATTCATGAGAATCCTAAACAAAAAATTCGTAGTTTCATTCCGGCCGACCTTCAACATCCACTCCAAGACGGAATCACTTCGGGCGGAGAACGATGCTGCGCGTATGGTGCTGAAATCTGTTGAAACTATCGAAGTGCACCATTACCACCGATAGATAATAAAATTGTGAGGTGCTATGAAGGAAAAAAGGACAGAATATTAGCTAATTTTCCTCCATGGCAATGCTCCGTCACACACATCAAAAAAGGTTCAAAATTACTTAGAGACGCTCAACTGTTAGATGCTACTCCATACTGCTTATTCACCAGAACTGGCCCCATCCGACTATCATCTGTTTTCGTCGGTGTGCCATTTGCTCGCTGAGCAGTTCGATTCTTACGCGAGACGTCCAAAATTGGCCCGAAAAGTGGTTTGCCTCGAAAAACGAACAATTTTTTTTGGTATGTTATCCATATATTACCTGAGAGATGACAAAAATGTATATTTTGAATGAAGTTATCTTTATTCCTATGAAAGAATGTTTTTTTTTTTGAAAAAAGCGGGTTTTAGCTTGTATACCTGGTAGATATTTGCTTTGCTTGAGTAGGCATAACTGATCGGCAAGAATTAGTCGTCTAAGTTTCTCTACACGCGAGGATTTTCCACCTAATATTTTTCTAAACTTATACCTACTTTAAACGCGGGGATTTCTGACTTCATATTTTTTTCTGAATACTTATACATTGAAGTTAGAAGGGTTCATCGTTCAGTAACGCTCGTGGGCTCATAATTTTTAATTTTGGTTTGTATTAACTGAGTGAATTTATTAACGCGTAACTATGCAAAAATCACAATATACGCAACGGGATTCTTGGCTCGAAGCCATCTGAAATACTACGGGTCGAGTAGCGAAATGTAAATTTTGTGATATTAATTTGTTAATTTTTTAATAAGTAATAATAAAGGAAACTAATTATTGTATATTTATTTTCTTTCATAAAATAAAAATTGTTTTAGTGGAAAATTTAGCGGTTGACGGACATTTAGAGTGTAAAATTTCTATTTGTTAGTGGTTTTCTGGTGGTTTTGAAAGTAGAATCTAGTGGGAAGCTTATTCAACTGTTGGCAACACTGTCTGTGGCATATATATTTAATATTACTTTCAAATTTCAATTATCTGTGGCTTAAATATTATTATTTATTATTGATTTTTTATTTTTTGTAATCCCTTAGGGCCTATAAATTGTTTTTTGAACAAATATGTTTTAAATCAATTATCTATATTAACTTATTGTACATAAGATAAATCATATTCCTTAATTGTCCTCTGATTTCACTGAGTTTACCAGTCAATCGAGTCATATTCATAAATGATTTCACTGAGCTAACCAGTCATACTTCTAAATTGTACCCAAATTTCACTGAACTATGTTTCGATCATCAAGAGACATATTCGTGCCCAAAGTTGAAAAAGTAAAATTAAATATTGAAGATAAAAAACAAGTGTATGGCTGCGATTTATGTTCCGACGGCGGCTGGACGAGCGAGACTGAAGTTGAAATACACAGAAACAAGAAGCACGTTAATAAATTATTTTACCATGTCCGGAAGAATGAAAATATTTGTTATGTAAGTTATTAAAATAAAGTGGCGAAGCGAGTTTAAATTCGCGCCACCTTATTAGCTAGGTCGAAAACTTATACGTAAAATATAACCCTAAATTTTATGTTCATTTACATTTGTGTTTCTTTTTTGGTACCTACATGGTATCCGACTTAATAGAATATAGTACCATCCTCTTTTCTTACCGAGGTGTCGTAAAAGGCGACTAAGGTAAGTTGACGTCAGGCAGGCGGCCGTTCGTAAAATACGTAGTCAAATCATGTGACAACATGTTTATAACATGTTGTGCCAACCCCACTTAGAGTGGGATAAGGGCAGGAAGATGATGATGATGAATTAATCAATCGTACCAGGAAGTACATAGGGTACTCAGTCATAAGGTGAAAAATTCTTTCTTCCTCTCCACACTTTGGCGGCACAAAGCATCTGCTTTTATTCTCATTATTGACTGGTGTTTGTTTAACAGACAGTGTAATTATAAGTGTGCTAACATGTTTCATCATCATCTACCTGCCCTTATCACACTCTAAGTGGGGTCGGCACAACATCTTATAAACATGCTGTCACATGATTTAGCTGCGTATTTTACGACCGGCCGCCTGCCTGACGTCAACTTACCTCTGTTGTATTTTACGACACCTCGGTAAGAGAGTGGTCTATTCTACTAAAGCAGATACCACACAGTGGGTCAACTTACCTTAGTCCCCGTTTACGACACCTCGTTAAGAAATGAGGGTGGTACGATTCTGTTCAGCCAGATACCACAGTGCTAAAATATTTATGTGTGTAAATATATATTTCCAGATCTGTATACAAGGATTTGCCAACAAAGAGGAAGTTATCAAGCATATAAAAGCCGAACATCTGCTAAGCAGCGAGACCAGTTTGCGAGTTGAAAGGGAGATATTTATATGTGACAAATGCTCAGCGATATTCTTCAGCAAGGACAATTTGATTTTGCACGTTAGATATGTTCACATGAAAGCGCAGCATCAAAACTTTTTAAAGTGTCCACTATGTTCTAAAAACATATTACCCAAAACAATTCCAGCACATTTTTACATGCACAACATACAAAGCGTATCGACATGTCGCATATGTCTTATAAAACAGAACAGCACAGAGGATTTGAGAAAGCATTTAGAAACACATCCGTTGTATTTAAAATGTGATATGTGCTACTTCGATACGAACAGAGTTGATTTATTCCAGAATCATATTAAAGTTAGACATAAAAATTGTGATGCACTGAGTGAGGATTATGAGAGGTTCTTTGTACCGAAAAAACCTTCTTACTTGAAGTTGCAGCGAGTTACTGGTCTCCGTGGTATACGTTTGAACAATGATGTGCATATATGTGTGCTGTGTAGGGAGATATGTGTTGGTGAAGAGGAAATGAAGATACATGTAACAGAACATTTCTTCAAGAAAGAGTTTATAATAAGCTATTTATGTCCGAAATGTCCTGAAGCTTTCACTAATAAAGTGCTTTTGAAGTATCATATGTTTAAAGTGAAACATGATATTGGTAAGAGATTAAATATTATAGTTATATTATTATTATAGAGTAGCGGCCTGGCTTTGTAAAAAATAAAATTCTATTGTGGGTTATCCATAAGAGATAGACATATACCATCGCGGAGTTTTCTGTAGACCTTTTCAAGGTGTACAAATACTTAGTGCATTATTTTGATAAATCTCGTAGGGTTCAGCCTGCGTTGGCAATGTATGCGGAAAAAAATGTAATTATTTACGACATCACATTAGAAACGTCAAAAATTACAGTATTTCTCTACTCTGTATTGAAATTATACATATAAACCTTTCTCTTGAATCACTCTATCTATTAAAAAAACCGCATCAAAATCTGTTGCGTGGTTTAAAACGTTTAAGCATACATAGGGATATAGGGATAGACAGGGAAAGCGACTTTCTTTTCTACTATGTAGTGATTAGAAATAAATAAATACCCACTTTTGTCTATAATTCTTAAATTACTTATAATAATGTTTCTGAATAAGAAAATGTATAGTTTTTGGAACTTTTCAGACACTGAACAACCTGGGAATATCACAATCCATAAGAATGAAGCAGTCGAAGATACTGAGAGTGTTTATGTAACTTAAATGAGGCTGGACCTTCTACCTCTAACAATGATGTGATATCTGAATAACCTGTATTAAGCAGTTGAAATCATGAGTTGCTGGACAATTCACATATCTTTAATATTTGAATGAGTTAATCTTGTATGTATATATATTCGGAATCTCGGAAACGGCTGCAACGGATTTTCCTAAAATTCAACATGTAGGGGGTTTTGGGGGAGAAAAATCGATCTACCTAGGTTTTATGTTAATAAAATTCGTTTTATCCCTGTTTTTGGGCATTAAAAAATACTTAAATATACATTGAATATAAAACACTATTTTTGCAAAATAAAAGCGTAAAATGAGTCTTCTACATCTAACAGTGATTTGATATCTGGATAAACTGTATTAAGTAGTGGTAGCTCATGGGAGCTGCTCTGGACAATTCTCATATCTTTAATATTTAAATGAGTTAATTATGTATGTATATTTATCAAATACTGATTCTCTATATAATTATAGTAACTAATATTTTGTTATTTTTTACTTATCAATTCGAAAGTGTTTTTTTTTTTAATTTCAATTTCACACTTTTTGATTGATTGATTATTATTATTTTTATACTTAAATTTTTGGTTATTTACACTGATTAAGAAAGTTTTTATATTGATGTATTTTCAACGGTTTTTTTGTATAGTTTATTTTTACTGATATGGCAAGCTGATTTGAAAATAACAGTAAATAGTTTTCCAGTCCATTTAAAGTCATATCTTAAGGAACCACTTCCAGGGATTCCCCGAACATAGACAAACAACATCACTCATCGGCATCATTTAGTCATATAATTATTTATATATTATAACAGCCTTAATTATTCAATATACAGAAAGGAAATGAGACTGTCCCTTTTTTACGTAAGATAAACAAAGATAAGTTGACGAAATTGACCTTTCCTCATTATTTATTGTGACAGTCACTACTCTAGTGCAATAGAATAGACTGAATAGAATAGACCACCCTCATTTCTTACCGAGGTGTCGTAAAAGGCGACTAAGGTAAGTTGACCCACCGTGTGGTATCCGTTTAGTAAAATAGACCACCCTCCTTACCGAGGTGTCGTTAAAATACGACTAAGGTAAGTTGACGTCAGGCAGGCGGCCGGTCGTAATAACACAGCCAAATCATGTTACAACACGTCTATAACATGTTTTGCCGACCCCACTTAGAGTGGGATAAGAACAGGAGGATACATACTACTCTAGTGCAATAAATCTATGGTTACAGTTTACAGTACATATGACTATTATCTATTAAATATATAAGTATAATTAAGTAATTAAAATATAATTTAATAAATGTTTTGATTTATTTTGACCTATCAAATTTTTAGAGCGTATGATGTATAAAAAATGGAAAAACAGTTTTTTATCTTATATGTTAGCAATCTGTATAAACTTATTTTACCGAACTAATTCAGTATTGGTTCATTGGATTAGCCGTGAAAGTATAACAGAGGGACACTCTTTTTTTTAAAATATATTTTATAATACTGGTATTCATACAAAAGTAAAGATAATTTTATTTTGCTGCAATTCATAGTAATGCAACGCATATTTTTAGTTAGTAATCTATGATAATGATGCAAAGTGTAGTGTGTATGTGTTTTTTTTATAATCAATTCCTCTATTTGTTTATTTAACTTTGGACAAAATATATTCTTAAAAATCATATAATGTAATTGGAGTGGAAAAAACAGATAATTAAATATATAATTTTTTTCTTCAAAATTCACATATATAAATAATTTATTAATTCGTATCAAAAAATCGATTATTAATTTGCACATTACTTATTAGATTAAAGTTTTATTTAATTAGGCTAGTATGAATAAACAGTAAAGTAAATACAATGTTCAAGAAATTCATTTATTTAACAAAGGCTTATTATATAGCCGATTTATAAAATCGATTTTAATAATAAAATAATCGATTAATTTATCGATTCTTTTTGTACATCCCTACCCTTGTTGTTTGTTGATATCCCGCTCTTTTTAAACTAACAGTGATATCAATTTGCTATTTTCTGATTGGTGTATAGATTTAAAGCAAATTTCAGTACACTGAAATTAAATCTATGACTGAAATCTTATTGTTGTTTATGAAAATGATCTCGCTTGTTCTACTGTAAAAATATAAGTATTTTACTTGCAAGCCTCGCTTGAGATGAAACGAAAAGTTAAAGTGCTAAGTGCTAAGTTAAAATGTAAACTTTACCGTACCGTAATAAACAAACAAACATGGTACAATAACAAATATGATACCGCGGAAAATCTTCATCATTGAAAGATAGGTTTTGATATAATAAGGAATGTTATATTATGAACTATGAAAGCTGCAAATGGATGGAATCGATCGATCGACTGCGATAGAGAAACAGATGGAATATGTGTTTGAAATGAGACGATATTAAAGTAGAATTTGAAAACGCAGTTGAAGCAGGACACTTTAGATGGAGGCTACATAGATATCAATTAAACATTTTACGATACAGGCTTAGTGGTGTTTAAATAAGAGTTATCAGAAAATGCTTCGGAAAGTGAAGGTTTGAGTTAGGAAATCGTAACGCCGCATTCAACACCAGATTTGACTTGTAAAGAAACTGCAAACAAACTAAGCAAAGATAAATCATTGACCAATTTGATTTGGGACAAAAAGTTCTACCAATGTAAGTACAACCTTATACATATATAAGTAATATTTTTTTGCTAATATCAGTAAATAAAAATAAAATTTTATTGAAATATATAAACGACATATATCATCATTAATTGAACTTAGCTCTGGCTTATCATAATCTTGGTTTTAAACTTAAATCTGCTATGTATTTAAACAGTTCAATTAATTGTAATGTCTCATCCTGCCCTTATTCCACTCGTAAGTGGGTTTGGCACAACATGTTATAAACATGTCACATGATTTGACTGACTGACTGATGTTAACTTACATTAGTCGTGTTTTACAACACCTCGGTAAGAAAGAGGATGATCTATTCTACTAAACCGGATATCATGCAGTTGGTCAACTTACCATAGTCGCCTTTTACGACACCTCGGTAAGTAATGAGGTTGGTCTATTCTACTCAGCCAGATACCACATATGCTCCGCTTAGCTCATGAGCTAAAAATTAGATTTTTGCAAAACCAAGTATAGACATGTTCCAGACATAAACATATGGCAGTAATATCTAATCTTGATTAATATCTAAACAATGTCAACAAAATAACAATTTTTTTCATAAGCTCTTAACAAATTTTACATATCCCCATTTTACATATTCCCTCTTCCTTACAAATTCATAACAAGAATTGGTAAGGAAGAGGGTGGTATATTCTACTCAGCCTGATACCACACATTAGGTTGACTTACCTTAGTTGCCTTTTATGACATCTCAGTTTGAAATGAGACTGGTTTATGCTATTATATCACTATAATTTAATATTTTATTGTGTGTTTTATTTTATATTGTTACTTTTATAATATTATTTTTGTTTATACATAAAGTAAATTCAGATTTGGATTATATTGCAAGTGTGTGTATTTCATATGTTTGCGAATAATTTAATGCGAATATAGTGTCAGTTAGATACAATAAAGCTGTGCGAATATATTTTTTAAATATGTTACATATCTTATCAAAGGTAACATAATTACCAAACCAACTAGTTACCAAGACAATGTAATGGCTAAATGTCGTTAAGGCTACATAGTATAAAACAAAGTCGCATTCTCTGTCTGTCCCTATATCCCTATGTATGCTTAAATCTTTAAAACTACGCATCTGATTTTGATGCGATGTTTTTAATAGATAGAGTGATTGAAGAGGAAGGTTTATATGTATAATAACCACATTAACATTGTAAAAATAAAATACATAGGGAAAAATGTACAAAATAAATATGTAATTTATGAATTTAGATATTAGATATAGCAGGATTATATTATAAAGGCATCCTTTTTAAAGGTACCTTTAAGAGTACACAGACTGCTCGACACAAATTCCGCGACATGGACTGCGCGACAAGATATACGCGACACAGACTGCGCAATGCGATATACGCGACACGGACTATGCGACAAGATAATACGCGACACAGACTGCGCAATGCGATATAAGCGACACGGACTGCGCAATGCGATATACGCGAGACGGACTGCGCAATGCGATCTTCACGACACGGAATATGCGACAAGATAATACGCGACACGGACTGCGCAATGCGATATTCGCGACACGGACTATGCGACAAGATAATACGCGACACGGACTGCGCAATGCGATATGCGGACTGCTGACACTGTTTAATTTTCCAACGCTCCCGTAACGCGATAATTAACTAAGTTATGTCTCTATTGTTCCAGGTGGAACCTTCTCTGAATAATAAATATCAGCGTGCTGACTTCAATCAAATATTAGTTAAAAACAATAACCACTGACGCTTGAGAAGTATTTTTCTTGCAAAATTTGAAGTACTTTGCTGCGTCACAGAAAGATGCGCACTGGTAAACGGAGGAACCTTTATCTTGGGTAATTTGCGATTTTAAATGTAGCCAAATGATATGTTTAGAACGGCATTTCAGGACACACAGTCGAAAGCGTAATCTTCTTAACTTTGCAAGTATAAAAGTAACCGAGCATTTATTGAGGCATAAGAAATAAGAAATGTTTATTAACTGAAACTGATTTTACATCTTAATTAAAGTAACAATACGTAAGTATGAATAAAACAGTAAAGTAAATTTGATTACACAGGTAAACCTTTCGCGATATTTGCAATTTTAAGTGTTGCGTTAAACTAAGTTCTTCGTTATATGATGTCTCAATCAAAGAAATCCTTTTATTGTGACACATGTCAATACAAGTCTAGGCATAAGAGCAGTTTGATTCGTCATCTGAAAATCCATGTGGAACCGCTAGAGTGTACAGATTGCGATTTCAGAACAACACAAATGAGCACTTTATTGAACCACTCAAAGACACACACTAGTGAAAAATGTTACTCGTGCACAATTTGCAATTACAAATGCCGCTTGAAAAGTACTCTGGTTGATCACACGAACACTCATTTGCAGGGAAAGCCCTACACTTGCCAACACTGCGATTATAAAACAAAACACAAGAAACATTTGGATAAGCACATGTTAAAACATGAGAAATCGCACTCTTGCAACCAATGCAGTTATACATGTACCCAGAAAGCGACATTGAAAAACCATATGAAGGAACATACTAAAGAGAAATCTTTTTCTTGCCACGTTTGCGAATATAAATGCGACAGTATGTCTGCTTTTTATTCTCATATAAAGAGTCATACTAGTGTTAAACCCTACTCCTGTGGTCAATGTAACTTTAAATGCAGCGTAAAGAGCAGCCTAGTCCGTCATATAAACGTGCATACTGGCGAGAAACCGTTCGCTTGCCATCTCTGCGATTACAAGTGTGGCCAAAAGAGTAATCTGGTATATCATATTAAAACTCATACTGGGGAGAAGCGTTACTCTTGCAAGTTCTGCGATTTTAAGTGTAGCTTAAAGAAAAGCATGGCTTCTCATATGCAAATGTTGCATAGTGATGAAACAGAGGAGTCAGATTCAGACTAAATCCGCTGTTATCATTGTAATCAAAAAATTCATGCATGGATATCAGTATCACAGTGTTTGTTCTACTTGTCTATGGCTTTTATGGAAATTAATCATAGCCTATATTTTTTTCTATGTTTAGATATACTAGTGCGTAGAATCACGCACAAATTCGTTCCCCATTGGTGCGCCAAGGCGATATTTTTGCATTTATTATATTATTAAGATAAGTCAAGTTATAGTGTTTAAAATTAATTAGAATTAATATAATTTATTTTATAACGTCGATGTGGGAATTGGAGAAAAACCACACAGTGTAATCTAGTCACTTTATTTAATAATAGTTCAACATTGTAAGCGTGACATCTAGTACGTGCCACAGACTGTGCAACACCGACTGCGCGACATGAGCTGTCACGGACTACATAGTATAGACAGTGCGCAATACAGACGTGAAACGGACTACGTGACATGAACTGCGCGACACAACAGTGTGACACGTACTGCGTAATGCGGAATGCATGTCATAGACTGCGCGACAATACAGTGCGCGAACCAACTGCGTCACACTGATTGCTCGACACAATTGTACGCGACACGTACTACGTGACATGGACTGCGCGATACAGACTGAGCGTCACGGATTATTCGACGCCAATAGTGTGACACGAACTGCGTAATGAAACTGCGAGACATAGACAACGCAACACGACGGTGCGCAATATAGACTGCGCGACACGGACTACTCGACACAATTGTACGCGACACGTGCTACGTGACAAAGACTGTTGTTTGTTTGCTTGCTGCACCTATTTTAATTTTCCGTTTGACCCTAAGGTTGACTGGTAGAGAACGCTTTGTTTAGTGTTAAGTCCGCCTTTTGTACTTTTATGTTCTATGTTGTATGACTGTTCGACACAATAATACGGAACACTGACTGCATTACACGGACTTCGCGACACAATAGTACGGGATACGGACTGCGTGACATAGACTGTTTGACACAGTAATAAGGGACACTGACTGCATTACACGGACTACGCGACACTAGTACGGGATACGGACTGCGTGACATAGACTGCGCGACACAACCGTACGGGACACGAACTGCTTGACACGATAGTGTGAGATATGGACAATGTGTCACTAATTGCACAACACGACTCACTATTTTCTTCTTTCTTGTTCTTTGTTTTCTGGATTGCTCGCTAAGATAAGACATCTTTAAAATCTTAGTACTTCAAAGATGTCTCATATACTGTATAGGTGTACTTTTTGATATTTTTACTTTACCGTATAAAATTTACATTATAATTAATTAATTAGCGACGCTCAGAAGACCGCGGTTTCGATTCCCCAATATATATTTTTTAAAGTTTGTTCTAGTCTTAGTATTAAACATTAATAGTAGTTAATATATAACTTAACTTAATATTAAACGTTAGTATTAAATTTTTATACAGGGTGGTACGGATGATACGAGGTTAAATAAATCCATTGATCATTTGTACGTAATAAATAACTTTAGTATAATTAAATCTTGTTAAATGACGTTTAAAAATATATATAAATATAATAAGAAAAAAAATATAATTTAATTAACATCTGGCTTAGTTAGTAATTGAAAGAACTGGCGCGGCGAGTTATTCAAAATATAGAAGAAAAAAATAGCGTTGTGTGGTCAAGGTTATTTTTTATTTTTTTAGGTTGTATATATGGTACGGTCGTTGATCTCTATAAATAGTGTTTATATTAAAAAAAATGTAAAACTACTCCTGTGGCTAAAATATTTCACTGAATTTACTGTTTTTTTTACGGAGGTGATGTGTGTTAAACTAAAATGAATTTCATATGGTCGGTACCACCCTGTATATAAACCAGTTGTCTGTCAGATGACCGTGTGTGTAATTGTCCTATATATTTATAATTATATGGTGTAAAAGATCATAATGTAAAGCATGAAATGCTTAAGGTAACCAAGGTATTTATATTTATAAGGATTTTACTGTATATATCTTAATATAATAACTTTTCGACTAACGCATTTATATGGCCATTTTCTTAGTTCGTAGAATGAATGTAGTAAGTGATCCTTAAATAGGTTAGCTTTTAACAAAATTCTATGTCCCTACTGTTAACCGTTGAGTTCCCTAGCCTGGAGCCAATCCTGTCATCAGGTCATGTTCATCATAAACATTGTCATCGGGACTGGACTAGTATGTATCATCTCAATCGGTCACCGGGAAGTGGGGCATTAACTTGCAAGATTCCACCTTCACGTACATACACAGCGAGTTAAATAAAAGCTTCTGGTTTACTACAAAAAAAATTTACTAGAAAGATTCTTTGTAATGCTTGATGTGTGGTTTTAAATGAATTAAATTGGTGAAATAGTTCCATAGTTATTATACTTAGAGTGGGGAAGCTTTAAGTGTGACATATTACATTATCATTCTCCTTTCTTGTCCTTATCCCACTTTAAGTGCATACCATGTTTCTCTTCCACTCTCTGTCATCCAACTCTGTCGCTGCTCCTGTTATATGTCATACTGCACACAATACAACCATCTCTCAGCCTCCCTCTAGTCACATATCCCTCCACATTCTCTCCTATCATCCAACTCTGTCGCTGCTCCTGTTATATGTCATACTGCACACAATCCAACCATCTCTCAGCCTCCCTCTAGTCACATATCCCTCCACATTCTCTCCTATCATCCAACTCTGTCGCTGCTCCTGTTATATGTCATACTGCACACAATACAACCATCTCTCAGCCTCCCTCTAGTCACATATCCCTCCACATTCTCTCCTATCATCCAACTCTGTCGCTGCTCCTGTTATATGTCATACTGCACACAATCCAACCATCTCTCAGCCTCCCTCTAGTCACATATCCCTCCACATTCTCTCCTATCATCCAACTCTGTCGCTGCTCCTGTTATATGTCATACTGCACACAATACAACCATCTCTCAGCCTCCCTCTAGTCACATATCCCTCCACATTCTCTCCTATCATCCAACTCTGTCGCTGCTCCTGTTATATGTCATACTGCACACAATCCAACCATCTCTCAGCCTCCCTCTAGTCACATATCCCTCCACATTCTCTCCTATCATCCAACTCTGTCGCTGCTCCTGTTATATGTCATACTGCACACAATACAACCATCTCTCAGCCTCCCTCTAGTCACATATCCATACAAATTCATGACAGACAGAATTGTATTAAATAACTTTTAAAATTTTACTACTCAATGTTGTTTATTAATATATTATACTATTTACTCAGTAGTCACTATTTATTTGTGTCAATAAAGAATTAGAAATTTGATGATGTTTTATTGCCTTAAATGTTACAATCTCTTCACCTTAGACTAAAAAAGCTTACTGTATAGTCTAGGAAAGGCCGCCTCATATATCAGGCCTTTGACCATTTTGGCGGTATATAGCGAAAGCCCATAAACCCCAGACCTTCGTCATTTTATAAAAGCTGAATGTTTCTAATTCAAATTCAAAATATTCTTTATTCAAATAAACTTGTTAACAAGTGCTTTTGAAACGTCAACTCTACTGCTGGTTCGGAAAGCTGTTCCTACCGAGAAGAGCCAGCAAGAAACTCGGCGGTTGCTCTTTTAAAAATATAATTCTTAATACTATTTACATTAAGTCGTTACTGTCTTGTACAGGTTCAAAGAGAGCTATATCCACACATTCTTATCGTCTAAATAATCTTCAAAAGTATATATAAGTAGGCTTTCTGTATCAGCCTCTTTTTAACAGTGTTTTTAAACTGATGTAATGGCAAAGCTGAAATTGATTACGGAATTTTATTATAGAATCTTATACCAAAACCAGGAGCCGCAAGCTTATGTCGGTGCATGTCGGTGGTTTGTCAGTGCATGCTCCGAACACAGGTAAGAACGATGGTACATTATGGAATTTGGATCATAGTGGCTTTGGGAGATACGCGGTACTCAAGGTCGCAAAATACCGATCTAATTTCATCAAATTATAAAGGCTGATTTTTGGTATAATCTTCAGAATAATATTAAAAATCACGTCAGTCAATGCTAGACACCTAACATCGTGGCAACCCCTTGTCAGAAATCCTTAAAGTTAATACAGTAGAAGCTCTTTATTCGGGTATACGTTCCGTAAATATGCCGCGTATACAGAAACCGTATATATGGAATGGTAATTTTTACAGGGGATAAGGTTCCTAAGCGACGAAATGAAAAAAGCAAAAACATAAAAAACAGTTTAAAATAAAATAAGTTTTTGAGATTCCATTTTGATAAGTTACATATTATCTTCAGATTTAGGCAATGGTTTGAAAAAAATTGTAATTTAGTAATATTTTGAGTAATGAGTTAATCTAAATATTCTGTTTGTTTATAACAATACCGACCGCGGCGGAGGCGGCTTACCTCATTAGAACCGCCAAAACAAAAAAAATCCAATAACAACGCCGATAGCTTTTGAAAACGCAATCTAGTAGTTGTAATAAGATCTTTTTTATTAATCTTTTTATTGGTCCACTTGATGAGACGTTAAGAAAGGATACCGTGTGCTTTTATGTAGGTACATATGTATATGTACCGATTTGATCCGCGAATATAGGACTTGTTTTTTTAAATTAAAACTATCGTGAGTCGTATTCATAGTTATTGTATAGAACCGGCTTTACTCACGTCTTATTCTATCGGGTTAGCCCGACTAGTTTCGAACCCATCCAGGCCACCCACGAGTCGCGCCCAGCGAGCTGCAGGACGCAGTTTCCGCCGCGATAACGTCGTGTAAAGAGCTCATGAATAAGTGCCCCGGATGGGTTCGAAACTAGTCGGGCTGACTCGATAGAATAACACGTGAGTATAGCCGGTTCAATACAATAACTATAGGACTTGTTGTTGATATAGTAGCAATTTTTTAGTCCGCGAATAGCGAAAACACGAATGAAGGAAGCGCGAATAAAGAGCTTCTACTGTATATTACATCTCGTATAATAATATGATGTTTTCTTATTATCCAGAAATTTTGGATAGATCCAACCATGACAACGTGTTGTTGTTGTTAGCCAGACAACCATGTAGGGTAGCTATAGGAGCGAGCTATCATTACTTTGTCTAATCATTCAATGTGTCAAATAAAACAAATGTGAACTTGGCAGTTTTTTTAATCTTAAATAATTAATAATAAATAGTTAAAACTAAAATACTAAATAAATCGAGTAAATATTTTTAATACTAAATGACAAATTATTTTTATCCACACCATGATTTTGCGCAATTTCTGAAATGAAAAAAAAGTATAGCAAGAAATTTCAAAATCAAATATACAGATAAAGCAAATTTTTTGTTAATACTAATGTAAAAACCACAGATACAACACACTTAAAATATCCGCGCATATATTTAATTTTACACATTATTTTTCGAGAAAACTGTATCCTATGTTAATAAATACAATTTTTGTATTTTTGACTTAAGATTCAAATGATATATATATTTTTTAATATAAATTTAGGAAAATAAAAAAAACTATTATAAGACGATGACCCGACGCACGTACTGTCGGGGCGGAAATACGTGCTATTCACGAATACGGAAAGCATCGCGGACAGACGACGGGTTCCTCACGGCATTCCAGGTATGGATGTGCCGGACGGAGGATGCACCGTCTCAGACGCGCTTAGGCGTAGTGTTCCAGTAGGATGCACTTTAGAGCCCTAGGATCTGATAGCGATGTCGATCTAATAACATAATGTATGGGGACTTCTTATATTACTAAGAAAGCACTTCGATAGCGCGGAACAAACGACGAGTGGCGCCATCTAGTTTTGAGTGCGGAATCACGTGTTCCTAGTACGTTGTGTTACAAACTCCCCCTCTGTCCACGAAGGCGTCCCGACGAGTAGGACAGGATAAAATTTTTTTCATCGGATGCCTCGGCCACTTCGTATCGATGGTATTGAGTAGTTTCGTTCTGGCTTGGTCTGATAATGAACTCCGTTGGATATTCATTCCGTCCCTTCTTCTGGACAAAACTGAAGAAGCCGTCATGATCAGACACAAGGTTGAAGGATGCCTCTCAAACGTTTCGTTAATCGATTCAGTGGAACAGATATAGGCGTATTGTCTTTCGTAACAGTATATCGCTGAAGTTGATATGATTGCCAATGTTTTCTATCGATATAGGTTTCTTCGCAATACTTTGTGTTTCTCCAGTTCTTCATAAAATTTTCTTTGAGCCACTCTTCGAATGCGCGTTGGTCGCTAGTTGGTAATACGACGAAGTGTGAAACACTTTCGTACCGATGTAGTGTTATTCTTGTTTCTAATATGTCCCCAGTGTCCCGGATGAGTCCTTCACAATATTCCTGGTAAGGATGTATTAGAAGATGCTCCGTTTGTAGTTCGCTGAACTGTTGTGTTCCAGTTTGGATGCACTATAACTGCGATGCTTGGGATCGATAGCTAACTCCAGCGGATGTTTCTCTTCTCCCTCCCCCTGGACAAGAATTGCATTCAGGGTCACTCTTCGACGTCGAATTGTGCGTCAGATTGTATGATGTAGTCAGGGCCTCTCTTCAGCTGCGAGTAAGTCGTCAGATTGTACTCAGGATCGCGTTTCGGCTGAGAGTTTGTCGTCAGATCATACTCAGGATCGCTTTTCGGCTGCGAGTTTGTCGTCAGACTGTACTCAAGGTCGCTTTTCGGCTGCGAGTTTGTCGTCAGACTGTATTCGGGGTCGCTTTTCGGGCCACTAGTTGGGCGCCATTTATAATACGATGGCCCAACGGACGTACTGTCGGGGGCGGGAATGCGTGCTATTCACGAATACGGAAAGCATCGCGGACAGACGACGGGTTCCTCACGGCATTCCAGGTATGGATGTGCCGGACGGAGGATGCACCGTCTCAGACGCGCTTAGGCGTAGTGTTCCAGTAGGATGCACTTTAGAGCCCTAGGATCTGATAGCGATGTCGATCTAATAACATAATGTATGGGGACTTCTTATATTACTAAGAAAGCACTTCGATAGCGCGGAACAAACGACGAGTGGCGCCATCTAGTTTTGAGTGCGGAATCACGTGTTCCTAGTACGTTGTGTTACACTATTAAAATATTTTTTGATCGTTAATTTTTATATTGCGATAACTTCTAAGACATTTATTTAAATAATATGCTATAAACGCTTATAATATTTATTATGATATGCTTAAATTAATAAAAGTATTTAGGTTAACAAATATTACTAGCATATAAGATTAGGCAGTTTTTTCGATAGTAACTCTATGCCAGTCTGTATTTTTCAACAATTTCATAGTTCAAATTATATATTATGAATCATTGTCTATATAAATATACTTATTACTGAGAAAATTGAATGAAATTTGTTTTTATATCATAATTCTAATACCTATGTATATAATATTTTTCATATTGCATCTATTTGCCATAAAGCTAGCGTTATAATATATCTTTCTCTACAATTTAACTATAACATATTATACATTAAAAAACTAATTCATTAAAAATAATTTTTAATAAATAATAGATTTATATTTTAAGATTACAGTCATTAAAGTTTTTCACCAGTGACTTATTTCGTTTCTAGTTAAAAATTAATTTTGATTATATCGATAATTTTAATAATTACATTAAAAGCACTTCTAACCACTTTGAGTCTCCTTGGGACTCCGAAAATGTTCATTTTGATTAAATTTGTAATTTCACTAATTACATAAGAATCACTTTTAGCGACATTGAGTCTGTTTGGTATTTCCTAAATGTTCGTTTTAATTCAATTCATAATTTCATACATTAAAAGCACTGTTAACCACTTTCGAGTCTTCTTTTGACTCAATAAATGTTAATTCTGATTAACGTTATACGGCAATAATTACGTGAGATGCACTTCTAACCACTTTGAGTCTGTTTGGGACTTCCTAAATGTTACGATTAAATTCATGATTTCACTAATAACATTAAAAGCACTGACAACCACTTTTGAGTCTTCTTTTGACTCAATAAATGTTTATTCTGATTAAAGTTATACCGCAATAATTACGTGAGATGCACTTCTAACCACTTTGAGTCTGTTTGGGACTTCCTAAATGTTACGATTAAATTCATGATTTCACTAATAACATTAAAAGCACTGTCAACCACTTATGAGTCTTCTTTTGACTCAATAAATGTTAATTCTGATTAAAGTTATACCGCAATAATTACATGAGAAGCACTACTAACCACTTTTGAGTCTGTTTGGAACTTCTAAATCATCATTTTGATTAAATTCATAATTTCACTATTTATATGAGAAGCATTGTCAACCACTTTGAGTCTGTTTGGTACTTCTTAAATGTTAATTTTGATTGAATTTATAATTTCAATAATTACATTAAAAGCACTGCTAACCACTTTTCTTTTGACTCAATAAATGTTTGTTTTGATTAAATTTATACTGCAATAATTACATGAGAAGCACTTCCAACCACTTTGAGTCTGTTTGGTACTTCCTAAACGTTTATTTTGATTGAATTTATAATTTCACTACATAATGACATTAAAATCACTGTAAACCACTTTGAGTCTTCTTATCAATAAGTGTTATGTTTGATTAAATTCATAATTTCATTTATTACATTGAAAGCACTGACAACCACTTTGAGTCTATTTGATAATTGGCAATAGATTTCTTTGTACCAGTAAGATAACTCTTAGAAAAACTAATTTTGATAGCTCTATAATTATAACTGCAAAGTTGATATAAGGAAACTCATTATGACGCATGGAACTTAGTAAAGTCATTTGTCCATATCAGAAGTGGGATTAATTAAAGCTTTCATCTTAGCAGCATGAGTTCTCATATGATACACTAAATTTATCTTCCGACTACCCTTATATTTGCAAAGTTTGCAATGAAATGGTTTTTTACCAGAGTGGATAGTCATATGCGGGATCAATCTATTCTTTAAGCTGCATGTAAAACTGCAATGATCACATGAAAAAGGTTTCTCTCCAGTGTGCGTTTTCATATGGTTAGCTAAGTTAGCTTTGCGGCCACATCTGAAATTGCAGAGTTTGCACGGATAAGGTTTTTCTCCAGTATGTGTTCTAACATGGTTGAGTAAAGTACACCGTTCTCTGAACTTTTTACTACATGTATCACACGAAAAAGGCTTCTCACCAGTATGCGTGCGCATATGGCTAACTAAATTGCCACTTTGACTGCATTTATAACTGCAGAATTTACAAGAGAACCGTTTCTCAGTACTGTGAGTTCGCATATGACTGGCCAAGCTACTTTTAAGGCTGAATTTAAACTCGCAGACAGTACAACCATAAGGTTTCTCTCCTGTATGCGTCCGCATGTGATTATCTAAATTAATCTTCCTTGTGCCTTTAAAGTTGCATAGATTGCACGTGAAAGGTTTCTCACCAGTGTGTATTCGCATATGAGGTACCAATCTATTCTTTAATATACATTTAAAATCACATAAATCGCATGCGAAAGGTTTTTCACCAGTATGCGTTCTCGTGTGGGTGATCATATTGCTCTTTCTATTACATTTGTAATCACAGTATTTGCATGAAAAAGGTTTCTCTCCCGTATGTATTCGCATATGAAGGACTAAACTGGATTTCCGGCCAAATTTATGGTCACAGAGTTCACATGGGAACAGATTCTCACCAGTGTGATGTTTTAAGTGACTAACTAAACTGCTTTTAAGCCCACATTTATAAGAACAGAACTTGCATGCATAAGGTTTCTCGCCAGTATGCGTTCGCATGTGGTAAACCAGGCTACTCTTTTGATTGGTTTTATATCTGCATAGCGTGCAAGCGAACGGCTTAACGTCAGAATGTACCATCATGTGGCGGTGTAAACTATTCTTGCGTGATGATTTATGATTGCATATATGACATGTAAATATTTTATCTGTCTTCGATTTAACTTCTAGCAATAATGAATCGGACTCATTAGATAAATTTGAATATTTATCACATTTATCGTCTAGCTTGTTATATTCTCTATTTATATTTATAGTTTTAATATCTGATATTACATTATTATGTATGACTTTAGATTTTTTCTTTAATGGCCTATCTTGGTCTTCAGTTATTCGATTTATATTTGTTATATGTTTATCATTTTTGGAAAACGATGCTGTGCTTTCATAATTCAAATCTCTGTAACATTTTTTCTTTTTAGGTGTCGATATTATTTGTGCCTCATTTGTTACTTTTTCTTTTTTCACCTCTATCTTGACTTCAATATTATTGTTTGTAGTTTTATCATTTCTATTAGTTTCATTTAATGATATTGGCGTGCTTTGATCAATCTCGTCTTTGAGTTTTGATAAAGCTACATTCCCTTTGATATCATTTTGTAAATTTGATATTCTGGCTGAAGATCCTGAAAGATCAAATATATGAGGTAAGTAAAACAAATAATAAACATATAAGTAACAAGCTACCTTTACATAAAAGAAAACATTGTAATGAAAGCTGCATTTTTAAACAATCTTTAGAATATGAGTGTTATCTACCAATCTACATTGGACTTGAGTGATAGGTCTAAGCTGGAACCGTCCTGTTTTGAAAAGAAGAATTGAGGCCTTTGCCTAACTGAAGGAAGGCAATATACGAACAAAATATAATAAAATCAATGCATTAAGCACTTACCTAATATTGGGGTGCAATCTGATGTTGTAAGTTTGTCTAGAAAAGGCTCCACCTGGAAAAAACAGCACTGTTTTTTAAGATTGAGATGTTAATATTCATTTATCATCCATTGAGATGAAGAAGTTTGATTTCATGGTCAAAGGCTGTAAACAACCAGCACTTAGTACTATAAAGTAGAAAAACCAGCAAGAAACTCAGCAATCACTGTATTCAAAAATAAGTTAACACATTAAATGAGCTTACAATACTATAATATTGTGCTTGTAAAAGCCTCAAGCCTCAACACAAAAAAATAAATATATATATTTGACGGAAACATTTTAAATTGACTGGTAAATCTATATAAATAAACTGTCAATTCTAAATAATTAATATGATGACTAATGTAATGAATTTAAATATGACTGTAAAATAAAGGCTATTTTTTTTTTTTCTTTATCTTTTTTTTTAAAAAGCCTCAAGTTAGCTTAACCTATCTATATCTATCTGAAGCATCATCAGGAGACAGACTTTATGATAAAATTACAAAGCTTTACTTTAAGCGTTATATGGATTTTATGTAATTGCAAAAATAACAAAATAGAAATCACTACATATTATAAAACAAAACGCATTCTTTGTATATATATCCCTATGTATGCATAAAACTTTAAAACTACGCAACAGATTTTGATGCGGTTTTTTTTTTAATAGATAGAGTGATGCCAGAGGAAGGTTTGTACGTATAATAACATTCAATACGGAGTAAAGAGATACTGTAATTTTTTAAGGTTTCTGTAAATAATTACATTTTTTTCCTCTTATATTGCAAACGCAGGCTAAACCCTACGAGATTTATCAAAATAATGTATTAAGTATTTGTACACCTTGAGAAGGTCTATAGAAAAGTCTATCACCCGTATTCATAGACATTACTAAGAGGACGCACAGTGCTGAGGGACGCATAGGGTCATTCAAACCAATTCATAGATAATACTTGAGTGAAATGTCCTGCTATGCGTTTGTCAAAATGGACGCATAGCTAAAATAGATACGGAGCTATTTTAACGAAAGCATAGTGTTCTAGCGCCGATTTGGTTAAAGTCAAAATTGCTGAAAAGGTTTTAAAATTGTGATTGTTGAGAGTTTTTTGCAAGATTTAATAAATTGAATAATGGATTACAGTAGTGAAGATGAATTTGATAACTATATCAATGCTAGATTAAACGAACGAAGACCTATGATTGCAAAAAAAATAATACGTGATTTCCAAAATCCCTTTGAATATTATAATGAAGATGTTTTTAGGTGCAGTGCTTGCATTTTAATCCAAAGGCGAAGTCATTATAGTAAACTATATTTTGTTTACACCATACAAAATAATTAACACGATTAACTGCGAATTGCGGGAATCCCTAAATTCGGTTATGTTAGTTCTTCTTCTTCTTTTAAATATTTGGCTTTCAGGCATGCCAACTGGGCACAGATTACTTTGCCAATGTCACGTAGGATGAAGTACACACATAGGAGATTGTACGGTTAACAGATATTTCAAACAATATATAAAAAATTTAAAAGATTGTATAACTATTTTACAAATAGTGGGAACTTCCGAATATTAACCCATCACCTGTAACAATTAGTGACAAAGTAAAATAATAATATTGAAACTATTTACAACTATATATTACAATTTCAATTTATTATATTTAATATATTTACATAAAAATCTACAGTATGGACTAAACACAGACGTTAACAAACATGCAACATTTACTGGACGAGGAAATTTGGATGGGAGAACATCATAGAGAGGATAAAGGAGTTTAGGACAGCTGAGAAGAAGATGAGAAACAGAACCTTCATCCAGACCACACTCACAGATGGAGTGATCCCTGATCCGGATCTTAGCAAGATGTACAGGTGTGCATGCATGCCCAAGACGAAGACGAGAGATTGTGGACAAAATCCATCTATCAGCATATTTATGAAGAGAAAACCATGGTCGTCTTGGGATATCTGGTTGCAAAGAAGCATAGTACGTTCCCTTCTTAGACTTAGAAGTATTATAGAAGGAGTTCCAGGATTTATTGAGGAAGACCTTTGCTAGAGAACAAAGATCTAAAGCTGAATTCTGGAAGTGCTCTAGAGTTCCGTCTATAACTGCTGCTTTCGCACATTGGTCAGCAACCTCATTACCAGGAATACCGGAATGACTTGGGATATAAACCAGAAGGATGGATAATTCTTTTTGATAGCATGAGAACAAAATTTCCCTTATCTTTAAAATAATGGGAAATCTTGATTTACTACGGAATGGGTTTTCTCTAATGGAGTGTAAGCAGCTTAGGGAGTCTGTAAAAATAACTGTCTGTTTTATGTTATGGGAGTGTGCAAACAGGATTGCTTCTAACAAAGCAGTGGCCTCTCCTGTGAACACCGAGGATTCGGGCGGACATTTAAATTTCATCACAATTTTATACTTTGGGATCCAGCAGGCTGCACCAACACAACTATCTCGTGATAGTTTCGATGCATCAGTATATATCAGAAGATGTTTCTGCCAATTATGATGAGCATATGTTAGAAAATTGTGCCGTGTATCAGACGAATTTTTGACTAAACCAAGATCTGTTATGATAGGAGGATTGTATATGAGTGACTGATAAGGAACTAAATATAAGGGATTGGATTGATAGCATAATGAAGGATGGGGGAGAGTGGAGTATTTAACAAAACTGTCCAATAAGCAAGATTTTGAATTGCGGGATATAGGAGATCTGGATAGGAGATTTAATTTAGACCAAAGAGGATGAGATGACAGCTGCAACATCTTACTAACAAATCGATCACAAAGGAATTGGCGGCGGAGGGATAAGGGGGGATCAACACATTCAACCTGTAGGGCATTGGTTGGAGACGATTTCATAGCACCCAAAATAATCCGGAGGCATTTATATTGTAATTTATTTAATTTTTCGGATGCTGCCACATTCAAAGGTTCTAATACAAACAGGCAATAATCCATATGACTTCTAATTAATGCATTGTATAATAACTTAAGGGCATAGGGGTGGGCTCCCCACCATACACCTGCTACAGCTCGAAGCACATTAATACCTTGCTCACATCTTTTGGTTATGTGTGCAATATGTGCAAATCCGTTCAGTCTGTGATCGAGGTAAATGCCTAGAAATTTTGCCCTATCTACCAGATTGATGTATTGGTTTTCATATGAAAACAGGAAATTGGGAATAGACCTTTTTCTAGTAAACACCACTGCTTGACATTTAGCTACTGATAAGGTCAAACCATGGTCCGAGAGCCACTGGCCTAGATAATGTAAAGCAGAATTTATACGACTGGATATGTCCTCTACACAGTTAGAACTATAATAGAGGACAATATCATCAGCATATTGCAAGATGTTACAAAAACTATTGACAGACAATTCGAGATCTTGGGAATAAATGCTGTAAAGCAGAGGGCTAAGGACAGAGCCTTGAGGGAGACCTTTCCAGACAAGTCTGGGGGGAAGAAGAGTGGATTGGTGTTTAACTGTTATTGATCTGCAAAACAGCAGATTACATATGTAATGTACTATTCTCGGAGGAATACTCAGCTGTTGCATTTTCTGCCTGAGTATCGGGAGAAGGACATTATCATATGCAGAAGCAATGTCAAGAAATACACCCACAAGGTACTCACCTCTAGTAAAGGCTAATCGAATGTCTGTTGTTAAAATACTTAGACTGTCGGTTGAACTTAAACCTTTACGAAATCCAAATTGAGAAGAGGGGAGGATATTTCTGTTTTCCACTATCCATTCCAAACGATTTTTAATTAAGATCTCGGTGACCTTTGCTAAAGTGGACGATAGAGCTATAGGTCTATAAGAATTATGATCTAACGGATTTTTGCGAGGTTTCAGGATAGGAATTATGATTTGGGATTTCCAAGCACTTGGTATAATACCGGATTCAAAACATTTATTAATTAAATTTAAAAAACAAAGTTTTGCTTTGTCTTTTAAATTTATCAATAAGGAATATGGAACACCATCTTCCCCTGGAGTTGTATCCTTTAATCCGTTGAGAGCAGTTTGCAACTCAGACATTGAAAAGGGGGCATCCATGTCATTTGTAATTGGGGGTGGTGTAGGAATAAGAAATAAGTCCTTATTTGGAACAAAAGGAGGAGCCAATTTGTCAGCAAAATTGTTAAGCCATTCAGAAGGATTGCTTGAACAAGGATCAGTAAGATGCAGGGATCGTCGAAATTTTCTTATATTAGTCCAGACTATTGAGGAAGGGGATCGAGGACTAAGTGTTTCACAGAACTTAATCCAGCTCAGTTTCTTCTTTTTCTTTACTATTTTTTTTACTTTCGCATTACTTCTCTGATACTTTAAAAAGTTTTGTTGAGACATACAGGCTGTATAAGAATTTTCAGCACAGTTTCTTTGACTAAATAAATCACTGCATTCCTCATCCCACCAAGGAGGGGAAAGCATGTGATTTCTGTTTGGGTGTTTTTTGGATATATAGGAATCGGCCGAAGAAGTGATACAATTTAAAAAGAGATCATAGTAAATCAAAATATTACCATCACTCGTCAGACTCGGCAAAAAGTCCAACATCCTGTCAACAGACTGCGAATATCCTGACCAGTTCGCTTTTTTTACTTTATATTTTACCAAAGGATCAGGATTCAAAGGAAGTAAAATTCTGGAATTTAGAGTAGTAATGATGGGAAAGTGATCGCTACCATATGTGGATGGGAGAACCTTCCAAGCTAATTGGGAGGCAAGGTTTGGGGAGCATACAGTAAGGTCTACTGCAGATTTGGGGTCTTGATTAGGTCGAACTCTGCGAGTCGGTGTGCCATCATTGAGGATACAGAGATCTATATCATCAAGTATGTCAACCAAACGCTGTGAAAACCCATCACAGTTATGGCAACCCCACAATGTGTGATGAATGTTAAAATCACCCATTACAATTACTGGGCTAGGAAGAGCTGAAAGAATGGATTGCAGTTCCAGAAGGACTGCAAAGGAAGGGTGGGGAATATACAAAGATATAAAAGAGATGTTCAAGGAACGGATAGCAACAGCATGTAACTGTTGACTAAAGGGAGGGAGGGGAATAGGAGAAAAGGGTAAGGAGTGCCGTATAAATAGGGCACAGCCTGCATACCCATCATTCCTGTCATCCCTCAAACAGGAGAAGCCAGAAACCCGAAATCGGGATCCTGGTCTCAACCATGTCTCTGAGATGGCAACAATGACAGGATTGTACAGGTTAATTATAGAGATAAGTTCATGTTTCTTGGAACTGAGACTGTTACAGTTCCATTGCAGAAACGTTGTTGGGGCCATTTTGTAGAATTTTAAAAAGTTGGGAAAGGTTGTGGGCAACGTTGGACGGTAAGGGTATTTCACTGCATGGGGCTACAATGCTTAAAAGGAATTCAGACAGAATTTCTAGAATTTTACTTTGGGAGGGAGAAGAGTCATTATTACTATTTTCATTGAGAGCCCAGCCAACAGGAAGAGATGACGAGCATTCGCCAACAATATCCTGATGAGCTCTTTTATCATAACCTTTTCCCAAAGGAGCATGAGGACGAGGGGAACGGATGGTAGTTTTTCTGTAGGAATTGGTAGTGGGCTGGGCTTTGGTGGATCTCTGAGGAGGATATGCAACAGGTGAAAACATCTCTTTAGCTATCTCTGCATAGGACCGCCGGACGGAAGGAAACTGAGATGATGCTTCCAAGTACGATATATTGTCTTGAGACATCACTGTCTTTATTGATTGTTGACGAGCAAACTCTGGGCAACCCTTATCGTTGGCAAAATGTTTGCCAGAACAAAATAAGCATGTGGCGTTTTCTTTCAGGATATCACAGGAATCTCCTGAGTGGGGTTGTGCACACCTATAGCACCTTGGTTTGGATCTGCAGTTCAGTTTTATGTGTCCGAATCGGCAGCAGTTCTGGCACTGAATTGTAGGCAGCTTATAGGATTCTACAGGCAAGGATGTGTGGTACGAGTATACTTTAGCTGGAAGCATCTGACCTCTGAAAGTGAGAGCAACCGACTGAGTCGGTACCCAAGAAGTTATGCCGTCATTAGTAACTTTCCTATTTAGCCTCCTTGCCTTAAGCACCTCACCACAACCTGAGGGAAGCTCTAAAGAAGTAACAAATTCCTCCATCGACCATTCCACTGGGACTCCTTTAACTAGACCCATTCTCGTTATATTATATGTGGGGATTATTGCTTTGAATTTAGTTAAAGTTAGTAACGGATTACACAGGAAGTCATTGGCAGATATTGCAGAGGTAAATTCGACCGTAACTTTATTACGGCCGACGCTCTTGACGCCATCGTTAACTATGCAATTTATTTTGTGCTTGTGCAAAAATTGCCCGAATGATATAGCCCTCAGAGAGCTTCCCGAGGATGGGTCTGGGATGTCTCGCGAAATTTGGACGATGAAAGGACCTTTATCATCTTTTAAGTAGCTTAGGGGGGTTTCGGAAAAGCATGGATTAACGTAAATAGTTTGAATAGATGGATTAGCAGTATCAGGATCTACTATAGTTTTTTTAGGGATAGCGGGATCAGTATTGGTAGAATTTAAATCGCCTGGACGTTTTCTATTTAAATTAGACGTACCACCTTCATCAGGGGGTTTGGAAGGCGGATCGCCATCCATTTTTAAAATACTATGTTAATTGTTTTGCATAGAGCACTAATAAGAAAATATAATCTAAAACACTTACCAATAAACAAATAGTTAGTAGTGTTAGTATAGTAAATATAAGAAATACCAACTATTTTTCCTTTAAAAAACCAATAAAAAGACCAAATAAAACGACAAAATATCACTAGCACGTGTGAACAACAACGCATACGCTAGCAAAGTCCCGGTTATGTTAGTTATTATTATATGTTAGACTTATGTTATTGTCAATGACATTGACATAAGTCATAACTAGGCTGAACTACGCCACATTAAATGGACCAATCAGAGCGTGAAATTGGACGCATAGCGTTCTCTTAGTTGAGTGTTGCTTAAGTATTGTTTATGAAATGGAAGGCTGGACACGGGGAACGCATAGAGAACTAGCCTCCTTTGCATAGTAATTTGTAGTTACTTAGATAAATATGCTTCTTGAATACGGGTGTATGTCTATCTCTTAGGGATAACCCACTACAGCATTTTTTGTCATTTACTTTTTACAAAAATAATGCCTTATTTTAGAAGCAATTTTTATACAATACAGCATTAATCCTTATCCAATTAAGTACCTTAAATAAATTGTTGATTTAATACAGATCAATACGGCCGTTTACAGCATGTTATTTAAGTGTACATTTTCGGAGATATTACAGATTTAAAATGCCGTGAGGACGCCGCGCTTCGCCCTGTAACACTTCGACTTTAGCAGCGATGTCGCTCTTTCAAGAGTTTGTTTAAAGACATTCTGTAATTAATTGTAAAAATAAAATACATAGGAAAAAATGTAAAAATAAATACGCAAATATGTACTATATGAATTTAGATATTCAAAGATAGCAGGAAATCTTCTTGGAATAGGGAGAGGGAAATTGTTTTCACTGAGTGACAAGGGTATAAATTTTATACCCGTGCGAAGCAGGGGCAGGCCGCTAGTAAAGAATATAACAGAATAGCTGAAAGTATCACCCCCCTCTTTAGATCAAATTATATTGTATTTATTTATTGTTATTAAAAGGTGCCTGGCTACTCACAGTATCCAATATCATTTTGCTATAATAATATAAATTATTTTGATATAAAACAGTACTTACTTTTATATGTCTTGTTGTATCCAAATGAATTGATGGTTCTAATTTTACATGCCGAGACATCTCTTCATTGGCAATTTGTTCTCTATGTTGTTGATTAGAACAATTATTGACTGGATTTAGTGTAACCACTATTTTATCACTCAATTTTCCACTTTTATATCGGTTTTCATGCAATTCTTCATTGCATGAATCAAAGTTTGTATCGTAAAGATTGTCACAGGTGCCAGTATAAAGTCTATTTATTGATTCTTGTTTCACTTGAACATCACTTACGACAAACATAGGGTCGTGTGTGTTTTCATTTTCTACTTTAATGAACTTACTATCACATTCTTTCGGTTCTTCTTTCACTCTTGGTTGTTCCATTTTGTCTTTTTTTAAATTATGTTATTGAACGCGACGTAGATATTTTCTGTGGTTCTTAATGAAATCTCATTCAAAAGCAAATTGTGTAAAAGCCTGCGTATCTCGTAAGTAATTTAAAAGAGTAATTTACTAATACTTGCATGTTGTTTTCATTTCCAGTAGGTTATAATTTTGTATATTTGTTATTACTTTTGCTTTTATACATCTAAATACAGTTTAATGAACCAAATTGAAAAAAATTTAGAACTATTTAATTAATAGCTTTTATTAATTAACACCTTGTACAATGCAGTGTGTCAACTTGGATCATATATAGGCATTATCAGATAGATGAATGTTATAGGCTTTAGAAATATCACTTTCTGCACCTTTTTAGAGTAATATGTTATTTCAAGTTTGTTTTATAATACAACTTCGTATATTTCGATATTTATTCGATTAGCAGTTTTCAGTAGGGATGCGAAAAACTAATCGATTATTTTTGAAATAATCGATTTTAGTAGTCGAGTATTTTTACATCAAAAATAGTTTTTTTTATCGATTATTTTTATTATCCTCATTTTCTTTTTTAATGTTTTGTAAGATTATCCAATCTTACAAAACATTGTTACAATGCATTGTTGGAAGAAAATATTAATATTAAAAACAATATCTTTAATATTTAAATGAGTTAATCTTGTATATATATATATTTTCCGAATCTCGGAAACGGCTCCAACGATTTTCCTGAAATTCAACATGTAGGAGGTTTTGGGGGAGAAAAATTGATCTAGCTAGGTTTTATGTAAAAAAAATTTGTTTTATCCCTGTTTTTGGGCATTAAAAAACACTAACACTAATATTGAATTGAATTTTCGCCATTAACTGTCAAGTCGACGTAGCTTATTCGGATAATGGGCAGACTCGAGAAATGTGAATGCCAAGGATCGATCCCCAACTAAAGAATTGATTTTTTAAGTTTTTTTTTTTAAATTACCGAGCGAAGCTCGGTCACCCAGATATTTAATTATTAATATTATAAAAATAATAATTTTTTCAAATACAAAAAAACGATAATTTCGTATAAAAATAATCGAAAGGAAAAAAATCGATTACATATTAATCGATTCTTTCTACTCCTAATTTACATTGTTTATAATTACTAATCTATAATAATTACTAGCCTGAGAAAACTGTCATACAATTAGGGATGTAAGAAATAACCGATTTTTGTAATAATCTCTAGTTAAGTTATATCTATCTTAAAATACTTAAACGCTAGGAATACAAATCATGCCCTAATGGAATGGCCCTAAGAATACTGGTAGCGTTTCCGCGCTGAATCGGTAAGCTTATTCTTTGTGCGAAAAAGGAGCCAGCCCTCTTGTCACCTGAAGAGGCAAATAACTGAGGTGTTAAAACGTATAATCTCTTATTTTCAGTCATTTTTTTTGTTGCTTTTTATCATAAAAAGCAACAAAGAATGAATGATGAAAGGCATTATTGGATGAAACCAATGTAATGACACTACATATTTTAGTCGAATTTCACAAACAGCGCATCTGTTATATTTAGTGGACCACTTTAATTATTAATATTAAAAAAGGCAACTTTTCAAAGAGAAAAAAATCGATTTTTTCTACTCGAAGGTACATTCCTATTAGATAACAATTAGATATTAAACACTGACCATAGACTACAAACTCAAATAGCTGATATTTACCTACAATACTTCTCTAATAATAGTTATTATACTAGAGTAGGGAAGCAGTCTAAAATGTGCCATATTAAAACAAACAGAAGACAAATAACATCTGTCTTTTTTGTGTGATTGTTTAAATTAAAAAATTGTTAACCATACGAGTTACTTTACATTTTTAAAGAAAATTAACACTATTAACAGAGATCAATGACCGTACACGCCAGAACCTTGGCCTAAAAACTAAATACGATACAACAGGTACGACGGAGACAAAACAATAATTTTATTGTTTTCTTTTGAGTTTTTGGAACAAGCACACCGCGTCATGTCAGTCATTTTCTTCAAAAATATATACTTTTTAAACCATTTTTAAGAAAATTGTTTGTCTTAGGTTCAGTGGGATCATTTAATGACGTATCCTTTGTCGTTATAAAACTCATTTAACAACATTAGTACTTGAAATATCGCTTATATGTTCCTTCTTAGCATGAGTTCTCATATGATACACTAAATTTGTCTTCCGACTGCCTTTATAATTGCAAAGTTTGCACTTAAAAGGTTTATCACCAGTATGATTCATTATATGCGGAATCAATCTATTCTTAATTCTACATGTATAACTGCAATGGTCACATGCAAACGGTTTTTCACCAGTATGAATTTTCACATGGTTATCCAAGTGTTCTTTGCGGCCAAATCTAAAATTGCAATGTTGGCACGCATAAGGACGTTCACCAGTGTGGACTCTGGCATGTTTTTGCAAAGTACACTTATCTCTGAACCTTTTATTGCATGTATCACACGAGAACGGCCTTTCATCTGTATGAGTGCGACTATGACTAACTAAATTGCTGTTTTTACTACATTTATAGTCGCAAAGTTTGCATGAAAACGGTTTCTCATTTGTATGCGTGCTCATATGGCTTAACAAACCACTTTTCTGGTTACATTTAAAGTCGCAAAGTTTGCAAACATAAGGCTTCTCCCCTGTGTGTATTCTTATATGATTATCCAAATTAATCTTTCGGGTGCTTTTGAAATTGCAAAGTTTGCATGTAAAAGGCCTCTCTCCAGTATGGATTCGCATATGAGGTACCAATCTAGTCTTTAATATACATTTAAAATTGCAAAGATGGCATGCATAAGGTTTTTCACCTGTATGTGTTCTTGTGTGTATAACTAAATTGCTCTTTCTATTGCATTTGTAATCACAGTATTTGCAGGAAAAAGGTTTCTCGCCGGTGTGAGTTCGCGTATGATAAATTAGACTGCTCTTAAGGTTAGTGCTATAATTGCAAAGTGTGCATGCAAACGGCTTGCACACTTTGTCACAATGTAAATTATTCTTTTGAGCCTGTTTATCAGTAGTTTCTTTAACAGAAGCCACAGTATCACAATTGAACCTATTTTTTTCAGCTAATTTATCTGTAGTTCCTTGTCCTCTTTTTACAATGTTCTCAAATTTAACTTCTAGTAACAATGAATTCGATTCAAGAGAAACGTTTTCATATTTAACACATCTCTCTTCTAATAAATTTAATTCATCATTATTTAAATTTGATATTACATCACGATTGACTTTAGATTTTTTCTTTAATAACCTATCATGGTCTTCAGTTATTTGATTTATATTATTATGTTTAACATTTTTGGAAGACGATGCTGTGCATTCATAATTTAAATCTCTGTAACATTTTTTCTTTTTAGGTGTCGATATTGGTTGTGCCTCATTTGTTAATTCTTCTTTCACCTCTATTTTGACTTCAACGTTATTGTAAGTACTATTGTTTGCAGTCTTATAATTTTTATGGGTTTCTTCTAATGATATTGCAGTTATTTGATCTATCTTGTCTTGTTTTGATAAAGCTACATTGCCTTTGAAGTTATTAGCTAAATTCGATGCATCGGCTGAAGATCCTGGAACAACAAATATTAATTTAATGCCGGAAGCCGATATATCGGCCCGCGACTTGAAGTGCGGGGGAACTCAAAATAAATTTGTAATATGTTACAGATAATGATGATAATAAAGTTAATAATACAAACAAAATAAATAAATACAAACAAAATAAAGACAGGAATTCAAAAATCTGCACTGCGCTTACTGTGTACCCTCGAGTTATCCTTTCTTTTTGTTATGTGGGTAATACTGTTTATGTTATTACAAAATACACTGTGAAAAGCAAAAAACCACCCTCTTTCGTAAAAGCCAATAAAGTTGACGCCAGCAGGCGGTGGGTCGTGAAATAACCAGCCAAATTATCTTACATGTTTAAAACATGTGCTTACCCCAGTTAATAGTGGGATAAGGACAGACAGAAACTTACGGACGGACACAAAAATGATGATAACATGATGATGATAAGATAAAAAGATTATATATTGTTAGAGAGAACTCAACTTTTACTTTTTTAAGAGCATTTATACCTTTGTTATTCATATAATTTCTAATGAGTAGACAAAAATTTGTATCATTATTTTATTTTTTATTTCATTAATGTACTAGTATTGGAATCATGTTCGTATTGTTTCTCATTTGGTTTTTATGACCATGTTTCCAGAAACGATTCATGTGTACTTTATGTAACACTAAAGCATGGTGGGCTTGAGCCTCAACTGAGGGGATATAATATACCAATAAATACACTGCTTATTTAGTACTAGCGGCCCTGCTTCGCACGGGTATAAAATATATAGCCCATGACACTCAGTGAAAACATCACATTAGAAACCTTAAAAATTACAGTATTTTTCTACTCGGTATTGAATGTCAAAATCTGTTGCATAGTTTTAAAGATTTAAGCATACATAGAGATATATGGACAAACAAAGAATGTGACTTAGTTTTTATACTATGTAGAGATTTTAAGTACTTACCTAATGACTGAGTGCATTTTGAAGTTGTAACTTTGTTTACAGGTTCCACCTGTAAAAAAATTGATGTACATACAAGTTGCATTAAATTGACTTAACTTTGTATATGGTTCAACATTTCCTGTGGAGTGTAAAACTCGTGAAGAGCTTCCTATAGAAATGATCCTATGAAGTAACGTCTTGGAATAGGTAGTTCGGATAATCTCGAGATTTATTCTACAGCAACCTCAACATTCAAGAATAAATAATCGAAGACACTGAAATTATCATATTTGTATTTTCCTTTTTTTTTTAAGGTCATTTTTCAAATTATTTTTAACAATGTAATTTGTTCATAGTTAGTTTTATATTTAAAAATAAAATAAAATGTACATGTTTAAGTTGCATGCTGTATTTACCTATAAACGCCGTGTGGTATCCGGCTGAATAGAATAGTACCACCCCCATTTCTTAACGAGGTGTCGTAAAGGGCAACTAAGGTAAGTCGACCCATTGTGTGGTATCCGGCTGAATAGAATTGACTAACCTCATTTCTTACCGAGTTATTACCGGCGAGTAAGGTAAGTTGACCCACCGTGTGGTATCCAGTTTGGTAGAATAGACCACCCTCTTTCTTACCGAGATGTCGTAAAATACGACTAAGGTAAGTTGATGTCAGGCAGAAAGCCGGTTCTAAAAATGCAGCCTGTGACAGCTTGTTTATAACATGTTGTGCCGACCCCACTAAGAGTGGGATAAGGGCGGGAGGATGATGAATACTGTTAATACCTATTACTATTGACTTCCACAAAGAAGCACCTAATTCTATAAATTAAAAACAGGCTGCTTACTTTTATATGTCTCATAGAATATTCATCACTGTGACAATTTAAATATTCAGATTGTATATGCTGTAACTCTTCATTACCAGGTTGTTGTTTATAACATAGATTTGAAACTGGACTTAATGTAATCACTAATTTCTCACTCAATATACCGCTTTTACAGCGTTTATCCTGCATTTCTTCCTTAAAGAAATCTAAGTTTGCATCACACAAATTTTCACAGGTCCCATCATGAAGACCTAAAGATTCCTGTTTTACTTGTATATTTTGCATACAAAACATAGTCTCGTATGTATTTACGTTTTCTACTTCGCCCTGCCATTCTTTCGGTTCTTCTTTTACTTTTGGCTGATCCATTTATATTTGTTTTTCTTCTGAACTATTCAATTAGGTTTACAATGAATATCTTTTACAATGAGTGCGAACTTGGCACATATACTTACTAAGATAGATGAATGTTTTAAGGAGAATATCAATTTCCATGCACCTTTTTCAGTTCTTCATGATGACAATTTTTTTTTATACCTAATTTGTTGAAACTTGAAAGCTATTTAAATAGACGTATTAAATCAATAAACATTGAACAGTTTTCCGTAGGGATGTGAAAAATAATCGCTTTTCACACGAACCGATTATTTTATTTCTCTTATCGATTTTCTAAACATTATTAATCGATTTTTATTAAACCATAATTTTATAAATCACATTTTCATCCTCTATTTTCTTGTTTTCAAAAAATTTGATATACTATTTTGGATTGAACCAATTTCAAATTACACATTTCAATCGTATTCCGCAAACTGCGCTTCTGTTATTTTTTTATTCGTACTCATCCACATTAATTATTCTTTATTCATATTAATTATTAATATCAAAAGAGGCATATTTTAAATAGTCTGAAGAAATCGATTATTTATTAATTGATTTTTCTACTCCGAGTTACATACCTAGTTTCCAGAAGTGCCAACTTATGCACAGATCACTTCATGTCATCATGGACATAGACTACCAACTAAATAATATACATCCTCCTGCCCTTATCCCACTCTAAGTGGGGTCGGCACAACGTGTTATAAACATGCTGTCACATGATTTAGCTGAGTTTTACGACCGGCCGCCTGCCTGACGTCAACTTACTTTAGTCGTATTTTACGACACCTCAGTAAGAAAGAGGGTGGTCTATTCTACTCAGCCGGATACCACACGGCTAACTACTAACAAAAAAATGATGGCTCGAAATGAAGGAGATTGTATGGCCAAAATAAAAATAACAAGTAATACTGATACTACAATTTAAGGTAATTTACAAAATTTGGAAAATTAAAAAACTTCATTTGAAATACTAAGGACATGTTCACCACTTATATATACACTTCAACTATAGAACTATATATTTACATATAGTAATATATTAACTAGTCCGGTGGAAACTAAAAGTTATATATATATACTATACAACAATCTGAAAACATTCACCTACTCACACTTCTCTAATAATGCAAAACAATCTTTATTTTAAATACATTATGTAAATTTATTGTTTGTATTATTTTATTTGTCTGAATTAAGGATGATTCACGCTACACCGTGTCGCGACCGGGCCGTGCCACGGCCGGGGCAAGGCCACCGTGCGCCGGCCGTGCCAGTCATTCATGCTACACCGGGCTGTTTGGGTTTATTATTTGCACGACTTATATCTGTGTTAAGTAGCTTTTGTGAGCAAGTGATTTCATCTATCGATAAACTTGACGCCTAAATAAATATGCTGTTTCACAATTTGAATTAGCAGCTATTGCAATTGCCATCGATGATGAAGTATTGGAAATTATTTTATTTGTTATCTAAATACTTAGGATGGCTCATGTCGTAAATCACAGAGCAAATTACACACATTCTAAACTATTTGCACTGTCCATTTTGCTGTTAAGCTGCTAAACTCACTAAGATTTGACGTTGACTGCTCTGCGGGCGCCCGGGCGCATATGTTTATGTAACAACGCGACGGGGCCGAACTGTGCCGGAGCCGGGAAACAATACCCACAGACATTTAAACGCCGTGCGCCGGCCGTGCACGGCCGGGGCACGGTTAGGCATGAATCACTTCATACCAAAAGTATACCATAATGTTCGACCGTGCCCCGGACGGGGCACGGCCCGGTCGCGGCACGGTGTAGCGTGAATCATCCTTTAAGCTTACAGATTAAGGGTAACCTTAAAAGACTCGATTTCAGATCATTAAATTAATTTAAAAAAATCGCTTAAGATTTAGCGAATAACAAACACGAATTATTATACTAGAATAGAGAAGCCAGCATAAAATGTGCCATATTACAATAAAAAGAAAGCAAATGAAAGTGTATCTGTCTGTCTCTCTTTATTATGTGTGATTAGACAAAGATGATGTATAAGTGTTATCTTCCCTTTAATTATTTATTGTCACATTCTCACTTACAGACCTGCCTATGGATCCACAACTAGGGTTGCCACCTTTTTTTTGAAGAAGAATAGTATTTTTCTTTTTAAATCAAAAAAATATAGTACTTTTAGGAAATTCAGGAAAAAAAATAGTACCTACACATCTATTTTCAATCATTATTTATTTTTCCATGATTATTTTTTATTACTTTTCACTGGACGATGACAAAGGAGTTAGAGTTACTAACTAACTAAGCCCCGTAAATACATGAATGAGTTTCGTTCAAACATTCCCTATGCAGTACTGCGGGTGCATATCATTCACAGTTGATTAAAAAAAGCGCGATAATTGAATTAGCGATAAAAAATATAGTATTTTTCTATATTATATAGTACAATTGACTTAAATATAGTACGATACTATATAATATAGTACGGGTGGCAACCCTATCCACAACTCACAAGTATAATATCTCAATGGTTGTATCATCCTAAAATGGCCTGATTCTTAAATATTTGTAAACAATTTGTGAATTAAAACAATGGCACAATAATTTTAAAGCAATAAAGTGAAAAAAAAAATTAATTCATAATTCTAAAACACAAATAATTCCATAAATAGGTTTTTTTGATAGAAATAAAATATTGGTGCTTTATAATTTATTTGGGGGATAATTTGTCAATTTTAATACATAATTGTAAAATAAAATGGAACTTTCTTTGTATTTACAACTTAAAACTAATCAAATACAATAGTAACTAAATTTTAATTACCTACAATTACCTACCTGTTACCTAAAGTCAATCTTAGAACCGAAAGAAGTTATAAATATTAAATTAGCAATATTTATGTGGTTGTTAGGTAGACAGCCTACTAATAAAAGTCGAGCAATTATTAGATGCCTTGATATCTAGGTCGTGTTGTGTTGGGTATAAATGGAGCCGTAAGTTATGAGAGAGCCAGTCTGCTGTCGAGACTCGTGAGACTATTAGATGCCTTGATATCTAGGTTGTGTTGTGATGGGTATAAATAGAGCCGTAAGTTATCAGAGAGCCAGTCTGCTGTAGAGACTCGAGCAATTATTAGATGCCTTGATATCTAGGCCGTGTTATGTAAGGTATAAAAAGGGCCTTAAGTTATCAGAGCCAGTCTGCTGTCGAGACTCGTGAGATTTTTAGATGTCTTGATATCTAGGTCGTATTGTGTTGGGTATAAATGTGGCTGTAAGTTGTCAAAGAGCCAGTCTGCTATCAAGACTAGATACTATTAGATGCCTTGATATCTAGGTCGTGTTGTGTTGGGTATAAATAAGGCCTTAAGTTATCAGAGAGCCAGTCTGCTGTCGAGACTCGTGAGATTTTTAGATGTCTTGATATCTAGGTCGTATTATGTAAGGTATGAATATGGCTGTAAGTTGTCAAAGAGCCAGTCTGCGGTAGGGACTCGTGAGACTATTAGATACCTTGATATCTAGGTCTTGTTATGATAAGCATAAATAGGGCCGTAAGTTATCAGAGAGCTAGTCTGCTGTAGAAACTCTTGAGACTATTAGATGCCTTGATATATAAGTCGTATTGTGATCGTTATAAACAGAGCTGTAAGTTATCCGAGAGCCAGTCTGCTATTGAGACTAGATACTATTAGATGCCTTGATATCTAGATAATGTTGTGATGGGCATACATAGGGCCTTAGGTTGTTGGGGATGCCAGTCTGCTGTCAAGACTAGATACTATTAGATGCCTTGATATCTAGGTCGTGTTGTGTTTGGTATAAATAGGGCCTTAGGTTGCCAGGAATGCATGTCTGCTGTCGAGACTCGATACAATAATATGCCATGTTATCTAGGTCGTGTTGTGTAAGGTATAAATAGGGCCTAAGGTTGTTTGTGAACCAGTCTTCTGTCGAGATTCAAGAGATTCTTAGAAGCCTTGATATCTAAGACGCGTGCTAAGTTATCAACCCAAATATATGTCGCCATTAACACAAATTGCAAACATAACGCAACGTATCCAACTCACAAATGCGACTTTATATGATACAGCAAACTCCTCTGTAATCCGCATTTAAAACTGCACAAATGACACGACAACAATTTACCAGCGGGGTGAATCTTCATATGCCTGACTAAATGTTCGTTACGGTTGCTTCTATAGTCACATACATTGCATGCAAAAGGTTTCTCGCCAGTATGAGTGCGCTTATGACGGACTAAAGCACTGTTAAGCCCGCATTTATAATTGCATATGTTACATGAAAAAGGTTTCTCCCCAGAATGTACCTTCTTATGCTTGGCCAGCAAGCATTTACGACGGGATTTATAACTACATTTATCGCACGAGTAAGGTTTCTCGGTTGTATGTGTGCCTAAGTGTTGAACTAAGCTACTCCTTTTAACAGATTTAAATTTGCAATGATCGCATAGATAAATTTTATGGGCCGCGTGTTTTTTTATATGCCTATCTAAATGTTCTTGCCGAGTGCCTTTATAGTCGCACATTTCGCAGGAAAAAAGTTTGATGCCGGTATGAGTCCGGCTATGTAGGACCAAACTAGACATTCGGTTGCATCTATAGTCGCATAATTCGCAGGCAAAAGGTTTGATGCCGCTGTGAGTCCGGCTATGTATGACCAAATGAGCCATTTGGTTGCATCTATAGTCGCATATTTCGCACGAAAATTCGCGTTTGCTATTGTATTTTTCTAGATTATCAGTTTTGTATTGTAAATGTGTTGATATATTGTCTATGGTCGGGATATTACTGAGATATGTCTCAAATACATCATTGCGTAACAGTGACTGATTTTGTGATTGTTGAATGTAATTTTTAATAATAGCATTTAATGGTTCGATATTAGACGATTGTATATGACTTTTTGAGTTTGTACCAAATTCAATAGTGTTTTTATTGTTTTTTCTAAATTTCTTATGTTTTTCGGTTTTTGTATTTTGTCTGATATTACTTTTATGTTTTGTTGATATCACATTCCCTTGATTGTTATGAATTGGCGATATCTCGATAAAATATTCTGGAAATATAAAACAAAAGATCAGCACTACACACACACACAAACACACATTACTTTCTCAGAAAATACTTTAAAAAAAGAATTTATAGGTTAAGGTTAGGTTATATTCAATCTAATCCCTGACAATTCAAAAGTGCTTGCAAAAGCTTATTTAAAGATTATTCCAATTTCATTAATTACAATTAGGACTACTTGTTAGTTACTTTGCAGAGTTGCTGTGAGACTGTGTGACTCTATCGAGAGATTTATGGGTGGAATAGTCTGGAATGGGAGCTGATCACCCACCCTGCACCGACAGGTGTCCCCGAAATTAGATAGATCAAGAGATTCACAAATTAAAACAACGAGCATAAAACCAATGAGTATTTCTATTAAAAACTTATGTGTCTAATTGATAATTGCAATTTATATCAATCTGTATTGAAGCAGCGTGGTAGGTCTTAGCTACAATCCTCTCCAAAAACGGATAGAGGAGGCCTATGCCCAGCAATGCGATAGTAACAGATTACATTTTTTACTTTAATAGTAGTATTCATGTTAATTACCTAATGGTGGAGTGAAGTTTGCAGGAGATGCTTTGTTCTGAAACAATAACGGATTGTCTAACTGTATTTTAAAAAAAATTATCACAACTCATTTATAATTTAAAGAAACACCCTGACACCAAGAATTAAGGCCTACAGATATATAGAGAGATCTACACAAGAAACTCAGAATCATTTAAGTCAATCTTGAATCACTTCATACAATTATTGTAAACCAAATTTCTTGATGGCTATATTTATCTACAAAGAAAGCTTTTAATTTTGCCATACACGTAATATTTTTTATTGCTGCTCCTCTCCCATTCATCTTAGCGTGATGTCATATAGCCTATAGACTATCTTACACTAAAATAATTTTTCAAATCGGTGCAGTAGTTCCTGAGATTATAGTAAACAAACTCTTCAGCTTTATATATTAGCAAACCTATGCTTATGCTTCTATTGCCTATGCTTGTTTATGTAATGTAGTCCATAAAAATTAGCAGGCTGTTACAATCCCACCGCTGGGTATAGGCCTCTCGCCATTTATCAAAAGAAGAATCGTAGCTAAGAACTACCACACTGCTCCAATAATAATAACAAAATATTTCATTACTTTTGTACTATAGAATTCCGATAAGTAACGCCTAATTATATAAACACTATGAATTTAGTACTTACATTGGCAAATATGTTTAAACTTCCCATATTGTTTGATGATGTATATTTTAAACACTTTGAAAGGTCAGTATTTTGTGTATCCGCAGCATCTGTACACGTTCCGTTTGTTAATAGCGACGTAACATTTCCCAAATTCAATGTTTCACTTGCTTGGTGGTTTTCAGATGATTCTTCTTTGCAAACGAGTAGATTTGTGTCGTACAGATTGTCGCTTGTCTCCATACAACCCCCATTTAAAGTATCTTGTTCAAATTCCGTAACTTCGATCTCTACTTTGATATTTTCAATTACTTCACTCGCATATTCTGTAAACTCTTCTTTTACAATCGATCGATCCATTTTATATATTCCCGCGGTTTCTTAGTTGTTCTGGAATTTATTTCGCCGATCTAGCGTTATGGAAGGAATATGGATAAATAGTTGGACTATTCAGTATCCCGAATATTATATCCAATTATAATAGAAATTGGTAGTAATTTGTCACAAGCCACAACAAACCATAGATTTTTATCCTTCCTGTGTTTAAATAACCAGGCTAAGGTCGTTGACCATACCTTGTCAATTGTCCACAATAATAAAATGAGTTTTCTTCTTTAGTATGTATATTTTTCTTTCATTTCTAACTTCTTCATATTCACATAGTGCTTTAAAGTCATATCCAATAATATTGTCTTTCGTAACAAATCATAGATTTTTGACCACAAACTAGGGATGTTTAAAAATAATCGATTTTCATAATAATTGTTTTTTTTAAATATTATAAATCGATTTTTTTAAACCCCAATTATATTACCTTTACTTGTACTTTCATTTTTTTTAAAGAAAAGATATGCATTGTTATAAGAAATCAATGAAGCCTAAATACAAGTTTTAATTGAATTTCGCATTCAGGGTAACAAAAACAGCAATTTTAATTTGTACTAGCTAGGTATTTTTATTATAAGGAGAATTGAAGAGCCGCAAAAAAGTGTCGAAAAACTTTTTTTTGTTGCTCTTTAATTGGATTCAATTGAACTTCACCTTCAGGTACTTGAACTTCAATTGGATACTTTCAATTCTCCTAACCTTCAATCCTAACCTTATTAAATCTTTTTCAATTATCAACCAACTCAAGTTAATTTCATTTTATCAATCGACTTAAGAAAGAGTCGGTTTGGAATGGAATTTAATATTATTATAAATTAATATTTCTTACTCACAATTTCGTCGTTCCCCTAACTTTGATTTGAAAATCCTATACTTACGTGTATTTTGAGAATTTATAATATATAAAAAATAATGTATTCTTTTATGTATGTATGTATGTATCTATATATTCCCTATGGTAAAAGTATTTTAAGATAATTTTAGTTAGAAAAAATCGATAAATAAAAAAGCGATTTTTTCTTTCTATAATAAATAGATAAAAAAAACGATTATTTTGATACAAAATAATCATTTTTTTATCTTTTTAATATTAATAAATAATGACAATAAAGGCTAATTAAAGTGGACAACTACCAACAAATAATAATAAATGCGTTTTTTTTAAATTGGATTAAAATGTGTAGTATGGCTACTTTTATTACATCTAACAAAGCATATATAATCTTAAAAACAAAAAGAAAGAGTAATAAAGCAAAAGAGGATAATTAAAATAATCGTTTTTTTGTAAAAAAAAAAAATTTAAAAAAACCGATTATTTGTCTCATCCCTATTTCACGTCTGTTTTGCAAATTGCAAATTTGCATTGAGTTCAAAACCATAGATAATACACTATATAGATGCTATATAGGATAAGGATATTCAAAACTGTTCAAAACTAAGGAATCGGACAACAAAAACACACACGGGGTTATAGTAAAGAGAATGGATATAAAACAAGAGTTATCGGATGAAAACTGGACTACCTCTGTTAATATTTACGACACAAGTATGGTTATGTGCAAGACAGAGTATGGTAATGACTTGGACAGTGGACTTTTGAAAACCGATTCACTTCATCCAATTACAGGTTTCAGTAAAGAACGTAAAGCAACTCTTACGTGTGTAAAAACAGAACATCTGGATGATATGGATAATTTACCAACAAATACCTATGTAAGTAAATCTTTTTTAACTATAATTAAATATGTGTTGTCTGTGTTGTTCTAGGTGAAGGTGTAACAAAAAAGTGTCTATTGAAATTCAAAATTCAAAATATTCTTTATTCAAATAAACTTTTAAACTTTTGAATCATCAACTCTACTGCTGGTTAGGAAAGCTGTTCCTACCGAGAAGAGCCAGCAAGAAACTCGGCGATTGCTCTTTTGAAAATACAATTCTTAATACTAGTTACATTTTATCGTTTCTATCTTGTACAGGGTCAAACAATATCTATATCCACGCATTGTTATCGTCCAAATAATCTTCAACAGTATAGTAATAGTGTTTTTAAACTGCTGTAATGGCAAAACTAAAATTGACTGTGGAATTTAATTATAGAATCTTATACCTAAACCCACAAACGACTTACATACTTTTGTTCGGCAAAGCAGAGGCCGCAAGCTTATGTCTGTTCCTACTTTGTCTATTATATACATCACCTATTGTTTTGTAATTCTTTATATTTTTATATACAAAAATCAAATTATCACATCTTCCCGCCCTTATTCCACTCTAAGTGGGGTCAGCACAACATGTTATAAGCATGCTGTCACATAATTTGGCTACGTATTTACGACCAGCCGCCTGATTGACATCAACTTACCTCAGTCGTATTGTATGACACCTCGGTAAGAAATGAGGTTGGTCTATTCTACTCAGCCGGATACCACACTGTGGGTTAGGTAAATCTTTGTAATTATAATTGACTATGTAGTCAAAGTTTTAACTTACTCCCGAGTGTTTTTAAAAAAGAAACTAAAATTTCTTAATATTTATTTATTGAACACTTTCACACATTAAAATTATACACTATCTTATTGCACTATATACTACCTAACTATTCTATCTACTACCAGGTCTTGTCTGGTAGGAGCCGAGTTATGGACTGAGTCTTTGTGATGGCTCCAGCGACCATCGTATGAGCAATGCAGGTGGTCGCTCATTCTTGAAAACTGAATTAGCATTTCTCACGCTTTACCACCGCTAACTGGAATTGCGATTATTTAGTAAATACCACCCTGCAAGGCGTGGAATCGACATCCATAACTATGTTGTGTCTGTATTGTTTTAGGTGAAATCATAACAAGAAACTCTGGCTATTATCATTTCATCTCTAAAAACCTCTTAATATCCAAATGTTATTACTCAATTAATGATTTTATAAATGACTTTTAATAATTACAATAATAATAATAAATACATTATAATAATAATTACAATTAATAATCTCTGTTGATTTTGTTGAAATGTTAAATGTATGGAATATGTTGTTGAATAAAGTTCTTTTTATTTATTTATACATACACCATGTGGTATCTAGCTGAATAGAATAGTACCACCCGCATTTCTTAACGAGAATCTTACTCTTCTTCCTTCGCTCTTCTTACTTAATTTTTAACATCTTCATTCATTCTTTTTTCAGGTAGAGGTCTCTCTAAAGTCTGAGCTTCCATCAGATTGTTGTACATCAGTGCTACCTCGGACCTCAGGTAAATGAAATAAAATCTATATCATCTTATCTATTATATTAATCATATATATTTTAAGCAATTTAATTTTCGTACATAAAAATATAAAGAATCATAAAACAATTGGTGATGTGTATAATACGCAAAGTAGGAACCGACATAAGCTTGCGGTTCCTGCTTTGAACAAAAGTACGCAAGTCATTTGTGGGTCTGGTTATAAGATTATATAATAAAAGTCTGCAATCAATTTTAGCTTTGACATTATAGCAGTTTAAAAACACTGTTAAAAAGAGGCTGATACAGAAAGACTACTATATTGTTGAGGATTACTTAAAATATAAGAATGTGTGGATATAGCTTGCTTAGACCCTGTACAAGACAGTAATGACTAAATGTAACTAGTTATAAGAATTATATTTTTAAAAGAGCAAGCGCCGAGTTTCTTGCTGGCTCTTCTTGGTAGGAATAGCTTTCCGAACCAGCAGTAGAGTTGACGATTCAAAAGAACTTGTTTACAAGTTTAATTGAATAAAACATATTTTGAATTTGAATTTAGTAGGTAGGAATGGACTTGCCTTATATCCCTGTGACAGTCGATGCTAGTATCTTATGTTCTTGGCATAATATGTCTAGTGACTTTAAGCTGTGGTAGCCCAGCGGTAACACCATGCGACTCTTTCGAGGAGGTCACTGGTTCTACATGTGCAGACACCAATGAGTTTTTCTGTTAAAACTTATGTGTCTTATTGGTAATTGCAATTTATCACACGCTTTTCAGTGAACGAAAACATCGTAAGGAAACCTGCATATCTCTTGAGATTTCTGTGAATATGTGTAACTTACCAATCATTGGAGCAGCGTGGTAGGTCTTAGCTCCAATCCTTTTCTCCAAAAATGGACAGAGGAGGCCTATTCTTAGCAGAGGGATAGTAACAGTACTATACTACTTACTTACTGACCATGTGGCGTGGTGGCTTACAAGGTCACTGTTTACAGATGCCCGTAAAAGGCTGAGTAGAATAGACCAACCTCATTTCTTACCGAGGTGTTGTAAAAGGCGACTGAGGTTTGTCGACCACTGTGTGGTATCCGGTTTAGTAGAATCGACCACCCTCTTTTTTACCGAGGTGTCGTAAAATACGACTATTGTAAGTTGACGCCAGGCAGGCGGCCGGTCGTTAAAACGCAGCCAAATCATGTGACAGTATGTTTATAACATGTTGTGCCGACCCCACTTAGAGTGCAATAAGGGCAGGAAGATGATGATATTTAATGAACGGACTCTAACCGTCCATATAGGTGATTGTTTTAATGTGGTATGTAGTTTAACTAACTATTTTAAATTTCAGAAGCTCAAGCCGAGGCATCTACTATAATTAAAGGAGAAGAAAACACAAAACTACCAGACAGTTGTCTACATAAGTCACCAGCAATGAAAGAAACTAACATAGGCAATAGAAAAATAAATATAACTGAAGAAATGGACTTGAAATATGATTCGGAATCGCAGGATAGAGAAAAAGCATTTTTAAATAACTTCATTCAAGAGAAAAAATATAGAAAAACCTCTGATCAGAATATGGAATCGCTATCTACAGAAAATTATAATATAACAATAAAAGAGGATAACGAGAGACACTGTGGAATGAGACAAGTGATTTTTACAAGTACTGATAATACTGCAATTAATATAAATAAACAGCAAATACCTTTTGAAACCAATGTCAAAATTGTACAGACATTGAATGGATATAAATGTAATGAAACAGATAGTTCAATCTACATAAAACAATTTTCTTGTAGACTTTGCAACTATAAATGTAAATATAAAAATAGATTAGTTAATCATATGAAAACTCACAATAGTGAGAAACCATTCGCTTGCACACTTTGCAGTTTTAAATGTAAACGTCAAGTGAATTTGAATACTCACATAATGACTCATACTGGTGAGAAACCTTTCACTTGTGACCATTGCAATTACAAATGTAATAGGAAACAACATTTAATCACTCACATATCAACACATTACCCATTAGACAGACCTTTTTCATGCGATCATTGCAACCATACATTCACACGCAAAGAACGTTTAGTTGGCCACATGAAAATCCATACAGGTCTAAAGCCTCACCTTTGCAAACTTTGCCATTATAAATTTCTACGCAAAGAACATTTAGTCGAACATATGACCATTCACACCGGTGAAAAACCGTACTCTTGCACACTTTGCAATTATAAATGTAACCGCAAATACAATTTAATCAGCCATATGGAGCTTCATAATGGCGAGAAAAAGTTCTCGTGTCAATTATGCAATTATAAATGCCGCAGGAAGCAATATTTAGACCTTCATATGAAAAGGCATAATGGCGTCAAACCATTCTCGTGTACACTTTGCAATTACAAATTCATACTTAAAAACAAATTGTCTAGCCATATGAAAACTCATAATGACGAGTTGACTATATCTTGCACACTTTGTGACTTTAAATGTAGCCGTCCACGTTATTTGAAAAGCCACATGCGGTCACATGCTGATTATAAAGCTTATTCTTGCTCACTTTGCGACTATCAATGCGATCGTAAGGAGCTGTTAGTCTATCATGTCAACAATCATACGGTAGTGAAGCGTTTCTGTTGCGCACTTTGCAATTATAAATGTAAATTGAAGCATCATTTAGTTAGCCATATGAAAACTCACACTGTTGGTAAACGTTTCGCGTGCACACTTTGCGATTATAAATGTCACTGTGAAAGATATTTGGTCAGCCATATGAGGAAACATACTGGCGAGAAACCTTTTTCGTGTAAACTTTGCGATTATTCGTGTTCTCGTAAGGACCAGTTACTCAGGCATACTAATAATTTCCATGCTAGCGAATTAATACAGTCCCTATAATAATATACTACCCAGTTGACTGAGCCTTGGTCGGTAATTTCTTATAAAAAAAAAATTACGTCAGTCAATGCCAGACACCTAGCACCGTGGCAAACCCTTGCCAGACACCCTTAAAGTTTATATAATTCTATTAACTTCATAGTATAAAAGCTGATTTTATACTATGAGCTAAGCTGACTAGCCATACATTTTTGATAGTTCCAACCCCTGCCACACTAGCATATAGGGTAGCTATAGGCGCAAGCGCGAGATATACACACAGGAACAGTTACTCAGGCATAATAATAACTTCCATGCTAGCGGATCAATACAGTCCCTATAATAATATACTACCAGTTTGACCGAGCCTTGTTCGGTAATTTTTTACAAAATAAAAAAAAGAAAGAAAAATATGTAGTTCGGAATCGATCCTAGGTTACATTTCTCGAGACTGCCCGTTGCCTAAATGGACTAAGAGCTCGTGAACTCCAGACCTTCATTTTATAAAAGCTGAAACTTTGTCAGCACATGCTCCCAATACAGATAAGAAGGATGGTACATTATGGAATTTGGATCATTGTGGCTTTGGGAGATAAACGGTACTCAAGATGTGTAAAATACTTACTTTCGTCAAAGTATAAAGGCTGATTTTACACCATTTCTGAGGGAGTTCTGTTCCTGAGGTGAGCTGTATTGGACCTCGCGTATCTTTTGCTTGTATATGTTGTTAGGATCCAAAGTAGGATTTATAAAAAGAGAACAAAATTAATACATTTGTAACCAAACAAAAAAATGGCTGACGGGAACAGATTAAATAACAGAGCTTTCGCACGCAAGTACCGATCGTAAAAGAGACCTCTGTTCTTGACCTTACCATTTTTATACTGTAGGTGAGAGGTAATTATGAAGTGTTGCTAGCAATAATAAATTAAAACGCTGATTAAAAATGTTGCTGTCTACAATATATTTACCTAATTAGAGAGTTTCCCACAGGATTTTTGATTGTTTATCATATATGTTACGAAACCGAAATTGATAAATAAATATTAAATAACTATTGTTCCATTATTTATTCCAAATCTTTCGTTAAAATCGATTGAATTTGCTAAGAGACCATTTGAAAAAATTGAAAAAAAGAGATTTTATGCGCTTTATCTGAAACTAGCAATCCCCAGCGGCTCAGCCCGCGTGGAAAGATTAAAACCGTAATATTGTATTTTGATAACCATAAGAAATAGTAAGGTTAACCTTCAAAGCTAGACATATGCTGTCGCGTACTTGTATTTAGAACTTTTAGAGGGAACAATTTTGTAATACATGATTTTTGAATAACTATTACCGTTTACTCAGCGTAATGATAGCTTTAAATTTTGCCGTTTTCGTAATATTTTTTATTGCTGCTCCTCTCCTATTCATCTTAGCGTGATGTTATCACTACATAGTGTAAAACAAAGTCGCTTTCTGTGTCTGTCCCCATGTCCCTATGTCCTAAAACGATTTTTTTTAATAAAACCTAGCTAGATCGGTTTTCCCCCACCAAAACCAAAACATGCTGAATTTCATGAAAATCCTTGGAACCGTTTTTGAGGTTCCGAAGATATATTGATACATATACATGCCTGTTTCACAAGTTACCAATAAACTGTCAGTTAGCCTATTCGGAACATACCTGACACATATCTCGGAATATTGCGTTTCTCAGGTTTCTGATAGGCTTATTCAGCACTTAGTCCCTAAGTTAACAGGTAGATCAGGTGGCTGTTATTTTGTTTATCTGCTGGATACCAAATACCTATTTCAAAATGGCCGCGATTTTATTTTATTTAATTTTTCACTTTTTACAGTCTCTTTTTAGAGACATTTATCTGTTACTTAGTTTAATCGTTGGTTAACTATCCGTCACTTTATCAGTAACTTATGAAACAGGCCGTAACTCATTTAAATATTAAAGATTTTAAATATGAATTAAAATACAAAAAAATAATGCGTCATTCGTTACCCTTGTTGGAAAACATGTATCGAATTAGCATAAAACGTTTATTGATTATAAATTTTATATAAACACAGATGTTTAGTTAATCATACAATAAGTGTTTATTTTGTACGTACGTCAAACATTGGTTGGAGTTGTTTGCCCGAATTATAGTTTATATATGTAAATAATGTTTATTATACCAAAATCCATTGTAAAGATATTGCCAATATTTTTTGTTAAGCTGCATCGCTATTTCGGCAATTTTATACTTTAGAGCCGGTTTTACAAGTTACTGATAAAATTTCAGATAGTTAACCTAACCGACAAATAAACTATGGTCCTGTTTCACAAGTTACCAATTGACTGTCAGTTAGCTTATTCAAAACATGTCTGACCGGCTTATTCAGGTTTCTGACAGGCTTATTCATCATTGAAAAATGTTATAATACTATAGTATACAAGTTAAGTTAAAAAGCTTTTAACAATATAACATGACCCTACTGTTAACCGGTGAGTCCCGTCGTCTGGAGCCAATCCTGTCATCAGGTCATGCTTATCATAAACATTGTGAAAATGCACCCATGAAAATGGTTAAAGTGGGTTAACCTTAAAAGCGAGACCAATGCTGTTGCAGACTTTTATATAGAACTTTTAGAGGAGAACAATTTAGTGATACATGATTTTGGAATAACTACTACTGTTTACTCAGCGCTTCCAAGGAAAGCTTTAAATTTTGCCGCTTGCGAACTATTTTTTATTGCTGCTCCTCTCCTATTCATCTTAACGTGATGTTATATAGCCTATAGCCTTCCTCGATAAATGGACTATCTTACACTGAAGGAATGGTCCAATAGTTTCTGAGATTAGCGCGTTCAATCAATCAAACCAACAAACAAACTCTTCAGCTTTATATACTAGTATAGATTTGTTAATATTAATCAAATAATAAAAGTTCAATTTGTAACTTTGATTTTGTTTTTTTCTTTTTCATTCATGAATGAAAAAGATTTTGTTGCTTTATGATTTTTTTTTATAACACTTACCGAGGTGTCGTAAAAGGCGACTAAGGTAAGTTGACTCTCCGTGTATAATGCGGCTGACTAGAATAGACCACCATAATTTTTTTACTGAGATGTTGTAAAAGGCGACTTGGGTAAATTTACTCCATTGCTATGCGGTTGAGTAGAATAGACCACCTTCTTTGCCGTGGTGTTGTAAAATATGACGTCAGGCAGGCGGCCAGTCATAAAATATGTAGCCATATGACATGTTTATAACATGTGTCGACCCCACACAAAGTGGGATAAGGGCAGGAGAATGATGAATTTGTTGCGCACTCGGTGCTTTCTTTCTTTTTTGTTTTTTATTTGCATTTTTTTAAAATCTATAGTAAGTAACGGCCTGTTACTATCCCACTGCTGGGCATAGGCCTCTTCTCTCCGTTTTTTTTTTTTTGGAGAGAAGGATTGGAGCTAAGACCTACCACGCTGCTCCAATGCGGATTGGTAGGTTACACATATCCCCAGAATTCTCTAGAGATATGCAGGTTTCCTCACGATGTTTTCCTTCACCGAAAAGCGTGTGATAAATTGCAATTATCAATTAGACACATAAGTTTTACTAGAAAACTCATTGGTGCCTGCCCGGGGTTTGAACCCTAGACCTCCTCGAAAGAGGCGCACGGTCATACCGCTGGGCCACCACAGCTTACGGCTTACAGCTTACAGCTTAAAATCTATACTAATATTATAAAGAGGAAAAGTTTGTAATGTTTTCACACAAAAACTACTGGACCGATTTCAAAAATTCTTTCACCATTTGAAAGCTGCTTCTTTACTGAGCGACATAGGTTATAGTACATTTTCAAAAAAAAAATAGGGGTCTATTATAAAAATGTAATAAGGTGTAAAAAAATTAAAAAAAACTTGCTGTCAATCGATAAGTCGTGATAGCTCAATTGGGTAACGGGCGAACTCAGAATACTAGGATTCCAGATACATTTTTCTTTCCTTTTTTGGTTCGTCACCCATGATAATATAAAAAGTGATATTAGTAATAGGCAAACCAGGAACCGAAATAAATTAATAACACCCAGGATACGGTTTCAGAAAGTTCGTTAGATCGTTTGTGGGCATTTTTGTAATAAAATCCCACAATTTTGAACTTGCCTTTACACAAGTTCAAAATAGCAATTAAAAAGATAAGATACACCTAGACACACTATCTTTGAATGCCCAAGGTGGGATAAAAAACGTCAAATGGTAGTCAATAAAACAGAGGCGACATTTTCACCCGAAACTTTTATACCTTTTATGCTCCGTGACAGAGATAGCTGGAACTTGATGCTTAACTTTGTCACGGACATAATGGGAGAAAAGGAAACGGAGGAACAGGCAAGAAAGGCCAAGCAATAGACACCGACTACGGTGAAGCAATGCCGAAAGGTGGTCCTGCCGTAGAAGGAAGAGGAAACGAGGAGGGGTTTTAGTCCGTGGGAGTCGGACACTCCCCTGTGAGACAGTCCGCAGGAAGTCCATAATGGATTTCCCCTCCTCTAGGAGAAAAAAAAAAAAAGAAGCAATTAAAAAGACACTGATTCATAAAGCTTATTATACTGTTGAGGACTACATTGATGATAAGAAAGCTTGGTTTTAAATTGCGACCAGCTAATACAGCTATGGTCACCGGCAAGATAGACGGTAAAAGACCTCGAGGACGCAGCCCAACTCGGTGGACAGACCAGATTAGAACCTTCTGGACACAAATCTGCATGTTGCTCTTCATTCAGCCAAGGCGAGGAACAAATGGCGAGCAACTGTCCACAAGATTATTACTCTTAACTAGGGATCACCACCCTCAGTAATGAGGAGAACGATGCGAGAAGGAGGAATACAGCTATACAGCCTATTAAGCCATTATTGTAAAACTCAATTTTGAAAAGAGTGAACGCCGAGTTTCTTGCTGGTTCTCGGTAAGAGCTTTCCGAACCAGTCGTAGCTTCATTGTAATTTGGCGATTCGAAAGTGCTTGTAAAGGCCAATTTTGAATTATTTGAATTTGAATTTGAATAGTTAATTGTTGATCAAAGCCGACCTTTCTTTAATATAGCAGACATAACGTCATAACATAAGTATAATTCAATAATTCTATTCACACTTGAGTAAATATATATTGTTTCGAATGACTATATATTAGGGTAATATGGTTGCTCTTTCCAATTTTTTTTACGACCGCCGTGAAAATGGTGTCATTGAAACTGCTTATATTGGTGTTTCTAGTGAGTATAAATAAATTAATATTTAATATACTCTTTAATTAGTTAACATTTAGCAACGTTTTTAAATGTAAAAGGAGACTGTCAGAATTTCATACACGTTTGGGATTTAAAGTTAACGCGGTTCCGCCCGTGTGGAACGATTATAACCCTAATATAGTCGTTTGATAACCATAAAAATGGTTAAAGTGGGTTAGTCTTAAAAGCTAGACATATGATGCGGACTTTAATTTAGAACTTTTAGAGAACAATTTTGTAATACATGATTTTTTTATAACTATCACCGTTTACTCAGCGCAAGGAAAGTTTTAAATTTTGCCGTTTTCTTAATATTTTTTATTGCTGCTCCTCTCATATTCATCATAGCGTGATGTTATATAACCTACTAGCGGCCTGCCCCTGCTTCGCACGGGTATAAAATATATATCCCATGTCATTCAGTGTAAAAAAAATGATTAAAATCGATCCAGTAGTTTTGATTTATTCGTTACTGTCCGTGGCCCGCACGCGTTAAATTTGGAGAAAAACAATTTCCTCTCCCTATACCAAGAAGATTTCCTGCTATCTTTGGAATATCTAAATTCATATAGTACGTTTTTACTTATTTACTTTTACATTTTCCCTATGTATTTTATTTTTACAATTAATTACAGAATGTCTTTATAAACAGCATTCACACTTTAAACAAACTCTTGAAAGAACGACATATAGCTGCTAAATGCGAAGTGCTATAGGGTGAAGCGCGGCGTCCTCACGGCATTTTAAATCTGTAATATCTCCGAAAATGTTCACTTAAATTACATGCTGTAAACGGCCATATTGATCTATATTAAATCAACTATTTATTTAAGGTACTTAATTGGATAAGGATTATTGCTGTATTGTATAGAAATTGCTTCAAAAATATGGCATTATTTTTCGTAAAAAGTAAATGACAAAAAATGCTATAGTGGTTTATCCATAAGAGATAGACATATACCATCGCGGACTTTTTTGTAGACCTTTTCAAGATGTACAAATACTTAGTACACCATTTTGATAAATCACGTAGGGTTTAGCCTGCGTTTGCAAAGTAAGCGGAAAAAAATGTAATTATTTACAGAAACCTTAAAAATTACAGTATTTCTCTACTCCGTATTGAATGTTATTATACGTACAAACCTTCCTCTGGAATCACTCTATCTATTAAAAAAAACCGCATCAAAATCTGTTGCGTAGTTTTAAAGTTTTATGCGTACATAGGGATATAGGGACTTTGTTTTATAATATGTAGTGATAGTGATATAAAGCTGGAGAGTATGTTTGTTTGATTGTTTGAACGCGCTAATCTCAGGAACTACTGGATAGATTCGAAGAATTCTTTCAATGTAAGATAGTCCATTTATCGAGGAAGGCTATAGGCTATATAACATCACGCTAAGAATAGGAGAGGAGCAGCAATAAAAATAGTACGAAAACGTCATTTAAAGCTTTCCTTGCGTGCGCTGAGTAAACGGTAATAGTTATTGTATCATGTATTACAAAATTGTTCCCCTTTAAAAGTTCTAAATAAAAGTTCTGATAAATAGCCTATATCTTTAATATTTAAATGAGTTAATCTTGTATATATATATATTTTCCGAATCTCGGAAACGGCTCCAACGATTTTCCTGAAATTCAGCATGTAGGAGGTTTTGGGGGAGAAAAATTGATCTAGGTAGGTTTTATGTAAAAAAAATATTGTTTTATCCCTATTTTTGGGCATTAAAAAACACTAACATTTATATTGAATTGAATTTTCGCCATTAACTGTCAAGTCGACGTAGCTTATTCGGTTAGCGGGCAGCCTCGAGAAATGTGAGTGCCAAGGATCGATCCACAACTAAATAATTGCTTTTTCTTTTTTTAAAGTTTTTTTTTGTAACAAATTACCGAGCGAAGCTCGGTCACCCAGATATTATAGTCTAATATAGCTTATGTCGCTCAGTAAAGATGCAGCTTTCCAATGGTTAATGAATTTTCAAAATCGGTTCAGTAGTTTTTGTAAACATTACAAACATACATACACATTTTTCCTCTTTATCATATTAGTATAGACATACATTTTGTTTTTATTTTTAGATAGCCGCAGTCACATGTTCTCCTCACAATAAGCACAAACATCACCACAAAAAGGGGGTAAGTTTTAATTATTATATTGGTGGTACCTCGATCTCCGCGGTCACGGGTTCGATTCCCGCTTATCCAATATTTTCTATAAACAATTTGTTGGTTCAAACCCATTTGATTATGTTAAGTAGAATAGATCACTTCATTTCTTACCGAGGTGTCGTAAAATGCGACTGAGGTAAGTTGACTCGCTGCGTGATATCCGGCTGAGTTGAATAGACCACCCTCTTTCTTACTGAGGTATCAAAGGCGACTAACTTAAGTTGTCCCGCCGTGTGTTATCCGGCTGAGTAGAATAGACCACTCTCTTTCTTACTGAGGTATCAAAGGCGACTAACTTAAGTTGTCCCGCCGTGTGTTATCCGGCTGAGTAGAAAAGACCACCCTCTTTCTTACTGAAGTGTCGTAAAACGCGACTAAGGTTAGTTGATCCGCCGTGTGGTATCCGGTTGAGTAGAATAGACCACCCTCTTTCCTACCGAGGTGTCGTAAAATGCGACTAAAGTAAGTTGACCCACCGTGTTGTATCCGGCTAAATAGAATAGACCACCCTCTTTCCTACCGAGGTGTCGTAAAATGCGACTAAGGTAAATTGACCCACCGTGTGGTATCCGGTTAAGTAGAATAGACCACCCTCTTTCTTACTGAAGTGTCGTAAAAGGCGACTAAGGTAAGTTGACCCGCCGTGTGGTATCCGGCTGAATAGAATATACCACTCTCTTTCTTACTGAAGTGTCCTAAAACGCGACTAAGGTAATTTGACCCGCCGTGTTGTATCCGGCTAAATAGAATAGATCACCCTCTTTATTACTGAGGTGCCGTAAAATGCGACTAAGGTAAGTTGACCCGCCGTGTTGTATCCGGCTAAATAGAATAGACCATCCTCTTTCCTACCGAGGTGTCGTAAAATGCGACCAAGTTAAGTTGAACCGCCGCGTGGTATCTGGTTAAGTAAAATAGACCACCCTCTTTCTTACCGATGTGTCGTAAAATATGACTAATGTAAGTTGATGTCGGCCAGTCGTAAAATAGATAGCCAAATCATGTGACAACATGTTTATAGCATGCCGACCCCACTTTGAGTGGGATAAGGACAGGGAGAAGATGATTTAATTGTATTTTCTATTTTAGAAGGCAGTCGGCGTGTCTACATGCCTTAAAAGATTATTTGGACGTTACCATCGTAAGTAATACATAACTTTAGTATAAAATATAATATTTTTAAAAAGTAATGTATAGAAACCGGCTATACTCACATCTTATTTTACCGGAAGAGCCCGACTAGTTTCAACCCCATACGGGGCTCTTATTCATTCTTATCAAGGTGTCGTAAAAGGCGACTAAGGTAAGTTGGACCCACCGTGTGGTATCCGGTTTAATAGAATAGACCACCCTCTTTCTCACCGAGGTGTCGTGGAATACGCCTGAGGTAAGTTGACGTCAGGCAGGCGGCCGGTCGTAAAGACGCAGCCAAATCATGTGACAGCATGTTTATAACATGTTGTGCCGACCCCACTTAGAGTGGGATAAGGGCAGGAAGATGATGACGGGGCTCTTATTCATGAGCTCGTTACCGCGGTTTTATCGCGGCGGGAACGCAGTTCAGTCAAGAGCTCATGAATAAGAGCCCCGTATGGGCTTGAAACTAGTCGAACTCATCCGATAAAATAACACGTGAGCATAGCCGGTTTCTATACATTAATTATGAATACCACTCACGATAGTTTCAATTCAAAAATATTTTTTTTCACTGTCCATGTATTATATGTTGAAATGAGAAATGGGAACGTATTAAATAAATGTATTTAGAAATATGTATTTTTGTGATTCTTTGTGCGTTAAACGAGCTAGCCCTTTCGTCACCCGAAGAAGCGATTAACCTAGATGTAAAAACGGATAAAAACTAATGTTACTTTATTTTTATTTGCAGCGTCTTCGCGGGTTTGCGAGAAGGAATCCCATCAGTACCTCCAAAAAAGCAGTAAGCTTACAATTTACCAATTTTTATTTATTACATAAATGCAGTAAGCTTACAATTTACCAATTTTCATTTATTACAAAAATGCAGTAAGCTTACTATTTAAAAATTTTCATTTATTACAAAAATGCAGTAAGCTTACAATTTACCAATTTTTATTTATTACAAAAATGCAGTAAGCTTACAATTTACCAGTTTTCATTTATTACAAAAATGCAGTAAGCTTACTATTTACAAATTCTCATTTATTACAAAAATACAGTAAGCTTACAATTTACTTTCTGTTCACCAGAAAAACCAAAGGAGATCACCGATGTATTCGACTTTATTGTATACTGTAAGTATTATATTCATTACATTTTAGAAATATTCTCTAAAAAAAAGATTCAGATCGATAAATTTGAGTAAAGCATTTTTATAGTACTTAGGACGTGTGAATAAATCAATATTTTATATATCTATTTATTCCATAGAGTAATAGAGGGAAACCATAGGCACTACAAACAATGAGATGGACGAAGAAACTCGTATATTGTCTTTGTTTTATCACGCATAGAAAAGAGAGACAGACACAGTTTCATTTGCTTTCGCTTTGTTTTAATATTTCACATTTAATTCAAATTCAAAATATTATTTATTCAAATAAACTTGTAAACAATTGCTTTTGAATCGTCAACTCTACCGCTGGTTCGGAAAGCCGATCCTACCGAGAAGAGCCAGCAAGAAACTCGGCGGTTGCTCTTTTAAAAATATAATTCTTATGACTAGTTACATTTAGTCATTACTGTTTAGTACAGGGTCTAAGCGAACTATATCCACACATTCTTATCTTCCAAGTAATCCTCAACAGTATAGTAGGCTTTCTGGATCAGCCTCTTTTTTCCAGTGTTTTTAAACTGATGTAATGGCAAAGCTAAAATTAATTGTGGAATTTTATTATAGAATCTTATACCCAGACCCACAAATAATAGACTATAAACTTTAGGTTGTCACAGACTATAAAAATCAGGCGACATGGCGATAATAGATAATGTATATTTTTTTTCTGCCGCCGGCTGAATAGAATAGTAGTTAGTACCACCCTCATTTCTTACCGAGGTGTCGTAAAAGGCGACTAAGGTAAGTTGACTCACCGTGTGGTGTCCGCCTAAGTAGAATAGACCACCCTCTTTCTTACTGAGGTATCGTGAAAGGCGACTAAGATAAGTTGACGTCAGGCAGGCGGCCGGTCGTAAAATACGTAGCCAAACATTTGACATGTTTATAACATGTTTTGTCGACCCCACTTAGGGTGGGATAAGGGTAGGAAGATGATGATGATGATATATTTTTTTTCTGCAGTGCTGCAAGGATTGGGTGGTATTTTTGAGAACGACTGTGAAGGGGGTAAGTTAATTTATTAATTAAAAGACTAAAGTAAGTTAATTTTCATTATAAGACATAAAATGATAATGTATTTTCACAAATTTATAATGATAAAGTACCTATTCGCATATTTTTTTGCGTTTCGATTCATTTTCGAAAAAATCAGACAAATATAAAAATCATTAAATTATCTACAAAACTAATTAAATCTGGACATTTTATTAGAAAAATATTTAATTAATTAATAGAATACATTAATTTTTTCGATTTTTTAAAAAAAATATTATACAACGAATACAAAACCATTATTCCCTCCTTAAATCATTTATTAATTCGTCGAAATAAAATCGTATGTAATTAATAATTTATTTAAAAATAAATTAATTTTTACAGTGGGATCCCTGGGTACTCGATGTAAGTTTATTTTATTTTCTAATTAAAAATTTATTAGCTTATTAAAATTGATAATTTTAAATGCTTTTGTTTTTTTTGGTAGCAACTTTTATATACTTAAATATTGTATTTTTATAATGGCAATTACATGGTAAATTCGATAAATTCGTTCTAGGGATGTGTCTTCGAGTACAAAAAATCGATTAATAAATAATCGATTTTTTCCCCTTTGAAATAAATCAATTATTGAAAAATCCATTAATTTGTATAAAAATAATCGATTTTTAATAATCGATTTTTTAATACTTTTTGAACATTTGCCATTAATAATTGATTACAATAAAGGCTAATTAAAGTGTACCACGACCAAAAAGTAATATTAAATACGCTGTTTGTGAAATTGTATTAAAATGTGTAGTTTGCCTACATTGGTTTCATCCAACAATGTATTTCTAATCTCAAAAAAACAAGGAAAAGAGTAAAAAAGAATAAGGAGATACTTGAAATCAATTTTGATGAAAAAGAATCGATTATTAAAAATCGATTATTTTGAAAAAATAATCGATTATTTTAAAAATCGATTATTTTTTAACATCCCTAATTCGTTCTAATTCTATGAATATTTCCTTTTTAGTGGGGCTCGCTTTAATGAGGATTGGCATTTGCAAATATGCGCCACATAGTAAGTACTTAATATTAAAATCTTTTATTGCTTTGCTTAGACTTTTTTTTAAATATAAGTGACCCCCCCCTGATACGCCGTGTAGTATCCGGCTGAATAAAATAGTACCACCCTCTTTTCTTACCGAGGTGTCGTAAAAGCGACTAAGTAAGTAAGTCGACCCGCCGTGTGGTACCCGGCTGAGTAGAATAGACCAGCCTCATTTCTTATTTTTATTTATTTATTCAAATACATTAATAGTTATTACAATTTGTTTCTTATTATCCTTAAGCCTTGACGACTTGTCTGGATATTGCACATTCCTCTTAAACAATTAATCTGAATACAAACTTAAAAAAAATTATACAAAAAAAAAATTAAATTATAACTAAGCATTCTTAATTGTTGCCGAGGTGTCGTAAAAGGCGACAAAGGTAAGTTGAGCCACCGTGTGGTATCCGGTTAAGTAGAATAGGCCACCCTTCTTACCGAGGTAACGTAAAATACAACAAAGGTATTTTGATGTCAGGCAGGCGTCCGGTCGTAAAATACATAGCCAAATCATGTCACAACATGTTTATAACATATAATAGGTTAAAAAAATTTATTAATAAAAGGGCAGGACAATAAACTTGCTTAGTATGTGAAGGTGGAATCATGCAAGTTAATGCCCCACTTCCCTTGGTCCGATTGAGATGATACACACTGGTCCAGTCCCGATGACAATGTTTATGATAAGCATGACCTGATGACAGGATTGGCTCCAGACGAGGGAACTCAACGGTTAACAGTAGGGACATGGAATTGTGATAAAAGCTTTTTTAAAAATATTTTTTTAACTTGTAACAATAGTATTACAACATGTCTATAGATTCTTAGTCCCTGTTTCTCAATCATCATCTTCCCGCCCTTATCCCACTCTAAGTGGGGTTGGCACAATATGTTATAAACATGGTGTAACAAGATTTGGCTGCGTTTTTACGACCGGCCGCCTGCCTGACGTCAACTTACCTCTGTCGTATTTCACGACACCTCGGTAAGAAAGAGGGTGGTCTTTTCTACTAAACCGGATACCACACGGTGGGTCATCTTACCTTAGTCGCCTTTTACGATACCTCGGTAAGAAATGAGGTTGGTCTATTCTACTCAGCCGGATACCACACGGCGGGTCGACTTACCTTAGTCGCCTTTTACGACACCTCGGTAAGAAAAGAGGGTGATACTATTCTACTCAGCCGGATACCACACGGCAATAGTCCCTGTTTCTCAAGTTACCAATAAATAGTCAGCTTATTCGGAACATATCTGACATATTTGGGAATTTTGCGTTTCTCAGGTTTCTGACAGGCTTAGGGCCTGTTTCACAAGTTACTGATAAAGTGTCGGATAATTAACCGACAAATAAACTAAGTAGCAGATAAATGTCTCTAAAAAGAGAATCGGAAAAGTAAAAAATTAAATAAAAATCGCGGCAATTTTGAAATAGGTATATGCTATCTAGAAGATAAACAAAATAACAACCACATGATCTACCTGTTAACTTATTAGAGACTTTAAGTGCTGAATAAGCCTATCATAAAAGTAACATACTGGTCCAGTCCCGATGACAATGTTTATGATAAGCATGACCTGATGACAGGATTGGCTCCAGACGAGGGGACTCAACGGTTAACAGTAGGGACATGGTGTTTAAAGCTTTTTAACTTAAGTTGACGTAACAAAGTAAATGTGAAATATTAAAAAGAGTTCAATTGTTCCAGAGTTTAGCCGGAAACCTCGCTTTTGCACCAGAAATTTTGAACTCTTCGGCATCTACGGAGAAGGAGATACTGTCACTGATATCTGCAACAGATTCAAAGTCAACGATGCTACTGCACAAGTCGAACAGTACATCCATACATACACCAAAGGAAAAGGTATATTTGTTATAAAACAAACTCCCCAAAAGATCTAATAAATCAATCAAATTATTGTTTACTCAAATAAACTTGTAATAAGTGCTTTTGAATCGTCAACTCTACTGCTGGTTCGGAAAGCTGTTCCTACCGAGAAAAGCCAGCAAGAAACTCGGCGGTTGCTCTTTTAAAAATATAATTCTTAATACTATTTACATTCAGTCGTTACTGTCTTGTACAGGTTCAAAGAGAGCTATATCCACACATTCTTATCTTTTAAATAATCTTCAATAGTATAGTAGGCTTTCTGATCAATTCAATTCTTTATTTTGAATCAAAAAAGATCTAATCAATCAAATATAAAAAGATATCTCTCAGTATTTGATCGATTTTCTCAAAATTTACTAAACGGATTTTAGTGCGGTTTTTATTTAAAGATAGTGCAATCCTTCTGAAAGGTTTAAGTTATAACTAAATACCGTTTATTTAAATATTGTTAAAGAGTCGAGCGGATGTAAAACTCGCCACTCGCCTGGTGAGTGCTTTAGTGCGTACGCCGTAAACCGGCAGACATACACTAAAGTAATGTACTAGAGAATTGTAGATCTACAAAAATACTACAAAAAAGTCCGAGACAGTATGTCTCTATCTCTTATAGTTAACTCACAATAACTATATGTTGATAGTATTTAAATAAAATAAATAAATCTAATTTTTTTCACAGGTATCGATTCCGTCCAAGGAACTATACGCATCTGGTTCAAAATATGCCTTAAATGGGCGCAACTTATCGATGGTAAGAAATGTTTATTTAATATTGTCCGGCTATACGTTGTTGTGGCTCAATCTGGTTTCAAATACTCCTCGAAACAGAACAAGTAAATAGCGGCCTGTTACTATCCCACTGCTGCGAATAGGTCTCTTCTCTCCGTTTTTGAAGAGAAGGATTGGAGCTATACAAGCTGCCAACGCTGCGCTTTCCAGTGCGAGGTCGCCATTCCAGCACCTTAGGACCCCAACGCCCATCAGTTCTACGCACTACGTGTCTACATCAGTACTACGTTACCTCTCCAATCTCAGCTAATTCATTAAGTACTCGTTTACATTCCTTCACGATAGCTGAAGTTGTTTCTATACGGTCAATTGCTTAAGTGCAGCTTGGCTGTCACTGAAGAAATAGTACCAAAATGACGGACATAGGTTAACGGATCGCGAAGATAAATTGGCAATGGCAGATATCGAAGAAGCGGTGGACGTTGGGGTTTCAAGGTACTAAACCCTCCATCAGATCGATAGACGAGCTTCAAATTCAGCTGGAGCCACTTGATTTCCTTGGAAGCGACATATCCAACAGCGGTCACTTGGTTGATGGGAAAGACTGAAAGAGAGATATTATTCACAGTCGCGGCATTGGTTCTGGTTGAATTAATACCCTTAATAATTTATAGAATTAGGCGTTACTTGGCGGAGATCCAGATACAAAAGTAATGAGAATATTATTTTGCTATAAACCGCGATAAAAAAAAATATATGTAATGCTAAATGTAGAGCGTACTATTCGTTCTCATACCTGATACATGCTCGTTAACTCGTTACTATATAACTCAGCTTGCTTGGGTAATGCTTCGCTTTGCGATTTTGTCGTGGAGTCTATCTCCTGATGATGCTTCGGTTACGGGGCGAAACAATTGTTGAGATTGTGGTGAATGTGTGCAGTGCTTGTGTATTGTTGTGCCATCGGTGTCGGGTAGTGCATGAGTTCTTACAAATTCTCCATATATCAGGTATGAGAACGAATAGTACACTCTACATTTAGCATTACATATAAATATAAAAATATAAAACAACAACATGTCACTTGACATGAAACATGAAAAAGCCAACTTGAATAAAGAATTAGTTGAATTTTAACTTGTAAAACTTGGTTTCAGACCGTTCTGCGCTTAGCCAAGATGTGCTCAGCGAGGTGATGGTACAAAGTATGTATTACTTCCATTATATGTTTAGTTTAATAAGGAAGAGAGGCGAAACAAATTTTGAAATAGTTTAGCTGAGGCCCTATTATGAAATAGTTTATCTGGGGCCCTTTTTTGAAATAGTTTATCTGGGGCCCTATTTTGAAATAGTTTAGCTAGAACTCTATTTTGAAATAATTCAGCTGGGACTCTATTTTGAAATAGTTTATCTGGGGCCCTATTTTGAAATAGTTTAGCTGGGGCCCTAATTCGAAATAGTTTATCTGGGGCCCTATTTTGGAATAGTTTCGCTGGGACTCTATTTTGAAATAATTCAGCTGGGACTCTATTTTGAAATAGTTTATCTGGGGCCCTATTTTGAAATAGTTTAGCTGGGGCCCTAATTCGAAATAGTTTATCTGGGGCCCTATTTTGAAATAGTTTAGCTGGGACTCTATTTTGGAGTAGTTTATCTTGGGCCCTATTTGAAATAGTTTAGCTGGGACTCTGTTTTGAAGTAGTTTATCTGGGACCCTATTTTGAAATAGTTTAGCTAGGACTCTATTTTGAAATAGTTTAGCGGTGGCCCTATTTTGAAATAGTATAGCTGGGGCCCTATTTTGAAATAGTTTAGTTAGGACTCTATTTTGAAATAGTTCAGCTGGGACTCTATTTTGAAATAGTTTATCTGGGGCCCTATTTTGAAATAGTTTAGCTGGGGCCCTAATTCGAAATAGTTTATCTGGGGCCCTATTTTGACATAGTTTAGCTGGGGCTCTATTTTGAAATAGTTTATCTGCGGCCCTATTTTGAAATAATTTAGCTGGGACTCTATTTTGAAATTGTTTATCTGAGCCCTATTTTGAAATAGTTTAGCTGGGGCCCTATTTTGAAATAGTTTAGCTAGGACTCTATTTTGAAATAGTTTAGCTGGAACTCTATATTGAAGTAGTTTATCTGGGGCTCATTTTGTTTTTTGCCCAAGGTCCTTTGCGTAGCTACGCCATTAGTGCTTCTACAGAATTGATGAATATTTAAATATAATACTATAAAATATTGCCGCCGTGTGGTATTTGGCTAAGTAGAATAGACCTCATTTCTTACCGAGGTGTCATAAAAAGCGACTTCAGGTAAGTTCACAGGCCGGGTGGCATCCGGCTGAGTAGAATATACCATACTCATTCTTACCGAGGTGTCGTGTCGACTAAGGTAAGTTGACGTCAGGAGTCCGGTCGTAAAATACGTAGCCAAATCTTGTGACAGTTTTATAACATGTGCCGACCCCACTTAGAGTGGGATAAGGGCAGGATGATGATTTTATTATCTTTTCCAGTTGCAATCGGTGTGGGTTGTGTTGGAAATGGATATCAATATGGACGTAAGTAACAAGCAATATTAGGTTAACAAAAATCTTTAATATGTGACTGATAAAAACCTCGTAAACTATCACAACATAGTATAAAACAAAGTCGCATTCTTTGTTTGTCCATATATCCCTATGTATGCATAAAACTTTAAAACTACGCAACAGATTTTGATGCGGTTTTTTTTAATAGATAGAGTGATTCAAAAAGAAGGTTTGTATGTATAATATCATTAAATACGGAGTAGAGAAATACTGTAATTTTTGCGGTTTCTGTAAATAATTACATTTTTTCCCCTCTTACATTGCAAACGAAGGCTAAACCCTACAAGATTTATCAAAATGATGTACTAAGTATTTGTACACCTTGAAAAGGTCTACATAAGAGTCCGCGATGGTATATGTCTATCTCTTACGGATAACCCACAATAGCATTATTGTCATTTACTTTATAGGAAAAATAATGCCTTATGTTCAAAGCAATTTTTATACAATACAGCATTAATCCTTATCCAATTAAGTACCTTAAATAAATAGTTGATTTAATATAGATCAATATGGCCGTTTACAGCATGTAATTTAAGTGAACATTTTCGCAGATATTACAGATTTAAAATGCCGTGAGGAGGCCGCGCTTCGCCCTATAGCACTTCGCATTTAACAGCTATATGTCGTTCTTTCAAGAGTTTGTTTAATGACAAGAAAGCTGTGAATGTTGTATATAAAGACATTCTGTAATTCATACATAGGGAAAAATGTAAAAATAAATAAGCAAATATGTACTATATGAATTTAGATATTTCAAAGATAGCAGAAAATCTTCTTGGAATTGGGAGAGGGAAATTGTTTTTCTCCAAATTTAACGCTTGCGTGCCACGGGTAGTAATAAATAAATCAAAACTACTGGATCGATTTTAATAATTTTTTTTCACTGAGTGACATGGGCTATATATTTTGTACCCGTGCGAAGCAGGGGCATTAATATATAAAGCTGAAGAGTTGTTGTTGTTGTTTGTTTGAATGCGCTAATCTCTAGAACTACTGGACTGACTTAAAAAATTCTTTCAGTATAAGATAGTCCATTTATCGAGGAAGGCGATATAGGCTATATAACATCACGCTAAGATGAATAGGAGAGGAGTTAAAATTTAAAACTTCCCTTGCGTGCGATGATAGTTATTGAAAAATCATGTATTACAAAATTGTTCCCCTCTTAAAGTCCTTAATAAAAGTCCGCGACAGCTTATGTCTAGATTTTAAGGTTAACCCACTTTAACGATTTTTTATGGTTATCAAAATACTATATTACGTTTCTAATCTTTCCACGCGGGCGGAGCCGCTGGCGATTGCTTGTTAAAAATAAAACAACACTACGAGTGGACAGAGATCTACCCAACCATTTTTAACAACACAGATCTGTAACTCGTGACCCGTTATTATAGGAAATAACACAACACTTAATATATCTAGATACTTAATGTGAATACTGAATTCAGATTACTAATATCTCTATTCAAACAGCAAATAAACATCGTGGATCGTAGCTCTAATAGTTATACCGCAAAGGGCCGTACAACTTGCTTGTGAATCATGGCTTGGAATAGAAATGCCTGTGGCCACTCTAAACGTGTACCACCACGCTACTATTGGAAACTGTTCTCTTCGGATATCTGTTACACTTTAATCCACCCTGGTATCCTTTGTCTGAAGCAAATACATTAGACAAGATAAATAATCAGGAAAATAAACTTTGTTGTCCATATTTATCTACAAAATGAATATGAGTCATTAGGCTGTTAATGTTCCGTCTGAATGTGAATACCGAATTCAGACTATATCTAACTATGTATCCAAACATCAGATAACCAGCGTGGATGTTTGGGCTCGTCAGACCGCAAAGGGTCGTACAAGCACTTTATGTATCATTGTTTAGAATAGAGATGCCTGAGGCCATTCTACAGTGTATCACCATGCAACCATTGCAACAGTGCTCACTATGGATCTCTGTTACAATTTAAACCACTCGGCTAGCGTTGCATATACTGTATGCAAGGTTTCCTTTACTCCGCGCAAGTTGCAATACATGGTTTGATTTTTTTTTCTCTGCTGTTATCAACTTTTTGCGATTCGTGGCGTAAGTTCTATAAGCACACATATTTAGTTACAAATTGTCTCATACGCACGTTCCAAAAATAAGTCTATAACATGACTACTAATCGAGATAAGAACTATCCTATCTTAGAAAAATTTAAATCTATTGAGTAGGTATCAAGATTACCACATCGTGAAGTGGATTTTTTTTTATATAAACATTATTATTTGCAGTTGGTACCAAAATCTCTGTGAACATCATACAATCGTTCCACTTGCAACTTACCCAATATGGATTCGTAGGTAAGACTTAGCTAAGAATGAGCTGAAGAGAGGTAAATAATAGGCACAAGCCTAGTCCCTTATTATTTGGAGATGGTTAGAGTTCCTACGCTGCTCCATTGAGGATTGGCAGGTTACACATATCCCCATAATTTTCTGGATATATGCAGGTTTCCCAATGTTTAAGAATGAGCTGAAGAGAGGTAGATAATAGGCACAAGCCTAGTCCCTCATTATTTGGAGATGGTTAAACTTTCTACAGTGCTCCAATGCAGATTTGTAGGTTACACATATCCTCAGAATTCTCTAGAACTATACAGGTTTCTCCATATTTTCCTTCGCCGAAAAGTGGTTATAAATTGCAAATATCAATTAGACACATTAATACAAAAACTTATTGGTTGCAGTTTGGAGTTTGAACCCATTCCCCCCTATAAGGAGGTATATGGACCAAATGTAAGAGAGTCGTTTAAGGCTCTTACAGTTGGTAGATTTTGTTTGCAGAATCAAATTAACAAAAGATAACATAACCCACAGGTATACAGAATCGATGGGAACAAGTTAGGACTGTGATTGAGAAATATAATAGCAATAGCGGTTCGGTAAAAGGGACTAACACAAACACACAGGATTATAACAAGTACGATTATGAAAGCAATAATAATGAAGAGGATTGGGAGGATAGTTATGAATCGGAATCTCAAACAACGTACGAGGATCGTGAGAGCTATGAACAGGATTCAACAAATGAAAACGAAGAATATACAGAAAATGATAATAGCCAAAACTCAGGACAAGTGACAGACAAAGGATATACGGAGGAAGGAAAAGGAGAAACGCCAAGTAAAGGACAAGCTCATGCACCAGGAATAGGTAATCAACATGGCAATGGACAAGAACCAGGAAAAGGACATCAGCCAGGAACAGGTCATCAACCAGGAAAAGGAGAATGTAAAGGACCAAAAGAAGGCCATGAACCAAATAAAGGACGAAACCCAGCAAAAGGACACAAACCTGGTAAAGGACACGGACCAGTAAAAGGACAAGAACCTGAAAAAGGACATGGCCATGGCAAAGGAGGATGTAAAGGGCCACGAAAAGGCTCTGGACCAGGAAATAAACAAGAACAAGAAAAAGGACATGCGCCAGGCAATGGCCAAAAACCTGGAAATGTACAAGAACCAGGAAATGGACAAAAACCAGGAAAAGGACATCAACCAGGAACAGGTCATCAGCCAGGAACAGGTCATCAACCAGGAACAGGTCATCGGCCAGGAACAGGTCATCAACCAGGAACAGGAAATCAACCAGGTAATGGACATAAACCAGGAGCAGGTAATGAACCTGGCAATGGACATGAACCAGGAACAGATCATCATCCAGGAGATAGTCAAGAACCAGGAAAAGGACAAGAATCAGGAAATGGACATCAACCAGGAACAGGTCATCAGCCAGGAGATAGTCAAGAACCAGGAACAGGTCATCAGCCAGGAAAAGGACATCAACCAGGAACAGGTCATCAGCCAGGAACAGGTCATCAACCAGGAACAGGTCATCAGCCAGGAACAGGTCATCAACCAGGAACAGGAAATCAACCAGGTAATGGACATAAACCAGGAGCAGGTAATGAACCTGGCAATGGACATGATCCAGGAACAGATCATCATCCAGGAGATACTCAAGAACCAGGAAAAGGACAAGAATCAGGAAATGGACATCAACCAGGAACAGGTCATCAGCCAGGAGATAGTCAAGAACCAGGAGAAGGACAAGAACCAGGAGAAGGACAAGAACCAGGAAAAGGACATCAACCAGGAACAGGAAATCAACCAGGTAATGGACATAAACCAGGAGCAGGTAATGAACCTGGCAATGGACATGAACCAGGAACAGATCATCATCCAGGAGATAGTCAAGAACCAGGAAAAGGACAAAAATCAGGAAATGGACAAACCTCAGAAAAAGGACAAACACCAAGAAAAGGGCAAGGATCGAAACCAAGAAAATGCATTTGTGAAGGGGATAAGGGATGGGAACAAATAGAAAATGAGAAACAATCGGACGGTAGTGAGCAGGAATATGAAATGATTAACTATCAAAGCAATTCCGCTTCAACTTCAGATGAAACTGAAGATTCTAAGCACGTAAGTGTCAACAATCAAGGCAATGGTAGTAAGGAGCAATACCAATATGTCAAGGAATATGCCACTGCTGCTTCAAAGAAATCAGAAGAGAAGCAAACACAAGACTTGAAGAACGAAAGTGTCGACAATCAAGCCGATGGCCAGCAATATAAAACAAAATCAAGTGAACACAACGCCGCTACTAGTTTCGAAGCCTCAGAAAGCGAAAGCGAGTACACGCAACAAGCAAGCACTAGCAAAACATCGAACGGTGGTGAGCAGGAGTGGCAAACATCGCAAACTTCGCAAAGCGAATCCCATCATGAGGCAAGTTCTTCTTCACAAAACCAAAGATACGATTATAATAAAAATAGCAATACCGGCAACGAAGGTAACTCTTATGACCAATCTGAAATTAAGTCGTCTAATTTAAGTTCGTCTAGCTTTAGCTCCGTATCATCATTTTCGGAGATAGAAACCGCAAATTCTTACTATGATTAAAATATTCTTAAGAAGTCATTAAATTTATTTGTTATACGTTTGCTTTGACTGCACACTATCCTTTTCCTTCAACTCTTAATAAATTTTGTTTTATTTCTATTGTGTTTTATTTATTTCTAAACTGATATTGAATTGAACCAGGTGATATTGTATTTATAAGCGTTAGGTGATCCATTATTAACTAAACACCAATTAGGGTTGACATCTTTTAATGCATTCCGTTAAATCACTCTATTGATATCACTCAATATAAGAATAACATTGATGGCAGGAGAACAAGTACACGAGGCCGTAGTCTTAGCACAAGGAGAGGATCCAGCTATTTACTCTATTGTATTTTCCCCCGTTCGAATTTCGATTGTCAATATCGCTAGCTGTCTGTCAAATCCTCTGCCTGACGTACATGTTGTTTACAAGGAGGTCGTAACGACCACCGCCGTACATTTATTACCAGCTACTTAGTAACTAATATTATAAATGCAAAATCTATCTGTTTGGGCCAATATTGGAGGAATTTGAAACAACTAGGTTTATAAAAGCAGTAATCCATTAGTAAACTCGATCGCCATTCACGCTGGATGGATACACACTGTTACAATTATTGCGAGTCACATCCGTCCGTCAGAAGTAATGGCAGGCCGCTTGCACAAAACAATTTGTTACAACACTTTTCATATACAATCTGCTTCAAATAATAGGGTCACTAATTTAAACAAAGATTGTCACCGTCAATGGGACATTTGTGCGTTGCTAGGCCCTCTTGATATTCCGGGCTCACGAATGCACGGTTGCATAAACTGACCTTCTATTCACTTGTACCCATAGATAATACCCTATAATGTAAGACTTGTACCCTATACGCTTTTCAGTAGGTTGCCACAGAGCCAATCTATTGCCGAGATTCAAGGGAATATTGGATGCTTGGATTGACGGACTATCATTGGATCTATTTATCTATCTATCTAATTTCGGGGACGCCTGTCGGTGCAGGGCGGGTGGTCAGCTCCTATTCCGGACTATTCCACCCATTTCCCCATGTTGGGGCAAGGGTTTCACTGCTGTCCCGACAGTGTCACCTGCTCTAATCTACCCGTGGCTTTTACGAACCTGATAATATCCCTGAAGGAGATATTTGTCAGATCCTCAACTTCAATTTCATCCTTACCTAGTATCTCCCATCTTACCAGCGAGTACATAGGGCACTCAGCCATAAGGTGAAGACTCGTTTCTTCCTCTCCACACTCTGGGCACGCAGCATCTTCTTTTATTCACATTATTGACAGGTGTCTGTTTAACAGGCAGTGCCCAGTTGTAATGCCTGTTACAATTGCTACATTTTCCCTGCTCTGAGACATCAGCTGTTTAGACTTCCTTGTATCAAACGATTTAAGAAACAGCTTTGCTTGTCTGAGCATTGTGTTTCTCCATCTTTTGTTCGATTCTGTTTCTAATCTTTTTTCTATCACACACTTTATTATCTTATGTGAAATTGGGAAGAAGGGTTCTGGTCCTACGAATGTTTGACTGGCTCCCTTTCTTGCCAATTCGTCAGCTTGTTCGTTCCCTGCATGGCCACGATGCCCTGGAATCCATGCAATCGTTACTTCCCCCTTTTCAGCTAATTCGTTTAGTACACGTTTACATTCCTTCACGATAGCTGAGGTTATTTCTATGCGGTCAAGTGCTTTTAAAGCTGCTTGACTGTCGCTATATAACACTATAATAAATAAATAAAAAAAAAAAAAAAAATAAAAAAAAAAAAATAAAAAAAAAAATAAAAAAAAAATAAAAATCCTTTTATTTCTTGCTAAATGTACAAATATGAAAATAATTAAAAAAATATATAAAGAAAGTTACATGAGATGACCAATGTTGTCTGTCTTGTGCTGCTCGCATCCAGTCAGTACCTGCCACTTTTATCACATCGTCAGCCCAGCGCGTGTATGGTCTGCCCCTTTTTCTACGGCCAGACGGTCCTAACCACTGCGTAGTTATTTTGGTCCAGCGATTGTCAGTGAGTCTGGCTACATGTCCAGCCCATCGCCATTTTAACTTTAGTGAGTGGCTAAGAGCGTCGATGACTTTGGTAGTCTGTCTTATGTCAGCACTTCGGATTTTATTAATTTTCTTAATCTTAAGAATGCTTCTTTCCATACTTCTTTGGCAGGTTATGATCTTATTTTTTATTTTCCTAGTATACTTCCAGGTTTGGCAGGCGTATGTTAGTGAGGGAAGTAGGCAGGTGTTCATGACTCTACTTTTCAGCTTTATGGACATCTCGCTTTTTAAGATTTCTTTGAGGCTCCAGAACTTCTTCCATGTGATATTGACTCTTCTCTCAACTTCCAGTTCGTTGTTGACATGGTTAAAAGAAATTTGTTTTCCCAGATAAATGTATGTGTCAACGTAGGTTAATGGTACATTTTCAAGATATATGGGTATTTTAGTATGATTTGTCATGACGTTAGTTTTATTCAGATTAATTTCCAGACCTACTTTGCGACTTTCTTCGTGCAGCGAGTTCATCATCAGTTGCAGTTGGCTTGAGTTCTCTGATAACAAAACTATATCGTCAGCAAATCTGAGGTGACTCAAGTAATATCCGCCTATGTTTATGCCGACTTTCTCCCAGTTTAATTTATGGAAGATTGATTCTAGCACTGCTATAAAGATTGTTGGTGAGACCGGATCTCCCTGTCTGACGCCTCTTTTTATTTGTATGAGTGGTCCAATAGTCTCCAACTTCACTCTGCTAGTACAATTGTCGTAGATGTATTTCATTACTTTTATATAGTCCAATGGTACTTCTTGAGACAGTAGAGCTTTCCAAATGGATGAATGAAGTAGTGTGTCAAAGGCTTTTTGGTAATCAATGAAGACAAAGTATAGTGGTCTATTGAACTCTTGGAATTTTTCTATAATTATATCTAGGGAGTGTATATGGTCGACTGTGGAAAAACCTCGTCTGAAGCCCGCCTGTTCTATAGGTTGGAACTTATCTGTACTTTCTTTAATTTTTTTCTCTATTATTGAGGAAAAAAGTTTGTATAAAGAAGGTAGCAGGCTTATCGGTCTATAGTTACTAATGTTGTTTGGGTCTCCTTTTTTGTATAGCAAAATTATTTCCGACTCTGACCATTGACGGGGAGTGTTTTTGCAGTGCAGTATCATGTTGAACAGTTGTGTTAGTGGCTTAGATAGGTACATGAATCCTGCTTTTATAGCTTCATTAATTATCCTATCGGACCCCGGGCTTTTATCTGTTTTCAGTGCTTTGATTCCTTTGACCACTTCGTCTTCCTCAATGGTTGCTTTCATTTCTTTTGAGTTACTATTCGGTAGTTGGTATGATAGTAAATTTGGCGAGCTATAAAGGGTTTTATAGAAATCTGTTGCTATTTGAAGTATTTCAGTTCTGTTCTGTGTATTCGTAGTTTTACTTTTCAGTTCTTCGATCCATGATTTGTGAGTTCTCAATTTCTTATACGCTTTCTTGGTACTCCCTGTGGCATGAAGATATTTTTCAAAGGTTTGTGCGCGATGTGCTTTATAGTCTTGTTTAATTCGTTTACTTATAAGCTTGTAGAGTGCTTTTAGTTCGTTTTTTATAGCCCTTGATTTTGGTTTTTTCCTATGTAGTTCTTGTCTTCTGCTGATGAGTGCCTTTGTGCGTGCTGTCATTATTTGGGTTTTCTCTGTGTTCATTTTAGATGATAGATCGTATGCTTTTTTTAGACAGGTGTCAATTGCATTTGTTATTTTATCATAGCAGATCTGAACGGAGTCACTGTCGTTCCCATGGATGAGCAGATTTGCTGAGCAGGTATTTAGGGATTCAGTGTAGATTTGTATTTCTTCTTGGCTCTTTAACTGGGATTTAGGATGATAACCAAATTTGGAGCGACTTTTTGATCTTGAAAGTATATTGAAAGCTGCTCTTACAGGTCTGTGGTCAGAAGGATAGGTGATGTTTAAAACTTGTATATTGTCTATGTTCCTCGGTAGGTTTGTTAGGATGTAGTCTATTTCGTTTCTTGTTTTACCATCCGGTGATTTCCAAGTCCATCTCTGTTTATTATTTTTTTTGAAAAAAGTGTTCATGATGGCTAGATTGTACTCGTGCGCGAAATCAATCAGTCTATTTCCTCTACAGTTTCGATTACCATACCCATATTTTCCAGTGATGATTTCGCTTGGATTGGGTAGGCCAATTTTTGCGTTAAAGTCGCCCATGACTATTATATTATTTCCTGCGAGTCGTATGGCTTTATCAACAGTCTTTTAGAAAAGCTCTAGTTCCTCGTCTTCAGAGGCCTCTGTTGGGGCGTAAGCTTGAATAATGCCTAGTTCTGTATCGTTGATATGTACCTTTAGCAGCGCTACTCTTTCTGACAGTCCCTTAAAGCTTTTTATGTATTTTTTCAGGTATTTTTTGATAATGAATCCTACTCCGTATAATCCTGGCGTTTCTCCTATGTGGTAGAAAATGAACTCGTCATGTTCCTCTATCTTGTTGCCAAGTTTTCTGACTTCTGAGAGACCGATAATATCGTATTTTACGTTTTTTAAAGAATCTGTTAGTTCCAGGAAGCGTGAATATGTTGACAGAGTTTTAACATTGTAAGTCGCTATATATAGGATGTTATGACGATTGTTTTTAGTATTGTTTGGAAAAACTGTTAAATTTTTCTCTGGAGGGTTTTGGTCATAATCTTCCACGGTGACCAGCCGGCTGGGAAGATATGGTTTATTATTTGATTTTGTTTGTATTGCGTGGTCCGTGAGAGAGGGAGGTAATTGCTATTGTTTATTTGGTAAGTTTTTCTGGTTGTGAGTGTTTTGATTTTTAGTTGTCAAGAAACTAAGTATTCCAGGTTTGCTAACATCATCTGACAAACTCGTTGTTCTTTGTAATCCCGTTTGAGTTTTGTTCTTTTTATAGGTTTGTGTCTTTGGTTCCGATTGCGTAGGGTCATTGTAGTTTGGTGATATTGGCAGGGTTCTTTTCTTATTGTCTTGTGTATCAATTTTTTTGCCGTGTATAATCAATTTATCATACTTGATAGTGGCGGAGTTCCCCTTCTCTTTTTCGATTTTTACTTGTTCTTGCAATTTTCTTCGTATTTCCAGAATGTGCTGTGGAAAGTCTTCTTTTATGTAATAAGTCGTATCATTGAGCACTGACCTTTTTTTAAAGATTTCTATTTTCGTACCCAAAGAAGTGAACGTTACAGCGATCGGCCGGGGACGCTCTCCTTTCTTCCCTATTCTTCGAGTTTCTTGAATGTCTCTGCGATCTAACTCTATAGAGAAATACTTATTTATAAAATTTATTACGTTTTTTTCTAAGTTCGCGAAAGATGTTTCAGTTTCCGTTAGACCAAAAATTACGATGTTCCTCTGTTTTGATTGTTTTTCTAGAATTAACAACCTTTTTTCTTGGTTTTCCAGCTTCGCTTTGAGATTGTCGTATTTAATATCTAATGCATTAAACTTTTCTTCTAATGTGTTGTTTATATTTTGCGTGACTTGTTCCGTCACTTTATCGGCTGAGTGTACAATTGTTATTTTTTGTTCGTTCAGCTCATTTTGTATTTTTCTGAGCATATTCATCACTTCTTCCATGATTTTGGGTTATATTTTTACGATTATAAAAAATTTAGATTATTTTAGTAAGGTTTTGGTACTAGTAACGCCCTCTGTCGGCCTGATTAGGTACTAGCAAACAAAACAACTTTGTTGTGCATCAGTCTTAGCAGATTTGAGAATTTAATTCTAGATGGCGCTGCTATATCGACCAAAACTGCAAAATCATGTACAATGTTATTGATTTTTATCTTTTTGTAATTTTTTGCACTTGAATTGCGAGTACTATAGTTTTTTCACTTCGTGCATTTATTTGTAGACCACTGTTAGAAGTTATTGCAGGAAATGTCACTAATAATCCAGTTTTGAGGCCTTATTTAATCCACTATATTGCACTATAATATTTAGTTATTTGCTGTTTTTGCACTTTGTCCACAATGTATTTGGATAGTCCTTTGATTATGAATACACTGAGCCAATTTATAATATTCAAAAACACTTGTTTGTATTTTATGTTTACTTTTAATACGGAGCCAATGTTTATCGTGTCGCAATAGCGCCTACCCTCCCCTCATATATAACTATATTATGTTCTAATGCTATTTGTGTTTCTTTAAGTTTCCTGGCACAATCCATGATAGCCATCATTTCGGCCTGGAAGAAACTTGTATATTTACCCAGATTTAGGACCTGGTGTAAATCTGACGAGGTGCTGTAGATAATGCCAGCTCCTGCCAGCTTCGTGGATTCTCGTCTTAAACCGTCCGTGTAGCAGATGGTCTGACTCATCTCACTATATTCCACTTTCCAATCTTCTTTTACTCCTATATGTATCCTATGTTTTTTGTCGAAGATTTTCTGTCTCTTGATCAGGTCACTTCTCCTGACTACCATAGACAGATTTTCTCCGTAAATCTTTTCTATATCTGTATGACCTTTATCTGTAAAGTTTCCTTTCCATCGTTGAAACACTTTCATCTTATACCATTGTTCTATAGCTTTTCTTTTAGCTGCTAGGTCCAGAGGATAAAGTCCCACCAGACTTCTAGTGCAGCAGATGGGGTTGTTCGCACTGCACCTGTGATCCTGTGTTGCTTGATTAGTGTTGCTATCCTCTGTATCTTCGTTAAGTCCTTGCTATTGACTCCGATGTTGGCTCTGTGCCACCAAACCGAAGCGCCGTACAGTAATCTGGGTAATATGATAGCCGTATATATCCTCTTGATAATTTTTGGCTTCATACCCCAGGTTCTGCCCACCGCTCTTCTACATTGCATGAGTGCAATTTTTGCTTTGTTACATTGATCTTTGATATGACTTCTAAACATTAGGGTTTTATCTAGCGTTATACCTAAGTATTTTATTTCCTTTATCAACTGTATCTCTACTCCCTTTATACTGAGAGGATTAAAGTTGGCTATTTTCGACTCCGTACTTTAGGTTTCGTACTTTAGGACTCCGTCGTCTGAGTATGCTTGCATGTATGTCTTCCTATCATTAATCTTCCTAACTAATGGATCTAGTAGGAGACACCATAAAAGAGGAGAGAGACACCCTCCCTGAGGAAATCCTCTCGTTGATTTTATTGTGTGTGTAACTCCACTTAGCTCCGCCACGATTGAACGATGCTCTAGCATGTTCATTATCCAGCGTCCCACTTCATTTGTTATTCCTTCCCTACAAATTGAGTTTCTTATAGCATTGCGATTTGCTTTGTCAAAAGCACCCTCTACATCAAAGAAGCAACCTAATGCTATTTCTTTATTACATAAGGTTCTTTCTATTCTTACCACTAAGTTATGGAGAGCTGTTTCTGTTGATTTGCCCCCCATATATGCATGTTGGTTTTCATGCAGTGGAAGATTGCTTTGTTCTAGGTTAGTTCTTATATGTCCCTCTATAACTTTTTCTAGTGTTTTTAGAATGAACGAGGACAAATTTATACACCGAAATAACTTCGGTTCCTGATAGGTTTTCTTTCCAGGTTTTGGAATGAACACCGCTTTTACTTTTCTCCAGCTCGTCGGGACATAGCCCCACGCCAAACTCGCATTAAAAAGTGCTAACATGTTTCCTTCAATATATTCATATGCTACCTGTAGCATTTTAGGGAGTATTTCATCTGGACCAGCTGCTTTGTATGGTGCAAATGACATAATACTCCAACTAATCTGCTCTACTGTTATGATATTTCCCGGGTCTGACCAGTAGTAATCGGTACTTGGTGATATCATTTCTTCTTTAATTTCTTTACATTCTGTAAAATGTGCTTCTGCCATTTTGGTTAGTATTATTTTGGGATCCGTAACTAGTGTTTCCTCCACTTTAATACTACCCAGTCTGCATGTTCTGTCCTTTGCCAGTATACGCATAAGGCGTGCTGCTTCAGGGTATTCTGTGTCCCCGTTACAATACACCTGCCAGCCGTTTCTCTCTGACCTACACTTCCTGCACCTTTTGGACTCTTTCCTGCACCTTTTTCGGAATTCCGTCCTATACTTTCTATATTCTGCCCAGCTCAATTCATTCCCTTTCTTAAGGGCAATTCTTTGAGATTTGCGTATTTTCTTCCTGAGTTTTTTCAGTTCGTTGTTCCACCATGGTTGGCCCGTACCTTGTGTAACCTCACGTAGTGGACAGAACTGACAAAGGCATCTTTTAATGCTGTGCTTAGTTCCAATGCGCCTTCTTCTAACTCCTTTATCATGTTGTAGGAAGTGTATTTGGATCTCCATTGGCTCATTAAGGACCCAAAGTTGTCCCAGTTAGTCTTCTTAACATTTCTAATGCGCAATTTGCCAATTTTGCTGTTTATATGGAAGGTGATTCTGCGATGATCTGATAACGAGTCCTGGGGTAAGTGTTGATTATTTCTCGCGTCCATGTTACGTTTTGCAGGTGAGAAGGATATTTTGGGGGGAAGGAGTGGATTTGAAGGGATTAGGGGGTGGAGGAAGGGGATAGCGGACGTGCGATATTACGTGGGCAACGCCACCGCCAGATCATACTTGCTATTGCAGCCTGAGGAATAGAAAAGTGTGAGCTCATATGTGACTGCAAAATTGCCCAGGGTGCACGGCGTGGACATGTATGATTCGACTTATGACAGTGCCCTGTAGCTCAGCTCACATACCTGGGCGTGGCAACGGTCATCTACACCCCTGGATTGATTGATTGATTGTGATGATGGTGTGTCTTGTCGAGCCAAAATAGATTGTGCCGTGGCCACAAATCTATCGTGCTTTATGAATTACAACCAATTTACAAAAAAAAATCAAACATCTTATTCATGAATTTGTTGGAGAACACGGCATGACAATCTGTTAAGTACTTACTAAATAAATTGCAAGCAGATAAATAAACCGACTGACAGCCGAGGGATTTTATCTTATTGTGTAAAATTAAGTTATTATGTTGTGTACACAAAGGTGAGGTTAGGTTATTCCAACGTTTGATTGAAACTTATTAGGAAGCACTGATTTAATACAACTTTAGATTAGATTATCAGGAAGTCCAAAATTGCGATGTCCTGGAGTAGTGGTTGAGTGGTGGTAACTTGGGAACGTCGCTTCAATCTCTATATTTGTTGAGGACTTTGTTATCTGAAACAAGTCAAAAAAGTTTTAACTAAATTTCATGTCCCTATTATTAGCCGTTGAACAGTTCCCTCGTCTGGAGCCAATCCTGTCATCAGGTCATGCATATCATAAACATTATCATCAGGACAGGACCAGTATGTATTTCATCTCAATCGGACACAGGGAATTGGGGCAAATTTACATTGCCGGATTCCACCTTTAGATACATACATTGCAAGTTAAATAAAAGCTTTTAAAACATATATAAAGAGTTGCCTAAGTTTGTCCGAACTAGGCCACAGGTATCACTAGAAAAAGTCGCCCTATCCGAAAAACAAAGTCACTTGTCTCATGTATAGGAAATGTGACTTTATTTTTCGGATCAGGCGAAGTGTATGTAGGTGTGAACTTTCTAAGGTGTGCCAACGTAGAATAGAAAAGAACGTAATAAGTAGTAATGACTTAATGTAACTAGTATTATATAGAAAAGAGCAACCGCTGAGTTTATTACTGGCTCTTCTCACTGGGATATCACACAATGTAAGCCAGATATTTCAGATTAATTTGCGCCTTGCAAAAGTACGCAAGTCGTTTATGGGTATAGGATTCTATAATAAAATTCCGCAATCTATTTTAGCCTTTCCATTACAGCAGTTTAAAAACACTGTTAAAATGAGGCTGATACAGGAAACCTAATGTTGAGGATTACATAGATGATAAGAATGCGTGGACATATGAGTAGCTACTCTAAAACCATGTATAATATACAATCAAATGTAACTAGTTAAGTATTATTTTGTAAAGAGCAACCGCCGTTCTTTTTGCTGGCTCTTCTCGGTAGGAACAGCTTTCCGAACCAGCAGTAGAGTTGACGATTCAAAAGCACTTGTTTACAAGTTTATTTGAATCTGAACGAGAATGATCACCTCGTGGTGATGATGATTGGGTGTGGTTTTGTCCGCCTGCTCACCACCGTAAGGCAAAAGCGTTGAAACCGACAGCATGTTGTCTGGCGTCAGAAATTCAATCACCGCATGAATCATCCGCCTGTAAGTGAAAGTTTGAGGTTAGTAAGTAAGTAGCGGCCTGTTACTTTCCCACTGCTGAGAATAGGCCTCTTCTCTCCGTTTTGGGAGAAGAGTTAGGAGCTTAGACCTACCACGCTGCTACAATGATTGGTAGGTTACACATATCTCCAGAATTATATAGAGACTAGCGGCCTGCCCCTGCTTCGCACGGGTATAAAATATATATCCCATGTCAGTCAGTGTAAAGTCGAAGTGTTATAGGGCGAAGCGCGGCGTGCTCACGGCATTTTAAATCAAGCAATATCTCCGAAAATGTTCACTTAAATTACATGCTGTAAACGGCCATATTGATCTATATTAAATAAGATACAAGATAGTAATGACTTTATGTAACTAGTTATAAGTATTATGTTTAAAAGAGCAACCGCCGAGTTTCTTGCTGACTCTTATCGGTAGGAACAGCTTTCCGAACCAGCGGTAGAGTTGACGATTCAACAGTACTTGTTTACAAGTTTATTTGAATAAAGACAATTTTGAATTTGAATCCGCTAGCATCGAATTTCTTATTATGCCTAAGTAACTGAGTAACTTATTTCAAAAAGAACGGAGGAGGCCTGTGCCCAGCAGTGGGATAACTTCACTTACCCCACGTATTCAAACGCTATTTCCTTGATCCTGTTTCTTTCATTCAAAGTTAATGAGCTTCGGAAATTTCTATAACTGTCCAACATATTCACGGGTAATTTTTTAGAACCAGCGCGAGGTATTTTGGCTCTATCGAAGAACTTTCTGGAAGATAATCCTATATATTTAGGCTTTTAAAAGTAATAAAACAAAATGGATAGAATTTGTATTACCTAATGCTGCTAAAACAGCAAATAGACTTTTTATAAATAATGTTTCACTAAAAACAGATAATGCAACTGTATTTTTGGGAATGACTTTGGATACAAAACTCCAATGGAGCACACACATAACAACTCTTGCAGGGAAACTCAGTTCATCGGCCTATGCCGTTCGAAAGATTAGACAATTTACTGACGTCGAAACGGCAAAACTTGTTTATTTTGCTTACTTCCATAGTGTTATGTCCTATGGAATATTGCTATGGGGTAAATGCGCGGATAATGAAAAAATCTTTGTATTACAAAAAAGAGCCGTGGCATATACAATTTAAGTCCGCGGGATTCCCTGCGAGAGAAGTTTAAGGAAATAGGTATTCTTACATTTGCCTCACAGTATATTTTAAGTAATTTAATTTTTGTATATAATAATATAAAGAATTATAAAACAATAGGCGATGTATATAATAGACAAAGTAGGAACCGACATAAGCTTGCGGCCCCTGCTTTGCGCCTTGAAAAAGTACGTAAGTCGTTTGTGGGTTTGGGTATAAGATTCTATAATAAAATTCCACAATCAATTTTAACTTTGCCATTACAGCAGTTTAAAAACACTATTAAGGAGAGGCTGATACAGAAAGCCTACTATACTGTTGAGGATTATTTAGACGATAAAAATGCGTGGATATAAATATTGTTCGACCCTGTACAAGATAGAAACATTAAATGTAACTAGCATTAAGAATTGTATTTTTAAAAAGAGCAACCGCCGAGTTTCTTGCTGGCTCTTCTCGGTAGGAACAGCTTTCCGAACCAGCAGTAGAGTTGACGATTCAAAAGCACTTGTTTACAAGTTTATTTGAATAAAGAATATTTTGAATTTGAATTTGAATTTGAATAAAATTATTTTGCTATAATCCGCGATGAAGTAAAGTAGAAAATATATATAACTAGCGGCCTGCCCCTGCTTCGCAAGGGTATAAAATATATATCCCATGTCAGTCAGTGTAAAAAAATGATTAAAATTGATCCAGTTGTTTTGATTTATTCATAACTGTCCGTGGCCGTAGCGTTAAATTTGTAGAAAAACAATTTCCTTTCCCTATACTAAGAAGATTTCCTGCTATCTTTGGAATATCTAAATTCATATAGTACATTATTGCTTATTGACTTTTATATTTTCCCTATGTATTTTATTTTTACAATTAATTACAGAATGTCTTTAAACAAACTCTTGAAAGAGCGACATCGCTGCTAAAGTCAAAGTGTTATAGGGCGAAGCGTGACCTCCTCACGGCATTTTAAAACTGTAATATCTCCGAAAATGTTCACTTAAATTACATGCTGTAAACGGCCATATTGATCTATATTAAATCAACTATTTATTTAAGGTACATAATTGGATAAGGATTAATGCTGTATTGTATAAGAATTGCTTCAAAAATAAGGCATTATTTTTCGTAAAAAGTAAACGACAAAAAATGCTTTAGTGGGTTATTCATAAGCGATAGACATATACCATCGCGGACTTTTCTGTAGACCTTTTCAAGATGTACAAATACTTAGTACATTATTTTGATAAATCTCGTAGGGATTAGCCTGCGTTTGCAATGTAAGCGTAAAAAAAGGTAATTATTTACAGAAACCTCAAAAATTACAGTATTTCTCTACTCCGTATTGAATGTTATTATACGTATAAACCTTCCTCTGGAATCACTCTATCTATTTAAAAAAACCGCATCAAAATCTGTTGCGTAGTTTTAAAGTTTTATTCATACATAGGGAAATATGGACTTTGTTTTTGTAGCGATTGTTATTTTCCTCGCTAGAGAGCTCCGATCATAAATGCGTCCGATCGCTGCTAAATTCAAATGGTCAAAGGGCGAACCGCGTTATTATTTTTCGAATTTGACTAATGCTGTTAGCCCTAATGGCTTTGACAGCGTCACCGATAAGACGGGCGCGCGCGGAAGCATCGCCGAGAGGCGAACCGCGACCTCCGACGCGCTATTTATAGGCTCGCGGCGCGGCCCCTGCATTTTAAATCTGTAATATCTTCGAAACTGTTTATTTAAATTACACGCTGTAAAGGGTCATATTGATCAATATTAAATAAACAATATATTTAAGGTTCTTAATTGGATAAGGATTAATGCTGTATTGTATAAAAATTGCTTTGAACATAAGGCATCATATTTCGTAAAAAGTAAATGACAAAAACTGCTATTGTGGGTTATCCATAACAGATAGACATATACTATCACGAACTTTTCTGTAGACCTTTTCATGGTGTACAAATACTTAGTACATCATTTTGATAAATCTCGTAGGGTTTAGCCTGCGTTTGCAATGTAAGCGGAAAAAAATGTAATTATTTACGACATTACATTAGAAACCTCAAAAATTACAGTATTTCTCTACTCCATATTGAATGTTATTAGACATGTAAACCTTCCTCTAAAATCACTCTATCTATTAAAAAAAAACCGCATCAAAATCTGTTGCATAGTTTTAAAGATTGAAGCATACATAGGGATATATGGACATAGGGACAGACAGAGAATGCGACTTTGTTTTATACTATATAGTGATATTATTTATTTTTATAATTGATTAGACAATGTCTTTACATACAACATTCATAGCTTTCTTATCATTAGACAATATAAACTTGAAAGGAGGACATTTAGTTGCGCCTCCGGTCGCTGCTAAATTCGAAGTGCTTATAGGTCTAAGCGCGGCCTCCTCGCGGGATTTTAAATCTGTAATATCTCCGAAAATGTTCACTTAAATTACATGCTGTAAACGGCAATATTGATCTATATTAAATCAACAATTTATTTAAGGTACTCAATTGGATAAGGATTAATGCTGTATTGTATTAAAATTGCTTTGAACATAAGGCATCATTTTTCGTAAAAAGTAAATGAAAAAAACTGCTATTGTGGGTTATCCATAAGAGATAGATATATACCATCGCGGACTTTTCTGTAGACGTTTTTAAGGTGTACAAATACTTAGTACATCATTTTGATAAATCTCGTAGGGTTTAGCCTGCGTTTGCAATGTAAGCGGAAAAAAATGTAATTATTTACGTAAACCTCAAAAATTACTTTATTTCTCTACTTCGTATTGAATGTTATTATACGTACAAACCTTCCTCTGGAATCACTCTATCTATTAAAAAAAACCGCATCAAAATCGGTAGCGTAGTTTTAAAGTTTTATGCGTACATACGGAAATATGGACTTTGTTTTATAATATGTAGTGATGCTAAATGTAGAGTGGACAATCGGTTATCATACCTGATACATGCAGGATTCGTAATTGCCGTGTGGTATCGGGCTGAATAGAATAGTACCAACCTCATTTCTTACCGAGGTGTCGTAAAAGACGACTAAGGTAAGTTGACCCGCCGTGTGGTATCCGGCTGAGTAGAATAGACCAACCTCATTTCTTATCGAGGTGTCGTAAAAGGCGACTAAGGTAAGTCGAGCCGCCGTGTGCTATCCGGCTGAGTAGAATAGACCAACCTCATTTCTTACCGAGGTGTCGTAAAGTACGACTGTGGTAAGTTGACGTCAGACAGTTTACTTGAATAAATAATATTTTGTATTTGAGTTTATTATTTTCGTATTACGGTACTCCGTATATAACCGCTTAATTAAAAGCGTTTACCCAACTTGCTTAGTATGTGAAGGTGGAATCTTGCAAGTTAAATTCAAATTCAAAATTCAAAATATTCTTTATTCAAATAAACTTGTAAACAAGTGCCTTTGAATCGTCAACTCTACTGCTGGTTCGGAAAGCTGTTCTTACCGAGAAGAGCCAGCAAGAAACTCGGCGGTTGCTCTTTTTAAAAAATACAATTCTTAATGCTAGTTACATTTAATGTTTCTATCTTGTACAGGGTCGAACAATATTTATATCCACGCATTTTTATCGTCTAAATAATCCTCAACAGTATAGTAGGCTTTCTGTATCAGTCTCTCCTTAATAGTGTTTTGAAACTGCTGTAATGGCAAAGTTAAAATTGATTGTGAAAAGACCCACTTCCCGGTGTCCGATTGAGATTAAATACATACTGGTCTAGTCCTGATGACGATGCATGTTTATGATAAGCAAATAGCACATAAATGTCTCTAAAAAGTGAAAATTAATAAATAAATAAAATCGCGGCCATTTTGAAATAGGTATTTGCTATCCAGCAGATAAACAAAATAACAGCACCATGGTATACCTGTTCACTTATTAGGGACTTTAGGTGTTGAATAAGCCTATTAGCCTATCATTAATGTAACATACTGTTCCAGTCCCGATGACAATGTTTATGATAAGCATGACCTGATGACAGGATTGGCTCCAGACGAGGGGACTCAACGGTTAACAGTAGGGACATTAAATTTTGTTAAAAGCTTTTTTAACCATCGAGTTGTGCCTGTATCTCGTTCAAATTCAAATTCAAATTCATAATATTCGTTATTCAAATAAACTTGTAAACAAGTGCTTTTGAATCGTCAACTCTACTGCTGGTTCGGAAAGCTGTTCCTACCGAGAAGAGCCAGCAAGAAACTCGGCGGTTGCTCTTTTAAAAATATAATTCTTAATACTATTTACATTATGTCGTTACTGTCTTGTACAGGTTCAAAGAGAGCTATATCAACACATTCTTATCTTCTAAATAATCTTCAACAGTATAGTAGGCTTTCTGTATCAGCCTCTTTTTAACAGTGTTTTTAAACTGATGTAATGGAAAAGCTGAAATTGATTGCGGGATTTTATTATAGAATCTTATACCAAAACCCACAAACGAGTTACGCACTTTTGCAAGGCGCAAAGCAGGAGCCGCAAGCTTATGTCGGTTCCTGCTTTGTCTATTGTATATGTTGTTCATTATATATATATCCTCCTGCCCTTATTCCACTCTAAGTGGGGTCGGCACAACATGTTATAAAAATGCTGTAACATGATTTGGCTGCGTTTTTACGACCGGCCGCCTGCCTGACGTCAACTTACCTAAGTCGTATTTTACGACACCTCGGTAAGAAATGAGGTTGGTCTATTCTACTGAGCCGAATATCACACGGCGGGTCGACTTACCTTAGTCGCCTTTTACGACACCTTGGTAAGAAATGAGGTTGGTCTATTCTACTCAGCCGAATACCAAACGGTGGGTAAATTTACCTTAGTCGCCTTTTACGACACCTCGGTAAGAAATGAGGGTGGTCTATTCTACTCAGTCGGATACCACACGGCGGGTCGACTTACCTTAGTCGCCTTTTACGACACCTCTGTAAGAAATGAGGCTGATACTATTCTACTTAGCCGGTAACCGGTTCATTATGAAAGTTAAATACTTACGCCAGTCTTGGGTTTTCGTTCACTCGCAGGTTACTAATATTTGTTTGATTGCTAAACTCTTGTGTTACTCTCTCCGCTAGTTTAAGATCATAGACGTATATTGTTCTGTCTTTAGTTGCTGCTATGCTTTTCTCCAGGTTTTCCAACTAGATTTTGTTTATTAAACATTTATATAAATAACAAACATGTCAAATCAGTGTCAGAACAGTTTTAATTAAATTAAATTTAGAAAGAAAGAACGAAAGAAAGAAAAATATTTATTCAAATACTGTATAAAATATAGATGAGAACATACACGTACACATATAACCCAATACAAATACATAACAAAAATCCTTAATCTAAATTTTATACAGCCTTGGAAAAGGCTACACAGCTCGGCATAAACCGAATGTCATTAGCAATAACAATTTAACAGTTTTTTTTTGTAATTTATAGAACATTGGCTTCTCCCGGGTATAAAATATATATCCCATGTCAGTCAGTGTAAAAAAAATGATTAAAATCGATCCAGTAGTTTTGATTTATTCATTACTGCCCGTGGCCTCACGCGTTAAATTTGGAGAAAAACAATTTCCTTTCCCTATACCAAGAAGATTTCCTGCTATCTTTGGAATATCTAAATTTATATAGTACATTTTTACTTATTTACTTTTAAATTTTCCCTATGTATTTTATTTTTACAATTAATTACAGAATGTCTTTAAACAAACTCATGAAAGAGCGACATCGCTGCTAGAGTCGAAGTGTTATAGGGCGAAGCGCGGCGTCCTCACGGTATTTTAAATTTGTAATATCTCCGAAAATGTTCACTGAAATTACATGCTGTAAACGGCCATATTGATCTATTTAAATCAACTATTTGTTTAAGGTACTTAATTGGATAAGGATTAATGCTGTATTGTATAAAAATTGCTTCAAAAATATCGCATTATTTTTCGTAAAAAGTAAATGACAAAAAATGCTATAGTGGGTTATCCATAAGAGATAGACATATACCATCGCGGACTTTTCTGTAGACCTTTTCAATGTGTATAAATACTTAGTACATTATTTTGATAAATCTCGTAGGGTTTAGCCTGCGTTTGCAATGTAAGCGGAAAAAAATGTAATTATTTACAGAAACCTCAAAAATTACAGTATTTCTCTACTCCGTATTGAATGATATTATACGTACAAACCTTCCTCTGGAATCACTCTATCTATTAAAAAAAACCGCATCAAAATCTGTTGCGTAGTTTTAAAGTTTTATGCGTACATAGGGATATAGGGACTTTGTTTTATAATATGTGATATAACCGATAATTTGGTGCTTGTGTGTATAAATTATTATAAAAAGCGACGATATTTCTCCTTTATTCTTATTCAATAATAAAAAGCAATTTTCCCTAAGTCAACTCATTTACTCCTTCGCAAGAACTCAATGAATGACACATAAAAATATGACAGCAACAATGCTTTTTCATATTAATGTCCAACTCTATGAAGGAGGTTGTATTAAAAACATGTTGTAACACTATATTACGGAACAATTTAATTTGTGATTCCAGGAATATAGGTGGATTAAGTTTTTTGTGGTTATACTCCGGCCGGAGCGGCGTGGACGCCATAACTTAAGAAGGAGCCTCTAAGTCAAAGTTCAGTACTCCTTGATTATTCGGGGTGGAGAAATTGCCGGTCTGCCTATCCTACCTTTGCTCACCAACTGCAGCTATCGAAGGCACGCAGTAAGCAAAAATAATAGGGCAGATGGGGCTTGATCCTAGGTATTTTCACCTCTCTAGACCCGTTCCCCAAATGAACCACAATGACTTTAAGTTTGACAGCGAAAAAATCTGATGGTATTCAACGTAATTTTCTACGTACTTAATTTTCAACTTGTAGAGCCTAAAAACAGCGATAAAACGAAATTTAAAAAAAATATTTACATCGATTTTTCTCCCACAAAACTGGAGGAATGAACACAGGAAAATCGTCGGAGCCGTTTCCGAGATTCCAAATATATACATACAAGATTAACTCATGTAAATATTAAATATAAAGGTAAATGTTTCATTACTTGGTCACTTAATATCTTCAGGTATTCTGGGGTACGTCGGAATCTCTCCAGAACGGAATTCAGGTCCTCTCCGTACAATTTCTTTGCTTCTTCATTAATATCATATTTTCTGCAAGATATTGTATGAACAGCTGTAATAGAAAATATTAAGTTTCTATATAATATAATTCTATATATAAAAGTTTCGTTCAAACATTCCCTATGCAGTGCTGTGGGTGCGTTCCATTCACACTTGATTTAAAAAAAGCGTGACAATTGAATTAGTGATAAAAATATAGTATTTTTTGTCCTATATTGTTTTTCTATAATATATAGTGCGGGTGGCAACCCTACTCTTATCGCATATTAGCTGCAGCTGCTTAAATATTAATTATCGAAGTATATGCAAATTTCTCAGGTTTTTTCCTTTACTGAAAGGCGTATGTTAAATTCTCAATATTGATTAAATGAAATGAAATGAAAAGTTGTTAAAGAAAATAAATTACTTCTTATTATTCTGATACTATAATACAAAAATTATAAAACTGAAACCAAAATTCTTATGACAAACATTACGTACAGGACAAAAATAAAAAATTAAAAAGTTTTATTACGATATAGGTCTTGTAGGGACACCTGTATCATTTAACTTTTTAATGATAACGATACACCTATACAACCTCCAGCCGGACCGAGGAGGTTGAACCTCTACCTTAAAAACAAAGGTTTCAATGAACGAGTCCGCGGCGACGCAACACGCATGCGCAATCGATGTTTGCGCCTTGGCGCTAACATTTGACATTTAAAAAATCTTTTCAATATTTAAACAAAGTGTGGTTTTTATTAATATTGTTTTACGTATTACAGTATGAGAGTAGATAAAGTAGTGTATGACGCTGTACATAACTTGGTCCTATAGCACTCGTGTGATACTATAAAACACACTCGTGTTATAAGAACCCTTATTATGTAACTGTATCATAATCTACTATTATCTTATTAACATATGGCATTTACAATTTCAAAGTGCCATTTTTTTTTATTAACACCTTTGTTAATTGCCTCTTCAGGTGACAAGAGGGCTGGCTCCTTTTTCGCACAAAGAATCAGCTTAGCGATTCAGCGCGGAAACGCTGCCAGCATTCTTGGGATCATTCCACGTGGGCATGATTTGTATTTACTAGTATTGAAATTACTAGTACTGAAACTGAAACTGAAATTACTAGAACTGAAGTCATTATACTAGTATCACTACATATCACTACATATTATAAAACAAAGTCGCATTCTTTGTCCATATTTCCCTATGTACGCATAAAACTTTAAAACTGCGCAACAGATTTTGATGCGGTTTTTTTTAATAGATAGAGTGATTCAAGAGGAAGGTTTGTACGTATAATAACATTCAATACGGAGTAAAGAAATACTGTAATTTTTGAGGTTTCTGTAAATAATTACATTTTTTTCCGCTTACATTGCAAACGCAGGCTAAACCCTACGAGATGTATCAAAAAGATGTACTAAGTATTTGTACACCTTGAAAAGTTCTACAGAAAGTCCGCAATGGTATATGTCTATCTCTTATGGATAACCCACAATAGCATTTTTTGTTTTTTTTTTACGAAAAATAATGTCTTATTTTCGAAGCAATTTTAAACAATACATCATTAATCCTTATTCAATTAAATACCTTAAATACATTGTTGATTTAATATAGATCAATATGGCCGTGTGGGCCACGGGCAGTAATGAATAAATCGAAAGTACTGGATCGATTTTAATCATTTTTTTCACTGAGTGACATGCGCTATAAATTTTATAGCCGTGCGAAGCAGGGACAGGCCGTTAGTATAGAATAATTTTAATGTAAATTTGAACTTACTCAAAAAGAGCCAAAGAAGTGTTGCATATATATATCCTGGCATCGTAAATATTAAACATTGTAAGCATCATAAAAATACAGCAAAAACAATCTACATATTTCGATTTATGATGAAATTTATAGATTCATTCGATTTATTTTGGTATTGAGTTATTTGATTTCAATGATTTACAGAATTTAAGATTATTTGGATGATAAAAATGCCTGGATTTGAAAATACTTTCAGCTTACAAGATTGCGGTTTAATAATGTAACATTGAAAATGTTTAATTGACCGCCGAGAAGCAAGAATTTATATTTTGAAAAGAGCAATTAAAAAAATATAATTCTTAATACTATTTACATTAAGTCGTCACTGTCTTGTATAGGTTTAAAGAGAGAGAGAGACAAACGGATTGTCCACTCTACATTTAGCATTACATATATTTTCTATTTAACATCATCACGAATTATATCAAAATAATTTTATTATTCAAATTCAAATTTCAAACATTCTTTATTCAAATAAACTTGTAAACAAGTGCTTTTGAATCGTCCACTCTACCGCTGGTTCGGAAAGCTGTTCCTACCGAGAAGAGCCAGTAAGAAACTCGGCGGTTATTACAAACGCAAGCTAAACCCTACGAGATTAATCAAAATGATGTACTAAGGGGCCATACAAAGGGGCAACGCTGCCAGTATTTTAGGAACTCTACCCCATTGTAATGGAATGGATGGTTTTGATTTAGTGTAAATATATATATATTTTTATTAATTTTTATTTTTATTCTTTAGTTATTATTTAATTAGATTTAATTTGTTTTTTTTTAATGCTTGTTTTTGTAAAATAGTTTAGTTTAGTAAATAGTATACTTAAAAAATCCTTATTGTACATATATATGTACTAAGTATTTGTACATCTTGAAAAGGTCTACAGAAAAGTCCGCGATGGTATATGTCTATCTCTTATTGATAACCCACTATAGCATTTTTTGTTATTTACTTTTTACGAAAAATAATGGCTTATTCTTGAAGCAATTTTATATACAATACAGCATTAATCCTTATCCAATTAAGTACCTTAAGTAAATAGTTGATTTAATATAGATCAATATGGCCGTTTACAGCATGTAATTTAAGTGAACATTTTTGGAGATATTACAGATTTAAAATGCCGTGAGGACGCCGCGCTTCGCCCTATAACACTTCGACTTTAGCAGCTATGTCCCTCTTTCAAGAGTTTGTTTTAAGACATTCTGTAATTAATTGTTAAAATAAAATGTAAAAGTAAATAAGTACAAATGTACTATATGAATTTAGATATTCCAAAGATAGCAGGAAATCTTCTTGGTATAGGGAAAGGAAATTGTTTTTCTCCAAATTTAACGCGTGCGGGCCACAGGCAGTAATAAATAAATCAAAACTACTCGATCGATTTTAATCATTTTTTTTACACTGACTGACATGTGATATATATTTTATACCCGTACAAAGCAGGAGCAGGCCGCTAGTTAGTTTATAAACTAAGGAAGACAACATATCAACATGCGTTGTTACGTTAGCCTCGTCCCATATCAGGGAAACAGCGTCAAGACCTGGAGCTGCGGCGGTAATAGCCGAATCCGGCAAACGGAAGTATACATCTCTCATCAAGAGATATATTTGTGCCGTTTGCAGTTGAGACCCTAGAGCCATGGAGTATAAGTGCAAAACAAATTCTATCCGTTTTAACTCGGTTAATTGCCTCTTCAGGTGACAAGAGGGCTGGCTCCTATTTCGCACAAAGATTCAGCTGAGCGATTCAGTACGGAAACTCTGCCAGCATTCTTGGGACCATTTGTATAGTCCTAGAGTGTTATTAATTTAAGATAGATATAACTTGTACATTTTTGTTGTAAATAAAAAAATGGAAGGCAAAATAATTTAACTATTATATTTATACTTTAATCATCTTCAAATACACCCTTTTTACCAACATAAGGTATCGAAGTACGTCCATACAAAGCGAAATCACCTCTGAAATTGCTGTTATGTTTCCCATAACTTAACTTATCATTTGCATCTACCCTTTTCCTTTTAAACTCTCTAACTGTCCAATCTTTCGTTGTATATTTACCACCACTTTCTCTAGTCCTTTTAGAAACTTCCCAGCTATTTTTATAACCTTTACTTCTGTCTCTATTATATACGTCTACACGTTTTGTATTCCAATGTTCTGTTCTTTCATCTTCTCTGCTTTTCTCATCTTCCCATTTCTTCTCCCTTCTAAAGTCTCTATCTTTACGCTCTTTCATGTATAATTCTAGAGAATCCTTAGGTACTTTTCTTTCATCTTTCTCCTGTATATCTGTGTTAACTTGTTTATCATTTTCAAAGGTTTCGAATTGTATCTCCCTTTCTTCTTCGTTTACGCTTCTGTCTTCTAGATTTTGTTTATGTATATCTCCTGATCTTTCTTTTGATGCTGAAAGGAAACTATATATAAATACTAGCAATCGCCAGCGGTTCCGCCCGCGTGCAAAGATTAAAACCGTAATATATATATAGTCGTTTGATAACCATTAAAATGGTTAAAGTGGGTTAACCTTAAATGCTAGATATATGCTGTTGCGGACTTTTATTTAGAACTTTTAGAGGGGAACAATTTTGTAGTACATGATTTTTGAATAACTATTAACGTTTACTCAGCGCACGCAAGCTTTAAATTGTGCCGTTTTCGTACTATTATTTTATTGCTGCTCCTCTCCTATTCATCTTAGCGAGATGTTATAAGGCCTATAGCATTTCTGAATAAATGGACTATCTTGTAGTGATTTTTCATTCCCTAAAAACATAGATAATCCTCCTGCACTTATCCCACTCTAAGTGGGGTCGTCACAACATGTTGCACACATGTTGTAAACATATTGTTAGATGATTTGGCTACGTATTTTAAGACCGGCCGCCTGCGTGACGTCAACTTATTTATCTGTATTTTATGACATTTTAAGTTCGAGGGTGGTCTATTATGCTCATCCGGATACCACACGGCATAAACATAGATAGAATTAGATTTATCTACACATAGATATTCTAAAAAATGTAAAAAAAATATAATAAATATATATCTTAGGCAGAACGAGTTATCGCCCTCAAAACCAAAACATTAATCTTTGGACCCATTTCCGAAATTTGGATTATATATCCAAATTGCTGTGACCGCCCGCACATACCTCAGTCCCCATTTTCGCCCTACCTTGGCACCTTTGTATCCCTAAAGCGAGGTCTAAGTTAAACGGTTAGCCTATAGATCTCACTTTCAACATAAAGTAATCATTTACCGCCGTTTAGCCTGTACATTATTTGTCTTCTTAACTCATGCAATTTCTTTTTCGCACTCTGTGTTCTGTGTCCATTCTCTGACCGATCGTCCTTATTAGAGGATGAACTGTAGAATGTAAATATAATTCATTTTAATCTCAATTCCAATTATTAGTTTAAATTTTGGATCTCTGTAAATTAACGTCTAATTGTATTAATTAATTAGATCATCATTTTCCGTGTGGTATCCGGCTGAATAGAATAGTACCACCCTCTTTTCTTACCGAGGTGTCGTAAAAGGCGGCTAAGGTAAGTCGACCCGCCGTGTGGTATACGGCTGAGTAGAATAGATCAACCTCATTTCTTACCGAGGTGTCGTAAAAGGCGACTAATGTAAGTTCACCCACCGCGTGGTATCGGTTTAGTAGAATAGACAACCCTCTTTCTTACTGTCGTAAAATACGACTAAGGTAAATTGATGTCAGGCAGATGGCCGGTCGTAAAAACGCAGCCAAATCATGTGACAGCATGTTTATAACATGTAGTGCCGACCCCATTTAGAGTGGGATAAGGGCAGGAAGATGATGATCGTCATCATTTTTCACTCGTAAGTTCGGTCGGCTCAACATGTGTTTCTACTATACTCTCTTATTCAACTCTTTTTTTTATACAGGAAAAAACCACTTATGGGTACCGCCGCCCGACGGGGACAGGCGGCGGTTATGTCGGACTCGCACCGACTAAAACGACCTGTGTGCTCCACCACGCTGCCGATGGGAAGGACAGGGTATCGTTGTACACATGCCCCCATCCCCGCCGACAGCTCTGATCCTAGAGAACACCTCCTCCAAGTAGGGACTTCTCAAAAGTTAAATATTCCACCGCTAACTGATGCATCGGGAGCGCCAGCACTGAAAGCCTCGGGGACCTTTAAGCCAGGCGTCCGATATACCCATGGAACGCCCAAAGTCCCCTGTTAAGGAGGCAGACGATGGACTTGGGCAAGTCGCTAATACCTGGAGTAAAAGCAGATTGGATTCAGAACAAGAGTTTCTGGAACCGTTCTACCGCCTCCCTTCGACGTGCAGGAGTCCATCGCTCCCTGCCCATCGTGTTTGATACATCACGGTCGATAAGAAGAGTTCGCGGCCCAAGTAGGGACCTCACTGCCTTGGTGGCCGTTTCCGCTTCCACCGGGTAATTTTTCATAGAGGTTTTCTTCCTCGCAACCCGAAGGTCCCCGTTCCCATTACTGGGTTTCCAGGCTTTGCTGAGGGTGGCCGAAAACCATGTCCAGCTAGACTTAATCAAGCCTAACTGAATCTGTGGGTCATTAGGGACTCAATCCAACCCCCTCAAAGTCCCATCCAGTTTGCCCTCTGCTTATCAGAGGGAAAACTGGATTGGCCACCTTACAGTGGTCCATTCGACAAGACTATTATGTATTCCTACATAACAGAGTATTCCAAAGGCCTGGTCCTGCGCCACGAGGAGGCCGACCACTTTGGCACCCCAATCATTCAACTCTGGCGTAACTCCTTTTATATGCATGTCATACTTCACACATTCCGCCCATCTCTCAGCCTCCATCTAGGCACATATCTATAGATTCATATTTAACACTCGTTTGGTCCCATGATTTGATTTGAGAAACGGATAATTATATTCTCCTGTCTTTATTCTACTTTAAGTGTAACACAAAATATTTTTCTCCATTCTCCTATCATTCAACTCTGTCGCTACTCCCGTTATATGTCATACTGCAAACAATCCAACCATCTCTTAGCTTCCCTGTAGTTACATATCCATCCACATTCATATTTATCACTCGTTTGTTCATGATTTCCATTCCTCATTACATGTCCATACGACCTTAATCTTCTTTTCTTTTCTATAATGGTCGCAACTTTCAGACTTCCCGTTATATATTCGTTTCATATTTTATCCAGTATTAACATTAACATTATCATCAGATTTGCATACACTGTTTCATCCGTTTCTTTCATTGCCCAACATTCTGATTCATGACAGTTTTTATGACCGTTTTATAAATTCTCTATTTACTAAATATCCTTACTAATATTATAAATGCGAAAGTTTGTGAGTGTGGATGTGTTTGTTTCTTTTTACGGCGAATCCGCTGAGCCAATATCGAAGAAATTTAGCATTTATACACCAAAATAACATATAGGCTATAGAAATCCTGCCAATTCTACAGGAATAGGATGGACTTTCTTAAGCATCTATTATCAATTCGCGACAACAGATGATATAATGATGACAAATGATAAATATTACTAACATTTTCTCTCCGTGCAGATATTTTTTGTAATCCTCAATAACTTCAGGATTCTTTATAAAGTACAATCTAGCGCCAGAATTCAGAGGGTTCTTTATAAAGTCGTGATGTGTTTTAGCGTTGTAATTCTTCTTTATAAGCGACACTATCTTCTGTAACTTCTCTTCTTTTTCTTCGTCATTTAACTCTTCTGTATTGACTAAAAATATATCATTATCTATACTAATATATAAAGCTTGTAGGGACAAAATGTAATAATACTATGTAAGCTAATAGGCGACTGCGCCCGCCGGCTACTTGTATAATAATGTAATTTCAGTCGCAATAACACACTTAAAAGTAACACGTATTTTCTTTCCGTCATCTACAACTGCCTGACTTGAAGTGAAATTGAGTAGGGTATCATTTAAATCTACTTAATCCATACAAAACCTTAAGCTAAAGAATTTGTTTGTTTGAACGCGTTAATCTCAGGAACTACTGGACCGATTTGAAAAATTCTTTCAATGTAAAATAGTTTTGCCTGTAGAATTAACAGGATTTCTATACGCCTGTGCGTTACCCCGGTGTATAAGGAATAATTGTGCCAAATTTCATCTATATTGGTCCACCGGATTTGCCGTGAAGGAGAAACATACATACTCACAAACTTTCGCATTTATAATATTAGCTTAAAAAACGTCGCATTAGCCGCAATAATAGTAGATCATATGTCGTTTTAACGTCCCTTGAAGAGCTCTATTCAGGGCGTCTATAGAATGAAGAAGGAACATGCTAGAATTACCTGAAGATATTTTATTATATTCTTTATTAGTTTTGAGATCTTCGTTTATATCGTTTAAAGATTTGATTATAGTTTTTAACTCGTCTCTGTTATCAATATTGCTTACTGCTTCGTGTGATGGGAGGAAGTTAGATTTAACAACGAATATGTTTGCTGAAACTGTAAAATGGAAATAATAAGTGAATGGATATGGGATTAAGACGTTCGTCGTTCCACAAAATAATAAATGTTGGGGTTATTGGTTCACTTATATCAAGGAATATAATCGCTTTTGACTTTTGAAAATAGCTTCTTAACTTTAATATTTTAAATGAGTTAATATTGTATGTATAAAGTTTTTCGGAATCTCGGAAATGGCTCCAACGATTATCCTGAAATTCAGTATTTTGAGGATTTTCGGGGATAATAATTGATCTAGCTAGGTTTTATTTAAAAATCGTTTTTCCCTGTTTTTGTTAATTAAAAAACTACGAAAATAAGAATAGATAGCACGTCATAATTTGAGCTGTCCAATGCGAAGCTGTGATAGCCTAATGGTAACATGCGGACAACAAAAAAGTTCGAAGCCTAGGTTCGATTCCCACTTGTCACCCGGGGTGGGAAATCTGACTAGGTTTTATTTAAAAAAATTTCGTTTTATCCCTGTTTTCTGGCATTGAAAAATTACTTATATTGGCATTGAATATGCTAGCCATTTTTTGCTGTCATACGTTAAGTTTTAATAGCGTAATGGTAAACGGACGGCCTACATGTGAGATAATACCCGGATTCGGTCCCCGGCTCTTTCTTTTTGATTTTTAATTTATCATATTATACTGACCGTAAATTAACGCCGTGTGGTATCCGGCTGAATAGAATAGTACCACCCTCATTTCTTACCGAGGTGTCGTAAAAGGCGACTAAGGTAAGTAGACCCACCGTGTGGTATCCGGCTTAATAAAATAGACCACCGAGGTGTCGTAAAATATGACTAAGATAGGTTGACGTCAGGCAGGCGGTCAGTCGTAAAAACGCAGCCAAATCATGTAACAACATGTTTACAACATGTTGTGCCGACGACACTTAGAGTGGGATAAGGGCAGGAGGATGATATACTGACCGTAAATTAATATGCTGTGCAAAAGCATATTTTACGTGACTTGTATTTTGTTACACTTATGTTACTTGAATGCGTTAACTTTAACGTGTAACATATCGATTTAAACTAAACTATTTGGTAATATTATTCGTTTTTATGGTTTGCCAATAATATTTTGTAATACACGATTTGAAAATCCATTCAGCTTCATACAAGACTGCGGTTTAATAATGTAAAATTGAAAATGTTTAATTGACCGCCGAGATTCTTTCTGGTTCTCGGTAAGAGCAACATTCCGAAACAGTTGTAGCTTCATTAATCATTTAGATTGACGATTCAAATGTGCTTGAAAGAGATTATTTGAATGAAGATTATTTTGATTTCCGTGTATCCGGCTGAGAATAGAACACCTTCGTTTATTATCGAGGTGTAAAAGGCGACTAAGGTAAGTAGACCCACCGTGTGGTATCCGGTTGAGTAGAATAGAGCATCCACATTTCTTATCGAGGTATCGTTAAAGGCGACTAAAGTAAGTTGAGGAAAGGCGGCCGGTATTGTATTTAAAACATGTTGTAACATTTGTGGATGGGCGTTTAACAATTTTTTTTATTTCTCATAATATATGTCATGTATTATATTAGAGCGTGTGGTATCCGGCTGAATAGAATAGTACCACCCTCTTTTCTTACCGAGGTGTCGTAAAAGGCGACAAAGGTAAGTTGACCCGCCGTTTGGTATCCGGCTGAGTAGAATAGACCAACCTCATTTCTTACCGAGGTGTCGTAAAAGGCGACTAAGGTAAGTTGACCCACCGTGTGGTATCCGGTTTAGTAGAATAGACCACCCTCATTCTTACCGAGGTGTTGTAAAATACGACAGAGGTAAGTTGACGTCAGGCAGGCGGCCGGTCGTAAAAACGCAGCCAAATCATGTAACAGCGTGTTTATAACATGTTTTGCCGACCCCACTTAGAGTGGGATAAGGGCAGGAGGATGAGTATCATATTAGAGATATAGCTTTAGGTAGCTTAATTGGCAGAGCGCCTGTTTAATAGATCAAGGTTTATACGCATTGTTAATGAAACAAATTGAATCAATAATAAAATTTAATTTCTAGATTTTGAGCAATAATATCGTTACAAATATAACTTTATCGAAAAAAATCATCTTAACATCAAAAAGTTATTTACACAATATCATACAAGGTAACTGAAATATACACTTGCTATTTATATATATCTTTAATATTTCAATAACGTTAAAAATAGTTAAATTGGGTTAACCTTAAAAGCTAGACATAAGCTGTCGTGGACTTTTATTTAGATGTTTTAGGGGGGAACAATTTTGTAATACATAATATCTGTCACCGTTTACTCACCGCACACAAGGAAATCTTTAAATTTCCTCGTTTTCGCAATATATTTTATTGCTGCTCCTCTCCTATTCATCTTAGCATCATCCTCCTGCCCTTATCCCACTCTAAGTGGGGTCGGCATAACATGTTATAAACATGTTGTCATATGATTTGGCTGCGTTTTTACGACCGCCGCCTACCTGACATCAACTTACTTTAGTCGTATTTTACGACACCTCGGTAAGAGAGGGTGGTCTATTCTACTAAACCGGATACCACACGGTGGGTCAACTTACCTTAGTCGCCTTTTACGACACCTCGGTAAGAAATGAGGTTGGTCTATTCTACTCAGCCGGATACCACACGGCGGGTCGTCTTACCTTAGTCGCCTTTTACGACACCTCGGTAAGAAAAGAGGGTGGTACTATTCTATTCAGCCGGATACCACACGGCGTCTCCTATTCATCTTAGCGTGATGTTATATATCCTTGCTCTGAGTAAACGGTAATAGTTATTCAAAAATCGTGTATTGCAAAATAGTTCCCCTCTAAAAGTTCTAAATAAGAGTCCGCGACAGCGTATATCTAGCTTTTAATGTTAAGCCGCTTTAACCATTTCTTATGGTTATCAAAATACTATATTACGGTTTTAATCTTTCCACGCGGGAACCGCTGGCGATTGCTCGTCGTGATTAAATCTCGATATATTATACTAGATGGCGTTGCTTAATTGAAATTTCTTTACCGTGGAAAAAACAGGATTTTTATAGTATTACTTGTTATATTTTTAGCTATTAACATTTTTTTTTGTCTTAATTTTTTTGTAAAGACTTTTATCCTACAAGGATATCAGTCCCATCGGCGTCTAAATTTATAGATACAAAATTAAATTAAATTACTTCCTTAAAAATATAGTACTTGGGTTTTTAAAATGATGTAATCAAATCAAAAAATGTAAATGAAATTCAGAAAATAATAGGGCAGGTGGGGCTCGATCCTAGGTATTTCCACCTTGACAACCCGTTTCCCAAATGAACTACCATGACTTTACGTTTGACAGTGAAAAATTGTGATTGTATTCCACGTTAATTTCAAAAAGATCCCGAAAACAGGGATAAACGACATTTAAAAAAAAAACTTATCTATATCGATTTTTCATTTTCAAAACCCTCTACAAGCTGAACTTCAGGAAAATAGTTGGAGCCGTTTCCGAGATTCCGAAATATATATACATGCATACAAGATTAACTCATTTAAACATTAAAGATTAAGTAGTGATTTAAATATATCAGCATATGGGTCAGAGAGAACACTAGTTAAAACTCCTACATTGTAACTTAAATTATATTACCGCATAACGTGTTCTCTCTCACTTTTATACTTCTTACACTATAGTAGAATATGCTGGACATCATCCGTCGTTTTCTTTACTATCTACATACCACAAATGTCAATTATACCATTGTCTATCTTATCCCTTAGTCCAGCTATCAATTCTATCCACATATTTATTATGTATATCACGTCAACGTCCATCATATATGCACTATTGTCCATCACATCACATATCATGTCCAATACTGTCTGTCGTTGTAATCCGATTGATACCCTGATGGTACCACCACGCTATAATCATTACCATTTCCATTATTGTTGCCAGGTCTAGAAGACGTGTCATCATTTTGTCGATTATTATAATCTTCGTTGCTATTTCGTCGTTGATTTTGATTATATGTTTGATATTCGTTATATTTATTTCTATTTTCATTGTTACTTTGAGTGTTTCTATCGTTATTTGTATTTCTGTTTTGTCCATTTGTATCTTGATGGTTACGTTGTGGATTTCTAGTTGAATCGTCGTTCCGATTCCAGATTTCTGGGTTTCTAGATGGTTGATTCCAATTTTGCTGGTTGTTTGTTTGTTGATTGTTGTTTGGTTGTTGACTGTTCGATTGTTGATTCCAATTCTGCTTGTTGTTCGTTTGTTGGTTGTTCGGTGGTTGGCTCCAATTCTGCTGGTTGTTTGTTTGTTGATTCTTGTTTGGTTGTTGACTGTTCGATGGTTGGTTCCAACTCTGCTGTTTGTTTGTTTGTTGGTTGTTCGATGGTTGGCTCCAATTCTGCTGTATGATCGTTTGTTGGTTGTTCGATTGTGTGTTCAATTGATTGGTTTGTTTTTCTACATTTTCGACTTTCCCTTTAAACACAACAGCGGACACGAACGCTCTTGGCACTGTTGCGTATACTGCTGGTGTTTGGACGGCGCCGCAGGATCGTCCCAATGAGGTGACAGCGACCACACGCCATGAACAGTCTTCTTGGATTTGCGCTGGACCTCCTGAATCACCCTGGAATTAAATAAATATGAATTAGACTATGTGACTCAAAAGAAAGCTCAGAGTCACTCGGCAGGATTGGAGGGAGGTTTGGAGTATCTCTACGAGATCAATAAGGAGATCCGTAGAAGAAACCAGGGTAGACATAGCTCAGCGTCTCAAGATGAAGTGGTAATAGGTTGAGCACGTAGTGCGGAGAATCGATGGGCGTTGGGGACATCTCTTTTACTCTAACTCCCATCAACAAATAGCCGTGCACTGCTGGACATGGTTTTTTCACGGGATCTCCATGGGTCTCATAAGAAAGCTCAGAGTCACCTTATTTCCGGGGACCCAAGCCGCACAAGATATGGTGTAGAAGTCCATGGAAGAGACCTATGTCAAACATTGGACATCTATAGGTTGATGAGAAAGAGAGGACTATAACGCCCATCGATTCTCCGCATTACGCATTACCTATTGCCACTTCAGCTTTGACACGCTGAGCTATGTCGGTTAATCTTGTTCTACTACGGATCTCCTCATTGCTGATCACGATGGAAGAGACCTATGTCCAGCAGTGAACATCCATCGATTGATAAAGAAGAAGAAGACAGACTCAAGAAGAACTAGACTCTAATTGCATAATCTACTATTGGGAAAGCTGTGAAAAAGGTAATTCAAATTCAAATTATTCTTTATTCAAATAAACTTGTAAAAAAGTGCTTCTGAATCGACCGACTGTGTACCGGTAAGACCGTGTGACGATCATGGGTCCTGGACTAAACTCTTGAATTATTATTTCTGATAGAAATTGTGTTCCTAATTGATATAGGTGATTGATTTACCATTCTCCAAAAAAGGGGAGAGGACTTCGAAAAGAGGAGCATACTGGGCAGTTCAGGAAGTAACGCGAGAGTCGTGGTCAACAGCGTTGATGGTTGTCAGAAACTTGGTCACGCGCGCACGTTTCACACCATCAACGATGCCTCTGTATTCGCCCGTTTCGTGTTTCGATGTTCTTAAAGTTACAAGAATCTAGCATTTCTCACTCTGGAGGATGCTTCTGCACTCATCTGTTCCGTTATATGATTTTGGGGTCGCTACTAAAAACTAGCATTTCACACCCTCAACGATACTTTTGCATTCGCCCGTTTTACGTTGCGTATTATTAAAACTACAAGAATCTAGCATTCACACCCTCAACGATGCTTCTGCATTCGTATATTTCGTGTTGCAATGTTCTTTAAACTACAAGAACAAGCATTTCACACCCTCAACGATGTTTCTGCACTCACCTATTCCGTTGTGTGATTTTAGGAACACTACTAAAAAAACTAGCATTTCCACCCTCAACGATGCTTCTGTATTCACCCATTTCCTGTCACGATGTTTTTTAAACTACAAGAATGTAGCATTTCACACCCCCAACGATGCTTCTGCATTCGCCTTTTTCGCATTGCGATGTTCTTTACATTACAAGAACTTACAATTTCACACCCTCAACGGTGCCTCTGCATTCGCTTATTTCGTATTGCAATGTTTTTTAAACTACAAGAATGTAGCATTTCACACCCTCAACGATCCTTCTGAACTCGCCTTTCCATTGCGTGATTTTGGGAAAATGAAACTATTGGCATTCTAATTAACTAATTGAAACGAGGATCTTGCACCCTCGACCATGCTTCTGCACTCGCCTATGTATGATAGTTACCTGACACGTGTCTCTCCCCCCGGACCTCTCGCCGGCGCACACCTGGCTATCTCCTGAAGGACCTTCTGGTAGTTTCCTGGAGGTGCCGAGGGCGGTATAACACTCCGCGATGTCCCAAATTGGCAGAGACACTTTGCGCAACTCCAGACTCTGCTCGCCTGGATAGTATTAGCATTATATATGAAAATAATATTCAAATCAAATTCAAAATATTCAAGTAAACTTGTAAACAAGTGCTTTTGAATCTACTCGACTGTTGGTTCGTAAAGCTGTCCCTAGCGAGAAGAGCCTAAGAGAAGCTCGATTGATCTTTTTAACATAATATTTATAATTAATTACATTTTGACATTGGTACCTCTTATAATGTCGAACATGTATTCTTACATTTACATTTGCTTTACATTTGCTTCACAGTATATTTTAAGCAATTTAATTTATGTACATAAAAATATAAAGAATTATAAAACGATAGGTGATGTATACAATAGACAAAGCAGGAACCGACATAAGCTTGCGGCTCCTGCTTTGCGCCTTGCAAAAGTACGTAATTCGTTTGTGGGTTTTGGTATAAGATTCTATAATAAAATTGCGCAATCAATTTCATCACTGCCATTACAGCAGTTTAAAAACACTGTTAAAAAGAGGCTGATACAGAAAGCCTACTATACTCTTGAAGATTATTTAGAAGATAAGAATGTGTGGATATAGCTCTCTTTGAACCTGTACAAGACAGTAACGACTTAATGTAAATAATATTAAGAATTATATTTTTAAAAGAGCAACCGCCGAGTTTCTTGCTGGCTCTTCTCGGTAGGAACAGCTTTCCGAACCAGCAGTAGAGTTGACGATTCAAAAGCACTTGTTTACAAGTTTATTTGAATAAAGAATATTTTGAATTTGAATTTGAATTTGAACAGTAATATCCACGCATCATCTAAGTAATTTTCAACAGTATAGTAGGCGTTCTGTATCAGCCTCTCTTTAACAGTGTTTTTAAACTGTAATGGCAAAGCTAAAATTGATTGCGGAATGTTATTATAGCATTTTAAACCTAAAGCCACAAACGACTATAACACTATGAGTATATACTAGAAATGGTTTGGAATGTTGCTCTTACCAGAAGAATCAGCAAGAATAATAATAATAAATAAATATATGGGACACTTACACACACGGTCGTCCGTCCCCAAAGTAAGTAACTTAATACTTGTGTTATGGACAGACAACTGGTGAATACATACTTATATATTTTTTAAATACATACTTAAATACAAATATACAAGAAACTCGACGGTCAATATTTACACAAATAATAAATGTAGTTTAAAAATGAAATATGTAAAAAAATATTAGTATAATAGATACTATTTAACGCCGTGTGGTATCCGGCTGAATAGAATAGTACCACCCTCATTTCTTACCGAAATGTCGTAAAAGGCGACTAAGGTAAGTCGACCTGCCGCGTGGTATCCGTTTCAGTAGAACATACCAACCTCATATCTTACCGAGGTGTCGTAAAAGGTGACTAAGGTAAGTCTAGTCGCCGCGTGGTATCTGGTTTAGTAGAATATACAACCCTCTTTTTTACCGGGGTGACGTAAAATACGCCTGAGGTAAATTAACGTTAGGCAGGCGGCCGGTCGTATAAACGCAGCCAAATCATGAGAAGGCATGTTTATAACATGTTGTGCCGACCCCATTTAGAGCGGGATAAGGGCAGGAAGATGATAATAGACTGTTTAGGATTACATAGATGATAAGAATGCGTGGATATGGCTACTGGCTGACTCTGTACAAGATAACACTATGTAACTATAATGTAAATACTTATAAGAATTATTTTTAAAAGAGCAACCGCCGAGTTTCTCTTAGTCTCTTCTCGGTAGGAACAGCTTTCCGAACCAGCAGTAGAGTTGACGATTCAAAAGCACGCGTTTACAAGTTTATTTGAATAAATAATCTGGGTCTGGTGGTTGAATAAACATCTGGGTGATCCAGCCTTTTCGGTAAATTTTTACGAAAAAAAATACTTTAAAAAAAGAAAAAATAATTTAGTTGGGGATCGATCCTAGGTATTTTCATTACTCGCGACCACCCGTTCCCTGAATAAGCTACGCTGACTTGACAGTTAATGGCTAAAATTCAATTTAATATAAATTTAGAATTTTTTAATACCCAACAACGGGTATACAATGATTTTTTTTAAATAAAACATAGCTAGATCGATTTTTATCCCCCAAAACCCCTACATGCTGAATTTCAGGCAAATCGTTTCAGTTTGCATGTTTGCTTGAATAACGAATATTTCATATTTGATTATAATATGGCGGTATAAATATGTAAGTTGAATAAAGAATAATTTGAATTTGAATAATGTTACACTTACTATATTCCGTTTTGCCCCACCCGGTGGCGATGATGTATTTTCCCGGGGGCGGTGGTATCCCCATGCAAGCCGGCTTTATGACACTGGAGAATCTGAAAGTTAATACAAAATTTGCTTAATACAAATTGAATAAAGTAAAAGCTAAGTAAAATTATGAAAACCGGCTATACTCACGTGTTATTCTATCGGGTCAGCCCGACTAGTTTCGAACCCATCCGGGGCACATATTCATGAGCTCTTTACACGACGTTATTGCGGCGGGCAATATGACGCGGGTGATTATAGCCGGTTTCGATATATTAACTATGAATACTACTCAGGATAGTTAAAATTTAAAGTAAAAGCTATGATATAGCATTGAGACCATGTGACTCTTTCAACGGAATCATAGGTTCAAACCCTCACCAATGAGTTTTTCTATTAACACTTATATATATTAAAAAACTTGTGTCATATTGATGATTGCAATTTATCACGCGCTTTTAGGTGAAGGAAAACATCGTGAGGAAACCTGCATACCTCTAGAGAATTCTGGTGATATGTGTAACCTACCAATCATTGGAGCAGCGTGGTAGGTCTTAGCTACAAGCCTTCTCTCCAGAAACGGTGAGAGAAGGCATGCTGCTTTGAAATGCTGCTTTATAAAGTAAAGTAACAGGCCATTACTTTACTTTTTACAGCACGTTTTGGATAGACATTCCCATTAACAATTTAAGCAGACACAAACGATAGACTTTTTTCCTTACACATACTTACTTAACAGTGTCAGCCATTTTCACGAGCGCTATGTCGTAATATGCCTTGGGCAGTTTGTACTTTGGATGCCGTATGACTGAAGACACCTTCCTGATAGTGGCTCCAGGGTCATCCATCCTGGATGAACCGAGCTGGACTACGCGTGGAGCGCCCCTGGAAATACAATATGACAGCTTAAAAATGTAACAAGCAAAAAAAGAGTGGAAAGTACTTGACCGGACCGCTCTATGGGCTTGACGCTGGTTCCTTGGGAACGGGGACGGGCCCTAATGTGTGATGCAACATGCGTTGATACTTTAGCCTCGTCCCATATCAGGTAAATAGCGCCAAGACCTGGAGCTGCGGCGGTAATGGCCGAATCCGGCAAACGGAAGTATGCAACTCTCATCGAGAGTTATATATTTATGCCGTTTGTAGTCGAGACCCTAGGGCCATGGAGACAAAGTGCAAATTTTTTTTATCCGTTTTAACACCTCGGTTAATTGCAAAGGTGACAAGAGGGCTGGCTCCTTTTTCGCACAAAGAATCAGCTAAGCGATTCAGCGCGGAAACTCTGCCAGCATTCTTGGGACCATTCCACGTGGGCATGATTTGTATAGTCCTAGCGTGTAAGTTAATTTAAGATAGATATAACTTTTACATTTTTCCTTTATGGGTACGTTTTTTTTTTTTTGTTTTTTATTTTTAGTCGAGTCCGACATATCCCTTCTGCGAGATAACGTGCTCGAAGAAGCCATGGTCTACGACCTCTCCTCGTCCACCATGGCCCGAACTATGGTCAAGGAGAGATCGTGCCCCACTGTGAAACGAGCTGTGCCAACCGAACCGCCCAACCTGGACAGTCTGCGAGCGTGTGCAGCGCTTTGTCAAACTCGACGCCCGGTCGTGGCTCTCATCGGACCATTTGTGCCACCTTCCACAGATACCTCCCCAAATAAGCGTGTCCGAAAGCATCTGTGCCAGACGGAAGGTGAGCCCATGCCTCCTGGCGACCCAGCCCTGGAGAATCTGCTGGATGGCCGAAATCGTCCAGACATTTGCACTGGGCGGTGACTCGCTCAAGTCCATGCCGCCCTAACGGGAACCTTCCAGGCGTTCTGAATGGGGTTTATCGGATGCCCACCTTATTATGTCCCCGAGGCGGTCGATGCACCTGGTGCCCCCGATGCTTTTTCCAATTTTTAGTGGGTCGCTATTGAATTTTTATTCGACGCATTGCTGAGAAACCCAATTTGGCCAAACTCATCCAGGTCAAGGGCGGTGGCTTCCGCGATTGGATACCACCGCCACCCTGCTCTCGATGTGCTAGAGGGACATTGGGTTCTCACGGTGCTATAGTTGCGACCCACAATGGAAAACGTAGTGTAGGCAGACCCCCCGAAGATGGACAGACCTTGAAAAAAGTCGTAGATAGCCGTTGGATCTTAGCAGCACAGAATATTGTGGTGTGGAGATCCCATGAAGATACCTATGTCCAGTGGACCTCTATTAAAAGAAAAAGTAGGATTACTTACGTGACGACGTTGTTATCCCTATCCTGGTAGGCGCAATGTGCTGCTGTCAACACGTACTGGGCGCTGACCAGCGAGCCGCCGCACTTCCAGGAGTATCCTTTACGCTGAAAACCAGATATATAGCTTGATCCTTTGCGTTCAATATTTACCCTTCAGTTCAGACGCTCACACAGACACACGCCCACGCAAATTTCTCACGCTCGCATAAAACATACACTCGCTCGCACATCTACTCACGCTCGCAAACTCCTCATTCAAATACCCCATTTCGACTCATGCACGTTCGCACACCCACTCAAGAACGTTCGCACACCAACTTACGTACGTTCACACACCCACTCATGCACGTTCGCACACCCAGTTACGCACGTTCACACACCGACTCACGCACGCTCGCACACCCACTCAGTTATGTTCGCACATCCACTCACGAACGTTCGCACACCCACTTACGTACGTTCACACACCCACTCATGCACGTTCGCACACCCACTTACGCACGTTCACACACCCACTATTGCACGTTCGCACACCCACTCAGTCACGTTCGCACATCCACTCACGCACGTTCGCACACCCACTTACGCACGTTCACACACCCACTCATGCACGTTCGCACACCCACTTACGCACGTTCACACACCCACTATTGCACGTTCGCACACCCACTCAGTCACGTTCGCACATCCACTCACGCACGTTCACACACCCACTTACGCACGTTCACACACCCACTCACGCCTTTTGTAGTTATCGCAACATAAAAAGAAAATATTATAATAGTAGACAACGGATTCATCATCATTCTCCTGCCCTTATTCCACTCTAAGTAGGGTCGACACAACAAGTTATAAACATGTTGTCACATAATTTGGCTAAGTATTTTACGACCGGCCGCCTGCCTGACGTCAACTCACCTTAGTCGCCTTTTACGACACCTCGTTAAGAAAGAGGGTGGTGCATACTACTCAAACGGGTACCACACGATGGTTTAACTTACCTTAGTCACCTCTTACGACACCTCGGTAAGAAATGAGGCTGGTCTATTCTATTCATTCGGTTACCACACGGCGGGTAGACATACCTTAGTCCCCTTTTAAAACACCTCAGTAAGAATGAGGGTGGTCTATTCTACTCAGGATATAGGCTGTAAGTGATATAAAACAAATGCAATTTAATTTACCAGTAGCCTCGTCCATCCTAATAACACCATGTGCCTGAACTCCTGGATGGTAGCTACCTTACCCCCAAGGATGAGGGCGACTTCGTTGGGACATGTCGAGACGTTAATGGTAACAGGTTCTGGAGAAGGCAATAGGGGTATGGCCTCAACTCGCTCCACATCCAAAGCCTTGTATCTATCGCACACTGAAAGTTAAAGGACAAAGCCTGTACATCATCATAATCATCATCTGGTGCCATCTTCAAGCACCAGATGATGATGAAAGCCTGTACCTAATACACTTACATAGACTTAGTTTCAACGCTTATGCTGTAAGAAAAATAAGGCATATAATCGGTGCCTTATGGAATACTTTATGGACTATTGCTATGGGGTAATGCGCGGACATTGAAAAAAATGTTTGTATTGCAAAAAAGAACCATACGTCGCATTTACAATTTAAGTCCGCGTGATTCACTGCGAGAGAAAATTAAGGAAATATGTATTCATACATTGGCTTCACAGTATATTTTAAGCAATTAAATTTTTGTACATAAGTTGTACATTGTAAAAAATCATTTTATCCCTGTTTTTGGGCATTAAAAAATAGGTAGTAAAAAGCGGTTGACTGTAAAGTTGGTTTTACGGGCAAAGATTTTACGTGACAACGTCTTTAAATGTGATGGATTGGAGTGGGAGAGACACGCAAGGCATTCGCCAGTCCGGAGTGACTCCAAGCCGCAACCTAAATTAAGACGTCACGTAAAAATTTATATTTGAATGAATTGAATTTTGCCATTAACTGTCAAGTCAGCGTAGCTTATTCGGGGAACAGGTGGTCGCGAGAAATGAAAATACCTAGGAACGAGCCCAACGTATCCTATTGTTTTTTCTTTTTTTTTGTTTCTTTTTTTGTAAAAAATTACCAAGCTCGGTCACCCAGCTACTACTCGATTAACTCATTTCAATATTAAAGATATACGTATATAAAAGTATTAAGTAAGTAAATTTTTATCGCGGATTATAGCAAAATAATATTCTCATTACTTTTGTATTATGGACCTCCGCAAAGCAACGCCTAATTCTATAAATTATAATATCTGGGTGACCGAGCTACGCTCGGTAATTTTTTAACAAAAAAAAAAACCTTAAAAAAAAGAAAAAACAATTATTTAGTTGGGATCGATCCTTGGCATTCACATTTCACGAGGCTGCCCGTTACTCGTATAAGCTACGTCGACTTGACAGCTAATGGCGAAAATTCAATTCAATATAAATTTTAGTGTTTTTTAATGCCCAAAAACAGGGATAAAACAATATTTTTTTTTTACATATAACCTAGCTAGATCAATTTTTCTCCCCCAAAACCTCCTACATGCTGAATTTCGGGAAAATCGTTGGAGCCATTTCCGAGATTCAGAAAATATATATTTATACACAAGATTAACTCATTTAAATATAAAGATACGTATATAATTTATTATTTCCTTTACAATAACATAAACAGATATGATATATAAATAATTTTAAATCTCATTAATATATTTATAAGGTTTTTAATCGGATAAAGTTGGTTTAAAACACGCAAATACAATTAATATGTAAATTATGTTTTGTATTTTACTACGCGCGTAATTTATTAACTTTGCATATATTAACTTTATTAATTGATATTTACCTACTGATAATTTAAATAGTACCTACCTAGGTGACCAAACCTAGTTCGGTATCTTTAATATTTAAATGAGTTAATCTTGTATGTATAATATATATATATATATATATATATATATATATATATATATATATATATATATATATATATATATATATATATATATATATATATATATATATATATATATAAGTATACTAGCGGCCTGCCCCTGCTTCGCACGGGTATAAAATATAGCGCGGCGTCCTCAGGGCATTTTAAATCTGTAATATCTCCGAAAATGTTCACTTAAATTACATGCTGTAAACGGCCATATTGATCTATATCAAATCAACAATTTATTTAAGGTACTTAATTGGATAAGGATTAATGCTGTATTGTATATAAAAATATTCAAATATATTATTTTTCGTAAAAAGTTAATGACAAAAACTGCTATAGTGGGTTATCCATAAGAGATAGACATATACCATCGCGGACTTTTCTGTAGACCTTTTCAAGATGTACAAATACTTAGTACATTATTTTGATAAATCTCGTAGGGTTTAGCCTGCGTTTGCAATGTAAGCGGAAAAAAATGTAATTATTTACAGAAACCTCAAAAATTACAGTATTTCTCTACTCCGTATTGAATGCTATTATACGTACAAACCTTCCTCTGGAATCACTCTATCTATTAAAAAAACCGCATCAAAATCTGTTGCGTAGTTTTAAAGTTTTATGCGTACATAGGGATATAGGGACTTTGTTTTATAATATGTAGTGATTTTCTGAATCTCGAAAACGGCTCCAGTGATTTTCCTGAAATTCAGCATGTAGGGGGGTTTTGAGAGAAAAAAATCGATCTAGCTAGGTTTTATTTTAAAAAAAATTATACCTGTTTCTGGGCATTAAAAAAAACTGAAATTAACATTGAATATAAAACACTATTTATGCCATAAATTTAAGTCAGCGTAGCTTATTCGGGAAACGAGCGGTCTCTAGAAATGTAAATACCTAGGATCGAGCCCCACGTACCCTATTATTATATTTTTTTGTTTCTTTTTTTTGTAAAAAATTAGCCCCACCTACCCAATAATTTTTTTTTAAGTTATTTTTTTTATTTTACAACAAAAAATACCGTCCGTGCTTTTATACTTCATACTAATATAAATTTCTAAATCAAAGTATTCTATTATATATCCCACTTAAAGGCTAACTCATGCATAATTACACTAGCGGCCTGCCCCTGCTTCGCACGGGTATAAAATATACAGCCCATGTCACTCAGTGAAAAAAAATGATTAAAATCGATCCAGTAGTTTTGATTTTTTCATTACCGCCCGTGGCCCGCACGCTTTAAATTTGGAGTAAAACAAACCGCTATGCCCCTGCATTTTAAATCTGTAATATCTTCTAAAATGTTCATTTAAATTAAATGCTGTAAACGGCCATATTGATCTATATTAAATTAACAATATATTTACGGTACTTAATTGAATGTTGTATTGTTTAAAAATGCTTCGAAAATATGGAATTATTTTTCGTAAAAAGTAAATGAGAAAAATTGCTATTATGGGTTATCCATAAAATATAGACATATACCATCGCGGAGTTATCTATAGACCTTTTCAAGGTGTACAAATACTTAGTACATTATTTTGATAAATCTCGTAGGGTTCAGCATTCGTTTGCAATGTAAGCGGAAAAATTGTAATTATTTACGACATCACATTAGAAACCTCAAAAATTATAGTATTTCTCTACTCCGTATTGAATGTTATTATACATATAAACCTTCCTCTTGAATCACTCTATCTATTAAAAATAAAACAGAACAAAATCTGTTTGCCTAGTTTTAAAGATTTAAGCATACATAAGGCCATAGGGACAGACAGGGAAAGCGACTTTGTTTTATACTATGTAGTGATGTAAAAAAAATCTAAATAACGTGCTCACTAAATCAAATACAAAAAACAACTTTTGTATAATGGACCTCCGCAAAGTGCCTAATAAATTACCTCAAATATTGCAAAAAAAAAGACAATTCAAACCAGAACATCTGTGAAAATAAAGCAATTTATAAGGAAAATAATATCAAGAATATTTGACCTTGGCATTACATTGTAGTGTAGAGGAATTTTTTTAATGCCCTTTTTTGGTATTAGTTACTTAAGTGACCTGGTAATTTTGAAAATAAAGTTTAAAAAAATGAAAAAATAATAGGGCAGGTGGGGCTCGATCCTAGGTATTTTCACCTCTCTAGACCGCCCGTTCCCCGAATGAACCACCATGACTTTACGTTTGACAGCGAAAAATTGTGATTGTATTTAACGTAAATATCAAAAAATTAGAGCCCGAAAACAGTGGTAAAACGTCATTTTTTTATATAAAACCTATTTAGATCGATTTTTTCCCCCAAAACCTTCTACATGCTGAATTTCAGTTAAATCGTTGCAGCCGTTTCCGAAAATATATATATATATATATATATATATATATATATATATATATATATATATATATATATATATATATATATATATATATATATATATATATATACAAGATTAACTCATTTAAATATTAAGGATTTGTTCTGCATGTTTAAGACTAAACAAGTCAAGTTTAAAAAGCTTTAAACAATATTCCATGTCCCTACTGTTAACTGTTGGTTTCCCTGGTCCGGAGCCAATCCTGTCATCAGGTCATGCTTATCATAAACATTATCATCGGGACTGGACCAGTATGTATCATCTCGGACAACGGGAAGTGGGTCATTAACTTGCAAGATTCCACCTTCATACATACATTGCAAGTTGGAAAAAACTTTTAATAAAGCTATGCTTTATAAGTTTTTTCGTCAAAATATAAATCATGGTACCAGTGAACTATAGTTTTAAAATGACATATATTTTGCCTACTCGCGGATTAAATTCAAATTAAAATTCTAAATACGCTTTATTCTAGTAAACTTGTAAACAAGTGCTTTTGGATCGTCAACTCTACTGCTGGGTCGGAAAGCTGTTCCTACCGAGAAGAGCCTAAGAGAAACTCAGCTATTTTAAAATATAATTCATATTACTAATTATTACTGTCTTATACAGAGTCGAAGAGTAGCTATAACCACGCATTATCATCCAAATAATCCTCAACAGTATAGTAGGCTTTCTGTATCAGTCTCCTTTTAACAGTGTTTTTAAACTGTTGTAATGGCAAAGCTAAATTTGATTGCGGAATTTTATTATAAAATCTTATCAAACCCACAAATGACTTACGTACTTTTGTTTGTTACATAGCAGGAGCCGCAAGCTTATGTCGTTTCCTACTTTGTCTATTATATACATCGCCACTTTTTTAATAATGTATATGTTATGCACAAGTAAATTGCTATAAATATACTGTAAAGCAAATGTAAAAATACCTGTTTCCTTAAAATTCTCTCGCAGTGAATCACGCGGACTTAAATTGCAAATGCTACGTATGAATATTTTATTTAATACAAAAAATTTTCATCATCCACGCATTACCTTATAGCATTATTCCATAAGGCATAATATACAGACTGTTGTCTATTTATTTATTTATTTATTTCGCGTGATATGTTAATATTAGACGCTTTTCAATGTCCTATTCCTGTAGAATTAACAGGATTTCTATAGCCTATATGTTACCCCGGTGTATAAGGAATAATTGTGCCAAATTTCATCTTTGTTTGCTCAGCGGATTCGCCGTGAAAGAGAACATCAACAGAATGAGAAAGAAAACATCTGTACTCACAAACTTTCGCATTTATAATATTAGTATTACAAAAACTTACTTTGCTCAGCGATTTCTATATGCCGTTTCTTTTCAACAATGGTCATATAATCTTCATCTGGACCTATTTTAAGTTCAGGACTCAATGTATCGTCGATGTCCACTGGCCCACTGCTGGGCCGAGTTAAAGGTTTATTAGTTATAGGCGGCCCTATAGCAACAGCTGGTATAACGCCGTCTTGAATAGGACGTTGTGTTGTGTACCGATTCTTCTCATAAGATTTAGTTGTTCCATAATTGACTATTGTATTCCTTTTTCCATCTACAAATATTAATCTTTCTTCATTATATTTATTTGCGTTTTCTACCTTTTTGTTATTAACTCTATCGTTATTATCTCTTCCATTATTATTAACTATATTATAATTTACTTTAGAGTTATCCTTATTTATTTTACCCTCGGTTGTTCTAGGTTTAGCTGTAGGTATTGGTGCTTTAGTTTTTCTAGGTGTTACATATTCGCCGGAATATAAGAATGGGGTAGTTTTTCTCGTGGTATTTTCTGTGCGTCGTCTAGTGCTTTCAATTCTTTTGGTTTGTGTTTTTGGTTTCTTAGTCGTTATATCGGATTGGAAGATAGGTCTCAGAGTTTGTTGGTTTGGTTGGAGGGCTGAGAAGAAATCTGTAATTAATATAAGTTTTTACTTCTAGTGTTCTTGATCGCTTGTTTACTTACATCTTCCTACCTTTATCCCACTCTAAGTAGGGTCGGCACAGCATGTTATAAACATGCTGTCACATTATTTGACGTCAACTTACCTCTATCGTATCTTACGACTTTTCGGTAAGAAAGAGGGTGGTCTATTCTACTAAATCGGATACCACACGGTGGGTTAACTTACCTTAGTCGCCTTTTACAACACCTCGGTAAGAAATGAGGGTGGTACTATTCTACTCAGCCTGATACCACACTGCGGGTCGACTTACCTTAGTTGCCTTTTACGACACCTCGGTAAGAAATGAGGGTGGTACTATTCTACTCAGCCTGATACCACACTGCGGGTCGACTTACCTTAGTTGCCTTTTACGACACCTCGGTAAGAAATGAGGGTGGTACTATTCTATTCAGCCGGATACCACACGGTGGGTTAACTTACCTTAGTCGCCTTTTACAACACCTCGGTAAGAAATGAGGGTGTTACTATTCTACTCAGCCGGATACCACATTGCGGGTCGACTTACCTTAGTTGCCTTTTACGACACCTCGGTAAGAAATGAGGGTGGTACTATTCTATTCAGCCGGATACCACACCGCAAATAAAAATAAAAAACAACATAATTTGCAAATGGCGGGCTTATTCCGGAATCAGTATTTCTTCCAGCCAACCAGTCTAAAATTAAAAAAGAGGTAAATATTAATACAGTGAACTAAAATAAAAATTAAACTTAACTAATAATAACTAAGAAGCTGTGGCAACCAGTGGTAACACCGTGCGACTCTTTCGAGGAGGTCACGGGTTCAAACCATGCAATGAGATTTTCTGTTTAAACTTATGTGTCTAATTGATGATTGCAATTTATCACACGCTTTTCGGTGAAGGAAAACATCGTGAGGAAACCTGCATATCTCTAGAGAATTCCGGTTATATGTGTAACCTACCAATCATTGGAGCAGCGTGGTAGGTCTTAGCTCCAATCCTTCTCTACAAAAACAGTAACCTATTCCCAGCAGTGGGATAGTAACAGGCCGCTACTTTAATAATAACAAAGAGAGACCTTTTTTCGTTTTATGGCTGCCTAAATATTTACCCATAAAAACTACTAGCATAGTAGTACAAAATAATTAAGGTTATAAAATGCGCAGTGTAATAAGGTGCTACAAAAACTGCTTGTTCTATATATATAAAAAAAACATTGTAATTAATTCACGCTTACCAAAGAATTGTGCGTCCGCGATACTCAGGGTCAGTAAGAGACAGGCGGCATACATATAGTTAACCATTTTCTCATCTTAAACACCTGTATAGGATACAGTTAAAATATTATTCAAATGTAGTCATCATCTTCCTGCCCTTATCCCACTCTAAGTGGGGTCGGCACAACATGATATAAACATGCTGTAACATGATTTGGCTGCGTTTTTACGGCCGCCTGCCTGACGTCAACTTACGTCTGTCGTATTTCACGACACCTCGGTAAGAAAGAGGGTGGTCTATTCTACTAAACCGGATACCACACGGTGGGTCATCTTACCTTAGTCGCCTTTTACGACACCTCGGTAAGAAATGAGGTTGGTATATTCTACTCAGCCGGATACCACACGGCGGGTCGACTTACCTTAGTCGCCTTTTACGACACCTCTGTAAGAAATGAGGGTGGTAATATTCTTTTCAGCCGGATACCACACGGCGGGTCGACTTACCTTAGTCGCCTTTTACGACACCTCGGTAAGAAAAGAGGGTGGTACTATTCTACTCAGCCGGATACCACACGGCCAATTATTCAAATGTAGTATGTATTTATTTAGCTGAGTGGTATCCGGAGTAGAATAGACCACCCTCATTTCTTACCGAGGTGTCGTAAAAGGCGACGAAGGTAAGTTGACCCACCGTGTGGTATCCGGTTAGTAGAATAGACCACCCTCTTTCTTACCGAGGTGTCGTAAGACACGACTAAGATAAGTTGACGTCAGGCAGGCGGCCGGTCGTAAAAACGCAGCCAAATCATGTGACAACATGTTTTTAACATGTGCCGACCCCACTTATAGTGAGATAAGGGCAGGAGGATGATGATGTGTATGTATTTATTCTTTTTTTATTAGTTAAACCGCGGGATATTACTAATAATATAAAGAAAAGGTAAAGATTAAAGATATGGATTGTTATTTGTCTCACAGTATATTTTAAGTAATTTAATTTTTGTATATAATAATATCAAGAATTCTAAAACAATAGGCGATGTATATAATAGACAAAGTAGGAACCGACATAAGCTTGCGGCCCCTGCTTTGCGCCTTGCATAAGTACGTAAGTCGTTTGTGGGTTTGGGTATAAGATTCTATAATAAAATTCCACAATCAATTTCAACTTTGCCATTACAGCAGTTTAAAAACACTATTAAGGAGAGGCTGATACAGAAAGCCTACGATACTGTTGAGGATTATTTAGACGATAAAAATGCGTGGATATAAATATTGTTCGACCCTGTACAAGATAGAAACATTAAATGTAACTAGCTTTAAGAATTGTATTTTTAAAAAGAGCAACCGCCGAGTTTCTTGCTGGCTCTTCTCGGTAGGAACAGCTTTCCGAACCAGCAGTAGAGCTGACATGTCATATACATGTTGTCACATGATTTGGCTATGTATTTTACGACCGGCCGCCTGCCTGACATCAACTTACCTTTCTCGTATTTAACGACACCTCGGTAAGAAAGAGGGTGGTCTATTCTACTTAACCGGATACCACACGGTGGGTCGACTTACCTTAGTCGCCTTTTACGTCACCTCGGCAAGAAATGAGGGTGGTACTATTCTACTCAGCCGGATACCACACGATGGATCAACTTACCTTAGTCGCCTTTTACGACACCTCGGTAAGAAATGAGGGTGGTACTATTCTACTCAGCCGGATACCACACGGCGGGTCAACTTACCTTAGTCGCCTTTTACGACACCTCGGTAAGAAATGAGGGTGGTACTATTCTACTCAGCCGGATACCACACGGCGGGTCGACTTACCTTAGTCGCCTTTTACGACACCTCGGTAAGAAATGAGGGTGGTACTATTCTACTCAGCCGGATACCACACGGCGTATACTCTGGAGTAATATATACTATAGAAATCCCGTTAGTTCTACAGGCATAGTGTGAAATTGAAAATCCATCTTTTATCAACCTCTCACGCGACAACAGTCCAAGCGAACGAATTATGTATTTATTTATATATTGTAGAAAAATCAAAAACAAGTAGAACAAAATATCCTCAAAAATCTTAGTGTACTGTACTTGCTGTGATGGCCTAGCGGTGCGACCGTGTGAATCTCTTGAGACGATCATGGGTTCAAACCCGAGCAGATACCAATGAGTTTTTCTATTAAAACTTATGTGCCTAATTGATAATTGCAATTTATCACACGCTTTTCGGTGAAGGAAAACATCGTGAGGAAACCTGCATATCTCTATATAATTCTGGTGATACGTGTAACCTACCAATCATTGGAGCAGCGTGGTAGGTCTTAGCTCCAACCCTTCTCTCCAAAAATGGAGAGAGGAGGCCTATGCCCAGCAGTGGGATAGTAACAGGCCGTTACTTACTTACTTACTTACTTACTTAGCTTAGCTTAGTATTATTGAATTGTTATCTTAATCAATTGAAGTTTGAATTTAGTTGAATATAGTACTTTACGAAAAAAAACTCATTTCAATGTTAACTACATACTTGACATTTAACGGAGGCCGTTGACCTCTGTAAACGGACCTCCAGATGAAATCTTCCGGTTAAATTTCTCTCAGAAAAATACTACAATGATATGGGTTTATTAAAACTTATTTTATATACTAGCAATCGCCAGGGGAAGCCCGCGTTGTAAGTTTAAAACTGTGATATAGTAATTTGTCACTCATAAAAATGGTTAAAGTGGGTTAACCTTAAAAGATACCTGTCGCGGACTTTTATTTAGAACTTTTAGAGGGGAACAACTTTGTAATACATGATTTTTCAATAACTATCACCGCACGCAAGGAAGGTTTTAAATTGTGCCGCTTTCGTAATATTTTTATTGCTGCTCCTCTCCTATTCATCTGAGCGTGATGTTATATAATAGCTTCCTCGATAAATTGACTATCTTACACTGAAATAATTTTTCAAATCGGTCCAGTAGTTCCTGAGATTAGCGCGTTCAAACAAACAAACTCTTCAGCTTTATATATTAGTATAGATATAAAAAAATGCAATTAAAAATATCAAAGAGAACTTTCTTTTTGTCGGTCCTTGACAAGTCGGTCTTGAATAGGGTATTTTTATATTTAAAAAAAAAAATCAAAAAATCTTTATTCAAATAAGCTCTTTCAAGCACTTTTGAATCAATCAATATGATTAATGAAGCTACAACTGGTTCGGAATGTTGCTCTTACCGAGAACCAGAATGAAACTCGGCGGTCAATTAAACATTTTCAATTTTACATTATTAAACCGCTTGTATGAAGCTGAAAGAATTTTCAAATGCTTTCTTATCATCCAAATTATCTTCAATTTTGTAATGTTTTACGTATAAACATATATTTTATACTTAATTTAAACCTTTCTGTAGACTGGTCTAGTATGGATTGCGAAATATTGAAGAAGCGAGACCAACAATTGAGTTGCTAAGGGCCTGTTTCACAAGTAACTGATAAAGTGTCGGATAGATAACCGATAAACTAAATAGCAGATAAATGTCTCTAAAAAGAGACTCTAAAAAGTGAAAATTAAAAAAAAACGCGGCCATTTTGTAATAGGTATATGCTATCCAACAGATAAACAAAATAACAGCCACATGATCTACCTGTTAACTTAGGGACTTTAAGTGCTGAATAAGCCTATCAGAAACCTGAGTAACGCAAAATTCCGAGATATGTGTCAGATATGTTCCGAATTAACTGATAATTTATTGGTAACTTGTGAAACAGGCTCTATCTCTATCTAATTTCGGGGACGCCTGTCGGTGCAGGGCGGGTGGTCAGCTCCTATTCCGGACTATTCCACCCAGAAACAGGCTCTAACTCTGCTGTGTCGCACAGGTAGAGTTGCCCGTACTATATTATATAGTATCTTACTATATTTTAGTAAATTGTACTATATATTATAGAAAAACAATACAGGACGAAATATACTATATTTTTATCGCTAATTCAATTGCCGCGCTTTTTTTTATAATGAACTGTGAATGGAACGCACCCGCAGCACTGCATAGGGAATGTTTGAACGAAACTCATTCATGTATTTACGGGGCTTAGTTAGTTAGTAACTCTAACTCCTTTGTCATTGTCCAGCGAAAAGTAATAAATAATCATGGAAAAATAAAGATTGAAAATAGATGTGTACTAATTTTTTTCTGAATTTCCTAAAAGTACTATATTTTTTTTTATTTAAAAACGAAAAATACTATTTTTCTTCAGAAAAAAGGTGGCGACCCTAGACACAGGTATCACAAGCTTTTTGTGACCTCTCGTATGTCAATGATATACATCCAATTTCGTCTTATACAAATGGATATTTTTCCGTGCGAATAGAATATTACTATATAATATCTGGGTGATCAACTCTACGTGATCAAATCAGAAATGAGGAGATCCGTAGAAGAACCAGAGTCACCGACATAGCTCAGCGGGTCGCGAAGCTGAAGTGGCGATGGGCGGGGCACATAATGCGGAGAACCGATGGAATGGCGACCCCGCACCGGAAAGCGCAGTGTCGGAAGACCCCCTGCTAGATGGACAGACGACCTCAAAAGGGTCGCGGGGAGCCGCTGGATACAAGCGGCACAAAATCGTGTGTTCTGGAGATCCCATGAAGAGACCTATGTCCAGCAGTGGACGGCCATCGGTTGAAGAAGAAGAAGAATATCTGGGTGACAGAGCCTTGCTCAGTTATTTAAAAAAAAAGAAAAAACAATTATTTCGTTGGGGATCGATCATTGGCATTCACATTTCTCGAGGCTGCCCGTTCCCCGAATAAGCTACGTCGACTTGACAGCTAATGGCGAAAATTCAATTCAATATAGTTAGTGTCTTTTAATGCCCAAAAACAGGGATAAAACAATCTTTTTTTAAATAAAACTTATCTAGATCAATTTTTCTCCCCCAAAACCCCCTACATGCTGAATTTCAGGAAAATCGTTGGAGCCGTTTCCGAGATTCGGAATATATATATATACAAGATTATATATCCTCCTGCCCTTATCCCACTCTAAGTGGGGTCAGCACAACATGTTATAAACATGCTGTAACATGATTTGGCTGCGTTTTTACGTCGGGCCGCCTGCCTGACGTCAACTTACCTTAGCCGTTTTTTACGACACCTCGGTAAGAAGGAGGGTGGTCTATTCTACCAAACCGGATACCACACGGCGGGTCGACTTACCTTAATCACCTTTTACGACACCTCGGTAAGAAATGAGGGTGGTCTATTCTACGCAGCCGGATACCACACGGTGGGTTAACTAACCTTAGTCGCCTTTTACGACACCTCGGTAAGAAATGAGGGTGGTACTATTCCACTTAGCCGGATACCGCACGGCGGGTCGACTTACCTTAATCGCCTTTTACGACACCTCGGTAAGAAATGAGGTGGTCTATTCTACGCAGCCGGATACCACACGGTGGGTCAACTAACCTGAGTTGCCTTTTACGTCACCTCGGTAAGAAATGAGATTGGTCTATTCTACTCAGCCGGATACCAAACGGCGGGCCGACTTACCTTAGTCGCCTTTAACGAAATGAGGGTGGTGCTATTCTACTTAGCCGGATACCACACGGCTATATACATACAAGATTAACCAACTCATTTAAATATTAAACATATTATGATGCTACAGTAAAAGTACATTGACCAAGTACTTTGACTCGAACATTTAACTCACCAACACAATCTATTTGTTTAATGTGCCAATACCGGAAAAAAACATTAGATAAATACAACCACAGTTAGCAATAACAATCGGTTTATAAACTTTATAAAACAACGTTAAATTTAACCGGATAAAGTTTAAAGTTCTATGAATGTTAGAACAAAAGAAAATTATACAGTGATTATGTTAAAACATCTTTAGGTTGCGATTCTGTATTCATCGATCTTTGCATGTTAGAACCTTTTTATCCGTTTTAACACCTCGGTTGATTGCCTCTTCAGGTGACAAGAGGGCTGGCTCCTTTTTCGCACAAAGAATCAGTTTAGCGATTCAGCGCGGAAATGCTGCCAGCATTCTTGGGACCATTCCACGTGGGCATGATTTGTATAGTCCTAGCGTGTAAGTAAGCGTAATACAAAAGTAATAATAAAATTAATTATTTTGCTATAATTACATTATAAATAATTAATTTTATTATTACTTTTGATTTATGGATCTCCGCAAAGTAACGCCTAATTCTATAAATTAAATTAAGCTAAGATAGCTAACTTGTACATTTTTGCTGTATATAAAATAAATTGAAGCAATTAAAAAAATAATAAAAGTGACGGGGAGAAATTTAGTATTCGATCCCAGGCTTTTTAGTATTTTTCTAGTACGCCCGTTATCATTAGGCTATCACAACTTTACAGCTAAAAATATCATATGAACTTTATTCAATATATGAGCATTTTTTCGGTGCCCGTAAACAGGGTGTTGGGGAGAAAATGGAAAAAAAGTCTTTTATACCTGTTTTTGAGCACTGAAAAAACTTCTAAAATATGGATAGAAAGCAAACGACATTTTTGGCTGTTAAAAGTAATGTGTAAAGCTAAATAGATTGTTTGAACGCGCTAATCTCAGGAACTACTGGACCGATTTGAAAATTTCTTTCAGTGTAAGATAGTCCATTTATCGAGGAAGCTATTATATAACATCACGCTCAGATGAATAGGAGAGGAGCAGCAATAAAAAATATTACGAAAACGGCACAATTTAAAGCTTTCCTTGCGTGCGCTGAGTAAACGGTAATAGTTATTCAAAAATCGTATATTACAAAATTGTTCCCCTCTAAAAGTTCTAAATATCAGCCCGCGACAACATATGTCTAACTTTCAAGGTTAACACACTTTAACCATTTTTATGAGTGACAAATTACTATATCACAGTTTTAAACTTACATATCTTTATATTTAATCTTTATATTTAAATGAGTTAATCTTGTATATATATATTTTTTCCGAATCTCGGAAACGGCTCCAACGATTTTCCTGAAATTCAGCATGTAGGAGGTTTTGGGGGAGAAAAATTGATCTAACTAGGTTTTATGTAAAAAAAATATTGTTTTATCCCTGTTTTTGGGCATTAAAAAACACTAACATTTATATTGAATTGAATTTTCGCCATTAACTGTCAAGTCGACGTAGCTTATTCGGTTAGCGGGCAGCCTCGAGAAATGTGAAAGCCAAGGATCGATCCCTATCTAATTAATTGTTTTTTCTTTTTTTTAAGTTTTTATTTTTTTGTAAAAAATTACCACTCACCCAGATATTTATATATATACATACAAGATTAACTAATTAAAATATTAAAGATTCCTCAATGTTTCTGCACTCGCTTACATAAAGCATTCCAAAGTAAATTACCCACATTTACCCGTCAATTAAAATATGCAGGTGTATTCAAGATGTAAACAAATTTACATTCTAGTTTCCATATATAATACAAACTTTTTTTGCATACAAATTTAAATATCAACCACTATTACTATATATAAACAAAATACCGCGCAGTATGTTTGTTCGCGATAAATATAAAAACTACTGGATAGATTTTCATGCTGTTTTCACTAATATATAGAACAATTTACAAAGAAGTTTTTAATATATGATTTGTGAGGGTTTCGTAAATTACTATATATTATGAAATATCAACTTTTTTATTTAAGATGTATGACGTCTCGTTAAAGGCGACTAAGGTAAGTTGACGTCAGGCAGGTTGTTATCTATGTAGCCACATCATGTGACAACATGTGGAGTCACTTTGGCGATTGCTAGTCATCTATAAAAATAGCCAAGCTTGCCATAGAGAAAGTCACTGTAATATTTAACGAGAACAGTTATTACACTGTTACGCTGTGGAATACTGTCGTTATTGTACGATTAATAAAACATCCACGTGTCTAAGTCATGTTACAACATGTCTAAGTTCTGATCCTGAGGTTAAACCGAGCTAGTGTTTAGTATTGGGGCTCGCTTTTTCTTCTACGTAAGACATCTTTTATCGGGTTTATCACTACATATTATAAAACAAAGTCGCATTCTTTGTTGGTCCCTATATCCCTATGTATGCTTATTTCTTTAAAACTACGCAACAGATTTTGATGCGGTTTTTTTTAATAGATAGAGTGATTCAAGAGGCAGGTTTATATGTATAATACCATTCAATATGGAGTAGAGAAATACATTTTTAATATCGTAAATAATTACATTTTTTCCGCTTACATTGCAAACGCAGGCTAAACCCTACGAGATTTATCAAAATGATGTACTAAGTATTTGTACACCTTAAAAAGGTCTACAGAAAAGTCCGCGATGGTATATGTCTATCTCTTATGGATAACCTACAATAGCATTTTTTGTCATTTACTTTTTACGAAAAATAATGCCTTATTTTTGAAGCAATTTTTATACACTACAGCATTAATCCTTATCCAATTAAGTACCTTAAATAAATTGTTGATTTAATATAGATCAATATGGCCGTTTACAGCATGTAATTTAAGTGAACATTTTCGGAGATATTACAGATTTAAAATGCCGTGAGGACACCGCGCTTCGCCCTATAACACTTCGAATCTTGCGGGCCACGGGCAGTAATGAATAAATCAAAACTACTGGATCGATTTTAATCATTTTTTTTTACTAACTGACATGGGATATATATTTTATATCCGTGCGAAGCAGGGGCAGGCCGCTAGTAAGACTATAAACAACAATATAATTTAAATCAATCAATATTATATAGTTTATGATATTAATGATTTTATAATTACTACAGTTAGGGGAATTTAAAGAGCGAGTAATTAGTATATCTTTATTGTCTGTTCTATATTTAATATCAGCGATAACACTGGTCAACTGTTTTTGTTACATAAACTTAGTAGTAATTTATTTTTAGACTGGCAACCCTGTATTAAAAAATATATAGTTTCATTCCAGTCACGTCCATTTTTTATTGACAGTTATAAATACATTTAATTAATAAATGGGTTAAGTTTTTGATAAATAAATAAATAAATAAATAAATTTCTAACGATATTAATGATTTTATAAAGTCAAAAAGCGAGTAATTAGTAAATCTTTATAGTCTGTTGTTCTATATTCACTATAAGCGATTACACTGGTCAACTGTTTCTGTTACATGAACTTAGTGGTAATTTATGTTTAGGTTGGCAACTCTGCATTAAAGAAAATAGTTTCGTTCCAGTCACGTCCAGTTTTTTAGTGACATAAATATATTTCTAACGATATTAATGGTTTTAAGTCAAAAAGCGAGTAATTAGTAAATCTTTATAGTCTGTTGTTCTATATTCACTATGAGCAATAACACTGGTAAACTGTTTTTGTCACATGAATTTAATGGTAATTTTTATTTACGTTGGCAACCCTTCATTAAAAAATACAGTTTCGTTCAAGTCAAGTCCAGTTTTTTATTAACAGCTATAAATACATTTCTAACGATATTAATGGTTTTATAAAGTCAAAAAGCGAATAATTAGTAAATCTTTATAATCTGTTGTTCAATATTCCCTATCAGCGATAACACTGGTAAACTGTTTTTGTCACATGAATTTAATGGTAATTTTTATTTACGTCGGCAACCCTTATTAAAAAATACAGTTTCGTTCAAGTCAAGTCCAGTTTTTTTAGTGACAGCTATAAATACATTTCTAATGATATTAATGATGATAATATCTGGGTGACCGTGCCTTGCTCGGTAATTTTTCAAAATAAAAAAATCAAATAAAAACTTTAAAAAAATAGGATAGGTGGGGCTCGATCCTAAGTATTTTCATTTCTCGCGACCACCCGTTTCCCGAATAAGCTACGCTGACTTGACTGTGAATAGCAAAAATTCAATTCAATATAAATTTCAGTATTTTTTAATGCCCCAAAAACGGGGATAAAATAATTTTTTTAAATCCATTTTTCTCCCCCAAAACCTGCTACATGCTGTATTTCAGGAAAATCGTAGGAGCCGTTTCCGAGATTCCGAAAATATATATTTATACATACAAGATTAACTCATTTCAATATTAAAGTTAAATCAAAGAGCAAGTAATTAGTAAATCTTTGTTAATAGTATATAAGTTCTATATTCACTTCCAGCTATAACACTGTTTTTGTCACATGAACTTAGTGGTAAATTTTGTTAAGGTTGGCAACCTTTCATTAAAAAATAGTTTCAAAACTAATGAAAATATTATTTTGCTATAATCAGCGATAAAAGCCTCAAATCTCAAAAGAATCCACGAAAACACGCCACTTTTTGCGTCTTCGAGTCGTGGAGTCTATTTTCTGACGATGCTTCGGTTACAGGGAAAAACAATTGTTTAGATTGTGGTGGTGAATGTGTGCAGTGCTTGTGTATTGTTGTGTTATCGGTGGCGTAAAAACTAATGCCCTACCGCATTAGTTTTTACAAAATCTGCATGTATCAGGTATGGGAACGAATAGTACACTCTACATTTAGCATTACATATATTTTGTTTTATCGCGGATTATAGCAAAATAATATTTTCATTATTTTTGTATTATGGACCTCCGCAAAGTAACATCTAATTCTATAAATGAAATATAGTTTCATACCCGTCAAGACTAGTTTTTTTTGTGATAGCAGCTTAAAAAAAATAATATAATAAAATAAAAATATTTAAATGAGTTAATCTTGTATATATATATATATATATTTTCGGAATCTCGGAAACGGCTCCAACTATTTTCCTGAAATTCAGCATGTAGGGAGTTTTGGGGGAGGAAAATCAATCTAGCTAGGTTTTATTTAAAAAAAAAATCGTTTTTCCCTGTTTTTGGGCATTAAAAGTACTAAAATTTATATTCTATATTATTTTTGTCATAAACTGTCAAGTAAGCGTGTCTTATTCGGGGAACGGGCAGTCCCCAACTACCTAATACCTTATCTCGCAGTCATTATAATAAATCTACCCGCACTAAATATTATTAAGAATATCATCATCCTCCTGCCCTTATCCCACACTAAGTGGGGTCGGCACAACATGTTATAAACACGCTGTTACATGATTTGGCTGCGTTTTCACGACCGGCCGCCTGCCTGACGTCAACTTACCTCTGTCGTATTTTACGACACCTCGGTAAGAATACATATTATTAAGAATACTTAGTTTTAATTTAATATTTTTTCAGTATAATTTTGTTACTTTTTTTTATTACAGTATTTTTCTTCTAATTGATAATTGCAATTTATCACACGCTTTTCGGTGAAGGAAAACATCGTGAGGAAACCTGCATATCTCTAGAGAATCCTAGGGATATGTGTAACCTACCAATCATTGGAGCAGCGTGGTAGGTCTTAGCTCCAATCCTTCTCTCCAATAACGGAGAGAAGAGGCCTATGCCCAGCATTGGGATAGTAACAGGCCGTTACTTACTTTTGTTACTTTATTGAAGTTACTATTAATGTATTTGAATAAATAAATTAATAAACGTTTTTTTCTTTTTTTTAAGTTTCTTTTTTTTTGTAAAAAATGACCAGATACTAATAACACAATAAAAGTAACAAACAAACATCAATACTCACAAACTTTCGCATTTATAATATTAGTAGGTAGGAAAATAGGATTTACATTACCGGAACTATGTTAAACTGATGACTTCACGTTAAATTTAAACTTTATTCTCTCTCTCTAAAACTCACTACACTTATTTATAATTTTATTTTCCGCGTTTCAATATCACTGAGACAACGTGCGTTTCTTTTACGGAATTAAATTACACTGAATATCATGTTGGAAGAGTTGTCAAACAGGAATTTAGGGTTGTCGCATTTATACGTTTATTTGTTAACTAACAATCGCCAGTGGTTCCGCCCGTGGATTAGAACCGTAATATAGAATTTTGGTAACTTTTTGAAGTAAACGCCGTGTGGTATCCGGCTGAATAGAATAGTACCACCCTCATCTTACTGAGGTGTCGTAAAAAGCGACTAAGGTAAGTCGACCCGCCGTGTGTTATCCGGCTGAGTAGAATAGACCAACCTCATTTCTTACTGAGGTGTCGTAAAAGGCGACTAAGGTAAGTCGACCCGCCGTGAGGTATCCGGCTGAATAGAATAGTACCACCCTCATCTTACTGAGGTGTCGTAAAAGGCGACTAATGTAAGTTGACCCATCGTGTGGTGTCCGGCTGAGTAGAATAGACCAACCTCATTTCTTACCGAGGTGTCGTTAAAGGCGACTAAGGTAAGTCGGCCCGCCGTGTGGTATCCGGCTGAGTAGAATAGACCAACCTCATTTCTTACCGAGGTGTCGTAAAAGGCGACTAAGGTAAGTCGACCGGACGTGTGGTATCCGGCTGAATAGAATAGTACCACCCTCATTTTTTACTGAGGTGTCATAAATACGACTGAGGTAAGTTGACGTCAGGCAGGCGGTCGGTCGTAAAAACGCAGCCAAATCATGTGACAGCATGTTTATAACATGTTTTGCCGATCCCGTTTAGAGTGGGATAAGGACAGGAAGATGATGTTTGTCAATTAATTGTACACGCCTGTTATGTTTATGCTATGTATCTTATTTTATAAGTGTTTCTTTTATTTTTAATTACCTTAATGCATAAATGTTGTCAAAAAATAATAATAAAAATAAATATATGGGACACTTACACACACGGTCGTCCGTCCCCAAAGTAACTTAATACTTGTGTTATGACAGACAACTGGTGAATATATACTTATATAATTTTTAAATACATACTTAAATACAAATAGTTAAGTAATTAAAATAAGTTGTTGGCTTGTCAAATAAAATAAAACAACGTGACAGACAGACGTACAGTGTAGATGATATAAAAATGGAGTGACAGCCCTAATCTTCAATCTAAGCGCCATTATGGCCGGCAATGTTTAGAAGCAATCGAATATAAGTAGGCATTATACCGTGCAAGCCATAAGCGAGTAGCGATTTGAATTGAATTTAAATTTAAAGTTCTAAATAAAAGTCCGCGACAGCATTGTTATGAGAATGTATGCCCATCACTAATGTCATTCCACATCACTAGTCGATAAGAGTTACAATTGTCAATATGGCGTCATACTATCAAAAGTCTAATACATGTTAACTGTCCCCTCAAGTCTTAATAAAACCTTTGTACAAACCAATCTTATAATAATTACTTTCCCGAAGCACGAACCAAGACAAGCATATATCTAGCTTTTAAGATTAACCCACAATAACCATTTTTATGGTTATAAAAAGATTTGTTGTCGCCATTGACTTCCGCTTTGTATTTTATAGCAACAAAGTCATGAAACAAGAGTATCGTGCCCTTTTTGATTAAAATGGTGGCAATACTGTGCCGTTGTTGTTTCCGGTGCAGTCTTCCTATTGATAAAACGTTTCAGTGACAGTCAGTCTTTGTTCGTCATTCAAGAGAAGTGCATCTCCGAACGGGAATTGTGGTATTCCTATTATATCGTGTTATTGTATATAGTGTGCGTTAACAGATTATATTACTGTTTTAATCTTTCCACGCGCTGGCGATTGCCAGTAAGGAATAATAGTATTTTGGCAAGCTTTTCTTTTTAATATTTTAAACGCAATTTATAGCAACATTAAATTATTAAACTTACTTTTACCCGCGACTTAACCAAATTGACCCGCCCGTGAAAATTGAAACTTGAATGACTTGCCCGTTAGCGCAGTGGGTAGTGATCCTGCCTTCAGCTCAGTGAGTCGCGGATTCGATTCCGAGATCCAACATTTTCTATAAAACTTCTTTGGTCTTCGATTTACGTTTATTTGTATTTAAGTATGTATTTAAAAAATATATAAGTATATATTCACCAGTTGTCTGTCATAACACAAGTATTAAGTTACTTACTTTGGGGACGGACGACAGTGTGTTTAAGAGTCCCATATATATATTTTTTTATTCCTCCTTTTATTGTAATATATTTCTATACAGTATAGGTATAGACCACCCTAATTTCTTACCGAGGTGTCGTTAAAGGCTACTAAGGTAAATCGACACGCCGTGTGTTATCCAACTTTGTAGAATAGACCACCCTCATTTCTTACCGAGGTGTCGTAAAAGGCGACTAAGGTAAGTCGACCCACCGCGTGGTACCCGGCTGAATAGAATAGACCAACCTCATTTCTTACCAAGGTGTCGTAAAAGGCGACTAAGGTAAATCGACACGCCGTGTGGTTATGAAACTTTGTAGAATAGACCACCCTCATTTCTTATCGAGGTGTCGTAAAAGGCGACTGAGGTAAGTTGACCTCAGGCAGGCGGCCGGTCGTAAAATACGCAGCCAAATAATGTAATAACATGTTTTAGAACACGTTGTGCCGACCCCACTTAGAGTCGGATAAGGACAGGACGATGAATGGTCTTTTTATGTTCAAAAATTAAATTCTTATTCAAAAATTGTAAATGAAAACAGACTGACAACTTCTGAGGACTTTGTTTTTTAAAATAAGTATACAAAGACTAGCTTTTACGCTCAACTTCGTTCGCGTGTACTGTTGTCGCGTGATAAGTTGATAATAGATGGCGCTTTTCAATGTCATACTATTCCTGTTAAATTAACAGGATTTCTATAGCCTATATCTTACCGCGGTGTATAAGGAATAATCGTGCCAAATTCCATCGATATAGGTTCAGCGGATTCGCCGTGAAAGAGTAACAAATATACATCCATACTCACAAACTTTCTCATTTATAATATTAATAGGATAAATAAAATTAAAAAAAAATAATAATTGGGTAGTTGGCGCTCGATCCTAGGTGTTTCCATTTCTCGCAACCGCCCGTTCCCCGAATAAGCTACGCTGACTTGACAATAAAAGGAAAAAATAGTTTTATATATTCAATTTAAATTTTTGTATTTTTTTAATGCCCAAAAACAGGGATAAAACGATTTTTGAAATATAAAACTTAGCTAGATCGATTTTTCTCTATCAAAACCCCCTACATGTTGAATTTCAGGAAAATCGTTGGAGCCGTTTCCGAGATTCCGAAAATATATATATACATACAAGATTAACTCATTTAAATATTAAAAATTACTTATTGTACTATGGACCTTTACAAACAAGCGGTAATTCTGTAATTTACCGTTAGATTATTATTACCTAAAATTAGATATCAAATGCAATATATAACTGTTTGTCATTGTCCCGTTTGTCTATGATTTCGATGATTGCATTTTGATTTTGCGGTGCATAATTGACAGTTAGCCCATTTTTAGCAATTCAATGTTAATATACAGTTCGTAATATATTTCATCTACGCCGATATTAAATACAAAGATTATAAAACTGAAACCAAAATTCTTATGACAAACATTACGTACAGGACAAAAATCAAAAATTTAAAAGTTTTATTATGATATAGGTACCTGTATCATAATATAACTTTTTAATCATAACGATACACCTATACAACCTCCAGCTGGACCGAGGAGGGTGAACCTCTACCTTAAAAACAAAGGTTTCAATGAACGAGTCCGCGGCGACGCAACACGCATGCGCGATCGATGTTTGTTGGCGCTAACATTTGACATTTAAAAAATCTTTTCTATGTTTAAACAAAGTGTGGTTTTTATTAATATTGTTTTACGTATTACAGTATGAGAGTAGATAAAGTAGTGTATGACACTGTACATAACTTGGTCTTATAACACTCGTGTGATACTATAAAACCCTTATTATGCAACAGTATTATAATCTACTATAATTAGCGTCAGGTTTTGTATATTCTGAAACTATATTTTTTTTTTTTTTTACATACTCTAATTTCCCATACAAAGTGTTTTTACGTATCTAACAAGCTGCTTTCTGATATATTTAATACTTAAATGAGTTGATCTTATATTCTTCTAATATTATATGCGAAAGTTTGTGAGTATGGATGTATGTTTGTGACTCTTTCACGGCGAATCCGCTGAACCAATATCGATGAAATTTTACGATTATTCCTTACACATCGGAGTAACGTATATTAAAAAACAACATCTATTATCAACCTATGGAATTTTTATTCACGACTAGTAATCGCCAGCGGCTTCGCCCGCGTGGAAAGATTAAAAACGTAATATAGTATTTTGTTGACCATAAAAATGGTTAAAGTGAGTTAACCTTAAAAGCTAGACATATGCTGTCGCGGACTTTTATTTACTACATTAAGAAGGAACCAATTTTGTAATACATGATTTTGAATAACTTTTATCGTTTACTCAGCGCACGGGCTCGGGAACGATCTCATTTTAGTGATGGAGATATTTGCAGGGTCGGAGAGTGACAGAAGCTACTGTTGATTCCAAGAATACAATCCTGAACGAAGTTGCGGGTAAAAGCTAGTTTACTATAAATATAATTGAAAACTGGACGCCATTACCGGATGTCGTATGGTCTAATTGATATGAGACAGCGACTAGATTAATAAATACAATCTCTAACGTGACTTCGTTTGACTTTATAATGGACTATCACTATCCCACTTCTGGATATAATGAATATCACATCACGCTTAATCGTTTGTAATCACCGATTATGAACTCACTCTTTTCGGAACAGCTTTCCGAACCAGCAGTAGAGTTGACGATTCAAAAGCACTTGTTTACAAGTTTATCTTAATAAACATAATTTTGAATTTGAATTGTAACAGGCAAATAAGTAATAATAAACCTCGCTAAAGATTTAACTTACACCACACACTATGAAAGCGATATCATATATTTTGTTAAAGGGTTTTTCCGTTGGCGCTTATAAGTAAACTTGATCGCTTTCAGTTAAATATTGTTTACTCACTGACCACAAATACCAAAGAGTTTAAAGGTTAATTAATAAGGGCATCATCCTTACAAACTATATAAATATTGTTAGAAATCAATTTAAAATGAATAATAAAATATAATCGAATGCGTTTAGGGAATCTTTACCTTTAGAGCACCTTACTGTGCCGCGCATGCGTGTTGCGTCGCCGCGGACTCGTTCATTGAAACCTTTGTTTTTAAGGTAGAGGTTCAACCTCCTCGGTCCAGCTGGAGGTTGTATAGGTGCATCGTTATGATTAAAAAGTTATATTATGATACAGGTACCTATATCATAATAAAACTTTTAAATTTTTTATTTTTGGCCTGTACGTAATGTTTGTCATAAGAATTTTGGTTTCAGTTTTATAATCTTTGTATTATATTATCAGAGTAGATAAAAACTTATACAGCTCAGAGATCTGGATTCCTAATAATAGTAAAAAAAAACACGCTCTAATACATCGTGCATCCTTCTTCATGTGACAGTATGTTTATTTATTTTTTTATAACATGTGCCGATCCCGAGTAGGATAAGGGCAGGAAGATGACGATATTAAAATAAAACAATATTATATAACTCATTATTTATTTTGCAAAAATAAATAAATGTATACAACTATATAAATCTTAAGCATATAAAAGTATTATTTTACTAAATTACGTTTTGTATTTACAGTCTGTTTTGTATTTACAGAAAGCCTACTATACTATTGAGGATTATAATTATTGTAGTGTTTATAAACTAATTTTGTGTGAATATAACACAGGCTCAAACACGCACTAACAAGTAACATGTCACGACCACTCTCACCGAGCGCTCTTGTGATACTAACGTGGTGCATCCTGATACAATGTATGTACCTTTGTACTAGTGAGTTAGTGTGCCTATGTGTGGATATAGCTCTCTTTGAACCAAGACAGTAACGACTTAATGTAAATAATATTAAGAATTATATTTTTAAAAGAGCAACCGCCGAGTTTCTTGCTGGCTCTTCTCGGTAGGAACAGCTTTCCGAACCAGCAGTAGAGTTGACGATTCAAAAGCATATATGTGTCTTGTATATAAATGTACAATGTACGTTACACACGTCTCAACTCGCATACACTTCATCATCATCCTCCTGCCCTTATCCCACCCTAAGTGGGGTCGGCACAACATGTTATAAACATGCTGTAACATGATTTGGCTGCGTTTTTACGACCGGCCGCCTGCCTGACGTCAACTTACCTAAGTCGTATTTTACGACACCTCGGTAAGAAAGAGGGTGGTCTATTCTACTCAACCGGATACCACACGGTGGGTCAACTTACCTTAGTCGCCTTTTACGACACCTCGGTAAGAAATGAGGTTGGTCAATTCTACTCAGCCGGATACCACACGGCGGGTCGACTTACCTTAGTCGCCTTTTACGACACCTCGGTAAGAAAAGAGGGTGGTACTATTCTATTCAGCCGGATACCACACGGCGGCCAACTCGCATACACTTATACTAGCTTTTCCAGTAGCTTCGCCCGCATGAAAATCAGTCACAAATTTTTTCCCAAATTGAAAATTTGAACATAAAAGTAGTAAAAAAACCCCTAATGTAGTATTATGATAACCATAATGGTTAAAATGGGTTAACCTTAAAAGCTAGACATATGCTGTCGCGCAATATTTAGAACTTTAAGAGGGGAACAATTTTGTAGTACATGATTTTTTAATAACTATCACCGTTTACTAAGCGCACGTAAGGAAAGCTTTAAATTTTCTGTTTTTGTAAAAAAAAAATTATTGCTGCTCCTCTCCTATTCATCTTAGCGTAATGTTAAATATTTATATAGCCTAGTCTTCCTCGATAAATGGACTATCTTACACTGAAAGAATTTTTTGAGATCAATGACCGTACATGCCATTCGAACCTTGGTCTAAATAGGGGTAATTGTATATTCATATTTTTGTTAAACCAAGCTTTATAGAGATCAATGACTATACACGCTATTCGAACCTTGGCCTAAATACGGTAATTGTATATTCATATTTAATTATTCAATTACATTTAATAGTTTTTACATTTGTAAATACAGCATAACCCATTCGTGAAAACAGTATAACTAAACAGGTGCGAGGGAGACAAAACTTAATTATAAAAAAATTAATTATATTAATTTTCTTCGAAAATACATTTTTTTAAACTATATTTAAGATTGAATAATGCCAAGTTATCTTATACGTTTAAATGATCAGTGGATTCATTTAATGACGTATCGGTACAACCCGGTATAAATGATAAAAATATATACATTTAAATAACTATTACCTAAATTTATTACTAATTTATTCTCGAGTAAATATTTATCTGCCATTTACTTAGTGCCTATTTATAGACTGCCTATATAAAAACTTATTTCTATTTCGCATTGTTTCCATACATATTACTGTATTCATATTTAACTTGCAGTACAGTCCAGAAATGTGTTTTCAAGTAAATACCTATTCAGAAACTGCCTATATATAAACTTATTTTTTATTTATATTATTTCAATAGATGCCACTGTATTCCTATATACCTTGTAATACACTCCAGAAATGTTTACCAGTAATTTTTATATGCAATTTAATTGGTGCCTATTCAGAGACTGCCTATATAAAAACCTATTTCTTACTTGCATTGTTTCCATAGATATCACTGTATTCATATTTAACTTGCAATACAGTCCAGAAATATGTTTTCAAGTAATTTTTATATGCAATTTAATTGGTGCCTATTCAGAGACTGCCTATATAAAAACCTATTTCTTACTTGCATTGTTTCCATAGATATCACTGTATTCATATTTAACTTGCAATACAGTCCAGAAATATGTTTTCAAGTAATTTTTATATGCAATTTAATTGGTGCCTATTCAGAGACTGCCTATATAAAAACCTATTTCTTACTTGCATTGTTTCCATAGATATTACTGTATTCATATTTAACTTGCAGTACAGTCCAGAAATGTGTTTTTAAGTAAATACCTATTCAGAAACTGCCTATATATAAACTTATTTTTTATTTATATTATTTCAATAGATGCCGCTGTATTCCTATATACCTTGTAATACACTCCAGAAATGTTTACCAGTAATTTTTATATGCAATTTAATTGGTGCCTATTCATAGACTGCTTAGTAGCAGCCAGACTATCCCACTACTGGGCATAGGCCTCCTCTCTCTATTTTTTTTTTTTTGAGAGAAGGATTGGAGCTAAGACCTACCACGCTGCTCCAATGCGGATTGGTAGGTTACACATATCTCCAGAATTCTCTAGAAATATGCAGGTTTCCTCACGATGTTTTCCTTCACCGGAAAGCGTGTGATAAATTGCAATTATCAATTAGACACATAAGTTTTAACAGAAAAACTCATTGGAGTCTGCCCGGGTTTGAACCCGTGACCGTGCGAAAGAGCTGTGATAGCCCACGTTACCGCTGGGCTATCACAGCTTATATTATCAATCTATCACGCAACAATACCCCACTCTCTAGTTATTTTATATCAGCAAAAACAATATTCTTTATTCTTCGCTCTGTAAGCAGCATCTTCTTTTTGGAGCTGAACTCTTGCTTCTTCTATGTTCTTCATCACTCTTAAATCTGCTGAACAGTCGTCCACTATCTTCTGGAAGAGCTCATCTGGAAATAAATGATAATAAATATATATGGACATTTACACAGGGCTGTTCGTTCCACAGTAATTTAATAAATTACAAACAAACAAATGTATAACAAAAAAAGTCTTCATCATCCTGCCCTTATCCCACTCTAAGTGGGGTCGGCACAACATGTTATAAACGTGTTGTCACATGATTTGGCTGCGTTTTTACGACCGGCCGCCTGCCTGACGTCAACTTACCATAGTCGTATTTTACGACACCTCGGTAAGAAAGAGGGTGGTCTATTCTACTAAACCGGATGCCACACGGTGGGTCGACTTACCTTAGTCGCCTTTTACGATACCTCGGTAAGAAATGAGGTTAGACCAGTGTTTCCCGACCTTTTTTGGTCCATGCCATGTTTTTTAACGTGGTTAAAAGTTATTTTGCCCCCCTAAGTAACATAAATAATTTTTAATATAAAGGATTGTCCACTTAAAGAACATAAATAATAGGTTTTAGGAAGATTTCCTTTTTTTGTTAAATTTAGCACCGAAGTCTGGCATTGTACTTAAATGACCCAGTGTTGAGTTGCCCCCCCTTAACCATTAAATTGCCCCCCTGTGGGTCGTGGGCCCCACGTTGGGAAACACTGGGTTAGACTATTCTACACAGCCGGATACCACACGGCGGGTCGACTTACCTTAGTCGCCTTTTACGACACCTCGGTAAGAAATGAGGGTGGTACTATTCTACTCAGCCGGATACCACACGACTATATAACAAAAAAAAAAAGTATAAGGTATTATAAATAAGTTAAAAAAAAATAAAGGAAATATAATAGGGCAGGTGGGGCTCGATCCTAGGTATTTTCACCTCTCTAGACCGCCCGTTCCCCGAATGAACCACCATGACTTTACGTTTGACAGCGAAAAATTGTGATTGTATTGTGAAAATACTGAAAACAGGGATGAAACGACATTTTTTTAAAATAAAATTTATCTAGATCGATTTTTCTCCCCCAAAACCCCCTACATGCTGAATTTCAGGAAAATCATTAGAGCCGTTTCCGAGATTCCGAAAAAATATGAATATGTATATACATACAAGATTAAGTCATTTAAATATTTAAAAAAAAAATGTCGTTTTATCCCTGTTTTCGGGCTCTAAAAGTTTTTTGAAACATACGTTAAATACAATCACAATTTTTCGCTGTCAAACGTAAAGTCATGGTGGTTAATTTGGGGAACGGGCGGTCTAGAGAGGTGAAAATACCTAGGATCGAGCCCCTGCCCTATTATTTTTTTTTTTTACATCATTTTAAAAATTACCGAGCAAGGCTAGGTCACCCAGGTATTTATAGTCATAGTTAATGTATTAGCAACATTACTATAAATTAAATATGAATATCACTCACGATAGGCTAAATCACTACATAGTATAAAACAAAGTCGCATTCTTTGTCCATATTTCCCTATGTATGCATAAAACTTTAAAACTACGCAAAAGATTTTGATGCGGTTTTTTTTAATAGATAGAGTGACTCCAGAGGAAGGCTTGTACGTATAATAACATTCAATACGGAGTAGAGAAATACTGTAATTTTTGAGGTTTCTGTAAATAATTACATTTTTTTTCCGCTTACATTGCAAACGCAGGCTAAACCCTACGAGATTTATCAAAATGATGTACTAAGTATTTGTACATCTTGGAAAGGTCTACAGAAAAGTCCGCGATGGTATATGTCTATCTCTTATGGATAACCCACAATAGCATTTTTTGTCATTTACTTTTTACGAAAAATAATGCCTCATTTTTGAAGCAATTTTTATACAATACAGCATTAATCCTTATCCAATTAAGTACCTTAAATAAATAGTTGATTTAATATAGATCAATATGGCCGTTTACAGCATGTTATTTAAGTGAACATTTTCGGAGATATTACAGATTTAAAATGCCGCGAGGACGCCGCGCTTCGCCCTATAACACTTCGACTTTAGCAGCGATGTCGCTCTTTCAAGAGTTTGTTTAAAGACATTCTGTAATTAATTGTAAAAATAAAATACATAGGGAAAATGTAAAAGTAAATAAGTAAAAATGTACTATATGAATTTAGATATTCCAAAGATAGCAGGAAATCTTCTTGGTATAGGGAGAGAAAATTATTTTTATTCAAATTTTACGCTTGCGGGCCACGGGCAGTAATTAATAAATCAAAACTACTGGATCGATTTTAATCATTTTTTTACACTGACTGACATGGGATATATATTTTATACCCGGGAGAAGCAGGGGTAGGCCGCTAGTTCAATATAAGCTAGAAGTCAACCTAGTATATATTATACACTTACCAACATTTTCCCCAGTTTTACTGGACGTAAGGAAGTGCCCGCGCAATCCCTGGGAATAAGTGGCCACATTATCCTCTGGGACCATCCTTTCCATTGCCCCCGAGTCTAGGAGGTCCTTTTTCGTACCACAAAGGTACACCTTGCAATCCTGCAAAGAACATGTCAAGACATGATACATAGACTCTAACACAAAAGTAATGAGAATATTATTTTACTATAAACCGCGATAAAAGAAAATGTACGTAATGCTAAATGTAGAGTGTACTATTCCCAGGAGATAGACTCCATGAAACGATCGCAAAGCCAGCTTTGCTTTGCTTTCTTACAAATTCTGCATGTATCAGGTATGGGAACGAATAGTACACTCTACATTTAGCATTACATATATATTCTTATTCTTTTATCGCAGATTTTAGCAAAATAATATTCTCATTACTTTTTTATTCTGGACCTCCGCAAAGTAACGCCTAATTCTATAAATTACATAGACTGTGGTAGACGCCTGTGAGGCCGGACCGCGGCTTAGGGCGACGTGTAGTGGAGGGCTGGTGGTATGACTGTGACTAGTCATCACGCTGTTGTATGAAGCTCTACTAGCTATGGGGAACGTCGTCCTAAGGGTGCCTCCTGTGAGGCCGGACCGCGGCTTAGGGCGACGTGTAGTGGAGGGCTGGTGGTATGACTGTGACTAGTCATCACGCTGTTGTATGAAGCTCTACTAGCTATGGGGAACGTCGTCCTAAGGGTGCCTCCTGTGAGGCCGGACCGCGGCTTAGGGCGACGTGTAGTGGAGGGCTGGTGGTATGACTGTGACTAGTCATCACGCTGTTGTATGAAGCTCTACTAGCTATGGGGAACGTCGTCCTAAGGGTGCCTCCTGTGACGCCGGACCGCGGCTTAGGGCGACGTGTAGTGGAGGGCTGGTGGTATGACTGTGACTAGTCATCACGCTGTTGTATGAAGCTCTACTAGCTATGGGGAACGTCGTGCTAAGGGTGCCTCCTACGAGGCCGGAGCACAACTTCGGGAGTCTGTCTCTCCGATGTTGAGGTACTTACCTCCTCCACTGTCCTCAACTCTTGCAACCAGTGCCTCAGCCTTGCCCATGACTCCAACGATGATGGCTCATAGCATATGATCGCCGCGTGCGCACCTCTATAGTACATGCGGGTCATAGCTTCATATCTGAAATCAGAATTTTACTGCTGTTTTATCTAATTTATAGAATTAGGCGTTACTTTGTGGAGATCCATAATACAAAAGTAATAATAAAATTATTTTGCTATAATCCATGATGAAGTAAAATAGAAAATATATATAATGCCAGATGTAGAGTGGACAATCGGTTATCATACCTGATACATGCAGGATTCGTAAAAAACACATGCAAAGCAAAGCTTTGCGATTTTGATCGTGGAGTCTATTTTCTGATGATGATCTCGGTTGCGGGGCGAAACGATTGTTGAGTTTGTGATAGTGAATGTATATAGTGCTTGTGTATTGTGGTGGCGTTGGTGGAGGTTGTGTATGTGTTTTTTGTGATTAGTGTGTTCAAAAATCAAACAAACAAACTCTTCAGCTTTAACTATTAGTATAAATTTAAATACGGATCCGACACGTGGTCGCTGTGGGCCTTATAAGAAGGCTCAGAGTCGCTCAGCGGGCGATGGAGCGAGCTATGCTCGGAGTTTCCCTACGAGATCAAATCAGAAAGGCAGAGATTCTATCTATCTATCTATCTAGTTTCGGGGACGCCCGTCGGTGCAGGGCGGGTGGTCAGCTCCTATTCCGGACTATTCCCCATATTAGGACAAGGGTTTTACTGCTGTCCCGACAGTGTCACCTGCTCCAATCTACCCGTAGCTCTTACGAACCAGATAATATCCCTGAAGGAGATATTTGTCAGATATCAAATCTGTCAAAAACCTCAACTTCAATTTCATCCTTACCTAGTATCTCCTATCTTACCAGAATGCAGAGATTCATAGAAGAACCAGAGTCACCGACATAGCTCGGCTGAAGTGACGGGCGGCACATGGTGTGGAGAACCGATGGGCGTTGGGGTCTCAAGGTGCTGGAATGGCGACCCGGTACCGGAAAACGGAGTGTTAATAGACCCCCCACGAGATGGACTGACGATCTCAAAAATGTCGCGGGGAGCCGCTGGGTCCAAGCGGCACAAGATCGTGTGCTGTGGAGATCGTGGACGTCCACTGCTGGAACCCATGAAGATACCTATGGTATCTTCATTGGATGTCCATCGGTTGATAAAGAAGAAGAAGATAGATTTAAATGAGTTAATCTTTGTATATATTTTCTGACTTTTAGAAACAGCTCCAACGATATTCATGAAACCTGTAAAAAAAGATCATACCTTTCACTTCCAGCTGTGTCCCAAATTCCAATATTGAAATCTCTACCGTTTGAGTACATTTGCTTAGCGCAGAAGGCTGCCCCAATAGTCTGAAATAATAATGCAATGGATTTAAATTAGGATCTTTGCTAACGTATGTGTTGGTGTTCACACGTGTTAGTGAGATTTCGGTGTTTTTCGGCCCATTTGGTTGTTTTTAACTCAGTAAATAGTTGGTATTTTGTGTACTAACATTATTTTTTTTTTATCTAGTATACTAACATTATTTGTAAATAGGTAAGTTTTTATTGTTTCATATAAATAGTTTTTTTTTAACAAAGCGCCTCCAATATGGAGGTCGATCCTCCATCCGAACCGCCCGATAAAGGTGGTACATTACCGACAACGACACGTAAAAGGCAAGTAGATGTTGACGATTCAAATGCAACTAAAAAAACCATAGTTGACCCTGCTTTAGCCAACCCGTCGATTCAAACTACGTTCGTACATCCATCCTTTTCCGAAAAGCCCTTAAGTTACATGAAGGACGACAAAGGCCCCTTCATTGTACAGATTTCGCGGGACGTCCCAGACCCAGCTTCAGGAACTACTCTACGGGCTATTTCTTTTGGCCAATTTTTACATAAAAATAAAATAACCTCTATAATTAACGATGGTGTCAAGAACGTCGGCCGAAACAAAGTTACGGTCGAGTTTAAAACCTTTCAGTCTGCAAATGATTTCCTCGTTAACCTTTTATTAAATTTAACCAAATATAAGGCAATTATCCCTACATATAACATTACAAGAATGGGTCTGGTAAAAGGAGTCCCCGTTGACTGGTCAATGGAGGAATTTGTTGAGTCCCTTGAACTTCCTTCTGGTTGTGGTGAGGTACTGAAAGCTAGGAGATTAAACAGGAAAGTAACCAGTGATGGCATTGCTACTTGGGTACCGACTCAGTCGGTTGCTCTTACATTTAGAGGCCAAATGCTCCCTGCTAGGGTATACTCATACCACACTTCCTTACCTGTCGAATCATACAAACTTCCCACTATTCAGTGCCAGAACTGCTGTCGTTTTGGACATATTAAACTTACTTGTAGGTCGAAACCCAGGTGTTACAGGTGTGCTCAACCCCATACAGGAGATTCCTGTGAAGTCCCCAAAGAGTTTTCTACATGTTTATATTGCTCTGGAAAACATTTTGCAACTGACAAGGATTGTCCAGAGTTCTCCAGGCAACAGTCTATCAAGATGGTAATGTCGCAGGATAATATTTCATACATGGAAGCATCTACTCAATTTCCTCCTGTCCGGCGGTCCTATGCTGAGATTGCGAAAGAGATGTTTTCACCTCCGGCTTATCCTCCTCAAACCTCAGTAAGATCTCAACCTAACACTAAGTCCTATAGACAAACAGTTTTCCACAGTCCCCGTCCTCGTGCACCATTGGGAAAAGGTTTTGACAAGAGAGCCCACCAGGATATTATTGGTGATTGCTCCTCATCCCTACCTAATGGTTGTGCGCTTAATAATGACTCCATTCAATCTCCTGCTACTCAGGGTAAAATCTTAGAAGTTCTCTCTGAATTTTTACTGAGCATTGTTGCTCCATGTAGTGAAATCCCTCTACCGTCCAACGTTGCCTCTAACCTTTCCCAACTTTTCAAAATCCTCAAAAATGGCCCCAACAACATTTCTGCAATGGAACAGTAAGAGTGTAAGTTCCAAAAAACATGAATTGCTGTCCCTTGTGAACCTGCATAAGCCTACCATTGTTGCCATCTCGGAAACATGGTTGACTCCTGGGGTCCGATTTCGGCTCCCTGGTTTTTCCTGTTTAAGGGATGACAGGAGTGATGGGCGTGCAGGTTGTGCCCTTTTTATCCGGCACTCCATCCCTTATTCTCCTATCCCCCTTCCTCCTCTTAGCCAACAGATTAATGCTGTTGCCATTCGTTCCTTAAACATCTCTTTCCTTTCTCTATACATACCTCATCCCTCTTCCTCCATCATGCCTGAAATACAAACCATCCTCTCGTCCTTACCCACTCCTGTCATAGTTATGGGGGATTTTAACATTCACCATACTATGTGGGGGTGTTACTTTTGTGATGGGTTAGCTCCTTTGTTGGTGGACATCTTTGATGATGCAAACCTTTGCATCATCAATGATGGATCTCCCACCCGCAGAGTTTACCCAAATCAAAACCCTAAATCTGCTGTAGACCTTTCGGTATGCTCCCCTAATCTTGCCTCCCAATTATCTTGGAAAGTCCTCTCATCTACATATGGTAGTGACCACTTCCCTATCATCATTTCCTTAAATTGTAGAATCCTACCCCCTCCCAATTTTGATCCCTTGTTAAAATATAGAATCCAAAAGGCTAATTGGTCAGGCTATTCCCAATCTGTCGACAACATGACGAACGTTCTACCGCATCTTGAAACTAATGGTAATATTTTGGTTTACTATGATCTTTTTATAAATTGTCTTTTATCTTCGGCCGATCTCAATATTCCTAAGAAACATCCTCCCAGAAATCATATGCCTTCCCCTCCCTGGTGGGATGAGGAATGCAGTGATATATTTAAACTGAGAACTTTCGCGGAAGAGAGATACTCTAGAAATATGAGTCATCAAAATTTTATTAATTACCAAAGAATAGACGCGAAAGTTAAAAAATTGGTTAAAATGAAGAAAAAAATGAGTTGGACTAAGTTCTGTGAATCCTTACTACCTCGATCCTCCTCCACGGTTGTTTGGAATAAAGTTAAGAGATTCCGTAGATCACTTGATCTTGTTAATCTTTGTTCCAATAATCCTTCTGACTGGCTTAACGTTTTTGCTGATAAATTAGCTCCTCCTTGTGCTCCCTATAAAGACATGTTCCTTGATCCTCCTGGAACTGCAAGTTCAAACGAAATGGATGCCCCCTTTTCTCTGTCTGAGTTACATGTAGCCCTCAATGGACTTAAAGATTCAACTCCAGGTAAAGATGGTATTCCATATTCATTTGTACTTAATTTAAGAGACAAAGCAAAACTTTGTTTTTTAAACATGATTAATAATTTATTTGAGACAGGGATAGTTCCAGATTCTTGGAAATCCCAAATAATCATCCCCATCCTGAAACCTGGTAAAAATCCATCAGATCCCAACTCCTATAGACCCATAGCACTGTCGTCTACTTTGGCTAAAATTACTGAACACCTACTTAAAAACCGCTTGGAATGGATAGTAGAAAGTAGAAATATTCTTCCCTCCTCCCAATTTGGGTTTCGGAAGGGTTTCAGTACAACTGATAGCCTCAGCATATTTACAACAGACATTCGATTGGCCTTTACAAAAGGAGAGTACCTTGTGGGCGTTTTCCTGGATATCGCTTCTGCATACGATAATGTCCTTCTTCCGTTGCTCAGGCAGAAAATGCTAAAGCTGAGTATACCTGTGAGGATTGTGCATTTCATATGTAATCTGCTGTTTTGTAGATCCATAGTGGTGAAGCACCAATCATCATCGCTTCCCCCCAGACTTGTCTGGAAAGGTCTCCCTCAAGGCTCTGTTCTAAGCCCTCTGCTATACAGCATATATACCCATGATCTCGAATTGTCTGTTAATAGCTTCTGTGACATCTTGCAATATGCTGATGATATCGTTTTATACTATAGGTCTAACTGTGTAGAGGATATATCACATCGAATAAACTCTGCTTTATACTACCTAGGCCAGTGGCTGTCTGACCATGGCTTATCCTTGTCCGTTCCTAAGTGTCAGGCAGTGGTGTTCACTAAAAAAAGATCTATCCCTAATTTCCAGTTTTCTTATGAAGACCAATACATCAACCTTGTAGAGAATGCTAAATTTCTAGGTGTTTATCTCGATAACAGACTGAACGGAATTTCCCATACGAATCACATTATTAAAAAATGTGAAAAAGGGATCAATGTCCTTCGAGCTATAGCAGGGGTTTGGTGGGGTGCCCACCCCTACTCCCTTAAACTACTGTATAATGCCTTAGTTCGAAGCCATATGGATTATTGTCTGTTTGTCTTAGAACCCATTAATAAAGTAGCCTCAGATAAATTAAATAAAATCCAGTATAAATGCCTCAGAATCATTCTGGGTGCAATGAAATCTTCTCCAACAAACGCCTTGCAGGTTGAATGTGTTGACCCTCCTTTATCCCTACGTCGACAATATTTATGTGACAGATATATTAGTAAATCGTTACAGCTGTCCTCCCATCCACTCTGGCCTAAATTAACTCTCCTCTCCCATTTTCCTATATCTCGAAATTCAAAATCAAACATATTAGATAGTTTCTTAAAATATTCCTCTCTTCCTAATCCTATTTTACGCTATCTATCCAATCCTCTCTTTTGTACTTCTTTTGAAGCACTTATATTCAATCCTTCAATTATCACAGATCTTGGTTTTATCAAAAATTCTCCTGATACACCACACAATTTTCAGAATTATATTCATCAGAATTGCCAGAATTCTCTCCTGATATATACAGATGCATCTAAACTATCTCTGAATAGTTGTGTTGGTGCAGCCTGCTGGATCCCCAAATATAAAATCGTGTTAAAATTTAAATGTCCTCCCGAGTCTTCTGTGTTTACAGGAGAGGCCATTGCTTTGTTAGAAGCAATCCTGTTTGCACACTCCCATAACGTTACACAGACCGTTATTTTGACAGACTCTCTTAGTTGTTTATTGTCTATTAAAGAAAATCCATTTCGTAGTAAGTCAAGATTTCCTATTGTTTTGAAGATTAGGGAGATTCTGTTCTCTTGTTACAAAAAAGGATTATCCATCTCTTTAGTCTGGATCCCCAGCCATTCCGGTATTCCTGGAAATGAGAGTGCTGATTCATGTGCTAAGGCTGCAGTTCAAGATGGAACGCTCGAACACTTTGAGAATACTGCTAATGATCTTTGCTCATTAGCTAAGACTTTCCTGGACAAATCCTGGAATTCGTTTTACGAGACCTCAAAAACTACTAAAGGGAAGTACTATGCTGCTCTTCAGCCAGACATTCCAAGACGACCATGGTTTTTTCTCTATAGATATGCAGACAGATGGATCTCATCTACTATCTCTCGTTTACGTCTTGGTCACTCATGCGCACCTGTACACTTGGCAAAACTGCAGATCAGGGACAACTCGATCTGCGAGTGTGGTTTAGACGAAGGCACTGTATCCCATATCCTTTTGAATTGTCCTAAGCTCCTTCACCCTCTATATGACATTCTCCCACCCAAAATCCCTCGTCCATTAAATGTTGAATGTTTGTTAACGTCTGTATTTAGTCCTTATTGTAAATACTTATGTAAATATATTAAATGTAATAAAATAAAATTGTAAAATAATTTATTTATTTTTAAGTATAACTATTTGTAAGTAATATATATATTCATATTGTGTCGTCCTTTTGTTTCAGGTGAAGGGTTATAAAAGGTTCCAACTATTTGTAAATAATCAAAATTTTAGTTTTTTTTTCTTTGTTTCACCGTACAATCTCCTTTGTGTGTACTTCACCTTACGTGACATTGGCAAAGTAATTTGTGCCAACAAGGCACTACTAAAAGCCATTAATGGAAAATTGAATTGAATTGAATAATGCAATATATATATATACATTTTACTGACTGATTTATTGGGAATATATATGTGGTATACGGCTGAGTAGAATAGACCACCCTTCTTTCTAGCTGTGGTGTTGTAAAAGCGACTAAGGTAAGTTGACCTGCCATGTGGTATCTGGCTGAGCAGAATAGACCACCCTCATTTTTCATCAGGGTGTCGTACATACATACATATTCAAATTCAAAATATACTTTATTCAAATAAACAAGTGCTTTTGAATCGTCAACTCTACTGCTGGTTCGGAAAGCTGTTCCTACGAAGAAGAGCCAGCAAGAAACTCAGCGGTTGCTCTTTTAAAAATATAATTCTTAATACTATTTACATTAAGTCGTTACTGTCTTGTACAGGTTCAAAGAGAGCTATATCCACACATTCTTATCTTCCAAATAATCTTCAAGAGTATAGTAGGCTTTCTGTATCAGCCTCTTTTTTTTTCAGCCTCTTTTTCATATATACGTAGTGTATCAAATAGTAAAATATATAATAACAAAGGTCAATGTATATGTAATCAATAACATCACCTTCCTACCCTTATCCCACTCTAAGTGGGGTCGGCACAACATGTTATAACATGTTTTCACATGATTTTGCTGCGTTTAACGACCGGCCGCCTGCCTGACGTCAACTTACCTCAGTCACCTCACTTATGTATTACCGCCATGTGGTAATCCGGCTGAATAGAATAGTACCACCCTCATTTCTTACCGAGGTGTCGTAAAAGGCGACTAAGGTAAGTCGACCCGCCGTGTGGTATCCGGTTGAGTAAAATAGACCACCCTCTGTCTTACCGACGTATCGTAAAATACGACTAAGGTAAGACGACCCGCCGTGTGGTATGGTATCCGGTTGAGTAAAATAGACCACTCTCTTTCTTACCGAGGTGTCGTAAAATACTACTAAGGTAAGACAACCCGCCGTTTGGTATCTGGCTGAGTAGAATAAACGATCCTCATTTCTTACTTAGCCGGTCAATTAGTAAAATATATAATAACAAAGGTCAATGTATACGTAATTAATAACAAAAGAATCAAAAATTTATATCGAGCAATGATTTTTTTTTATTCAAGCAACTAATTAAAATCAAACGTTTACTTACTGTATTAACTTACATTTTGATATGGCGTACCCGAATTAAACCTACAATTAACAAATCGTAAAACTAAACTTGTTTTCCCGACATGTTCGCTACCTAAAAGTACTACTTTAAAATCACATCGACTCATTGTTACAGCTTAAACATTAAATACATAATTAATTTTGCACAAGTACACTTATCGCTTACAATAACATCGCAAATTGTACATCGCAATTATCTAAGTTGACTAATCGACTTAAAACAAAGACTGTTTTAGATTTTGAACATGAGTTTTTGAAAATGTCTGTTGACATTTGACGCTGTCAAATAATTGTGTTATTTGTCTGTGGGTTCGATTATATGCTGTGATTATTTAAAAAAATATCATCTGAAACTATACACTGTCCATTATATTAACCATCTTTTGACAGATTGACGATTTACATATTTAGTGATGTCCTAAAGATTCTCGTATGCGATACCATTCCGATTATAGTACCTACTATCATTAATCGAATTACGTACCTATACTGCGTCCATCATATTATCAGTCTTTTGACAGCTCACGCTCATTAAGTTTTGTATTGCTTACGTACAAATATCATACAAATAATATTTGTACTTTATGGATGGGTACCGCCCACTTAGTGATGTCACACATAATGGTTACTACGATTATGCCACAGATTAAAAATAATCGGTAGAAATCGATGTTACGAGTATTAAAAGACATTTAATAACATTATATAAAGTTTTACTTTCTTCTTAGTTAATACATGAATACAAATAAAACAATCAGGATATTTTAATTTATTTTATTGGCACGAGTCGTCGGAATGATAATCAACACTAGACTCCTCCGATGAGGAGTCTTCAGTAGCAGTTATTATTAGCTCTTGTGTAGATAATATATTATCAAACGCAATATCACATTCCCAATCAGAGAATATTACTCTTTTAGTTCTTTCCACCACACTTGCCCAGTTCTCGGCCGTTACGTGGGTGCAAGCATTTTTTAGCAATTGCAACATTTTATTCGCTGTGAATGGGGGGCTTGTATTGCATCTCGCAGCATGCCCTTTTACTTGTGCCCATATAAGTTCTATTGCGTTGTACTGGCAGTGGTATGGAGGAATCCGAAGAACAGTATGGCCATATTCTGCTGCCATTTCATTGATTACATAGCGTTTTGCTCTCTTTTTGGTTTTTAATATTTTTATTAATTCAACTTTTAACATTGAGTCGTCCACATTTTCTCCATTGTCCCGAAGCCAATTAATTATTTCATGCTTTTTATTAGCCTGTGTTGGCATTTTGTCAATTTGACGGGAGTGGTAGGGCGCATTATCAATAAAAATTATTGATGGTTCTTCCAATGAAATGAGCATTTTTTTGAACCACTCTTCATACACATTTGCATTCATCTCTTCGTGGTAGTCATTTGATTTCTTCGATTTAAATGCCAACAGTGCGTCTTGTACAAATCCTTTTGCTGTACCTGCATGGCAAATGATTAGGCGCTCACCTTTTCCCATTGGTACTGAGGAAGTGGAATCAGCAGTATCATCAGTCCAGAAACGAGATAGTGTGTGGTTAGCGTTGAGCCATGTTTCATCCGTGAAAACAATATTTGCCCAATCTTGTATTTTCTTTGCCTCTCTTAAAAATCACAACGTGCTATAGCTATATCTGGGCGTTCCATTAATAATTTTCTTTTATTTAACTTTTTATATGAAAAGCCAATTGTGTTCAAAACTTTGACCGAAGAAGATTTTTCACCATGAAATAGACCACTTCTTTTCAAAGAAACAATAAGTTTTCTCAAAGTTGGAATTTCTTTTCTCAAGTAGTAATCATATACATGACGACGAATAGCGTCAGCGTCAAAGTCATCAACAGCTGTCACCTTATGAGCCCGGCGCTTTCTTTTTGGTGTAGATGGTTTGTTTTGCTCCAAGCCGCTCCTGCCGTAGGCATCAGTAGTGATTTTAGTCACAGTTGATAGACTGATCCCCAACGCGGCTGCAACACGGTTTCGGACTTGCGTGATAGGTATAAGAGGTCCGCCATTTTGATTTTCTTGCTCAAAATACTCATGAAGTTTTAACACTAACTGTCTCGATTGTGCTTTCAACACACGTCCTTTCGGCATTTTCACGATCAATTAATATAAGTTTCACAAAAGTTTTTCCGAGGAATAAAGCTACTTAACTCAAGGTGTAACAGATGCGAGAGAACACTCAGCGAACGTAAATGCGTGTGACTATCACGGGCGTTTCGTTAGACGTGACAGATCACGTCAAAATGGCGGCCGAGCGGAAGGTCTGTTGATGTTGCCAGTTGATGTATAATATATTTTTTATGATTATAATAAATACACACGGATTAACATTTATTTTCAAAAAACTAAGGCAATATTAAATCAAAATGTTGATTTCTATATCTGTTATTAGTTTACGTAGGTTATCATTAATCGAATTACTTAGGTACGTAATTCGATTAATGATAGTAGGTACTATAATCGGAATGGTATCGCATACGAGAATCTTTAGGACATCACTAAATATGTAAATCGTCAATCTGTCAAAAGATGGTTAATATAATGGACAGTGTATAAGTAATTCGATTAATGATAACCTACGTAAACTAATAACAGATATAGAAATCAACATTTTGATTTAATATTGCCTTAGTTTTTTGAAAATAAATGTTAATCCGTGTGTATTTATTATAATCATAAAAAATATATTATACATCAACTGGCAACATCAACAGACCTTCCGCTCGGCCGCCATTTTGACGTGATCTGTCACTCTCAACGAAACGCCCGTGATAGTCACACGCATTTACGTTCGCTGAGTGTTCTCTCGCATCTGTTACACCTTGAGTTAAGTAGCTTTATTCCTCGGAAAAACTTTTGTGAAACTTATATTAATTGATCGTGAAAATGCCGAAAGGACGTGTGTTGAAAGCACAATCGAGACAGTTAGTGTTAAAACTTCATGAGTATTTTGAGCAAGAAAATCAAAATGGCGGACCTCTTATACCTATCACGCAAGTCCGAAACCGTGTTGCAGCCGTGTTGGGGATCAGTCTATCAACTGTGACTAAAATCACTACTGATGCCTACGGCAGGAGCGGCTTGGAGCAAAACAAACCATCTACACCAAAAAGAAAGCGCCGGGCTCATAAGGTGACAGCTGTTGATGACTTTGACGCTGACGCTATTCGTCGTCATGTATATGATTACTACTTGAGAAAAGAAATTCCAACTTTGAGAAAACTTATTGTTTATTTGAAAAGAAGTGGTCTATTTCATGGTGAAAAATCTTCTTTGGTCAAAGTTTTGAACACAATTGGCTTTTCATATAAAAAGTTAAATAAAAGAAAATTATTAATGGAACGCACAGATATAGCTATAGCACGTTGTGATTTTTTAAGAGAGGCAAAGAAAATACAAGATTGGGCAAATATTGTTTTAACGGATGAAACATGGCTCAACGCTAACCACACACTATCTCGTTTCTGGACTGATGATACTGCTGATTCCACTTCCTCAGTACCAATGGGAAAAGGTGAGCGCCTAATCATTTGCCATGCAGGTACAGCAAAAGGATTTGTACAAGACGCACTGTTGGCATTTAAATCGAAGAAATCAAATGACTACCACGAAGAGATGAATGCAAATGTGTATGAAGAGTGGTTCAAAAAAATGCTCATTTCATTGGAAGAACCATCAATAATTTTTATTGATAATACGCCCTACCACTCCCGTCAAATTGACAAAATGCCAACACAGGCTAATAAAAAGCATGAAATAATTAATTGGCTTCGGGACAATGGCGAAAATATGGACGACTCAATGTTAAAAGTTGAATTAATAAAAATATTAAAAACCAAAAAGAGAGCAAAACGCTATGTAATCAATGAAATGGCAGCAGAATATGGCCATACTGTTCTTCGGATTCCTCCATACCACTGCCAGTACAACGCAATAGAACTTATATGGGCACAAGTAAAAGGGCATGCTGCGAGATGCAATACAAGCCCCCCCATTCACAGCGAATAAAATGTTGCAATTGCTAAAAAATGCTTGCACCCACGTAACGGCCGAGAACTGGGCAAGTGTGGTGGAAAGAACTAAAAGAGTAATATTCTCTGATTGGGAACGTGATATTGCGTTTGATAATATATTATCTACACAAGAGCTAATAATAACTGCTACTGAAGACTCCTCATCGGAGGAGTCTAGTGTTGATTATCATTCCGACGACTCGTGCTAATAAAATAAATTAAAATATCCTGATTGTTTTATTTGTATTCATGTATTAACTAAGAAGAAAGTAAAACTTTATATAATGTTATTAAATGTCTTTTAATACTCGTAACATCGATTTGTACCGATTATTTTTAATCTGTGGCATAATCGTAGTAACCATTATGTGTGACATCACTAAGTGGGCGGTACCCATCCATAAAGTACAAATATTATTTGTATGATATTTGTACGTAAGCAATACAAAACTCAATGAGCGTGAGCTGTCAAAAGACTGATAATATGATGGACGCAGTATAGGGATGCAAATGTATTCATTAAAAAAACGATTTTTTTAAATCGATTATTTTAATCATCTTTTTCTTGTTTTTTTGATTAGATGTGCATTGTTGGATGAAAATAATGTAGAAAAACTACACATTTTAATCGAATTTCACAAACAGCCGATCTGTTATTATTTATTGCAATTAATTATTAATATTAAAACGGTAACTTTTCATACAGTCATAAAAAACCGATTATTTTAATCAAAATAAAAGATTTTTATTTAAATAGAATTATTTTAAAGGGAAAACAAACCATTATTTATTAATCGATTTTTTTCTACGCGACGTGAACTTACTTCAGTTGCCTTTTATGAGACCTCGGTAAGAAATAAAGGTGGTCTATTTTACTCAGCGAGACAGGCGACAAGAAACCCTTCGAATGGTAGCCAAATTCCATACAGAATAATTGTAAGAAAACAATGATAATATTATTTTCTTATAATTCTTTCATGAATACGAAATTAAAAATAGTAAATATAAGAATACAACGCATGTGTTATTAAATCTTCATAATTATCTAATCTTGCATATACTATTCAAACAATACATATATTAAATTTTTATAGTTAGTAATCTATGTATTAAATCTTATGATAAGAGCCATAGACTACTAATAAGAGCATTGAGCGTAATCTTTTTTGGTAAGCGAATCGGAACGTGTCTTCAGTGTTGCCAATTTTCAACACAAACTTTCTGAATTTTAAAACAAAAATATATTTCTATCAAAGCTCAATTGTAGTACTATATTGCAAATAAGGTACTAAATAATTACTAACGCTGTACGCATGGCAAATCATAAAGTTAGTTTATTTGTTTACAAACGTGACTGGAATTAATAATGAACTTAATGTAATATAGCCTATTTATATCATACCAGATTTTTATCCGCTACTTCGTTCTCGTGATAGGTTTAGATGGCGCTTTAGCGATGGTGGATTAGATTTCATTTCAATTCCATGTTACTCTAATCCTGTTGAATTAACAGGATTTCTTTAGCCTATATGTTACCCCGGTGTATAAGGAATTATTGCGCCAAATTTCATTGATATTGTTTCAACGGATTCTCTGTGAAAGAGGAGAACATTCATCCATACTTACAAACTTTTATTCTATTTATAATATTAGTAGAACAAAGAGGATATGTTGCGCCACAAATTTATTTGTGAAAATCAGCTATAATACGTAATGAATAATTGATAGTAAATCATGTTAGGGTGACACCGTGCGACCCTTTCGACGAGGTCACGGGTTCAAATTCCGGGCCACCAATGAGTTTTTCTATTCAAACTTGTATGTCTGTAACTGATTTTAATCTATCACATGCTTTTCGGTGAAGGAAAACATCGTGAGTAAACCTGCATATCTGCATATATTTGACAACACCTCGGTAAGAAAGAGGGTGGTCTATTCTACTAAACCGGATACCACAGGGCGGGTCAACTTACCTTAGCCGTATTTTACGACACCTCAGTAAGATATAAGGTGTCGTAAAAGGCGACTAAGGTAAGTTGACCCACCGTGTGGTCAATCCGGTCGAGTAAAATAAACCATCCTCCTTACCGAAGTGCCGTAATATACGACTAAGGCAAGTTGACGTCAGGCAGGCGGTCGTAAAAACGAAGCGAAATCATGTTACAACATGTTTATAACAAGTTGTGCCGACCCCACTTTGAGTGGGATAAGGGCAGGAGACATCATCTTCCTGCCCTTATCCCACTCTAAGTGGGGTCGGCACAACATGTTATAAACATGCTGTCACATGATTTGGTTGCGTTTTTACGACCGGCCGCCTGCCTGACGTCAACTTACCTCTGTCGTATTTTACGACACCTCTGTAAGAAAGAGGGTGGTCTATTCTACTAAACCGGATACCACACGGTGTGTCAACTTACCTTTGTCGCCTTTTACAACACCTCGGTAAGAAATGAGGTTGGTTTATTCTACTCAGCCGGATACCACACGGCGGGTCGACTTACCTTAGTCGCCTTTTACGACACCTCGGTAAGAAATGAGGGTGATACTATTCTATTCAGCCGGATACCACACGGCGTCGGCAGGAGTATGTAGATTAATAGCGAGCTAGAGTACCTTGTGTTTATTGACCTCTCCCACTCTTTCACAAAATATTGATTGTGGGTGGTTAACATGTTTACTAAACGACATTCAATATATGATCTTATTGGTATTAAATTAAAGCATAAAATTCAATGATATGCAATGAATGTTGCGATCAATTTTTGCTAGCGATAACAATAGACATTATAAAAGGGTCGATAAGGAATATTTATGTATAGAAAAAAATCGAAACAGCTCTATTGTAATGTACAATTGTTGTATACCATAATAAAAAGCTATGTGAAATTTGACTTTTTAATGTCTATTAGCATTTTTTCGACGTGACAACGTCTTAAATTAGGTTGCGGCTAGGAGTCGCTCATGAAAAAGTGTAACGCCCGCTCACGTCTGTTACGATGAGTCACCGAACGAAAGAGAGGCCCGCCGGACTGGCGAATGCCTTGCGTCTCTCTCCCACTCCAATCCATCACATTTAAAAAGACGTTGTCACGTAAAATCTTTGCCCGTAAAAACGACTTTACAGGCAACCGTTTTTTTATTAGAAAGGTCATCCACACTACTTTTAAATATATTGTTGATTTAATATAGATCAGTATGGCCGTTTACAACATCACTACATAGTATAAAAGTTGCATTCTTTGTTTGTCCCTATATCCCTATGTATGCTTAAATCTTTAAAACTACGCAACAGATTTTGATACGGTTTTAAATAGATAGTGATTAAAGAGGAAAGTTTATATGTATAATAACAATCAATACGGAGTAGAGATATACTATAATTTTTGAGGTTTCTAATGTGATGTTGTAAATATTTACATTTTTTTCTTCAACTCTTCGAGGATTATGAAAATAATGTACTAATAATTAGTACAACTTGAAAAGGTCTACCGAAAACTCCGTGATGGTATATGTCTATGTCTTATGGATAATCCATAATAGCATTTTGTCATTTACTTTTTACGAGAAATAATTACTTCAATACGTCAAAAAAACAAATACAACAGACTAAAAAAATTAAATAAAAAAGTTAAATCATATAAATGAAAAAAATTTTTTTTTGGATATGTATAGACTCTGACTTAATATTTTTCATATACAAAACCAGCTTTTTTTTACTTCTCTAAGATTAAATACGATAGATAAAATCTTGTAAAAGTTTTATAAGATTTTAAGGTGTAAGGAACGCTTAAAAATTGGATTGGGAATTGTAGCGCTGTCGTTTATTCCACTGTTATTGTTTATGATAAATAATAAACTAGCGGCCTGCTCCTTCTTCGCATGGGTATAAAATATATAGCCCATGTCACTCAGTGAAATAAAATGATTAAAATCGATCCAGTAGTTTTGATTAATTCATTACTGCCCGTGGCCCACACGCGTTAAATTTTGAGAAAAACAATTTCCCTCTCCCTATACCAAGATTTCCTGCTATATCTAATACCTAAAATTATATACTACATTGCGATTTTGTTTTATACTATGTAGTGATAGTTAGTTGGTAACGCCTCATCAGTTACCAGGGTTCGGCGAGTGCATATGGAATTAGTTTTTGGGGGGACGTTAGACCATTATAAAAGTTACCAGAGACAATTTTATTTTTCCAAAATATTTTTTTTTTTTTGAGAAAATGATGAAGCAATACAAGAAATATGGACAGAGAACTCAACATTTATGTTATTAAATATACGTTTTTATTCAGTTTTTAACAAATTAAATCCTAATTTAAGTGTTTTCTTTGAAAAAATAATTATAACATTATTTTCCTGTAATACGCAATTAAATTTCTTTAATTAATGTCGATAAACAGTTATTGATTTGACTAATGTGTATAAAAGTCAAATGAGCTACTATAACCATTATTACGTGCCCTTGTTTCATCTCTTTTGTGTTATTTCTGCCATGATATAGAATATAGTTGTCTTAAATAAAACAATTTCTAAAAGTACTATCTAGTTTGCTTAAAAAATAGAAAAGCACGTCATACCAATATAATAATCTTACAAAACTTATTTACTTAGAAATGATATACTATCTAATATTGTCACGTTTTTTATCAGTTTGGATCAGAAAGAACGTTGTGTTGTTTACTTTCATTATTAGCACATGTTCACAGGTTGAATTCCAATTGGAATATATAATTTTATAATTTATAAAACTATATTATATAAATAAGAGGAAAATTTTTATTATTCACTTTTAAACTCAACCCATGCAAATATTGCGATAAGAACAATAAAAAAAACTTAACGAGTTGTACCATAAAATGTTACTTTCTTTTACCTTTAGCTACCTGTATATAAAAATCTCAATAAATTTTACCAATATTTAAGAAAAGGTCGCCGTTTTTTTGTAATTTACAAAACAAGTTGAATACAAAAACAAATATCCAAGGTGAAGCCACATAAAAGAACTTCACACAAATTGATAACACGCGTAGCCTTATCAAGTTGAAGTAATAATACAAGCCAATTGCCAACTCAGCGCCCGACCTACCTATAACTACAATTTTTCCACACTGTTTCCTCTAAATGCGTACTCGTCCCACACCCATAATAATGTTGCAGGTTAAACACAAAAAGTCTATATCATTTAAAGCATTTAAAATACTATAACATATAATAGCAATTAGATATAATTTTTCTACATTTTATAAAATCCAAAACATCTTTTATCTTTTTTACGCACGAAATTTTGTTGTTTTTTGTATAATACTGTTAAATTAGAAAGTATGGAATGATTAACGGTAGTCAATTCCATACGTACTGTTCTTACATTTCAATTAGTCAAAATTATACTTTAACTTAATAATAATAAAGTTTATATTTGCATAAACGTTTTTCATATATTGGCTGTTTAGTCATAAATGAAAATGTTTATAGGTGTGACAGGAAAAGGTAGAGTTACAGACAGTGTTGCCACTGAAAAAATAATTTTGTCTTTTTCACTCCTTTCGAAGGCAGTAGCTACCCCATCTTGGTGAAGAAATGGACGTTCAGACAGTGTATAGGTTTTGCAGATTTGTTTATATCACCGTGAATCGCGCTCGTAAACTTTTGTGACTACTTTTAAAATCGTTTCCATAACACAATAATGTAGTGCGCGTATCTTTTAATGATTGAAACAGTGTGTTTTCTACGCTTTCAATCTCACTTAAATTACCCCTTTAGCTGGTTTTACTAGATTGAATACTTCACAGCAGTGTTGAATTTTCATAAGTTTATTGTTTTGAAATCGCGTACGCGTTGTTATAATTAAGTTTTAGTGACGTTTTTGGTGTATTAAAGTTGTTTTGTAATAGTTGTGTGCGTGTTAAGTGTTTTTACTAGATATTTTTTACGTTGGAACAAAATGGTTACATTGGATTAAAGTAAGTTTTAATGACACTTTATAATGCTATATCGATAAGAATTGTAATTAACAATCATACAATGCTTGATAAGTTTGTATGGGAGTTGTTTGCGGATACTTATTGGTTTGTCATGTACAGTAAACAAATATAAACTCAAAGCATTTCATATAGTTTTTTTTGCCAACTTTTACCAAGTATAGGATTAAATTGATGCCTATATAAGTTCAACTACCCTAAGGTATCCGGCTGAGTAGGAATAGACCACCCTCATTTCTTACCGAGGTGTCGTAAAAGGCGACTAAGGTAAGTTGACCTGCTGTGTGGAGGATAGGAGGAGACACTAGGTAAGAATAAAATGGAAGTTGGGGACCTTAAAGGTAAGTTGAGTTCAGGCAGGCGGGCAGTCGTAAAATATGTAGCCAAATCATATGACAACATGTTTATAACGTGTGCTGACCCCACTTAGAGTGGAATAAGGGCAGGAGCACGATGATATATAACTTCAACTACTTTTGATTGCCAATATATAATGTTTACAAAGGTTTGTTCATTTGTTAGAATGAAATTGAAGATTAATATACTGAAAGGGCAATGTTCTAAGTAGAATCTGTTATACACTCATCATTCTCCTGCCCTTATCCCACTCTAAGTGGGGTCGGCACAACATGTTATAAACTTGTTGTCACATGATTAAGCTATGTATTTTACGATTGGCCTGCCTGATGTCAACTTACCTTAGTCATACTTTACACCTCGGTATTAAAGAGGGTGGTCTATTCTACTCAGCCGGATATGTGACAAGAAATCCTTTAAACTGTGGCCAGATTCCATACAGAATTGTAAGAAAATAATGACAATATTATTTTCAAGTCACTTACAAGTCTTTTATATCACTAATACCAAAAATATAGTAAACAAAAGAATACCACACAGCTTTCTGTGACCATAAAGGATTTTGATGACCATAAAAATGGTCAAAGTGGGTTAACCTTAAAAGCTAGACATATGCTCTTGCTGACTTTAATTTAGAACATTTAGAATGGAAATATGTTGGTTTGTTTCTTGACGTGAGCTATCCAGTGTAGCTTAGCGTCAAGAAACAAACCAACATATTTCCATACAACATATAACCATAAAAAGAGAGGAGTTTGAGAGAAGATACAAAAAAAGTACTGGCTTATCGGTAGAAATTCTGTTATCAACAGAAACTAAGGTTCTCTTATATAGACAAGTCCTTATGCCAGTATGGACTTATGCTTTTAGGTTATGGGCCACAATAAAGTACCTCCATTGTGATGTTTTTTGTAATATGAAAAATAAAATTAGAGGGGAACAATTTTGTAATACATGAATTTTGAAATTTAACTGTTTACTTAGCGCACACAAGGAAAGCTTTGAATATTGCAGTTTTCGTACTATTTTATTGCTGTGCCTCTCCTATTCATCTTAGAGTGATGTTATATAGTCTATAGCCTTCCTTGATAAATGGACTATCTTACAGTGAAAGAATTTTTCAAATCAATCCAGTAGTTTCTAACGTTAACATGTTCAAACAAACAAACTCTTCAGTTTTTGTATATTAATATAGATTAAATGCATATTCGAATTCAAATTCAAAATATTCTTTATTCAAATAAACTTGTAAACAAGTACTTTTGAATCGTCAACTCTACTGCTGGTTCGGAAAGCTGTTCCTACCGAGAAGAGCCAGCAAGAAACTCGGCGGTTGCTCTTTTAAAAATATAATTCTTAATACTATTTACATTATGTCGTTACTGTCTTGTACAGGTTCAAAGAGAGCTATATCCACACATTCTTATCTTCTAAATAATCTTCATATATTTAAGTATATATTTCAAATGATATATGTATATTTTTACTACTTGTCCGTCACTCATAGCACAAGTATTAACTTGTTTGGGGATGGACAACTATGTATTTATTTTTCCCATTCATTTATTATAGAATATATTCATATTTCCCAGCATAGTCATAACAATCATGGCCTTGTGCGAGAGTCAGTTGGATTCTGTGATGCAAATCAATGGTGGAGAGTCTACGGATGAGCAGAACTCTCCGGAGAAGAAAAGAGAGCCCAACGGAGATATATATGGACTGGACAATGGTAAGTCGTTATTATGGTGATACTTTACTTTCATATGATACTCCCGTCACTTGGTATCTGATTTAGTAGAATAGATCACTTTCTATTTAATTTCAGGGATGGTTGTTGGTGCTGTCCCAACAGTGGCACCTGCTTTAACCTACCCATTGCTTTACAAACCTGATAATATTCCTGAAGGGGATATTTGTTATATGCTAAACTTCAGTTTTATCCTTACATAGTGTCTCCCATCATAGCAGCAAGTACATAGGGCACTCAGCTATAACTAACTTACTAATTGCGGCGACGCCCGTCGTTGCAGGGCGGGTGGTCAGCTCCTCTTGTGGTCTATTCCACCCTTTTCCCCATGTTGGGACAAGGGTTTCACTGCTGTCCTGACAGTGTCACCTGCTTTAACCTACCCATAGCTCTTATAAACCTGATAATATCCCTAAAGGAGATATCTGTCAGGTTATTTACTTCTTCATCCTTAGCTAGTATCTTCCATCTTACCAGCGAGTACATAGGGCACTCAGCCATAAGGTGAAGACTCGTTACTTTCTCTCCGCACTCTGGGAACGTTGCGACTTCTTTTATACTCATTATTGACAGGTGTATGTTTAACAAGCAGTGCCCAGTAATACCTTTTATATTTATCTGATTTCGGGGACACCTGTCAGTGCAGGATGGGTGATCAGCTCCTATTCTGGACTAATCCACCCTGTTCCCCATGTTGGGACATAGGTTTCACTGCTGTCCCGACAGTGTCACCTGCTCTAATCTACCCGTAGCTCTTACGAACTTGATAATATCCCTAAAGGGGATATCTAGGTTATATACCTCTTCATCCTTACCTAGTGTCTCCCATCATACCAGCAAGTACATAGGGCACTCAGCCATAAGGTGAAGACTCGTTACTTTCTCTCACTCTGGGAACGTTGCGTCTTCTTTTAAACTCATTATTGACAGGTGTCTGTTTAACAAGCAGTGCCCAGTAGATCAGCTCCTATTCTGGACTATTCCACCCTGTTCCCCATGTTGGGACATGGGTTTCACTGCTGTCACGACAGTGTCACCTGCTTTAAGCTAACTGTTGCTTTTAGAAACCTGATAATATCTCTGAAAGGGATATTTGTCAGGTCCTCAACTTTAATGTCATCCTTACCTAGTGTCTCCCATCTTACCAGCAAGTACATTGTGCACTCGGGTACAGACTTTTGTTTTCAAGGTCACTCCCAGAAATATATATCCATACATACATCCATACATTTGTCATGTTTGTCTTTAAATTGCCTCAAACTAGCTCACCCTAGATTGACCTAGACCAGTCCTGACCCAAAGCATCAGCTTGAATTTTTGAAAAAATTATGTGATTTTTATATTCCAACTGATTCTGCAGTTAGTTACTTGATCAAGGGCCTGTTTGACAAGTTACTGATAAAGTGTCGGATAGTAAATCGACAAATAAACTGTAGCAGATAAATGTCTGTAAAAAGAGACTGTAAAACATTAAAAAAACAATCGCAGCCATTTTTAAATAGGTATTTGCTATCCAGCTGATAAACAAAATAACAGCCACATGGTCTACCTGTTAACTTATTAGTGACTTAAAGTGCTGAAAACGCCTATCAGAAAGCTGAAATAAGCAATATTCCGAGATATGTGTCAGATATGTTCTGAATAAGCTAACTGACAGTTTATTGGTAACTTTTGAAACAGGCCCTTTGGCAATCCAAACTGTTACTTTAACTTCTTTAACTCAACAAACCACATTATCTTTCTACTCAAAGAAAACAAATCAGCTAATGTCCCATAGCAGGGAGAATGTGACAAATTTAACAGGTATTAACACTGGGCACTGCTTGTTACTGTGATGGCCTAGCGGTGCGACCGTGTGAATCTCTAGAGACTATCATGGGTTCAAACCCGGGCAGACACCAATGAGTTTTTCTATTGAAACTTATGTGTCTAATTGATAATTGCAATTTATCACACGCTTTTCGGTGAAGGAAAACATCGTGAGGGAACCTGCATATCTCTAGAGAATCCTAGGGATATGTGTAACCTACCAATCCGCATTGGAGCAGCGTGGTAGGTCTTAGCTCCAACCCTTCTCTCCAAAAACGGAGAGAGGAGGCCTATGCCCAGCAGTGGGATAGTAACAGGCCGGTACTTACTTACTGCTTGTTAAACAGGCACCTGTCAATAATGAGAATAAAAGATGCTACAAGCCCAGAGTGTGGAGAGGAAGAAACAAGTCTTCAACTTATGGCTGAGTGAATAAGAATAATAAAATACGAAAGTGTTTTTACGAATCTTGCATATATCGGATATGAAAACGCATAGTCCACTCTACATTTAGCAATATATAGATTTTGTATTTTAATTCATCGCAGATTATAGCTAAATAATTTTATTATTACTTTTGAACAGGCCTCTATTTTTTACGCCGTGTGGTATCCGGCTGAATAGAATACTACCAACCTCATTTCTTACCGAGGTGTCGTAAAAGACGACTAAAGTAAGTCACCCGTCGTGTGGTATGCGGCTGAGTAGAATAGACCAACCTCATTTCTTGCCGAGGTGTCGTAAAAGGCGACTAAGGTAAGTTGACCCACCGCGTGGTATCCGGTTGAGTAGAATAGACTATCCTCCTTACCGAGGAGTCGTAAAATACGACTAAGGTAATTTGACATCAGGCAGGCGGCAGGTGGTAAAATACGTAGCCAAATCATGTGACAACATGTTTGTAACATGTTGTGCCGGCCCCACTTAGAGTGGGATAAGGGCAGGAGGATGGTGATGATGAACAGGCCTCTATTTTTATACCTTTATCTTTCGGTTTCTAGTGCCGCAACTCCCGCTCAGTGTGGACTACAGGTCCCCCGTCTCCCATTTTGTCCCGCCAGCAGTGGAGCTTTACGCGGCGCGACATAAGCCTGAGTTAACTCACGGTAAGGCACATTTAGGGTTGCCACCTTTTTGTTTTTGCGTATAAACTTAATTTGATGTTTTAGGTAAGAAAATAAGTTAATTAAGTAAAATCTTTTAACTACATTTCTGTTGTCTTTTGGCCTGGAGCAGTATATAAAGTTTCAGTTCAATCGGACGACGGGAAGTGAGTCAAATTTAACTTGCAAGAATCCACCTTCACATACATTGCAAGTTGAATGAAAGCTTTAAATAGTAACAAGTCAATTAAAAAAAGACACACACAGGTATACATTTAGGGTTGTCACCTTTTTGTTTTTGCATATAAAGTTAATTTAATGTTTTGAGTAAGAAAAAAAAGTTAAAAGAAAAATCTTTTAACTACATTTCTGTTGTCTTTTGGCCTGGAGCAGAATATAAAGTTTCAGCTCAATCGGACAACGGGAAGTGAGTCAAATTTAACTTGCAAGATTCCAACTTGACATTCACTGCAAATTGATTAAAAACTTTAAATAATAACAAGTCAATCTATAAAGGCTTTTAAAATTTAATTTAACGTACCTAATGTTAACCGTTGAGGAGTTCCCTCGTCTTTAGCCAATCCTGGCATCAGGTCATGCTTATCATAAACATGCATTTTCATCAGGACTGGAACAGTATGTATTTCAGTTCAATCGGCCATCAAGAAGTGGGTGAATTAGTTTTTGGTAAAAACCGTATAAAAATAGGTTTAGTAGATTTTGAGAAAATTGATTACGTACAAGCAGATTTTTGAGAATTTTGTTTAATAATAAGGATACATGCAATTTAATTTGTTATCTAGTCGTATATGGGTCATAAAACGTTCAATTTTGAAATACCTACTCACAATTCCGACTGCAGTCGAACTTACTTTCGACTCCAGTCGCAATCTAAAATGAAGACTGGGATAGATGTTTCTATTTATTTTATTGGAATGCGTAGTATTGCTTTTATTTCGTAGATAGATTTAAGATTACTCGATGCTTTTTATATGTCGTAGCTAGATTATGCATTGTCAAAAATGTTTGACTTGAGTAAATTTTGATCTGACTTTAGTCGAATGTCGATCGACTGGTAAGTATTAAAATAGATTCGAGTCGGGCGTCAGTAGAATTTGACTAGAGTCTTGGTTTCAAATCACATCAAAATGTAAAAAAAGGTTCGACTTCAGTAACTTTGGGTATTTGACTTTAGTCGAATGTCAATCGTCTAGTAGGTATTGAAATAGAGAGTCGAGTCGGGCGTCAGTAGAATTTGACTTGAGTCAATCGAGTCAAACTCATTGACTCATTTGTAAAAAATCGTTTACAAATCAAATCATAATAATCCTTATTTAAATAAGCGCTTTCAAGCACTTTTGAATCTTCAATCAATTTGATTAATGAAGCTACAACTGGTTCGGAATGTTCGCAGATGAACCAGAAAGAAACTCGGCGGTTTTAAACAATACATAAAAAAACATTTAATTCAGTAAAGTATTTTAGCAACACGAATTATTTTAGGTATAAAAGAAACACGATTTAAAAATATATAGGCTATAGAAATCCTGTTAATTTTACATTTTTGTAATACATGATTTTTGAGTGACACACGCAAGGAAAGCTTTAGATTTTTGCGTAAGGTTGCCACCCGTACTATATATTATATAGTATTGTACTATATTTTGGGCAATTGTACTATATATTATAGAAAAACAATCTAGGATAAAAATACTATATTTTTATCGCTAATTCAATTGTCGCGTTTTTTTGAACTGTGAATGGATCGCACCCGCAGCACTGCATAGGGAATGTTTGAACGAAACTCATTCATGTATTTACGGGGCTTAGTTAATAACTCTAACTCCTTTGTCATTGTCCAGCGAAAAATAATAGTAAATAATCATTGAAAAATAAATAATGATTGAAAATAGATGTGTACTATTATTTTTCCTGAATTTCCTAAAAGTACTATATTTTTTTGATTTAAAAAGAAAAATGCTATTTTTCTTAAAAAAATTTCTATAAATGAATTTGTTGGTCTTTGAGCCTGGGTGTATATTTGTATTTAAGTATGTATTTAAAAATATATAAGTATATATTCACCAGTTGTCTGTCCACCATAACACAAGTATTAAGTTACTTACTTTGGGGACGGAAGACCGTGTGTGTAAGTGTCCCATATATTTATTTATTTATTTATATGTTAGCGGGATATTATAGCCAAGCCTTCCTCGATAAATGGACTATCTTACACTCAAAGAATTTTTGAAATCGGTTTACTAGTTCATGAGATTAGCGCGTTCAAACAAACAAACTCGTCAGCTTTATATATTAGCATAGATATTTAATCGATCGCGTTCGACCCGAGTCGGAATCTACCGACTGTAATTTTTCGGTTTGTTTCGGTTTAGTAGCTCAGTTAAATTTGTCCAGCAAACAAATAAAAATAAAATAAAATATAAATTACTCTTTAAAGATAAATCTTTTGACCTAAGCCGAAAAACTTGGAATCTAAATACTTCTGCAAATACAGATTTGATCTGATTTTGACACATCGTGAAAAAAATAAGTTCCATTGGTTTGTTATAGATGGCGTTTTAATTGTCATCCTATTTATTTCCTCTTGAATTTAGTTCCTGTTGAATTAACAGGATTTCTATAGCCTATATGTTACCCCGGTGTATAAGGAATAATTGTGCCAAATTTCATCGATATTGGTTCAGCGGATTGGCCGTGAAAACGTAACAGACAGACTTTCGCATTTATAATATTAGTAAGGATAGATATTTAATTGATTGCATTCGACTTGAGTCGGAATTTACCGATTATGATTTTTCGGTTTTTTTTCAATTTTTTTTTTGTTTGTTTATGCATGCGTTTTTTTTACTTTCGCAAATGTAGCCGCCCCAATCAGTGAGACCCCGCCGCCGGTTAAACGGAAGCGGGGAAGGCCGAGGGTAGATAAAACAAGTCCGGAATATTTGGCCAACTTGGCGGCAAGGAAGCAAGCAAGGGAAATGGGTAAGAGTGCATGTGTTTAGTTTTTTTCTAACATTTTAATCTGTATTTTCTATTTGTCGCTTTTTTTATTAGATGTCGCTTATTATTGTCGATTAGCGTAGATTAGATTGTAGATTAGTGACAGAAGTCGAAACAATCGATTTCTCTCACTATTTGAAACGTTGCCATTTTTAATCTATATATTTAAATGAGTTAATCTTGTAAATATATATATATTTTCTGAATCTCGGAAACGGCTCCAACGATTTTCCTGAAATTCAGCATGTAGGAAGTTTTCGGGGAGAAAAATTGATCTAGCTAGGTTTTATGTAAAAAACATATTGTTTTATCCCTGTTTTTGGGCATTAAAAAACACTAGCATTTATATTGAATTGAATTTTCGCCATTAACTGTCAAGTCGACGTAGCTTATTCGGTTAACGGGCAGCCTCGAGAAATGTGAATTCCAAGGATCGAACCCCAACTAAATAATTGTTTTTTTCTTTTTTTTTTAAAGTTTTTTTTTGCAAAAAATTACCGAGCGAAGCTCGGTCACCCAGTTATTATTAATAAATAAATATCTGGGTGACCGAGCCTTAGGTAATTTTTTACAAAATAAAAAAAGAAACTTCGTCGTCGTAGGTGGAGCTCGATCCTAGGTATTTTCATTTCTCGCGACCGCCCGTTCCCCTAATAAGTTACGCTGACTTGAAATGATTAATAATAAAATTATATTGCTATTTTACAATTGCTATTTTATATTGCTAGTTTACAAGTTTATTTGAATAAAGAATATTTTGAATTTTGTTTTTTTTTTAATTAGGCTTTATTCTAATTATTAATATTAAAAAAAGACGTTTCAAATAGTGAGAAAAGTCGATTTTTTCTATTCTATATACCAAGAGACAAAATGCATTTATTATATGCCGTAGCCAGCTAGGGATTTGAATCGGAGTGGAAAAAAATCGATTAAATAATAGATTTTTCATCCTTCAAAATAAATCGATATATTTTGAAGGGAAATTAGGAAATCGATTTTTTTAAACTATTAAGTTCTGTTTCGAGGGGAATTTGAAACCGGAGAGAGCCACAACAACGCGTGGCCATACAACTAGTATAACTAGTATATAAATAAATATATGGGCAACGCTTTCGACTTTTGTTTTTTTTTTTTGGTTTTTTATTTTTACTGCTTTCAATAACTAATAATAGTATTTTGGTATGAGCTTTTTATATTTTAAACGCAGATTATAACAAAATAATTCCATCATTGCTTTTGTAGCTAGAATTGCGATGTTTATTTTTTTTATTTTTTTTTCTCCTATCCCTAAAATTTTGCTATAACGAGCGTATATTTTTAAAATGTAAAACGTGGAGTATATAATATAATATTTTTAGCGCTTTTGTCTGTTTTGTTTTTTTTTGTTTTTTTATTTTTATTTTTGTTTTTTTTTTATCATTACTTTGCTGCAACAATCGATTTCCAGCCGCCGTGATGAACAGCCGGCCGGATACGGGTGAGAAGCGCAAGCGAGGCAGGCCCAGAGTGGATAAGACCAGTCCTGAGTACTTAGCCAGGAAGCGGGCACGTGAAATGGGTGGGATTATAACTCTTTTATTTAACTAGAAACCATAAACCACTGGTTCCTAACTCAAAGAGTCGTGTTAGTAACAAAAAGGGTCACGTTTGGTACTATAAATGATCCAATATGTACAAAGAGGGTCACATTTGGTAACTACGAAGGTCACGTGTATAGTAAGATGTATAGAAGGTCGTATTAGTAACAGAAAGGGTCACATTTGGTACTATAAAAGGTCTTATATTCACCAAATAGGGTCACATTTGGTAACTAAGAGGATCACGTGTATAGTAATATTATAAAAGGTCGCATATGTATTGAAAAGGGTAACGTTGCGGAACTAAAAGGATCGCGTGTATAGTAAGTTCTATAGAAGGTCGCATATGTACGTTTGGTACTGTAAAAGATTGCATACGTATAAAAAGGGCCACGCTTGGTACTTTATAGGATCGTATGTGGATAAGACCAGTCCTGAGTACTAAGCCAGGAAGCGAGCACGTGAAATGGTTTATAACTCATATTTACTAGAAAACATAAACCACTGGTTCCTAACTCATCAAAGAGGGCCAAGTTTGATCCTATAGATTTTGTATCTCAATAAAAAAGGGTCGCTTATGTACTAAACAGAAGCATTTTTTATTATTACTATAAATAAATGGGTCACATTTGCATATAGTAACAAGGGTTCGCGTGTGTACAAAAAATGGTCACGTATAAGGTCCTATATGTATAAAAAGTTCACGTTTGGTAACTAAGAGGATCACGTGTATAACAAGTTCTATAAAAAGATCGCATATGTATCAAAAAGGGTCACGTTTGGTAATATAAAATGATCGCATGTGTATCAAAAAAATTGCATTCGAATTTATGGCAAAAAGTTTATTTTTAAAAAAGAAGGTTGGTTGCATGTGTATAAAAAAATTGACGTTTGGTATTATAATGTCTGCCTATGTATAAAAAAAGGGTCACGTTTAGTACTATAGAGGGTAGCATGTGTATGAAAAAAGGTCACATTGGGTGCTATAAAATGAACCATTTCGCCCTATCCGTAGAATAAAGTTTCGTGTTCTATATTTATACATGAACATCTAACTCAGTGTTTCCTGACCTTTTTCGGTCCGTGCCCTACGTTAATAATTATTTTGCCCCCCCTAAGTAACGTATATAAATTTTAATATTGAAAATTGCATTGTCCACTTAAAGAACATAAATAATTGGTTTTAGAATGAAAAAATGCTTTTTTTTGTTGTTAAATTTCTCGAAATCTAGCTCTAAATGGCCCAGAGCAAAAGGCTTAAACTCGTGTCGAGTTGCCCCCCCCCCCTTAACCTTCAAATTTCCCCCCTGTGGGTCGTGGGCCCCACGTTAGGAAACCCCTTCTTAACCTTATTCTTCGGATTGGGTGAATTCTTTGAAAAGGGTTACATTTAATTTTATAGGAACTTGCTTTTATATGAATGCTAAGCCCAAGTAAATGAGCTGAAATTAGGGTCACTCTTTGTACTGTATAAGGGTCGCATTTGTATGAAAAAGGGTCGCATTTGTATGAAAAAGGGTCGCATTTGTATGAAAAAGGGTCGCGTTTTGGACAACGTTGTCTAATATATAGTTAAATATAGTATAATATAGTGTTTTAATATTACTTTTTGTCCTCAGAAACTTTAGAAAAGAAAGCGAAGAGAGAATATAGGAGGCGTGCGACCGCTGGTAAGATTTTTATATCTTTAATATTTAAATGAGTTAATCTTGTATGTATATATGTATATGCGGAATCTCGGAAACGGCTCCAGCGATTTTCGTGAAACTCAGCACGTATGGGGTTTCGGGGGAGAAGAATCGATCTAGCTAGGTTTTATTTAAAAAAATGTCGTTTCCCTGTTTTGGGGCATTCAAATTACATAAATTGACATTTAATCATCATCTTCCTGCCCTTATCCTATTCTAAGTGGAGTCGGCACAACATGTTCTAAACATGCTGTCATACGATTTGGCTGCGTTTTTACGAACGGCCGCCTGCCTGACGCAAACTTACCTCTGTCGTATTTTACGAAATCTTGGTAAGAAAGAGGGAGGTCTATTCTACTAAACCGGATACCACACGGTGGGTCGACTTACCTTTTACGACACCTCGGTAAGAAATGAGGGTGGTACTATTCTATTCAGCCGGATAGTAATATATGTGGTACGGTCATTGATCCCTGAAATCGATTATTTTGTTAAAAAAAACCGTAAAAAGTTCCTGTGACTAAAATACTTTGTTGCATTAACTGATTTTTTATATAGGGTGCTGAGGTGTGTTGTTAACTAAGATTAAAAAAAAGTCGTATAATCTGTATCACCCTTTATAATCTAAATACTTAAATAAGACCTTATAGTCTTAATCAAGTTAGATAGTGGGGTGAGGTATCCGGCTGAGTAGAATAGACCATAATCATTTCTTACCGAGGTGTCGTAAAAGGCGACTAAGGTAAGTCGACTCACCGTGTGGTATCCGGCTAAATAGAATAGACCACATTCTTTCGTATCGAAGTGTCATAATTTAGGACTAAGGTAAGTCGACGTAAAACAGGCGGCCAGTCGTAAAAAACGTAGCCAAATCATTCAACAACATGTTTATAACATGTTGTGCCGACCCCACTTAGAGTGGGATTAGGGCAGGAGGATGATGAGTTACATTTTAATCCTTATTTCAACGCCATCTATGACATCACGCTATGATTTATTAAAAAAGCTAGTATTTTTTAACTCTTCCAAAAGTTACGGGTCTCTTTAACACTAGGGATGTAACTTGGAGTAGAAATAATCGATTCATAAATAATCATTTATTTTCCCTTTAAAATAAATCGATTTAAAAAAAAACCGATTTATAATTATTTCGTATACTTACGATTTTTTCTGACCATTTGAAAAGTCGCCTTTTTAATATTACTAATTAATTACAATAAAGGCTAATTAAAGTGGACAATTAACTATAAATAATAACAGATGTGCTGTTTGTGAAATTGTATTAAAATGTGTAATTTGGCTGCACTGGTTTCATCCAAAAATGCGTATCACCAATCTTAAAAAACAAGAAAAAATATTGAAAAAGAAAAAGCGGATTAAAATAATCGATTTTTAAATTGTTTTTTTTTTATGAAAAATGATAGATTGTTTAATAAAATAATCGTAAAATAATATTTATTATTTGTACAAATATGTATGTTTAATAATATATAGGTATGGTTTTTTTTTGTGTTTTCTGTATGCATAAAGAATTAATAAATAATCGATTATTATAAAAATCGATTGTTTTTTCACATCTCTATTTTACACTCACGAGTTTTGTATGCTAAGCTTTGCAAATGGGATTAAACAACCTTTTTCAATTAGGTCACTTTAATACTAAAAAGTGCGATATAAAATTAATTTTCGTCGAAAAGATTATCCGCTGAGTTTTTCTCGGTAGGAGCAAACTTCCGGATCAGTGGTAGCTTCTTTAAAACATGCGACGATTCAAAACTACTGTACACAGTACACTTGAATAGAGAATATTTTGAATTTGAATCTGAATTTGAATTTATTTTCCGAATAGCGAAAATCGGGAAATCGCCAAGCGCGAAACCGTCGAATGACGCGCGAGAACCGACCGACGAAACATCGAGGGTAGTTAAAAAAATATCCTCAATAAAGACGCTGAGCGTAAGGAAAGCGTCTCAGAAGATTGGCGGAGTGCGAAAAGTGGGCGATAAAAAGATAATAATGCGACGGAATGCGAAATTTTTGAAACGGAAAGGTAAAGACGTAGTTAGGATGCATGAGGGTAGATTTTTTTTTTCAAAATTTTTCGACGCTTCGTTATACTTGGCATTGAAACATTTGCTTTTTTATATGAATAATGTAGCGTAAAGGAACTTATACAAGGTTATGTATTTTTAGATTTATATATACGAAATTATTTATCTGGCATGGACTTTGAAATTTTTTTGAATTCAATATCTTTAATATTTAAATGAGTTAGTCTTGTATGTATATATATATATATATATATATATATATATATATATATATATATATATATATAATATCTGGGTGACCGAGCTTCGCTCAGTAATTTTTTACAAAAACAATTAAGAACTTAAAAAAAAAGAAAAAACAATTATTTAGTTGGGATCGATCCTTGGCATTCACATTTCTCGGCGCTGCCTTTACCCGAATAAGCTACGCCGACTTGACAGTTAATGGCGAAAATTCAATTCAATATAAATGTTAGTGTTTTTTAATGCCCAAAAATAGGGATAAAACAATATTTTTTTTACATAAAACCTAGCTAGATCAATTTTTCTCCCCCAAAACCTCCTACATGCTGAATTTCAGGTAAATCGTTGGAGCCGTTTCCGAGATTCGGAAAATATATATATATACAAGATTAACTCATTTAAATATTAAGATATATTCGGAATATCGGAAACGGCTCCAACGATTTTCCTGAAATTCAGCATGTAGGGGGTTTTGGTGGAGAAAAATCGATCTAGATAATTTTAAAAAAAATATCGTTTTTCACTGTTTTCGGGACCTAAATTTTTTTGAAATTTACGTTGAATACAATCACAATTTTTCGCTGTCAAACGTGAAGTTATGGTAGTTCATTTGGGGAACGGGCGGTCTAGAGAGGTGAAAATACCTAGGATCGAGCCCCACCTGCTCTATTATTTTTTTATTTCTCTTTTCGCGACGTGATAGTAGGTGGCGCTTTAATGTCATCCTATTCCTATAGAATTAACAGGATATCTAAAGCTCATATGTTACACCGGTGTATAAGAAATAATTGAGCCAAATAACATCGATATCGGTTCAGCGGATTTGCCGTAAAAGTGTAACAAACGTACATCCATACTCACAAACTTCCGCATTTATAATATTAGTAGGATGTTCGATTGTTATAAATTTGCATAGATAAAATGTATTTTCTTAAAATATAGTACTTTTATATTGCGCATGGACGTCGAAATTTCTGTAATCATGCAGTTATTTTTTTTTGGTTAACTTTTAATAAACTTTAGAGGATAATTTATAAAATGGTGATTTAACATATAATGGATCAGAATACTGGGTATAAGAAAAGGATGAAAAAATGGTGAATGAAAGATATAATTATTGTGCATGGACGTTGAAATTTCTGTAATCATGCAGTTATTTTTTTTTATTAACTTTCATTAAACTTTAGATGGTAATTTATGAAATGGTCATTAGATGTATATAGAGAATAAATATTTCCGGCAAGTAATAAATTCATTTCCTGTTGTCGTTACATATAAAATTTACATTTAATAAAAATAGAAATAAAAATAAATTATTTATCATGTACAACATATGAAGGTGTCACGGCACGCACCAAAAAAATATTAAACAATGTACTTTAAAAAAAATGCACATGTTTATGACATGTAGTGCCGACCCCACTTAGAGTGGGATAAGGTCAAGAGGATGATGTACATTAAAACAAAATTACATAAACACTTAAGCATATGACATCATCACTACATATTATAAAACAAAGTCCCTACATCTCTATGTACGCATAAAACTTTAAAACTACGCAACAGATTTTGATGCGGTTTTTTTAATAGATAGAGTGATTCCAGAGTAAGGTTTGTACGTAAAATAACATTCAATACGGAGTACAGAAATACTGTAATTTTTGAAGTTTCTGTAAATAATTATTTTTTTTTCCGCTTACATTGCAAACGCAGGCTAAACCTTACAAGATTTACCAAAATAATGTACAAAGTATTTGTACATCTTGAAAAGGTCTACAGAAAAGTCCGCGATGGTATATGTCTATCTCTTATGGATAACCCACTATAGCATTTTTTGTCATTTACTTTTTACGAAAAATAATGCCATATTTTTGAAGCAATTTTTATACAATACAGCATTAATCCTTATCCAATTAAGTACCTTAAATAAATAGTTGATTTAATATAGATCAATATGACCGTTTACAGCATGTAATTTAAGTGAACATTTTCGGAGATATTACAGATTTAAAATGCCGTGAGGACGCCGCGCTTCGCCCTATAACACTTCGACTTTAGCAGCTATGTCCCTCTTTCAAGAGTTTGTTTAAAGACATTCTGTAATTAATTGTAAAAATAAAATACATAGGGAAAATGTAAAAGTAAATAAGTAAAAATGTACTATATGAATTTAGATATTCCAAAGATAGCAGGAAATCTTCTTGGTATAGGGAAAGGAAATTGTTTTTCTCCAAATTTAACGCGTGCGGGCCACGGGCAGTAATGAATAAATCAAAACTACTGGATCGATTTTAATCATTTTTTTACACTGTGTGACATGCGATATATATTTTATACCCGTGCGAAGCAGGGGCAGGCCGCTAGTTAATATTATAATAGGTAGAAATAACAAACAATAATATTTACTGTGAACGAAACAAGTAACCGAAAAGTTAAATTAAATTCAAAGAAGATATCGATTGCATCTAATTAATCGCCTCTTATGAATCTTACTGTCTATAGTTACTAATTTATAATTTACTAGCAATTACCAGCGGCTCCGTCCGTTTGGAAATATTAAAACCGTATTAGTATTTTGATAACCATAAAAATGGTTACAGTTGGTCAACCTTAAAAGCTAGACATACGCTGTTACGGACTTTTATTTAGATCTAATTTTGTAATACATTATTTTTTTAACTTTGAACGTTTGCTTAGCGCACGCAAGGAAAGCTTTAAATTTTGGCGTTTACGTATTATTTTATTGCTGCTCCTCTCCTATTCATCTTAGCGTGATGTTATATAGTCTATAGCCTTCCTCGATAAATGGACTATCTTACACTGAAATAAATTTTCAAATCGTTCCAATAGTTCCTGAGATAAGCGCGTTCAAACAATCAAACAAACTCTTCAGCTTTATATATTAGTATAGATATAAATTAAAGTTGGTTGAGCATAAATAATGTAGCTATAATGCATGGTCGTCGCATATTTTTTTCAAAACTTTCATTTTATTTGTGTCGTTGATATAATAATAGGAGTTAAGGTGAATCGGTAGTATAGAATGAAGTTTCGTTTAGTTATGATACTCAATTATGCACAAATATTTTATATATTTATAGTAGATTATGATACTGTTGCATAATAAGAGTTCTTATAACACGAGTGTGTTTTATAGTACACGAGTGTTATAAGACCAAGTTATGTACAGTGTCATACACTACTTTATCTACTCTCATACTATAATACGTAAAACAATATTAATAAAAACCAAACTTTGTTTAAATATTGAAAAGATTTTTTAAATGTCAAATGTTAGCGCCAAAGCGCAAACATCGATTGCGCATGCGTGTTGCGTCGCCGCGGACTCGTTCATTGAAACCTTTGTTTTTAAGGTAGAGGTTCAACCCCCTCGGTCCAGCTGGAGGTTGTATAGGTGTATCGTTATGATTCAAAAGTTATATTATGATACAGGTGTCCATACAAGATCTGTATCGTAATAAAACTTTAATTTTTTATTTTTGGCCTGTACGTAATGTTTGTCATGAGAATTTTGGTTTCAGTTTTATAATCTTTGTATTATAGTATCAGAGTAGATAATAGTTATTTAAAATATAATGCACGATGTCGAAAATATACTATTATGATATCCATTATCCAGTAAACGGTTTGATATAATAAAACATCGTGCAAAAATGATATAAAGTCATGCATGGAAAGAATTTAGTTTTTGTGCATGGACGTTGAAATTTAAAATCGAACATATTGGACGTCATTCTTTTTTGACGTGACAACGTCTTAAATTAGGTTGCGGCTTGGAGTCACTCATGAAAAAGTGTAACGCCCGCTCACGTCTGTTACGATGAGTCACCGAACGAGAGGCCCGCCGGACTGGCGAATGCCTTGCGTCTCTCTCCCACTCCAATCCGTCACATTTAAAGACGTTATCACGTAAAATCTTGCCCGTAAAAACCGACTTTACAGGCAACCGTTTTTTTTTTTTAATTTTCTTATTGAATTATTTAGACGTGTAGTATGCGGCTGAGTAGAATAGACCACCATCATTTCTTACCGAGGTGTCGTAAAAGGAGACTTAGTTAAGTTGACGCGTCGTGTGGTATCCGATTCAGTAGAATAGACCACCATCATTCTTACCGAAGTGTTGTAAAATGCAACTAAGATATGTTGACGTCAGGCAGGCGGCCGTTCGTCAAGTACGTAGCCAAATCATGTGACATGTTTATAATGTTGTGAAACCCCACTTAGAGTTGGATAAGGGCAGGAGGATGATGACTGAAGGAATTATTATTATTATTAATTATATCTTCCTGTCTTTATCCCACTCTAAGTGGGATCGGCACAACATGCTTTTCCCTTCCATTCCATTCAATTATTAATTATTAGATTTGATTAAGAACTTCTATAATTTATCCGGTGTGAAGGATGCATATGTTTGTAACGCTGTTTTACAGAAATTTAAACTTTCTTTACTTGATATAATATATATTATTAATATATAATATTTTAGTTAAAGCACACGTTTAGATCACAAGTATATGGGCAAGACGGAAGATGGCGGCAGTGTTGCCACTATTATCAAATTATGTCTTTAACAGCATATGAATAAGCTTTATTATATTAAAAAAACTAGTATTCGCCGGCATGAAATTGTCACAAATAGGGTAGTATTTTTAGTTGAAACTTTTAACGTAAAAGTAGCTATTGTGAGTCAACCACAAGAGATAGAGACATGCTGTCGCGGAATTATTCGTGGTATCTTTGTAGATCTACAATACTCTAGTACATTACTTTAGTGTATCTCTGCTAGTTTACGGCGCACGCGACTAAAGCTACCCCTAGGCGAGTTGTTTTTACAACTACGCCACCTCTTCAACGCAATTTATTTATTTATCTATTCTGATACTATAATACAAAGATTATAAAAATTAAACCAAAATTCTCATGACAAACATTACGTACAGGCCAAAAATAAAAAGTTAAAAGGTTTTATTACGGTACAGGTCTTGTATGGACACCTGTATAATAATATAACTTTTTAATCATAAAGATACACCTATACAACCTACAACTTTCCCTCAGTCCTTTAATTTTCCTTTAGTCCTCCAACTTTCCCTCAGTCTTCCCTACATTCACATTGTCCTTTCCAATTTCTCTCAGTCTTCCAATTTTCCCTCGAGTCCTCCAACTTTCCCTCAGTCCTCCCTACATTCACATTGTCATTTCCAATTCCTCTCAGTCCTCCAACTTTCCCTCAGTCCTCCCTACATTCACATTGTCCTTTCCTATTTCTCTCAGTCTTCCAATTTTCCCTCAGTCCTCCAACTGTCCCACAGTCCTCCCTACATTCCCATTCTCCTTCCCAATTTTCCTCAGTCTTCCAATTTTCCCTCAGTCCTCCAACTTTCCCTCAATCCTCCAACTTTCTCTATATCCTGTTCTCAATTAAGTTTTGGAATTATTTATTCAAAGTTCACAAGTCGATCTAAAATGACGTTATTATATTTTTGACTATGGGATTATATATGTTCTATTGCAGATTCGGCGGCGTCCTCTTCAGCTGGAGAGGCGACGCCGCGCGTCAAACGCAAGTACACAAAGAGGACGCCCAATGCTAAGAAGGATTCCGTAAGTGGCTTTAGATAATATTTATCTAATGATTTATCCTGAAATTCACCATATAGGGGGTTTTGGGGGAGGAAAATCGATATAGCTATCCAATGATTTATTGAAATTCACCATAAAGGGGGTTTCACCATAAAGGGGAAGACAAATCGATCTAGCTATCCAATGATTTATTGAAATTCACCATAAAGGGGGTTTTGGGGGAGACAAATCGATCTAGCTATCCAATGATTTATTGAAATTCACCATAAAGGGGGTTTTGGGGGAGACAAATCGATCTAGCTATCCATTGATTTATTGAAATTCACCATAAAGGGGGTTTTGGGGGAGACAAATCGATCTAGCTATCCATTGATTTATTGAAATTCACCATATAGGGGGTTTTGGGGGAGACAAATCGATCTAGCTATCCAATGATTTATTGAAATTCACCATATAGGGGGTTTTGGGGGAGACAAATCGATCTAGCTATCCAATGATTTATTGAAATTCACCATAAAGGGGGTTTTGGGGGAGACAAATCGATCTAGCTATCCAATGATTTATTAAAATTCACCATAAAGGGGGTTTTGGGGGAAACAAATCGATCTAGCTTTCCAATGATTTATTAAAATTCACCATATAGGGGGTTTTGGGGGAGACAAATCGATCTAGCTATCCAATGATTTATTGTTAAATTTACTATAAAGGGGGTTTTGGGGGAAACAAATCGATCTAGCTATCCAATGATTTATTGAAATTTACCATATAGGGGGTTTTGGGGGAGGAAAATCGATCTAGCTATCCAATGATTTATTGAAATTCACCATAAAGGGGGTTTTGCATGAGACAAATAGAGCTAGCTATCCAATGATTTATTGAAATTCACCATATAGGGGGTTTTGGGGGAGACAAATGGATCTAGCTATCCAATGATTTATTGAAATTCACTATAAAGGGGGTTTTGGGGGAGACAAATCGATCTAGCTATCCAATGATTTATTAAAATTCACCATAAAGGGGGTTTTGGGGGAGACAAATCGATCTAGCTATCCATTGATTTATTGAAATTCACCATAAAGGGGGTTTTGCAGGAGACAAATCGATCTAGCTAGGTTTTATTTTAAAAAATTGTTCTGTCCCTGTTTTTGGGTATTAAAAATATACTAAAATTTACATTGAATATAAAACTATTTTTGCCGTTAATTGTCAAGTCAGCGTGGCTTATTCGGGGAACGGGTGGTCTCTAGAAAATATCTAGGATTGAGCCCTACCTACCCAACTATTTTTTCTTTTTTTTTTAAGTTTAAAAATTACCGAATATGGCTTGGTCAACAAATTCAAATTCAAATTCAAAATATTTTTAATTATAATAATATTGTAAACAAGTGCTTTTGAATCAAATAGGTACTAATAATTGTTTGATAAATAATATTCTCCCAATAGACGGCGAACCCAGAAAGGGTGAAAGGCAAGAGAGGGCGACCCAGAAAGGCCGAACAAAGGGCGAAACAACCTCAGCAAGCGAGTAAGTATGGACATGAGGTCGAATCGTCATCCGCTTGCCCTTATCCCATTCTAAGTGGGGTCGGCACAACATGTTATAAACAGGCTGTCACATGTACCAGCCGCTTGCCTGACATCAACTCACCTTAATCGTATTTTACGACACCTCGGTAAGAAAGAGGTTGGTCTATTCTACTCAGCCGGATACCACACGGCGGGTCGACTTATCTTAGTCGCCTTTTACGACACCTCGGTAAGAAATGAGGGTGGTACTATTCTATTCAGCCGGATACCACAATAAATATGGTATTTATTTATTTATTTAGTAAGTCATGCCAAAAGCATTATTAACATACATTTATGTTTTTTACATGTATTTCATACAGTCTTTATCTAAACAAAAGTAATAATAAAATTATTTTGCTATAATCCGCGATGATTCATCATTCATCAATTCATCGCATATTATAGCAAAATAATTTTATTATTACTTTTGTATTATGGATCTCCGCAAAGTAACGCCTAATTTTATAAATAAATCTTAATCTATTTAAAATGCTATTACAGGCATATACAACATTCAAAAACAGTAAAAATAAAAATAAACATTGGTTATGGTACAAAGTAAAAGTAAAAAGAGTAAAATATTTGGGAACTAAAACTGAAAAGTAAAAAAAATAATAAAAGAATATAATAATAATAAACAAAGTACTACAGAAAATTTTAAAAATGTTAAAACAAAATTAAATAAACTTTATTCTTATAACTATAATAGGAAATGGTATAGAAATCCTGTTAATTCTACAGGAATAGGATGACATTGAAATCCTACTTCCTACTTATATTATAAATGCCAAAGTTTGTGAGTATGGATGTATGTTTGTTACTCTTTCACGGCAAATCCGCTGAACCGATATCGATGGAATTTGGCACAATTATTCCTTATATACCGGAATAACATATAGGCTATAGAAATCCCGTTAATTCTACAGGAATAGGGTGACATTGAAAAGCGCCATCTGTTATCAATTTAGACGCAATCAATCTCAAATTGAAATCTCTTATTTTTCAGAGATCCGCGTGAGAAGCAACTTGATGCCGTTGAACACTGAACCGATAACTTTGGATAGCGACGACGAACCGGATTTAGGTGAATATCAATACTAATCATCATCATCCTCCTGCCCTTATCCCACTCTAAGTAGGGTCGGCACAATATCTCACAATGTTATAAACATATAAATATATCACAATGTTTTAAACATATAAACATATCACAATGCTATAAACATGCTGTCACGTGATTTGGCTGCGTTTACGACACCTTGGTAAGAAAGGGTGGTCTATTCTACTAAAACCGGATACCACACGACTAATTCTTTTATGTTCTTTAACTTTTTTTATATTCTATTTATAATCTATTTATTCAAGGTTCGCCGAGCCAAGCGTCCGACTCGCTAAGTCTGGACGAGAATCTGCGCGCCTTGAGACATATCCACGAGAAATATGCTAATATCGATAAGGTGAGTTTCATCTGTAAGAAAATGCCGTTTAAATTTATATATGGCATGTTGAGATCCGGCTCGAAGGACCAAAAAAACAAGCAGTTCCGCGTTGTAGGAGTATTACCACTCTAAGTGGGGCAGGCATAACTATTATAAACATGTTGTCACATGATTTGGCTGCGTATTTTACGACCGGCCGCCTCCCTGACGTCAACTTACCTTAGTCATAGGATCCTTAGTAATCAAAATCCGGCTCGAGGGACCAAAAAAATCTATAGCAAATATCTTTATTTCCAGGACGATCTGTACGGAGCGCATCTTCTCGCTGCGAACTTTAAGAAACCTCCGCTGGACCAAGTGCAGAGGTTGAATCGAGATGAAAGCGACGAAGTGCTTTCTATCAGGAGTTCTGAAGGTGGGTACAGTTTGACATCCTAACTATCATCATTCTCTTACACTTATCCCACCCTAGGTGGGGTCGGCACAATGTCTTCTTCCATTCTCCTCTATCATTCGTCAACTCTGGTGCCACTCCTTTAACATGCATATCATTTTTCACACAATCGCTCATTCAACAATCATTTTTAAGCTTAACATTAAATAACATTCCGCAATCAATTTTAGCTTTGCCATTACAGCAGTTTAAAAACACTGTTAAAGAGAGGCTGATAAAGAAAGCCTACTATAGTGATGAAGATTACTTAGAAGATAAGAATGTGTGGATATAGCTGTCTTTGAACCTGTACAAGACAGTAACGACTTAATGTAAATAGTATTAAGAATTATATTTTTTTAAAAGTAACCGCCGAGTTTCTTGCTGGCTCTTCTCGGTAGGAACAGCTTTCCGAACCAGCAGTTGAGTTGACGATTCAAAAGTATTTGTTTACAAGTTTATTTGAATAAATAAGATTTTGAATTTGAATCCATTCATCTTTTTTCGACCTCCCCCTAGCCATACGTCCATATTCATATTTAAAACTCTTTTGGTCCCATGATTTTCATCCCTCATTACATGACCATACCAACTCAGTCTCGCACTTCTCATCTTTTCTGTAATGGGAGCAACTTTCAGACTTCCCCTGATATACTCATTGCGTATTCTATCAAGTTTTATCACACCACAAATCCACTTTAACATTAACAAATCCACCTTAACTAATGTTATTAATAAAGAGCAAGAAAGGTAGAGGAAAGGATGAAAAAGGGGAAGAGAAATGATGGAGAGAAAGATAAAGGACGAAGCAGAATAGAAGGGGAGGTTAAAAAATATATGGATATCTCATATTCCCTCTAAAAAAAGATTTAAACCGTAATGTACTATTCTGATAACCATAAAAATGGTTAAAGTCGGTTAACCTTAAGATAGACCTTGATAGATCTTGGCTAAACATATGCTGTTGCGGAATTTTATTTGGAACTTTTAGAAGGAAAACAATTTTGTAATACATGATTTTTGTATAACTTTCACCGTTTACTCAGCGCACGCAAGGAAAGCTTTAAATTTTGCTGTTTTCGTAATATTGTTTATTGCTGCTCCTCTCCTATTCATCTTAGCGTGATGTTACGAGTATTTAACCTATAGGCTTCCTCGATAAACGGACTATCTTACACTGAAAGAAATTTTCAAATCGTTCCAATAGTTCCTGGGATTAGCGCGTTCAAACAATCAAACTCTTCAGCTTTATATATTAGTATAGATTGGATACTTTTAACTGCAATCCCTATGGGTCTACTATTCTATTAATAATAACTGCATGCTATTGATATCATAAAAGAGTAATTCTAATTCTTCTTTCACAGGTGGGGCTAGCGTGAAGGAGCTAGACGCGCCCGTTGAAAAGTTGGAAGATAGTTCTAACTCCGACTCAGGCAGCAGTAGTTCTGGATCAGGTACATCATCCCTGATGATTAAGGATCATCCCATCTCCACTGCCATTGGCATGATTAAGGGAATTCCCATCTTCAATGGAATTGCCTTATTAAGACCTATTGTCCAAGCCTCGCTTTCTTGTTTTTTCATTTTAATTAAACTGAAAGACAGTACTTCTGGGTCAGTTACAGCATACCTGATGATTAAGGTTATTTCCAGCATTTTCACTGCCATTGCTTTTTAAAAGATCTACTGTGCAACCCTCTCCTTTCCATTATTTTCTTATTAAGATCTGATTTCCAAACATTCTCTTCTTGCTTTCCCATTTTGAGTCCCCGACAGGCAGTTCCGGATCAGGTACAGCATACCTGATGATTAAGGGTATTCCCATCTACTGCCATTGCCTTATTAAGATTTGTTGTCCAACCAGAATGTTGAGGGAAACTATGGAGAGGAGAGCCTCTCCTTTGTTTCTCCATAATGAGTTCACCGACAAGCAGTAGTTCCATATCAGGTACAGCATACCTGATGATTAAGGGTATTCCCACCATCTTGACTGCCATTGCCTTGAGATCTGTCATCTAATCCCCCTCTCCTTACCAATTTTAATTTCACCGGCAAGCAGCATATCGTGGATAAAATTGTAAATTCATTGTCGATAAATAATAGATCGTAGATCATCAAACATCATAAGTTAAAAACCTAAATAACTTTTTTGTAGATATAATATCCTCATTGAAGACCATGATTAACAGAAGAAAGATGCCCCTTTCAGCTCCATTTTTCTAATAATTCCACAGGCAGTTCATCATCATCGTCTTCATCATCGTCCTCGGACAGTTCCAGTTCGTCGGACAGTTCGGACAGCGAATCTGATGATGAGGGAAAGCAGAAGAACGACCTTCCCCCGACCGTCTCCAACCCTGAGGAGGACAGGTGAGCTCTAGCGATTTAAAAATAATCGATTTTTAATAATCGATTATTTTTTCAACAAAAATCGATTTTTTAACAATCGATGGAGGATCAGAGTGTAAATGGAGGTTCATAATGTAAGGTGGTAGTTTAGGTTGTGAATGTAAAGTGAGGTCGTCCAGAATGTAAAGGGGGGAGGTTTAGAATGTAAAGGGGGAGGTTCAGAATGTAAAGGGGAGACTCCGAATGTAAGGTACCGGCTCGGTATGTAAGGGGGAAGTCCAGAATGTAAGGTACAGGTTCAGTATGTAAGGTGGATGTCTATAATGTAAGGGGGGTGGCTAAATATGTGTTAGGGGGGTTGCGTATAAAATTTGAGAGATGCCAATTGTTCCAGCACTTCGTTCGGCGCGTGGTCGTACGGGCCCCAGTCGGGGACCAATTCCGAGTCGGATTCCGACTCGGATCCCGAGCGTACTGCTACCTTACCGGCTCCTGCCCAGGATGAGATCAGCGAGTCGGAAAACGAGTCAGCTGATAAGAGCTTTCAATGCCACGTTTGCAGAAAGTGGTACTCAACGAGAGTGACGCTCAAGTAAGTAATTTATCTTCAAATCAAATCAACATAATCATCACTACATAGTATAAAACAAAGTCGCTTTAGAATTTAATGTATAACTAACTTATACCCGCGACTTCGTTCGCGACTGCGTACGCCAGGTCGATAATAGATGGCGCTTTTCAATGTCATCCTATTCCTGTAGAATTAACCCGCCTTTATACATGTGCTTTTTTAATTTTTCTTTCTCTTTTCTAAATCACTACATAGTATAAAACAAAGTCGCATTCCCTGTCTGTCCCTATATCCCTATGTATGCTTAAATTTTTAAAACTACGCAACAGATTTTGATGCGGTTTTTTTTTTAGATAGAGTGATTCAAGAGGAAGGTTTATATGTATAATAACAATCAATATGGAGTAGAGAAATACTTTATTAATTTTGTTATTATTCGCAATTATTCGCCCCTCAATGCTTATCATCATCCTCCTGCCCTTATCCCACTCTAAGTGGGGTCGCCCCTCAATGCTTAGTTGGAGGAAATTACTCGATCCTTTGAGTAAATATTTTGAAGAATCGACTTAAATATGCTTAATTAATTTGAAGGGAACAGAGATTACAAGGTAGGAGGGGGTGATTTATAACTAGGTGTCACGAGGTTTGGTGCTCATCAACTTAATGAGGAGGGGGTTACTATGGGGGTCTGGGGGGTACTCAGGGGGTACTAAGGGGGGGAATTAACGACGGGTATCTAATGAGGAGGGGGGGGGGATTCCCAGGAGTTCAGAGGTCGGGTGTTTTTAGTTGAGCTGTTTATTTGTTTATCGCAATCGCCTACTTGAATAAATAATATTTTGACTCTAATGAGGGGAGGGTGTCTAGCATGTTTTTAGAGGTCGGGTGTCATCAACTTAATGGGAAGGGGAGTACTGTGTTGGAGGTGGAGGTCTATAACTAGATGTATAGAGGTCCTCTGGTCCTAACCTGACGAGGGGGGGGGGTCTATTTTCCCAAGACGGGTGTTCTTATATTTACTTATTTATTTATCTGAAAACAGTGTAATTGAATAAATAATATTTTGAATTTAATAAGGGGAGGGGTTATTCCACGTTTTTATAGTTCCGCTGGTTTTAACTGGGCCACTCCTAATTAGGAGGGGATGATTTGTCATTAGGTTCAGTGGTCATCAACTGAACTGATTTGTCATTAGGTTCAGTGGTCATCAACTGAACTGATTTGTCATTAGGTTCAGTGGTCATCAACTGAACGGGGACCAATATATTCCCTACATATAAGTTTAACAGACGTCTAGAGATCGGATGGTCATAACTTAACAAAGGGGGGGGGGGGGGGGCAGTGGTTTTCTAGATCTTTTCGACTTCAGAAGATAAACAATATGCTAAAATATTTTCAGGATCCATCGACGTGTCCATCAAAATAAGGGCGGCGGTAACTCAAGCTCGCGTACGCGTTCTTCGGACCGTTACGAGTGTGATTGCTGTAACGAGACCTTCAGCCGCCGGGAGAAGCTCTCGGAGCACAAGTGAGTGTACTTCCGGTTAGGTCTACTGAGTAGACCGTTGTCTATTTAGAAGACCGCGGTATACTTAGAAGACGGGTCTACTTAGACGGCCGTGGTCTACTTAAAAGACCGTGGTCTACTTAGAAGAACGTGGTCTACTTAGACTTGGTGTTAGAAATAAATCTGAATCTATCAAGTGTTGTTTGGATTAGGTCTACTGATAAAACTACGGTCTACTTAGTAGACTTGGTTTTTTAGAAATAAATCTGAATCTCACAAGTGTTGTTTGGATTAAGTCTACTAAGAAGACCACGGTCTGCTTAATCGACTTGAAGTTTTTAAAACTTAATGTGAATCTGTAGTATTTTTGGTATTCGACTACTGAGAAGACCCTGGTATGCTGACTAGACTTGGGGGTTTAGAATTTAATGATTAAAGTGTAGTTGGGTTTAGTTCTACTGAAAAGACCGCAGTCTTCTTAGTAGAATGTATAAAAAGTGTTGTTTCGAATAGATCTTCTAAAAATACCGTAATCTTCTCAGCAGACTAGGGGTCTTAAAAATTGATCGGAATCTGTAAATAATATACTTATTTGGGTTTCGGTCTATTGAAAAGACTGTAGTCTGCTTAGTAGAATTGATTGCGTAAGTAGTACTATTGGTATAAGATATGCTGAGAAGACCGTGTTCTGCTAAGTAGAATTGGGATTTTAAAAATTATGTGAATTTATAAAAAAGTGAAAGTGAAAATTAATGTGATGCCGCAAAGTTGTATTCGGTATACTAAAAAAAACACTGGTCTACTGTATAGGTCTGCTGTTTTAATCTGTTAATGGCTTACTGAGAAGACAGTGAAGACCATAGTAGTTGTTTTATTCGACAGAAACAGACTACTAGAGTGTTTGTTCAGTAGACCGGGATATTCAGTAGACATTCAAGCAGTGAGTAATTAAGAAAGGGCCTACTAAGAAGACCGTGGAGACTATAGATTAGAAAATATATAAAGTCTCCACGGCCTTCTCGGTACTTCTTCTCTTTACTTCTTACTTACTTTAGAGAAAGTAAGTAAGAAGTAAAGAGAAGAAGTAGAGACTTAGCCGTGTACTCGGAACGCCCATAGGTCCCCGTTAGGGCGGCATACGACGGGCTTCGGCGAGGCGGATCTGAGGACTCGACTTTCCGAATCCGCCCCGCCGCCTCCTTCCGAGAGATTACGTCCTCGCAAAAGGAGGCCATCGCTGCCCACGATCTCTTCCTGTCCACCATGGCACGAACCACGGTGGGTAAGGAGAGATCGTGCCCCACCTTTGCCACGAGCTCCGCTCGCTGAACCGCCCAAGCTGGGCAGTCTGTAAGCGTATGCAGCGCCGTGTCAGAGTCGGCGCCACATTCGTGGCATTCACCGGAAGCTTCGCGCCGGGGCAAATTCTACAGATACCTCCCGAAACAACTGTGTCCGGAAGCACCTGTGTTAGGCGAGAAGGTGAGGACCCCATGCCTCCTGGCGACCCAGCCCTGGAGAATGGATTGGAGTGCAGAAATCGTCCAATGGCCGGCATTGGGCGATTCCAGCCGTCGCCTCCATTGGCGGAGGAGCTCCACCTGAGCTGCCCTCCGCGAGTCAACCTCTACCAACCCTGAGCTTTCCCCCGATGAATGGGCTTCAGCTTTTCGGTGGTAGGCCTGAGCAACCACCTTGGCTTCTAAGTCCCACGGAGGGGACCCAGCCAAGGCGCAGGCCGCCTCGCCGGAGATGGTCCGGTATCCCCGGACAAGTCTGACCGCCATAATCCTCTGCGCCCCTCGCAACAGGGGCAGGGATCTGGCGTTAAGCCGCTTCGCCCATACGGGAGCGCCATACAGGGCCATTGAGCGGACCACCCCGGCGTAAAGGCGCCGGCAGCCTGCGTTCGGGCTCCCCCACATTTGGGAGGAGCCTGCTCAGAGCTCCGGTGGACGCCATTAGTCTGGGGGCGAGTCGCCGGAAGTGGGCCTCGAACGTCCATCGGGTGTCGAGAATTAACCCCAGGTACTTTAAAGTACCTGAAATCCCGATGGACATCCCGCCCACCACCAACAGGCCTGTGGAAGCAAATGGCCTCGGATTTCTCCACCACCAATTCCAACCGGCGAATTCGGGCCACGACGTGAGCTGTGGCCGCGGTCGCCAGTATACCGGCCTCCCGGAAAGTGCCTGCGCGGGCAGTCACGAGAGTGTCGTCTGCGTAACAAAACAGACGCACTCCCAGGAGCATCTACCCGCGCAGCACCCAGTCGTAACCGATGTTCCACAGAAGGGGGCCTAAGACCGACCCCTGTGGAACACCGCACGACATCCTCCGCTCCTTCCATCTACCCCCAGCTGTTGGGTACCTGACAGCGCGGTCGGCAAGATAGTCACCGACAATGCGCTGTAGATACGAGGGGATACGGTAGAAGCGTAGGGCCTCCCTGAAAACTCCCCAAGGCAAGGTGTTAAATGCGTTGGCGATGTCTCATGACATTGCCAACACCACTTCACCCCGGGTTGTCACCTCCTCCGCCAGGCGTCTCACACCCTCGATACAGTCGAGGGTGGACTTGCCTTGACGGAATCCGCACTGGAAGTGACTGAGGTCGGGCCCCACATCCTGGAGGTGTTCGACGATGCGGGAAGCTACTATACGCTCAAGCAGCTTACCTGCCTCGTCTAACAAAACGATCCGACGATACGCGGAGGGTGTATCGGCCGGTTTACCCTCCTTTCTGAGCAGGACCACTCTCCCAGTTTTCCACCTACGGGGAAAGAGGCCCTGCTCGAGGCAGGCGCTGTAAATCGCCCTGACTCCCGACTCCATTGGACCCAGAGCGAGCACCCAGGAATACCATCGGGGCCAGGGGCGGTACATTTAGCCTTAATTCGGCTTACCACCCCCTCAAATTCCCCCTTCAACACCTCCGGTGCATCTGGCACAGCGCACTCCTCACCAGGAGGCGCCATAAGAGGCGACTGCACCTCAGCACCCTGCGGGAACAGGGTATCCACAACAACCTCCACGAACTCCGGCCGAAGCCTCTCGGTGGGGGGGGGGGGGTTGTATTCAGTAGACATATTGTGACGAAGACTGACTTTTTTTTTACAGAGCGGAAGCTCACCGCGGCGCCATGACGGTACGCTGCGAGGTATGCCGGAAATGCTTCGAAGATGACGCTGAACTCGCTGCACATGACCGAACCCATACTGCTGATGAAAGAGCTGGTGAGAAATCTCCTTCTTTTCCTTCTAGAAGGCTGTGTTCAGTACTTGGTCTAACTCTTGAAAGCTTTGAGAGTGATGGGTGTTATGAGATAGTCTATGGCATAATTAACACTATATAGTATAAAACAAAGTCGCATTCTTTGTTTGTCCATATATCCCTATGTATGCTTAAATCTTTAAAACTACCTAATAGATTTTGATGCGGTTTTTTTTATAGATAGAGTGATTAAGGAGGAAGGTTTATATGTATAATAACAATCAATACGGAGTAGAGATATACTGTAATTTTTAAGGTTTCTAATGTGATGTCGTAAATTACATTTTTTTCCGCTTACATTGCAAACGTAGGCTGAACCCTACGAGATTTATCAAAATTATGTACTGAGTTATGTATTTGTACACCTTAATACCTTTAGTGGGACCTCCAATTTCTCCCCGATCGGTTTGGATGGGAACATTTTGCCAGTCTGCTCTGATTTTCGGTACCTTGGTTCGCTTTTTCAAAACGACGGTGAAATAGATCGAGATGTGGGTAAAAGAATGAATGCAGGATGGATGAAGTGGCGGCAGATCTCAGGCACAATATGTGACCCTTGAATGCCCCTTAAAGTTAAGGGTAAAATTTATAAAGCAGTCATAAGACCTGTCGTATTGTATTGATCAGAATGTTGGGCAATGAAAAAGACAGATGAAAGAAGAATACATGCAAATGAGATGAGAATGTTAAGGTGGATGTGTGGTGTGACAAAACTGGATAAAATACGAAACGAGTATATTAGGGGAAGTCTGAAAGTTGCGCCCATTATAGAAAAGTCGAGAAGTGCAAGATTGAGATGGTATGGACATGTAATGAGGAGGGATGAAAATCATGTGACCAAACGTGTGTTAAATTTGAATGTGGATGGATATGTGCCTAGAGGGAGGCCTAAAAAGAGATGGTTGGATTGTGTGCATATAAAAAGAGTGGCGCCAGACTTGACGAAAGATAGGACAGAATGGAAGAGAAAAACATGTTGTGCCGACCTCACCTAGAGTGGGATAACGACAGGATGATGATATTTGTACACCTTAAAAAGGCCTACAGAAAACTCCGCGGTTGTATATGTCTATCTCTTATGGCTAACCCACAATAGCATTTTTTGTCATTTTCTTTCATGGCATGTCGCTCTTTTAAGAGTGACCTCTAAAGAAAACGTGTTTGTATTTTCTAATGACAAGAAAGCTGTAAATGTTGCATATAAAGACATTCTGTAATTGTAAAAATAAAATACATAGGGAAAATGTAAAAAAAATAAAAAAATATATTTTTATTTAGTTGCGATTGATCCCTAGATATTTACATTTCTCGACAGTGCCCGTTCCCCGAATAAGCTACGCTGACTTGACAGTTTACGGAAAAAATGCAATTCAATATAAGTCATCATCTTCATCTTCCTGCCCTTATCTAAGTGGGGTCGGCACAACATGTTATTAACATGCTGTCACATGATTTGGCTGCTTTTTTACGACCGGCCGCCTGCCTGACGTCAACTTACCTCTGTCGTATTTTACGACACCTCGGTAAGAAAGAGGGTGGTCTATTCTACTAAACCGGATACCACACGGTGGGTCAAATTACCTTAGTCGCCTTTTACGACACCTCGGTAATAAATGAGGTTGGTCTATTCTACTCAGCCGGATACCACACGGCGGGTCGACTTACCATAGTAGCCTTTTACGACACCTCGGTAAGAAACGAGGGTGGTACTATTCTATTCAGCCGGATACCACACGGCGTGCAATTCAATATAAGTATTAGTATTTTTTAGTGCCCAATAACAGGGGTGAAACAACTTTTTTTTTCATTAAACCTATCTAGATCGATTTTTCTCCCCTAAAAGCTCCTGCTTACTGAAGTTTAGGAAAATAGTTGGAGCCGTTTCCGAGATTCAGTAACTATATTATAATTTAATTTAATTTAATTTTTGTATATAATAATATAAAGAATTATAAAACAATAGGCGATGTATATAATAGACAAAGTAGGAACCGACATAAGCTTGCGGCCCCTGCTTTGCGCCTTGCAAAAGTACGTAAGTCGTTTGTGGGTTTGGGTATAAGATTCTATAATAAAATTCCACAATCAATTTTAACTTTGCCATTACAGCAGTTTAAAAACACTATTAAGGAGAGGCTGATACAGAAAGCCTACTATACTGTTGAGGATTATTCAAACGATAAAAATGCGTGGATATAAATATTGTTCGACCCTGTACAAGATAGAAACATTAAATGTAACTAGCATTAAGAATTGTATTTTTTAAAAAGAGCAACCGCCGAGTTTCTTGCTGGCTCTTCTCGGTAGGAACAGCTTTCCGAACCAGCAGTAGAGTTGACGATTCAAAAGCACTTGTTCACAAGTTTATTTGAATAAAGAATATTTTGAATTTGAATATATATTTGAATATATATATATATATATATATATATATATATATATATATATATATATATATATATATATATATATATATATATATATATATATATATATATACAAGATTAACTCATTTAAATATTTAAAGATTGTCTTAATCCATTTCGACTGTCGTAGGTCGCTGCTCTGAGTGCGGCAGCTCGTTCGGACGCTACGAGCAGCTGCGGCGGCACCGCGCGAGCGCGCACGCGTCCTCCACACCGTCGAGATTGCCGCACGTGTGTGCGCAATGCGGCAAGCGGTTCACGCACACGCACTCTCTCACCAGGCACATACACAACCACGCGAAGCAGTTGTTCAGATGCGTCGTTTGTAAGGTGAGTGTGTGCATAAACATCAAAATTAATCACTACATAAATGGCTAGGTACCATCATTTATTACTGTTATTTAACAGCTCTTTTCTCGATATATTTTACAAATAGTAAAGGTCGCAAGATACCTCCTTGGACTACTCCCTTGCTGTCCTTAAATAGTAGGTTAGCACAATTATGAATTAGAAAAATATCTTTTCGTATTCCCTAGCTGTGATTAACTTGACCTAATTCAAGGGATCGACAAAGTAGATAAGTACAATTACCTGGGTTCTCTCATCTCTAATGATGGCAGCTGTGTTTCTGATATCAAACGAAGAATAGCTATGGCAAAGGATGCAATGACGAGATTGAGTAACATATGGAGAAACCGAAATATCTCAAATAGGACTAAACTGCGCCTGGTACAAACACTTATATTCTCCATCTTTTTATACGGCGTAGAGACTTGGACTATTCACGCAAGAGAGAGACAAAGAATTGATGCATTCGAAATGTGGTGTTGGCGGCGAATGCTCCGTATCCCATGGACGGCCAAACGCACAAATGCATCAATTTTATCGGTACTAAAAGTAAAAACACGCCTTTCTACCATATGTCTCCAACGCATCCTTCGCTATTTTGGCCATATAACACGCCGTGGAGATGAAAGTTTGGAAAAACTCATAGTGAGTGGAAACGTCGAAGGCAAAAGGTCACGAGGAAGATCCCCAACTAGATGGTCTGATCAGCTAAAGACCACCGGCGCTATCAACTTTCATGACGCTGTTCTCATGGCCGGGGACAGGAACCGCTGGAAAGATATTATACGCCACCAATCTAATGACTGACAACTTTACGGTGATCACGATCCTCAGAAATGAGGGACCGACTATAGAGAGAGAGAGCTGTGATTAAATGGTAGGTTACCACCATTTATTGCTAATTAGAAAAAATCTTCTCGATGTATATTACGAAGAGTAAAGGTCGCAAGAGTCCTCCTTGGACTACTCCCTTGCTGACATTAAATGGTTGGTTACCACCATTTATTGCTAATTAGAAAAAATCTTCTCGATGTATATTACGAAGAGTAAAGGTCGCAAGAGTCCTCCTTGGACTACTCCCTTGCTGACATTAAATGGTAGGTTACCACCATTTATTACGAATTAGAAAAATATCATCTCGATGTATATAACGAAGAGTAAAGGTCGCAAGAGACCTCCTTGAACTACTCCCTTGCTGTCCCTAAATGGTAGGCTAGCACCATTTCGAATTAGAAAAATATCTTTTCGATGTATATAACGAAGAGTAAAGGTCGCAAGAGACCTCCTTGAACTACTCCCTTGCTGTCCCTAAATGGTAGGCTAGCACCATTTCGAATTAGAAAAATATCTTTTCGATGTATATAACGAAGAGTAAAGGTCGCAAGAGTCCTCCTTGAACTACTCCCTTGCTGTCCCTAAATGGTAGGCTAGCACCATTTCGAATTAGAAAAATATCTTTTCGATGTATATAACGAAGAGTAAAGGTCGCAAGAGACCTCCTTGGACTACTCCCTCGCTGTCCATAAATGGTAGGTTAGCACCATTACGAATTAGAAAAATATCTTTTCGATGTATACTAAAAAGAGTAATGGTTACAAGAGACCTCCTTGGACTCTCCTAGCACCATTACGAATTAGAAAAATATGAAAAATATGTTTTCCATGTATATCAAGAAGAGTAAAGGTAGCAAGAGGCCTCCTTGAACTACTCTCTTGCTGTCCCTAAATGGTAGGTTCCCACCGTATACAGCAGGGTTTCTTAAACTTTTTTATATAGCGGCCCCCTTCAAGCTTTGGAAATTTTAAACGACCCCCTCCTCCATATAATGAAATATATATTAACCGTAGATGTAGATGTAATATCGCACTAATTTACAATGTAAATGACAGTTTTGCATTGCCACTTTTTTCAAAAAATAGTTACAATAAAACTACAATAGTATTTTGTATGATTTTTATTTGTATTTATATTTGTACGTAGTGTGTATACTAATTTTAAAATTTTATCTATAATTGTTGTAAACTAACCAATCATAAATTTAATAAAATCTATTTAATTAAATTTAATGAAAAGGGGTAATGAAGGAACTTAGGAGGAGAAATATCAATAAATCTTTGTTAGAAAAGTTCTTTAAAGGACAGCTGCAGCCATGTAGTTGTATCAATAATGATTGAAAAGTATCAGATCTTTGCGACCCCCCTGGGGGTCGCGACCCACAGTTTAAGAAGCCCTGATATACAGCATATGTCTAACTTTTAACGTTTAACCCACTATAACCATTTGCGATTGCTAGTGTTGTATGCAAGATACAGGTCACACTTTTGATGTTTATATCATTGTAGACATCTTGCATTACTTACAGTACCCAGGTGACCGAGATTTGCTTGGAATTTTTTTAATAGATATAATAAATTCCAATAAAAAAAGCGTCTTAGTCTGCGCGTTAACATTAGGCTGTCACAGCTTTGCATTTCACAGCTAAAAATTTCAGTTACTTTCTATTCCTATTTCAGAAGTTTTATAGTGCCCAAAAACAGGGATAAAACGACTTCTTTTAAATAAAACCTAGCTAAATAATTTTTTTCTTCCCGAAAACCCTCTACATACTGAATGTCAGGAAAATCTTTGGAGCCGTTTCCGAGATTCAGAAAATATATTTATACATACAAGATTAAGTCATTTAAATATTAAAGGTAACGCCGTGTGGTATCCGGCTGAATAGAATAGTAACACCCTCTTTTCTTACCGAGGTGTCGTAAAAGGCGACTAAGGTAAGTTGACTCACCGTGTTGTATCTGGTTAAGTAGAATAGACCACCCTCTTTCTTATCGAGGTGTCGTAAAATACGACTAAGATAAGTTCACGTCAGGCAGGCGGCCGGTCGTAAAATACATAGCCAAATCATAAGATGTTTATAACATGTACCGACCCCACTTAGAGTGGGATAAGGGCAGGAAGATGATGAAATATTAAAGATAATTAAATTAATTACTGTATGTATTTCATTGTTTTTTTCAGGCTTCATTCACCAAACCCGACCAATTAGCCCAACATCTGAACAGCCACCTTGCGAACTACAAACGTCTCAAGCAATAGTCCGTATACAGCGTTTTGACGCCGCGTTTGAAACGCCAAAGTCTAGAATCTACATATAGCTGTAGGTCGTTACTTAGAAAGTATTTCACTATGATTTTAAGACAAATGCACTTTCGGCTTCATTACACGCTGATAAGGTACCCAACCCTTAAAAATATATTTTATAATGTGTTCATTGCGAATTAATATATTATTTCAATGTTGACTGAAATTTTTTAATACCGGAACGCACCTTAGTAGGTGATCTAGCAGCATTCCAAAATTAAAAAAAATATAAATCTGTACTTGTGATAACGTTCGATCAATTGTTAAATACCCTCAATTATGTAATATATTTTATATCTGCCTCTAGAGGAAACGACGTTAACTAATGTAATATATTTTCTCTGCCTCAAGAAAAAATTACGTTTTGAACTATATGTTACTATATGTTAGATCGGTATATAAGCTTCAATTGTACCAAATTTCATCATTATTGGTCCTGCATTTTAATCATGAACTGATAGACAGACAAAAATCTCTTACTAACAGCTCGTTCCATCTAGAACGTTTCTTACTTAATCTAGGATATGTATGTCATCTGCATTGCCTTAATACAAATATTATCCCTTTATATAATAAATTATAGCTCATAAGATATAAGACGATATGAGAAATAACTCTTTGCTTTAGACATCAAAGGTTCTACGTTTGATTCTCGATCGGATCCAATGTCAATTATTTGGTTTTTTAAGAAGCTTTCGATCGAGACTATCATTTTAACACTAAGAAAACGATTTTACGTATTAATGTAATAGTAGTAAATGCGTTTCAATTTAAGATCATTATAATGTAATTATTTTGGGCCAAATTTGGTTTTGTTAGAAGCTTTTGATCTTGTTTACCATTCTACTGCTCTGAACGAGTTAACAATGTTTTGTAATATTTAATGTAATAGTAATTAATGCTATTTGAGATCATTATAATGTAATTATTTTGGACCAAGTTTGGTTTTGTTACTTTCGATCGAGTTTATTATCGATTCGATAATAAACTCGATCGATCGATCGGTTATACTGCTAAAAATCGAAATAGCGCTGTTTTATGATAATAATGTAATAATGTATGTAGTAGTAAATGCGTTCAAGTACAGATCATTATAATGAAATTATTTTGGGCCAAATTTGGTTTTGTTAGAAGCTTTTGATCTTGTTTACCATTCTACTGCTCTGAACGAGTTAACAATGTTTTGTAATATTTAATGTAATAGTAATTAATGCTATTTGAGATCATTATAATGTAATTATTTTGGACCAAGTTTGGTTTTGTTACTTTCGATCGAGTTTATTATCGATTCGATAATAAACTCGATCGATCGATCGGTTATACTGCTAAAAATCGAAATAGCGCTGTTTTATGATAATAATGTAATAATGTATGTAGTAGTAAATGCGTTCAAGTACAGATCATTATAATGAAATTATTTTGGGCCAAATTTGGTTTTGTTAGAAGCTTTTGATCTTGTTTACCATTCTACTGCTCTTAAGCAGTTAACAATGTTTTGTAATACTTAATGTAATAGTAATTAATGCGTTTCTATTTGAGATCATTATAATGAAATTATTTTGGGCCAAGTTTGGTTTTGTTAGAAGCTTTCGATCGGGTTTAACATTATACTTCTAAAAATAATATTCTTGCGCTCTTTTGTAATAATTAATGTCATAGTCATTTTTATGCTCAATTTGAGATCATTATAATGAAATTATTTTGGGCCAAGTTTGGTTTTCTTAGAAGCTTTCGATCGAGTGTGTCATTCATCATTATCTTACCCTTAACCCACTCTAAGTGGGGTCGGCACAATATGTCTTCTTCTTCCATTCTCCTAAATCATTCGTCTATTCTGGCGCCACTCCTTTAACATGCATATCATTTTTCACACAATCCATCCATTTCTTTTTCGGTATTATTATACTGCTAAAATCCGATTTTGCGCTGATTTGTAATACTTAATGTAGTATTTAATACTTTTCAATTTGAGATCATTTTTTTAGAAGCTTTTGATCTTGTTTACCATTCTTCTGCTCTTAACGAGTTAACGCTGTTTTGTAATACTTAATGTAATAGTAATTAATGCTTCTTAATTTGAGACCATTACAATGAAATTATTTTGGGCCAAATTTGGTTTTGTTAGACGCTTTCGATCAAGGTTACCATTGTATTGCTACACAATATAGTTCTGACTATAACTTATATAATACTTAATGTAATATATTGATTCAGCAGATTCGCCGTGAAAGAGTAACAAACATACATCCATACAAACCTACGCATTATGATATTAGCACGATATCACGAATGATAATTTGTAAAACTCAGATGAAGTAACGTGTTGTATGCCCTAATCTATTTGAGTTATAATTCTATATCCTTAATGTTTTTACTATTTAATATTTAACTGAGGACTCTAATACAGCATTGTGATGATTTTAGATCTCGGATCCTTCTGCAAGTGGGATTTCCTCATGTCACCATTAATTGTTATACTAATTGTTGACGTCGTTACCTACACATCATTCTCCTACCCTTATCCCACTCCAAGGGCCTGTATCACAAGTTACCAATAAACTGTCAGCTTATTCGGTTATAGATTTTTTGGTCCCTCGAGCCGGATTCCGATATCTATATATACTTTTTTATAAAACTAAGTGCCTGTTTCACAAGTTACCAATAAACTGTCAGCTTATACGTAACATATCTGACACATATCTCGGAACTTTTGCGTTTCTCAGCTTTCTTATAGGCTTATTCAGCACTTAAAGTCCCTAATAAGTTAACAGGTAGATTATGTGTTATTTTGTTTATCTGCTGGATAGCAAATACCTATTTCGAAAGGCCGCGATTTCTTTTTTTAATTTTTCACTTTTTAGAGTCTCTTTTCAGAGACATTTATCTGTTACTTAGTTTATTTGTCGGTTAACTATCCGACACTTTATCAGTAACTTGTGAAACAGGCCCTAAGTGAGTTCGGCACATGTGTCTCTATCCCATTCTCTCCTATCATTCAGCCCAGCTATAACCTAGTGTGTGACCCTAGTCACATGTCCATCCATTCATATTTAACACTCGTTTGGTCCCATGATTTGACTTAGAAAACGGGCCAACATATAGTTATTAATAATATATAGCTCAGAAAAATATAACAATATAGTTATATTTTCCTGTCCTTATCCCACTCTAAGAGTAGCAAACGTACAAAAGTAATAATAAAATTATTTTGCTATAATCCGCGATGAAGTAAAATAGAAAATATATATAATGCTAAATGTAGAGTGGACAATCGGTTATACATACATAACCTGATACATGCAGGATTCGTAAAAACACATGCACAAACCTCCACCACCGCCACCACAATACACAAGCACTATATACGTTCACTATCACAAACTCAACACTCGTTTCGCCCCGCAACCGGAGCATCATCAGGAGATAGACTCCACGACCAAAATCGCAAAGGCTTTGCGATTTTGGTCTGCATGTGTTTTTACGACTCCTGCATGTATCAGGTATGATAACCGATTGTCCACTCTACATTTAGCATTATATATATTTTCTATTTTACTTCATCGCCGATTATAGCAAAATAATTTTATTATTACTTTTGTGTTATGGATCTCCGCAAAGTAACGCCTAATTCTATAAATTATGTAGCAAACGTGTTTCTCTATCCATTCTCCTATCATTCGTCCTATCCTGTGTTATTCGTCCATGATTTTTTTTTTGTTTGAAGGCATCGTTTTTTTATTTATATTCTATTATTATTCGTCCGTGATTGCTTTAATCGTCAATTTTATGAACATGAACCATGTTTTTTTTTAACGATAATCCATCAGAGATTTTGAGATATTCGTCCATGATTTTATTAATTTATTTTTATTAAATAATATATTTTACATATGTTAATTTATACGTACTTTTTTTCAATACAATGCTTTTATATATATATATATATATATATATATATATATATATATATATATATATATATATATAGAGCTTAAAATTATGTGCTTTGACTTGAAGCCACCTTAATTGTACCAGGCGGTACAGATATCCGACTAAGGTAAGTTGACCTCAGGCAGGTGGCCGGTCGTAAAAACGCAGCCAAATCATGCGACAGCATGTTTATAACATGTTGTGCCGACCCCACTTAGAGTGGGATAAAGGCGGGAAGACGATGATAATGAGGTGGTACAGATACGTCATTAAAATCCACTGATTACTTAAACGTATAAGGTAATTTTGGCATAATTCCTGCCCTTATCCCACTCTAAGTGGGGTCGGCAAAAAATGTCATATTATTTGGCTACGTATTTTACGACCGGTCGCGTGCCTGACGTCAACTTACCTTAGTCGTATTTTACGACACCCTGGTAAGAAAGAAGGTGGTCTATTTTACTCAACCGGATACCACACGGTGGATTAACTTACCTTAGTCGGCTTTTACGACACCTCGGTAAGAAAGAGGGTGGTCTATTTTACTCAACCGAATACCGCACGGTGGGTCGACTTACCTTAGTCGCCTTTTACGACACCTCGGTATGAAATGAGGGTGGTCTGTTCTACTCAGCCGGATACCACACGGCGGGTCGGCTTACCTTAGTCGCCTTTTACGACACCTCGGTATGAAATGAGGGTGGTCTATTCTACTCGGCCGGATTACCACACGGCATATTATCATTCATAATGTGAACGTGAATAAGAAATAGTGACATCTAATCAAGATTACTGGTAACAATCACAGCATTTTATAATATTATTATACAATTATTATAAAATAATATTGAAATTTATGTTTAATTTATCAGATCACAGTGTGACTCGTGTCATCAACCATCACCCTGTCCGGGCTGAGTGCAAATGATTATTGAATTATGTATATTATCGATTATTTTGTAGTGGTTAATATTATGTTATTTATCACTGTAAAATGATTTTTCACATCAATAACATGATATAATATGATAGTTGATATCAATATCGTGATTAGTGTTGACAACAATCACGATTCAATATTTTTATTGATATGAATAGGGTGATTAGTGTTGATAACAATCACGATACAATATGATTGTCGACATCAATAGTGTGATTAGTGTTAACAATAATCACGATACAATATAATTGTTGATGTCAATATCAAAATTAGTTTTAAAAATAATCACGATATAATATGATTGTTGATGTTAGCAACGTGAGCAGTATTGACAATAATCACGATACAACTCGATTGTTGATAACGATAGGGTGATTAGTGTTGATAACAATCACGATGCAATATAATTATAGATATCAGTAATATGATTTGTGTTGATTTTAATCACCATACAATACGATTGTTGATATCAATACTGTGATATTTTTGAACTATAATCACCATATAATATAATTGTCGATATCAGTAACGTGATCATTGGCGACAATAATCACGATACAATATGGTCGTTGATATCAATACCGTGATATTTGTTGACAATAGTTACGTATAGTATAATCGTTGATTGGTAACGTGATTATTGATGCCAAAAATCATGATGCAATACGAATTTCATATCAAAATCGTGACTAGTGTTGACTTTAATCACGATACAATTAGATATCGATAGAGTGTTGGTAACAATCACGATATAATATGATTATTGATATAAGTAATATGATTTGTGTTGACAATAATCACGGTAAAATACGATTGTTGATATCAACATCGTGATTAGTGTTGACAACAATCACGATGCAATGTGGTTGTTGATATCACAACCGTGTTTACTGTTGACAATAAACACGATGTAATATAATTATTGATGTCAGTAATAAGAGAGAAGTGTTGACTTTAATCACGATACAATACGTATTTTGATATCAACATCGTGATTAGTGTTGACAATAATCACTATACAATATGATTATAATCACGTTACGATATTTTAATAACATTTTGTGTTTTGATGTCTATACCATGATTATTATTATCAACAATCACGATGCAATATAATTATAGATATCAGCAATACGATTAGTGTTGACTTTGATCACTATACAATATGGTTGTTGATATCAACATCGTGATTAGTGTTGACAATAATCACTATGATTATGATTTTTTAAATTTTTTTATATACACTTTATTGTTTATTTCAAAGTAATGAAGCCGTCAGTCCATTAACACACAGATCAGCCTTAGATACATTTATATATGAACGATAGATAATATTAATTTGTAGGTAAATAAAAAAAAAACATGTGGGTTTCGTAATTGTTTATTTCGAATACGCGTTGGTTAGTTGTCTCCGCATTATATTTAACATATAGTTGTTTTATATTTGTTAAGTATTTTAACTATAATATGTAATGAATAAGTAAATGAAATATTATTACGAGGTGTTTTTAATAAATTTTCAAATTTGAATCTTTTTATTTTGTTTTGTTTTTTTTTGGTTGATTTTTAGTGAAATTCGGTCGATTAAATAAATTTTGAAGAAAATTAAGAAGACATCTTCTTGCCCTTATTCCACTCTAAGTGGGGTCGGGACAACATGTTATAAACATGCTGTCACGTGATTTGGCTACGTCCGCTGACGTCAACTTACCTCAGTCGTAGTTTACGACACCTCGGTAAGAAATGAGGGTGGTCTATTCTACTTAACTGGATACCACATGGTGAGTCAACTTACCTCAGTCGTATTTTACGACACCTCGGTAAGAAAGAGGGTGGTCTATTCTACTTTACAGGATACCTCACGGTGTGTCAACTTACCTTAGTCGCCTTTTTTTAAATTAAGAAAAATTTAAAAATAATTTTATTTAAGAAAAAAAATAGTATAACGGTCTTGCGATCGTGAGGTCGTGGATTGGAATCCCAGACATTATACTACCGACGTGAACAACTAACAAAAGCATTTTAACTTAACTTAGTTGGAGGGGTTAACAAGTTAACTAGTAATTCCAAACCCGAATTGCTAGTAACTTTAAAAAATTTAAATTCAATATTCTTTATTCAAATAAACTTGTAAACAAGTGCTTTTGAATCGTCAACTCTACTGCTGGTTCGGAAAGCTGTTCCTACCGAGAAGAGCCAGCAAGAAACTCGGCGGTTGCTCTTTTAAAAATACTTATAAATAGTTACATTAAGTCATTATTATCTTGGACAGTAGCTATATCCACGCATTCTTATCATCTAAGTAATCCTCAACAGTATAGTAGGCTTTCTGTATCAGCCTCTTTTTAACAGTGTTTTTAAACTGCTGTAATGGCAAAGCTAAAATTGATTGCGGAATCATCACTACATATTATAAAACAAAGACCATATTTCCGTATGTACGCATAAAACTTTATAACTACGCAACCGATTTTGATGCGGTTTTTATTAATAGATAGAGTGACTCCAGAGGAAGGTTTGTACGTATAATAACATTCAATACGAAGTAGAGAAATACTGTACTTTTTGAGGTTTCTGTAAATAATTACATTTTTTTCCGCTTACATTGCAAACGCAGGCTAAACCCTACGAGATTTATCAAAATGATGTACTAAGTATTTGTACACCTTAAAAAGGTCTACAGAAAAGTCCGCGATGGTATATATCTATCTCTTATGGATAACCCACAATAGCAGTTTTTTTCATTTACTTTTTACGAAAAATGATGCCTTATGTTCAAAGCAATTTTTATACAATACAGCATTAATCCTTATCCAATTGAGTACCTTAAATAAATTGTTGATTTAATATAGATCAATATTGCCTTTTACAGCATGTAATTTAAGTGAACATTTCCGGAGATATTACAGATTTAAAATCTCGCGAGGAGGCCGCACTTAGACCTATAAGCACTTCGAATTTAGCAGCGAACGGAGGCGCAATTAAATGTCCTTCTTTCAAGTTTATATTGTCTAATGATAAGAAAGCTATGAATGTTGTATGTAAAGACATCGTCTAATCAATTGTAAAAATAAATAATATCACTACATAGTATAAAACAAAGTCGCATTCTCCGTCTGTCCCTGTGTCCGTATATCCCTATGTATGCTTCTATCTTTAAAACTATGCAACAGATTTTGATGCGGTTTTTTTTTTAATAGATAGAGTGATTTTAGAGTAAGGTTTACATGTCTAGTAACATTCAATATGGACTAGAGAAATACTGTAATTTTTGAGGTTTCTAATGTGATGGCGTAAATAATTACATTTTTTTCGCTTACATGGCAAACGCAGGCTAAACCCTACGAGATTTATCAAAATGATGTACTAAGTATTTGTACACCATGAAAAGGTCTACAGAAAAGTCCGTGATGGTATATGTCTATCTCTTATGGATAACCTACTATAGCATTTTTTGTCATTTACTTTTTACGAAAAATAATGCCTTATTTTTGAAGCAATTTTTATACAATACAGCATTAATCCTTATCCAATTGAGTACCTTAAATAAATTGTTGATTTAATATAGATCAACATTGCCTTTTACAGCATGTAATTTAAGTGAACATTTCCGGAGATATTTTATATAGATTTAAAATCTCGCGAGGAGGCCGCGCTTAGACCTATAAGCACTTCGAATTTAGCAGCGAACGGAGGCGCAATTAAATGTCCTTCTTTCAAGTTTATATTGTCTAATGATAAGAAAGCTATGAATGTTGTATGTAAAGACATCGTCTAATCAATTGTAAAAATAAATAATATCACTACATAGTATAAAACAAAGTCGCATTCTCCGTCTGTCCCTGTGTCCGTATATCCCTATGTATGCTTCTATCTTTAAAACTATGCAACAGATTTTGATGCGGTTTTTTTTTTAATAGATAGAGTGATTTTAGAGTAAGGTTTAAATGTCTAGTAACATTCAATATGGAGTAGAGAAATACTGTAATTTTTGAGGTTTCTAATGTGATGGCGTAAATAATTACATTTTTTTCGCTTACATGGCAAACGCAGGCTAAACCCTACGAGATTTATCAAAATGATGTACTAAGTATTTGTACACCATGAAAAGGTCTACAGAAAAGTCCGTGATGGTATATGTCTATCTCTTATGGATAACCTACTATAGCATTTTTTGTCATTTACTTTTTACGAAAAATAATGCCTTATTTTTGAAGCAATTTTTATACAATACAGCATTATTCCTTATCCAATTAAGTACCTTATATAAATATTTGATTTAATTTAGATCAATATGGCCGTTTATAGCATGTAATTTAAGTGAACATTTTCGGAGATATTACAGATTTTAAATGCCGTGAGGACGCCGCGCTTCGCCCTATAACACTTCGACTTTAACAGCAATGTCGCTCTTTCAAGAGTTTGTTTAAAGACATTCTGTAATTAATTGTAAAAATATAATAAATAGGAAAATGTAAAAATAAATAAGTAAAAATGTACTATATGAATTTAGATATTCCAAAGATAGCAGGAAATCTTCTTGGTATAGGGAAAGGAAATCGTTTTTCTCCAAATTTAACGCTTGCGGGCCACGGGCAGTAATGAATGAATCAAAACAACTGAATCAATTTTAATCATTTTTTTTACACTGACTGACATGGGATATATATTTTATACCCGTGCGAAGCAAGGGCAGGCCGCTAGTGTTATTATATAATCTTATACCCAATTCTATTAAATTAAAATTATATTAAATTAAAATACTCTATTAACTTATATGTCTAATTGATAATTGCAATTTATCACACGCTTTTCGGTGAAGGAAAACATCGTGAGGAAACCTGCATATCTCTATATAATTCTGGTGATATGTGTAACCTACCAATTATTGGAGCAGCGTGGTAGGTCTTAGCTCCTTAACTTTCTTTACAAAAAAAGGGAGAGAAGAGGCCTATTCTCAGCAGTGGGATAGTAACCGGCCGCTACTTAACTTAAATAAATAAATATATGGGACACTTACACACACGGTCGTCCGTCCCCAAAGTAACTTAATACTTGTGTTATGACAGACAACTGGTAAATATATTATAATAAACGACGATATTTCTCCTTTATTCTTATTCAATAAATAAAAAACAGTTTTCCCAGAGTCAACCCATTTACTCTTTCGCAACAACTCAATGAATGACACATAAAAATATGACAGCCACAATGCTTTTTTATATTAATCGCCAACTCTATGAAGGAGGTTGTATTAAAAACATGTTGTAACAGTCGACCATCCTGACAACATTTGCGACCCCGCAAATCTCATAAGCTGACTTCTGGGAATGAATCTACCACCGATTCGGAATGCTGATTGTACTGAGAAGAATCGGCAAGAAACTCAGTACTTGCTCTTTTAATCTGTAAAAGAAAACCGCACATGCCATGACATGACAGGACTACGCTCACGCTTTATGCTCAACTCTAAGCTCACGCTTTATGCTCAACTCTTTAAGCTCAACTCCTCAACTCCTTAAGCTTTTCGCACCATAAACATTTCGCACCTCAAGCTCATCCTCAATCACTGTCATGGCATAACACAGCTCAATTAGTGGTAACCAACTCAGCAGATACACACGTAAACAGACTCGCAAATGATAACGCTCAAAGAACAATCACCAACTTCTAGGCAGAGCCTAGCTGACAGTCGTTGCAGATGCCCACAGTCTAGAAAACAATCGTTACAACTGGAAAGATCCAGAGAACAATCGTCATTCTAGCTGACAGTTCCATCGAACAAAAGTCACGGGCGCGTCTAAGGCCTCACATAGCACATCGTCACGTTGATCTCACAGAATTAATTAACCGAATACCAATTACCATCATTAATCTCTCCAATAAAAACTCCATTTTTTATTCCATAGCATCGCATATCCCAACTATCTCTCAAATTATATGAAATTCGCACTCTCCGTGTTGTCTCAAGATGTTGTTCGTCATTTGTCTTTTCTTTGAACTCTTTAAATTTCCAGATATTCCTTATGTCCACTCTATTTGTGAGTTTAGGTTACATCCCACTTCTGAATATAATAAACGACGATATTTCTTCTTTATACTTATTCAATAAATAAAAAGCAATTTTCCCGAAGTCACCTCATTTACTCTTTCGCTACAACTCAATCAATGACACATAAAAATATGACAGCCACGACATGAATGAGGTCGTATTAAAAACATGTTGTAACAACTATTTCAAACAGCACTGCATTATTCAGACTTTATAGTAGACTAACTTTTACCCGAAACTTCGTTCGCGTGGACTGTTGTGTGATAGATCGATAACAGATGGCGCTTTTCAATGTCATCCTATTCCTGTAACGGGAATTCGGGATTTCTGTCTATAGTCTATAGTAATATTCTCATTTTTGTATTATGGGCCTCCGCAAAGTAACGCCTGATTCTATTAATTATTTAAAACACTTGATATGGTAATCTAGTGACCTAGTAGTTACTTATTCAGCAGATAGATGGCGTCCCAATAAAAAATGGTATGTTATGATGAGTAGCAGACCGTTACTTTACTTTTCTAGACTATTTGCAGTCTATTTAAAACTTTCATTTTACTAAAAATACGCAATCAATTTCAGCTTTGCCATTACAGCAGTTATAAAACCATCAAAAAGAGGTTGATACAGAAAGCCTACTTACTATACAGTTGAGGATTACTTAGAAGATAAGAATGTGTGGATATAGCTCGCTTAGACCCTGTACAAGACAGTAATGACTTAATGTAAATAGTATTAAGAATTTTTAAAAGAGCAACCGCCGAGTTTCTTGCTGGCTCTTCTCGGTAGGAACAGCTTTCCGAACCAGCAGTAGAGTTGACGATTCAAAAGCACGCGTTTACAAGTTTATTTGAATAAAGAATATTTTGAATTTGAATTTGAATTTAACCGCATAAGGGGATATCAGGGGTCAGGCGTAAAATAAAACACAATAATCTCTTTATTTTAGTTGTTATCGCTTCTTATAATTCTTAATCTATGTATTTCTAGATTAAACTATAGGTAGGTACGGAGTATTATATCGTTATTTCTAGGTATATCTCATTTCGATAACTTTTTTAAATTAAGAACAGTCAAAATCAACAAATGGCGGCGCGCGGGAAAAATTGTTTTCTTGTCTTTGGTATAGTCAACGGACAATATGCATACAGTCTGACTTGTCTTTTTTAGTCTGCAATTCAATAAGGAATATTATTATAAATTTTAATTTTTTTTCTCGATTTTATAATTGAGATTTAAATCGAAAACAATTTCAACCGGACGCCTAAATAACGGATCAACAGAATTGTTTTCTGAAAACATAACCTAAGAAACAGTTAAATTAATCAACAAGCGAAGACTTATAATTACATTTAACTCACTATTTCATTTAATTCACTATAACACTAAATTTAATATACCGAAATTAAAAAGAAAAGAACGGGGCGAATGGAAACAAAAAACGATAATTTATCCTACGGCCGACGCATTAGCGCCATCTGCCCGCCAAAACGTAGAAATACGACCAACCTTAGCATCATTATATATGTAAAAGTCGCGTAAGGATAGATTTTTTTTTAATAAAAATACAAAACGGGGAAAATATGTGTAAATCACTAACTTTTCATGGTCATTTTTTCAGTAAGTTCACAACATCACATTATATACTTTTTTTTTAAAACAAAGCTCTGGTTTGTCTACGGAATAATACGTGTGCGTTGTGAGGGAAGATTAAAAAAAAAATAGCAAAGAATATCTACCACGTCTATACAACATCGATGGACGGTAGAAAAAGAGGAAGGGAGACAACATATAGTGCGACAGTTCTCTAATAGATTAAATAGACGCCTCTCCCGACATCACATAGGAGAGAGCGAGACAAAACATCTAAACGTCAAACTAGCGGTACACGAAATCAAAATCTACAACACCTATTGCATTATTATTGCTGTGTATTTTAGATATACAAAATAAATATTCACATCCATTCAGCACCCAAACAATACAAAAAGTTTATTTAAAAATAGTATGAATTTACATTTAAAATAAAATAATTTAAATATTCTCATTAGCAAAAACTTTATTACATTTAATTTAAAAATAAAACGTTCTTAATTTAAATTAAGAAATGTTCAGCGCCCAATTTATTTTCCAATAAATCCGAATTAAATTTTTGAATGTATTTGTACTATATTTGAATAATGAATGAATTTAAATTATAATTTAATTATTCAAATACAATAAAAAAAATTATATTCTTATATTGAATTCACTGCTTTATTTGAAAGCTAAATTGAATGAAGTACATTTATTAATTTAAATAAAGAGCGCTTTGTTATAAATTAAATGTAATAAAATTATTGATAGAAACAAATGAATTAAATTTAAATTTTATTGAATTGAATTATTCAGAATAAAAATGTATGAGAATTTTGGGTATTTACGAGAAATAAATTTTTATAGCGTTGTTGAGGCACATATGCATTATATACAATGTCAATATTTATTTTGTTTATCTCTAAAGTGTATCTTTTAAGATACGTTTATATATAAGGTACATAAAACCCGTGGCATAGTATGCAAAATTATCATTAATTCCACGTGAATTTATAAGTGATAATTTTATTTATAAAATTATGCACTCAAGAATTATCTTATTAGATGATTCACTCTAAGATGAAAATGAAATTATAATTTACACCGCAGATGAGTACGCAGGATCCTCTGAATTTGGCTTCCAATCATTTACAGGAAGGAATTTATTCATCATGCTTTTATAGACCGGCCTGTCATATAAATTCTCTTAATATATGCAAATTCTCAGGATATGCCTAAAGTGAGAATTACTATTATTTAAAATAATCTGTTAGATTAAAACATTTAAAATAAAAATAACAACATATTTCTTAATTTGAAAAAGTAAAAAAAAACAATCTGTTAGATTAAAATAAAAAGAAAAACCTCTTTCTTAATTAAAATATATTTTTTATATTATTGATTGAGCTTTTTTTATACGTAATACAAAAAAGCAATTGACAGTTATACTGACAATTGTAAGGGACTTTTTGTTTTATTAAATGATTGATTTCAAAAATAAAATAATATACCTAAATTTTAATTGAAATTTTATCTTGTCTCTGTTATGATTTTTCGACATGTAATTAAACATTCATTTGAGTACAAATTAAAAATGCATCGAAAGTGACGGATCAACCGGTAGATAGCAAATTCTATTATGAGCAAAATTTTTGGAACGTAAAACTAACTATATTTGAGCAAAATTCAAGAATTCTAATACTATAAATTAATGTGTCACAGTTTTCCAACGGCGGCAATTTTCCAATTATAATTTTCTATAATAATATAGAAAAACAAATACTGGTAGTCTTGCGATAGAAACGCGTGATACTTTTACTCTTGCGTTTAAGAACAAAACCTCCAAGCCTGTCTTAAAAAATACTTGATTATAATTTAACATTCTTCATGTTCCTATACGATGTAGAATATAAGAAAAATATGGTGAATCTCTCAACATAATAAAATCATAGAACGTAATAAAGTAAAATCAATAGAACAGTGACATTTTTCAACGGCGCTATTATCTTAAATGGGCCAATTAACACACATCTCATAACATGTTCTGATAACATGTGTAATGCTATTCCCCCCAATAGAATGTGTTAAATCCACAGATCTAATTTAAAAAAGTAACGTAATTTGCTAATTTATATAATAAACATATATACGAATCACTTTGCATACTATGCCACCACTAACCTCCTCTCGAGGAGTCTATAAAAACCTTCACTTCTAAACATGCCTAAATCAAAAGAAACGACTACATGACACCTTATGGATACTCCATAACATTACACACATCGAAAAATATTCATTTATAGTGTATTAAAACAAGTTTCCTTAAGCACGCGACCTTCGGGTTTTATTTCTCTACACAAAACATCAAAAGTCTAGCTTCATCTAAAACAAAAAGGTAAAACGTTACTAGATTTTATGAAAAGAAATACATTGAACACTATAATCTACATTTTTTACAGCCTCGAATTCATAAATTATATGAATAATTTATTCATAGTTTATATGAATTATGAATGTAAAATTCGTAACTGCGTAGAATTTCTTCATAATTTTTAATTTGTCAGAATTATTAAATTATTAAAATAAATGAAATCATCAGAGTTCAGCACTGAAAGGAGAGTGCTGAACGCTCTCTCTCTCTCTCTCTCTCTGTAACTATTATAGGGAAACTGGACATTGATTAATAAAGAAAATAAGGTTAAGATGTATGATTACATCACACATATTGCGAATTAAATAATTTTAAAATGATTTTTGAAGTTTTGAGATTAGATTTTACTATAAACTTTAAATGAGATAGATGTGATCCAAACGCGTTATAAGCGTTATGTTTTATTTTTAATGGCTGTATCGTTTTAAATGGGCCGATTAACATTTCTCAATTTAAGCAAATACAACAACGTAAAGGTGTATTCATATATTGTCTATTATTTATATTCAAAGATTTCTACTTAAAGAGTAAACTCCATAGAAACTGATACAATGTTTTATTATTTTATATTGAATATTTTATCATATTTGATCATTCGAGCTATATATTTGTCATCAAAACTCGTTAGAAACAAATGTATTTCCGCATAATTGACGTTCATATATTTATAATATATGGATATATTTCAATTATTACTAATTCAAGGCTGTAAAAAGACAATTTAGAATCGCTCTTAGAGGATTATTCGCTAAGTCTGATCATTGGTGTTATCATTATATCGGAAAGTTGTATAAGATGAAACAAAATAAATATTTAGTAACAAAATAGTTTGGCACTTGACGTGCTCTAAATGGTATGTTCAATATAATTTATTCTTAAGTAATTTTAAAACAATAAAAATTAAAATTTTCAATATACATTACATATGTATATACAACAAAATCCCCAAATGCGATCGATTTACTCAAAATCTACTTAACGGATTCTTGTGCGGTTTTTAGTCAAACATAAGAAAAATGGGGAAAGTTTACGTACATTATTCGGAACTGCTAAACCGATTTTTAATAGACTTTCTCTGGAAGATAGATTAAGTTGTGAAGCAACGTATAGGCTACTTTTATCCAAAAATTTCCACGGGGTCGGGATTTAAGTGAGAAAATTTGATGAAACGCTGAAAAAATTTGGTTTAATCAACGCACTCAAAGCCTAAAGTAATTAAAGTACGAATTAAAGTATTAAATATTTGTGATGTCCATAAGTAAATCAATACATGCGTTATGGGTCCGATCCAATCCGATATTAATGATGGGGGTATAGACGGTATTTATACAAATAAATATAAAAAATGTACAAATAGTATTGTAAAAATCCAGTATTTTTGCTTCTGTACAGAATTATGCGTGTTGTGTTATTAATTATTTGAAGATACCATTTAGAACACAATGCTACGTGTAAAATAATAATATACAAATGACAGAGAGAACTTTTTACATATAAGGCATTTAAGGTTTTTCATTTAAGATGAAAATCGTTTCACGCCAATTCTACATTTTAAATTACGTCGAGGATTATAAAATATTTGGTGTTATTCATTGGGACTTAAATTATCTTAACGTCAATGGATGATAAACAAACGGAATAAACTAAACCAAATATCATAGAACACATAAAATTTTCATAGCCTATCTAAACGATATATGTAAGTACTTTCCACAATAATTTTGTATATATAATATCATTCAATAAATCTTGCAATTTTACCTAGCTAACGTATTATTATTCCATCTTATAATGGAGATTCTTTCATTGAATTTTTTTCTTTATATGTTTATATTACAACTATCGGAAACAAAAGAAAGCCGTACCTAATACACTATCAATATAATTAGCACTTAATTATGTTATAAGGAAGTATAGGGTATAGATGAAGGCATACGACATGTCGAAGTTTTGATCAAGAGATGTAAACATCTCTTTAAAATGAGACAGTCGGCGGTACTTACACTAAATTCCCTATATTTATGCTTAAAACTATTTTGGATATATATCGCTTCCTATTAACTACACAAGCGAATATAGGCAGAAATTAATTCTCCATAATACAATCAAAATCTAGCATCGTTATATGTTGATCTACCGCTAAATTTGTCTAACTAACGCTTTGTTTTTTGTTGATATATACTCAGAAATTTATATTCTCACCTATATTTGTCACGTTTAAAATAATTTATAATACGTGTTTGCACTTAAAAAAAAACAATTTTATTTCTAAATATTGGAGTTACAATTGAATGATTATTTTTAAGTGTGTACTTGCATTATATTTGATTTATTACCTGCCGAGTTTGTGCTGGTTCTTTTTGGTAAGAGCGCTTATCCAAACCAGTGGTAGTTTTATTATGATTCAAAAGTCCATGTAAAAGCCTAATAGAATAAATAATAATTTGAATTTTATAATGCCTGTCGGCTTAGTGTGACTTTTAAATACCGAGCTGACTTACTATTTGCTGATTACAGAACCAAAAGTAATGAGAATATTAATTTGCTATAATCCGCGATAAAATTTTTTTTAACGCGGATTATAGCAAAATAATATTCTCATTAATTTTGTATTATGGACCTCCGCAAAGTAACGCCTAATTCTATAAATGATCATAGAACCTTTAAGTTTTAAAGTAAATTTTTTAGATTTAGTACACATCGTCATTGTTTCCTTCTATTCTTTTTTGTTTCTGAGACTGTACATATGAATGCATTCCAGAATTCAATTATGTAGTCATTCGAAGCATTTTGAAAAGAATTCGTTACTGAATTCTAATATTAAATGTAATGGTGTTTGTAAAATTCTGTTATTAAATGTAAATTAATAACTAAAAATTAATTGTGAGATTTAGTGTAAAATGTAACATTCTAGTATTAAATGTAACGTGACTGTATCATTTTAAACGTGACAAAGAACCGTTTCGATTGACAGGATGAAAAAAATTGACAATACAATTCGTACCTTAGCTGAAATAATAATACCTTTAGTATAAATATCTTATAGTATTTTTTTTCTAGCGATATGTCTCACAAGTTTTGACTACATGCACAAACCATAGCTAAATAGAAAATAACCAAAAACTACAGACAGACAAACAATAACATAAATATAATATATAAAATACATCTTTTACAAAATATCATATGCCCGGATGTCATACAGACACCGTGATAAAAAGTTTCAAAAAAGACAAGTAGAATACGACTACTTTCGTTAGTGTTGCCATTAAAAAACACTAGTTATCCCATAGAGTTATTATAATTCAGTTTCATTACAGAATTCTAATATTAAATGTAACATAAGAATTCGCTACAGAATTCTTATATTAAATGTAACATTTAATATTAAATGTAACATTTAGCATTGAATGTAATATTAAATGCAACATTTAACATAAAATGTGACATCAGAATTCGCTACAGAATTCTTATATTAAATGTAATATTAGATGTATCATTTAGCATTGAATGTAATATTAAATGCAACATTTAATATTAAATATTACATCAGAATTCGCTACAGAATTCTTATATTCAATATAATATTTAATATTTTATGTAATATTTAATTATAAACGTAATATTAATGCGACATTTAATATTAAATATGACATCAGAATTCGCTACAGAATTCTTATATTGAATGTCACATTTAATATTACATGTAGTATTAGACTTAATGTTTTATATTCAATGTCACATCAGAATTTGCTGTAGAATTCTTATATTAAATGTTATATTTAATATCAAATGTAACATTTATATGTTACGTTCAATAATAAAGTCTAAAATGTATCCATCGAAGAAAAAGAGAAAGTAAACTAGGTTATCTCTTATTTGAGAGTAAATAAGGTAAATTATGGATTTCTTCCCTCTCTTATTATTTGTTGGACACTCGCACTCAAGTACTCAATATATAATAACTCTATTAGTTCCCCTCAAAGGAGGGTACATACACGAAAAAAGTCAAAAAGAAAATACAGCAAAACTTTTCCCAAATTAAAAATACACACAATTACAATCTACCTACAGTAAACGATTAAATGCTTCTTAATAACTATGCAATAAATATTTTTTCTTTTCACTTACCTTATAAATAGTATCTAATATTTTTTTTTCGTCTACATTCCGGTATTTTTAATCCTCAAATTTTTTATGTTCTTCATTTTATATTTAGACACAACCTTTTATATAACAGTATATCGTGACACTTGCAGATCTGAATTTGGCATTGTCCAGTGAAAAAAAAAACTGTAAACATTTGTATAGCATCCGTCCTTGTATAAATCTAACACCCCATAATCAGATGATATAAAATTTTTTAAAAAACATCTCACTCGCGATCTTGCCTACATTTTTTTCTAGGTTATTTTTTTCCTATTAAACATTTTTCCAAAAATCTACATATTTTTCTCGCTAACCTTAAATCTAGGCTTGTGCTTGTGGTACCTCTGCCATCTGGTAATCCGAGAACAAAATAAAAGTCGCAACCGTATTTGGCCCGCGTGTGACTTTGATATTAGCTTAAAACTAACTTAAACTTAATTTTAATTAACTATATACCGTCTAAAAGTTACCTCATAGCTAAACGCATTTTCATGCAGTCATAAGCAGCAGTAGAAATAATTTTATTTTTCGATAGTCTGACTCACATTTTATTCCGTTCTCTTCAAATGTACGCCCTTCAAAGAGCTTTTTGAGGACATATATAGGCTATAAAAGCCTGAAATGCAACCGCCCTCAACAATATATGCCGCTGTTTGCCCCAATTTAAGATCTTATGAGAGCAAAGTCCTTTGAATAAACAATTGAGAAACAAAACATAACTCTTGTAAAAGATATAACGCGTTCAATTGTTCATACAAAGTATTTATATAAACACTTAAATACAAAAACAATCACAAAATCGACTAGAACAATAGTTTATGGCACAAATTAGAGCAAATAATGCAATAACATCGTAAATGTCAAGAATGACATCCAAAATAACAAGAAGGCGCGTAACAACAAAAATGTAAAATCAAAAACCTATTTGTATAAAGACCATAATAACAGTTGTGCTTTAAAGTAACAAGAATAAAAAAAACATATTTGATATTCAATTATAATATCAAAAATATATAAAAGCAAGAACGACAACAAAAACGTAAAGAATGCAAGAATATATAGTAAAAAGTACAATTCAAAATGACAAGGACACAAAATGAAGCCCGATTTTTTATTGAGGATGTGCTAATACAACAGGAATGGCATTGGAATCTCAAGAATGGAAAACGAAATATGTACGTATAAGTTCACAAACAACAAGAATGATATCTAAAACCTCAAGAATTCCAAATGAGTCTTGATAATTATCGAAACGTTAATACAAATGCATTGAAAATGGAAAACGAAATATGTACGAAGTGTAAAAACACTTTTTGTTATCAAATGGTAAATGTCAAAAACTCAATACGTGTTTTGATGCTCTATTAATAAGTTAAAGTGATAAAAATAGCATTGAAATTATCGAGAATGGAAAACGAAATATGCACGAAGTGTGAAAACAACAGGATATAAATTGTATTATAAATTATAAATGTATATATGTAAATTAAAATTGTATTATAAATGAATCAAGAACTCAAAACAAGTTTGATGTTCTATCAATACGTTAAAGCGACAAAGAATAGCATTTCAAATGTCAAGAATGCAAAATTTAATATGTAAGATGTCAAAAAACAACAAAAATGAAATTTTAAATGAATTAAGAACTCGAAACGAGTTTTGATGCTCTTTCATACACGTTAAAGCGAGAACGAATTGCATTGGAAATTACAAGAATGCAAAATGAAAAACGTAATAAGTGTGTAACACAACAAGAAATAAATTTTAAATGTTAGAAACTCAAAACGATTAGATGTTCTATAAATACATTAAAACCACAAAGAATAGCTTTTAAAATTTCAAGAACGCAAAATAAAATATGTACTATGTGTAAACACAACAATTATTTAATGAGAAACGTCAATAATTCAAATCAAATCATCATGGATTATTAGGATTGCTTAAATTAACAAGAATAATTACAAACGTAAAGAAATGCAAAAATATGTGTGGTATGTTTAAAAACAACAAAAATGACATCGTAAACGTCAAGAATGCAAAACGTAAAGATTTTTGGACACAATACATTAGAAACGGCAAGAGTGCATAATGAAACAAGAATGCGCATTGAAACGACAAGAATAGCTTCGGAAACGACGAGAACGTTCAAGAAGGGTCTATGGGGTGTGATTCACATCCACTCCTTTTGTGAACAGCAGTATGGGGGATCTTGGGGCGCGGCGCGCTGTCCTCACACGAGCAAACTTGGAGCCAGCCACTCGTCCTCGCCAATCTAGAAAGATGCATGCTTTTGATTTTTGATTTTGATTGGTAGGGATCCTTTCTTCAGTTCCGCGGGTCGTTGGTTTGATTCCACCGTGGGCTGAGTAGAATAGATCACCCTCATTTCTTACCGAAGTGACGTAACAGGCGACTAATCCAGCTGAGTAGAATAGACCATCTTCATTAGAATTGAGAATTAGAATAGAAGAGATTAGTAGGTTACTTTTTATACTTATATTTTTATTTTTAGCTTAAGTACTACTGCCTTTTTCTTTCTCTTTTTTTATTTATTGTAACTTTTTAAAATATAATTAAATATTTAGTTTTTGTTAATATTGTTAGACGCGTATAGCATCATAAGTACGCATGCTGTGTACACCTGTAAGCAAGGATTTACTTGTAAAAAGTAAGTAAGTAACGGCCTGTTACTATATCCCACTGCTGGGCATAGGCCTCTTCTCTCCGTTTTTTTTTTTTTTTGGAGAGAAGGATTGGAGCTAAGACCTACCACGCGGCTCCAATGCGGATTGGTAGGTTACACATATCCCCAGAATTCTCTAGAGATATGCAGGTTTCCTCACGATGTTTTCCTTCACCGAAAAGCGTGTGATAAATTGCAATTATCAATTAGACACATAAGTTTTAACCGAAAAACTCATTGGTGTCTGCCCGGGTTTGAACCCGTTACCTCCTCGAAAGAGTCGCACGGTGATACCGCTGGGCTACCACAGCTACGATGTACTTGTAGCAGGACACAATATTTTTTTTGTTTAAGTTTAGTTTAAGTGCATTCTTGTTGGTGTGCCAATAAATAAATAAAATAAGGGCAGGAGGATGATGGCGATGTCAGCTTACCGGCTGCACTTGAAAGTGCTGGACAGGATAATGCAGCACTTGAGGTGGTTGGGACATGGCGGCCACTCCGCCCACACCACCCACGCCGCCCACGCCGCCGCCCAGCGCCCACGGCAGCTGCACGCCGCCCATGCTGTAATATTGTTACAACATGTTTCAAATCCTTCCTCCAAATAGGTCAAAAGTCACTAATATATAAAGCTGAAGAGTTTGTCTGAACGGGCTTATCTCAAGAACTACTGGACCGATTTGAAAAATTCAGTACAAGATAGTCCATTTATCTAAGGCTATATAACATGCTAAGATGAATAGGAGAGTAGCAGCAATCAATATTTCGAGAATGGCAAAATTTTAAGCTATCATTAACGTTTAAATTAACATAAACATTTCGGAAGACTTTAGTAAAAACCTTTTAGTTTAAACCGTACCTAAAAACGTTCAGTAGATTTTGAGAAAATCGATTACGTACAGAGAGATTTTGGGGACTTTGTTTTATAATAAGTATAGATAGATAGATAAAGCTGTGATAGTGACCTAGTGGTGTGACCGTGAGAATCTCTAGAGACGATCATATTCAAATTCAAATTCAAATTCAAAATATTCTTTATTCAAATAAACTTGTAAACAAGTGCTTTTGAATCGTCAATTCTACTGCTGGTTCGGAAAGCTGTTCCTACCGAGAAGAGCCAGCAAGAAACTCGGCGGTTGCTCTTTTAAAAATATAATTCTTAATACTATTTACATTAAGTTCTTACTGTCTTGTACAGGTTCAAAAAGAGCTATATCCACACATTCTTATCTTCCAAATAATCCTCAAGAGTATAGTAGGCTTTCTGTATCAGCCTCTTTTTAACAGTGTTTTTAAACTGATGTAATGGCAAAGCTGAAATTGATTGCGGAATTTTATTATAGAATCTTATACCAAAACCCACAAACGTACTTTTGCAAGGCGCAAAGCAGGCATAGCATCAAATACCAGTGTTTCACATGAGTTTTCTAGTAAAACTTATGTGTCTAATTGATAATTGCAATTTATCAGACGCTTTCCCGTGAAGGAAAACATCGCGGGGAAACCTGCATATCTCTAGGGAATTCTGGGGGAAATTTTATGCATTGTAAATATAAGCTTTTAAATATAGGTTACTAGCGGACCGCTCCGGCTTCGCACGGGTATAAAATATATAGCCAATGTCACTCAGTGAACTCAGTCACTCGATGCCCTCCTCGCGGCATTTTAAATCTGTAATATCTTCGAAAATGTTCATTTAAATTACATGCTGTAAACGGTCATGTTGATATTAAATCAACAATGTATTTATTAATGCTGTATTGTTTAAAATTGCTTCGAAAATGAGGCATTATTTTTCGTAAAAAGTAAATGACAAAAATGCTATTATAGGTTGTCCATAACAGATAGACATATACCATCGCGGACTTTTCTGTAGACCTTTTCAATGTGTACAAATACTTAGTACATTATTTTGATAAATCTCGTAGGGTTCAGCCTGCGTTTGCAATGTAAGCGGAAAAAAATGTAATTATTTACAGAAACCTCAAAAATTACAGTACTTCTCTACTCCGTATTGAATGTGATTATTACATATAAACCTTCCTCTTGAATCACTCTATCTATTAGGAAACCGTATCAAAATCTGTTATGTAGTTTTAAAGATTTAAGCATACATAGGGATATAGGGACAAACAAAGAATGTGACTTTGTTTTATACTATGTAGTGATATGCGAGTTTTCCTTTTGCACATCCGCACGCTCTTTTTTTTCTGATAATCCTGTAAGAAGGGTTGCCTCGAAGAAATCACTACTCAGAGATTAGGCCGCCCTTTGTATGTATACATAAGTTTATTTTAAGTCCGCATGTATTTTTATGTGTTTGTGCAATAAAGTTTTTATCTAGCTAGAAGCTTTTAATTCTAGGTTATTCTCACCCCATATACTGTTGCTGGTAACCGGCGAACTGTCCGGCGTACGAGTACCCCTGTACGCCCTGTACGCCCTGCAGGAAGCCGCCGAGCTGCTGCGGGTACGTGTTGTACCAGTACGACGCCGGCGGTACGCCGCCAGTGTACGCTCCGAACGGACTGTACGCCGTACCACCCAGCTGCGAAACGTACAAATAATTTTAAATTAAATGCAAATTCAAATTCAAACTAGTAATAAGAATTATATTTTAAAAACAACAACAACCGAGTTTCTCTTAGACTCTTCTCGGTAGGAACAGCTTTCAGAACCAGCAGTAGAGTTGACGATTCAAAAGCACGCGTTTACAAGTTTATTTGAATAAACAATATTTTGAATTTTGAAATTTTTGATTAATGATACTGTTGCATAATAAGGGTGCTTATAACACGAGTGTGTTTTATAGTACACGAGTGTTATAAGACCAAGTTATGTACAGTGTCATACACTACTTTATCTACTCTCATACTGTAATACGTAAAACAATATTAATAAAAACCAAACTTTGTTTAAATATTGAAAAGATTTTTTAAATGTCAATTGTTAGCGCCAAGGCGCAAACATCGATCGGGCATGCGTGTTGCGTCGCCGCGGACTCGTTCATTGAAACCTTTGTTTTTAAGGTAGAGGTTCACCCTCCTCGGTCCGGCTGGAGGTTGTATAGGTGTATCGTTATGATTATAATGTTATATTATGATACAGGTGACCATACAAGACCTGTACCGTAATAAAACTTTTTAATTTTTGGCCTGTATGTAATGTTTGTCATAAGAATTTTGGTTTCACTTTTATAGTCTTTTTATTATATATAGTATTAAAAATTATATTTTGAAGAGAGCAACCGCCGAGTTTCTCTTAGGCTCTTCTCGGCAGGAACAGCTTTCCGAACCAGCAGTAGAGTTGACGATTCAAAAGCACTTGTTTACAAGTTTCTTTGAATGAAGAATATTTTGAATTTGAATACACTAGCTTTCACCCGCAGCTTCTGTCTGTCTGACTGTGGTCTTGGAATAAACCAGTGACTTCTGTCACTCTCCAACCCTGCAAATTATTAACAAAACTTTGATAGGTTTATAATAGACTAGATTAAAGAGCCTACGATTTACTAATCCTGCATGTATGAGGTATGAAAACGGATCGTCCACTCTACATTTAGCATTATATATATTTTCTATTTTACTTCATCGCGGATTGAAGCAAAATAATTATATTATTATTTTTATATCTCCGCAAAGTAACGCTTATTCTGTAAATTATTTGATATAATAATATTTAAAAAAAATTGTATATATTAAGGAAAAAATTAAGGCTATAATAAATAATAAAGATATTTTTAATTTATTATTAGAATCTATTAACGCCGTGTGGTATCCGGCTGAATAGAATAGACCAACCTCATTTCTTACCAAGGCGTAGTAAAAAAGGTAAGTTAACCCATCGTATCCGGTTTAGTAAAATAGACCACCCTCTTTCTTACCAAGCTGTCTTACGACTAAAGTAAGTTGACGTCAGGCAGGCGGCCGGTCATAAAAACGCAGCCAAATTATGTGACAGCATGTTTATAACATGTTGTGCCGACCCCACTTAGAGTGGGATAAGAGCAGGAAGATGATGTTTATTATTATTTTAATAAAGAATTGAGTTTTATATGATATTTTTATTTAATTAACAGAATCTATTAATTAGTTAATAAATAATTCGCGAGTTCAATTAACGAGATCAAACGTACAAAGAGCCGGCGTCACAAACGGCTCACGTAAATAAACATTAATATAAGATGTTAATTTTACAGCTGTCTCTTAGCCTAACGCCTTTTTCATGCAAATCGCCTAATGGCGGAGACGTATAGCGCCTTTGCATAAATTATGAATTAGGTCGTTCTTACACTGTCCGGAGATATTGTGTACAGAAGTAATAATAAAATTATTTTGCTATAATCCGCGATGAAGTAAAATAGAAAATATATATAATGCTAAATGTACCGCCGTGGTGTATCCGGCTGAATAGAATAGTACCACCCTCTTTTCTTACCGAGGTGTCGTAAAAGGCGACTAAGGTAAGACGACCCGCCGTGTGGTATCCGGCTGAGTAGAATAGACCAACCTCATTTCTTACCGAGGTGTCGTAAAAGGCGACTAAGCTAAGTTGACCCACCGTGTGGTATCCGGTTTAGTAGAATAGACCACCCTCTCTTACCAAGGTGTCGTAAAATACGACTAAGGTAAGTTGATGTCAGGCAGGCGGCTGGTCATAAAAACGCAGCAAAATCATGTGACAACATGTTTATAACATGTTGTGCCGACCCCACTTAGAGTGGGATAAGGGCAGGAGGATGATGATATAATGCTAAATGTAAGTGGACAATCGGTTATCATACCTGATACATGCAGGAGTCGTAAAAACACATGCCCAAACCTCCACCATGCGACAAAATAGCAAAGCTTTGCGTTTTTGTCGTGGAGTCTATCTCCTGATGATACTTTGGTTACGGGGCAAAACGATAGTAGAGATTGTCATAGTGAATGTGTGTAGTGCTTGTGTATTGTTGTGTTATCGGTGGGTATGAGAACGAATAGTACACCCTACATTACATATAGTTTCTTTTATCACGGATTATAGGAAAATAATATTTTCATTATCATCATCATTCTCCTGCCCTTATCCCACTTTAAGTGGGGTCGGCACAACATGTGACAAACTTGTTGTTATATGGTTTGGCTACGTATTTTACTACCGGCCGCCTGCCTGACGTCAACTTATCTTAGTATTTTACGACACCTCGATTATAAAGAGGGTGGTCTATTCTACTTAACCGGATACCACACGGTGGGTCAACCTACTTAAGTCGACTTTCGCGACACCTCCGTAAGAAATGAGGTTGGTCTATTCTACTCAGCCGGATACCACACGGCAGGCCGACTTACCTTAGTCGCCTGTTACGACACTTCGGTAAGAAAGAGGGTGGTCTTTTCTACTTAACCGGATACCGCACGGTGATTCAACTTACCTTAGTCGCCTTTTACGAGACCTCGGTAAGAAAGAGGGTGGTCTTTTCTACTTAACCGGATACCACGCGGTGAGTCAACTTACCTTAGTCGCCTTTTACGAGACCTCGGTAAGAAAGAGGGTGGTCTTTTATACTTAACCGGATACCACACGGTGAGTCAACTTACCTTGTCGCCTTTTACGAGACCTCGGTAAGAAAGAGGTTGGTCTTTTCTACTTAACCGGATACCACGCGGTGAGTCAACTTACCTTGTCGCCTTTTACGAGACCTCGGTAAGAAAGAGGTTGGTCTTTTCTACTTAACCGGATACCACGCGGTGAGTCAACTTACCTTGTCGCCTTTTACGAGACCTCGGTAAGAAAGAGGTTGGTCTTTTCTACTTAACCGGATACCACGCGGTGAGTCAACTTACCTTGTCGCCTTTTACGAGACCTCGGTAAGAAAGAGGTTGGTCTTTTCTACTTAACCGGATACCACGCGGTGAGTCAACTTACCTTGTCGCCTTTTACGAGACCTCGGTAAGAAAGAGGTTGGTCTTTTCTACTTAACCGGATACCACGCGGTGAGTCAACTTACCTTGTCGCCTTTTACGAGACCTCGGTAAGAAAGAGGTTGGTCTTTTCTACTTAACCGGATACCACGCGGTGATTCAACTTACCTTGTCGCCTTTTACGAGACCTCGGTAAGAAAGAGGTTGGTCTTTTCTACTTTACCGGATACCACACGGCGAGTCAAATTACCTTAGTCGCCTTTTACGACACCTCGGTAAGAAATGAGGATCTATTCTATTCAGCCGGATACTACACGGCGGGTAGACTTACCTTAGTCGCCTTTTACGACACCTCGGTAAGAAATGAGGATCTATTCTATTCAGCCGGATACCACACGGCGGGTAGACTTACCTTAGTCGCCTTTTACGACGCCTCGGTAAGAAATATACCACACGGCTTAATGTTGGAAAAAACATAACTGGTAAAAAAAAGGTGTACAAAGGTCAACTAATCCCCAAGACAGAGATCTCTCCTAACCTACGAAGGAACAATATTCCGCAATCCATACTAGACCAGTCTACAGAAAGGTATGGAATGTTGGTCTTACCGAGAACCAGAAAGAAACTCGGCGATCGCTTAAATATTTTAAATTAAATATAAGAAATATTCTTATACGTAAAGCATATTACAAAATTGGATATTATTTAGATAAAAAAAGCCTGGATTTGAAAATCCTTTCAGCTTCATACAAGCGGTTTAATAATTTAAAATTTAAATATTTAATCGATCGCCGAGTTTCTTTCTGGTTCTCGGTAAGACCAACATTCCGAACCAGTTGTAGCTTCATTATATTGATTGACGATTCAAAAGTGCTTGAAAGAGCTTATTTGAATAAAGATTATTTTTAAATAAAGATTATTAACACCCACAGTATAAAGTACGTCAACGATAATCCGACAGAAGTTAATTAAATTGTTAAACATGTTTGAAAATCCAACTCCAGATTATTCTGTCAATAGAAAGCGCTATTTCATTTTGATATATTAGTTTTCTTTGGAAATACATGCATATTTCTCTGAGACGCGACAAATCTGTGTGAAATTTAAAATTCAGTACACGCTTTGGCGTATATTAAATCTGTAGGATTTTCCTTCAATTGATATAAACAGACGTTATTCTTTATCAAAAGCTTTTATCTACTCCGATACTATAATACAAACATTATAAAACTGAAATCAAAATTGTTATGGCAAACATTACGTACAGGCCATAAATAAGAAATTAAAAAGTTTTATTACGATACAGGTCTTGTATGGACACCTGTATCATAATATAACTTTTGAATCATAACGATACACCTATACAACCTCCAGCTGGACCGAGGAGGTTGAACCTCTACCTTAAAAACAAAGGTTTCAATGAACGAGTCCGCGGCGACGCAACACGCATGCGCAATCGATGTTTGCGCCTTGGCGCTAACATTTGACATTTAAAAAATCTTTCCAATATTTAAACAAAGTTATGTTTACCCACTAACAATCAATATGGCCGTTTACAGCTTATAATTTAAGTGAACATTTTCGGAGATAGCACAGATTTAAAATGCCGTGCGGAGACCGCGCTTCACCCTATAGCACTTCGCATTTAGCAGCTATATGACGTTCTTTCAAGAGTTTGTTTAATGACAAGAAAGCTGTGATTGTTGTATATAAAGACATTCTGTAATAAATTGTAAAAATAAAATACATAGGGAAAAATGTAAAAATAAATAAGCAAATATGAATTTAGATATATTCCGCAGGAAATCTTCTTGGTGTAAGGAGAGGGAAAATGTTTTCCTCTAAATTTAACGCTTGTGAGCCACGGGCAGTAATGAATAAACCAAAACTACTGGATCGATTTTTATCTTTTTTTTCACTAAGTGACATGGGATATATATTTTATACCCGTACGAAGCAGGGGCAGCCCGCTAGTAATATAATATTTAACAATGCCGTCCGCTTCTTTGGGAATCGAGATTTGTTTCAGCATATTTATCTGGAAATTTTTTGAAAATTTCGTAAACTTTTATTGACAATACTATCCTAAGGGATCCCTTTATACAATATTGACCAACGCCCGACTTTACAGGTCAACTGGGCCCTTCTTTAAATAACCTTTTCAAATATATTTACCTATTTGCTTTTGACCCTTTAAGGGTGATTTATAATACGTAAACAGTTTGCAATTTTTATACAGATTTATTTATCACCTGCCCTAAAAAGCTATCGAAAATTAAGCTACGATATACTTAACTTGACTAGTGACTTTCGCGCTAACTTAAGCGTTTAATTATCCTCAATAATATAATAATCCGAAATAGCCGTGTGGTATCCGGCTGAGTAGAATAGTACCACCCTCTTTTCTTACCGAGGTGTCGTAAAAGGCGACTAAGGTAAGTCGACCCGCCGTGTGGTATCCGGCTGAGTAGAATAGACCAACCTCATTTCTTACCGAGGTGTCGTAAAAGGCGACTAAGGTAAGATGACCCACCGTGTGGTATCCGGTTTAGTAGAATGGACCACCCTCTTTCTTACCGAGGTGTCGTGAAATACGACAGAGGTAAGTTGACGTCAGGCAGGCGGCCGGTCGTAAAAACGCAGCCAAATCGTGTTACAGCATGTTTATTACATGTTGTGCCGACCCCACTTAGAGTGGGATAAGGGCAGGAAGATGATGATGAATATAATAATGCGAAAGTTATGAAAAATAGGTAGTTCTTACACTGTTCGGAGATATTGTCTAACCGAGGTCTCGTAAAAGGCGACTAAGGTAAGTTGACTCACCGTGCGGTATTTACAAAAGTTATTTATTTATATAAATAACTTTTATAGCTACGATAACGCTGTACTCGCCTTAAAAAGTGTTTTACCTAGAACTTACCGTATGAAAATGTGTATTAATGTGTAAAATGCTATTTATTGGCTTGTCATAATAAATAAATAAATAAATATCATACCTGACCCTGGGACTGAGCGTTGTTGGGGTCTCCCGATTCCTTTCCCCAGGAACACTTCACAGGTTGCCCGTTCACGTCAGTATTGTGAACTGCCACTATAGCATGAGTGGCGCTCTCTTTCGTGGAAAACCTGTAAAGAAAAACCAGTTACAGAGCGATGTATAAGATGTATGAAGATCTATAGACACCACCTGAACAGTTGAGGTTTGGGAGCTACCATTCCCAGACCTCCCTACCGAACCAGACATCCCTTAAGTCACCTAGGTGACCTGGGCCTAAGGACGAAACACAGTCCGGGCTTTAGTGTCCGCGAGCAGATGCCCGGGCAAAGAGGTACCCTGCCTACCTCCCCACAAGAGTATGTGAGAAGATCCTGCTGCTGCGATGTATAAGTACAAAAGTAATAATAAAATTATTTTGCTGGACAATTGTTATAATACCTGATACATGCAGGATTCGTAAAAACACATCAACAAACACACGACAAAATCGCAAAACTTAAATTTTGGGCGTGGAGTCTATCTCCTGATGATGCTTCGGTTGCGGGGCGAAACGATTGTTGAGTTTGTGATAGTGAACGTATATAGTGCTTGTGTATTGTTGTGGCGGTGGTGGAGGTTTGTGCATGTGTTTTTACGAATCCTGCATGTATCTGATATGATAACCGATTGTCCACTCTACATTTAGCATTATATATATTTACTATTTTACTTCATCGCGGATTATAGCAAAATAATTTTATTATTACTTTTGTATTATGGATCTCCGCAAAGTGACGCCTAATTCTATAAATTATTGTATTAATATACTAGAATATCCAATAGAATACAAATAGAGTTACAATAACCAACATATAACAACTCTTGCAGGGAAACTTCGTTTAGCGGCCTACGCTGTTCGAAATATAGGACAGTTTACATACATCCAAACAGCAAAACTTGTTTTTTTTTAAATCATGAGACAGACACGCTTGTCCGTCCCCAAAAGTAAGTAACTTAATACTTGCGTTATGGACAGACAACTGGTGAATATATACATACATATATAATTTTAAATACATACTTAAATACAAATATGGGTGGATATTACATACGACATAAGCTTGCGGCTCCTGCTTTGACGAACAAAAGTACGTAAGTCGTTTGTGGATTTGGGTATAAGATTCTATAATAACATTCCGCAATCAATTTTAGCTTTGCCATTACATCAGTTTCAAAACACTGTTAAAGAGAGGCTGATAAAGAAAGCCTACTATACTGTTGAGGATTACTTAGATGATAAGAATGTGTAAGAGGACAAAAGAATTTAACAATAAGAATTATATTTTAGAAAGAGCAACCGCCGAGTTTCTTTCTGGCTCTTCTCGGTAGGAACAGCTTTCCGAACCAGCAGTAGAGTTGACGATTCAAAAGCACTTGTTCACATGTTAACTTGGATAAAAAATATTTTCAATTTAGAATTTGACTTTAAATTTTTAATAAACTATAAAACATAATTTATCCATTTAAACTTTTCATCATTTTCATCATTTTCCTGCCCTTATCCCACTCTAAGTGGGGTCGGCACAACATGTTAAAAACATGCTGTCATATGATTTGGCTGTGTTTTTACGACCGGCTGCCTGCCTGACGTCAACTTACCTCTGTCGTACTTTACGACACCTCGGTAAGAAAAAGGGTGGTCTATTCTACTAAACCGGATACCACACGGTGGGTCAACTTACCTTAGTCGCCTTTTACGACACCTCGGTAAAAAATGAGGTTGGTCTATTCTACTCAGCCGGATACCACACGGCGGGTCGACTTACCTTAGTCGCCTTTTACGACACCTCGGTAAGAAATGAGGGTGGTACTATTCTATTCAGCCGGATACCACACGGCGACCATTTAAACCTTTCTCACTAATAATTATATCTACTGAAGAGAACTTTATGAAAATCCATTCAGTAATTATTGAGTTAATCGCAAATATACATACAAACGTACTTTGTTTTGTTATATGCAATGATATACAATGTTACCTGATAAAAGCATATCCCTTGTCCTTGAAGACACGAATCTCCTGTATGGTTCCGAACGGCTGGAAGGTCTTCTGCATCAGCTCCTCCGTGAGACCGGTGGTGAGACCGCCGCAGTAGACCGTGCAGTTGGTGGGGGAGCTCTGGTTGTAGACCTCGTCGAAGGTTAGCGGCTTTGAATTCACTGGAAATCAAGAAAACAAGAACATATCGTCGTGTCCTATGTACTGGTCAGATATATTGATGTGAATTGGAGTATAAAAAAAGTCGATGAATAAATAATCGATTAAAAAAAATCGATTTTGTTTATAATTGAAAAGTTGCCTTAACTACTTATAAATAATTAGAATAACGGCTAATTAAAGTGGATAACTAGCAATAAATAATAATAGATGCGCTGTTTGTGAAATTGAATTAAAATGTGCAGTTTGGCTACATTGGTTTTATCCAAGAATTTTATTATTATCACTTATTTTTAATTCAGACATTGCGTCCATACTGTTAGTTACAAGATTACTTATATTATAGGTTAGTATTTAAAATGGAAATTTACATAACTTATTAAATTGTATATTATTAAATGTCCTCCAGAGAGGACTATCCCATTTACAAACAAATGTGCTGAGGAGGGAGTTGGTGCTACCTACGAGTCTGTGCATCGTAGAAGCAGCACGTTTGCGAATGATAGCGTAGAAATCGTCTATGCGAGCATTCGCAAACATGGCTGATGCACTACATTGACGTGGCTTACCCAGCACCGCCCTCAGCACATTGTTGTACTGAACACGCAGATGCACGCAATGCATATATTTAATATTTAAATGAGTTAATCTTGTATGTATATATATATAATATATATATAAATATATATATATTATATATATATATATATATAATATATATAATATATATATATATAAATATATTTTCTGAATCTCGGAAACGGCTCCAAAGATTTCCCTAAATTTCACCATGTCACCATGGTTTTGGGGGAGAAAAATCGACTAGTTTTGGGCATTAAAAAATATTAAAATTTACATTGAATATTTCAAATACTATTTTTGCCGTTAACTGTCAAGTCAGCGTAGCTTATTCGAGTTAGAGTCCTAAATTCCTAAGGTGTTCAAATGACCTCGGACTGTAAAATTTAGCGCCAATAGACGAGGTAAATTGACGACCTTAGTCGTGGGCAGTCGCTGAACCCAACTGACAAAAGCTCGTGGGATGTAGAGATCTGTTGAAGAGACTTATGCCCAGCAGTGGACATCTTTAACAGAATTTCCTCTTCAGATTATGTTTTTAATCAGATACTTCAAAACTGCCGAATACGCAAGCCTTTGAGTCGCATTAATGAAGTGCAAATTGGGTAATCAGAGTTGAGCGCTCAAATGAAAGTTTGAGTAACATAGACTTTATTTGTGTGCAAAACGTGAGTGTATGTTCTTGAATTAAAGTGCACCTATATATTTAAATCTGTGTGTATGAAACTGACTATTTTGAACTCAATTTTGACCTACTTTAAGCGGACAGATTTAATTCAATACTTTCTACACTTTTAAAGAACCGATGAAAAGACAATAAAATTTAAGGACTTAAGACTAAAGACTTACCTAAGTTTTTGTCAAACAATTGAATAAACAGTGATAAATAAATAGTTAAAATAAACTAGAAACACGCTTTCGAATTGAATTTAGTTCTTTTTTTTTATTAAGGTGCCTCATATGATGTGGAATTGACTCAAGTAAAAATCTTTTGGGGGTATTGACTCAAGTAAGTTTACTTACTTGTGAGAATACTTTGGGTATGATGTGAGATAGAATTGTCTCAAGTGAAAATACTTTGGTTATCATATGAGGTGGGTTGACTCAAGAATACTTTGGTTATCATTTGATGTGGAATTGATTCAAGTGAGAATACTTTAGGTATTATTTGAGATAGAATTGTCTCAAGTGAGAATACTTTGGTTATCATTTGATGTGGAATTGACTCAAGTGAGAATACTTCGGTTATTATTTGATGTGGAATTGACTCAAGTGAAAATACTTTGGTTATCATGTGAGGTGGAATTGACTCAAGTGAAAATACTTTGGTTATCATGTGAGGTGGAATTGACTCAAGTGAAAATACTTTGGTTATCATGTGAGGTGGAATTGACTCAAGAGAGAATACTTGGTTATCATTTAATGTGGAATTGACTCAAGTGAGAATACTTTGGGTATCATGTGAGGTGGAATTGACTCAAGTAAGAATACTTTGGGGATATTGACTTAAGTAAGTTTACTTACTTGTGAGAATGTGAGAATACTTTGGGTATCATGTGAGGTGGAATTGACTCAAGTGAGAATACTTTGGTTATCATTTGATGTGGAATTGACTCAACTGAGAATACTTTGGGTATCATTTGATGTGGAATTGACTCAAGTGAGAATACTTTGGTTATCATTTGATGTGGAATTGACTCAACTGAGAATACTTTGGGTATCATGTGAGGTGGAATTGACTCAAGTGAGAATACTTTGGTTATCATTTGATGTGGAATTGACTCAAGTGAGAATACTTTGGTTATCATTTGATGTGGAATTGACTCAACTGAGAATACTTTGGGTATCATGTGAGGTGGAATTGACTCAAGTGAGAATACTTTGGTTATCATGTGAGGTGGAATTGACTCAAGTGAGAATACTTTGGTTATCATGTGAGGTGGAATTGACTCAAGTGAGAATACTTTGGTTATCATGTGAGGTGGAATTGACTCAAGTGAGAATACTTTGGTTATCATGTGAGGTGAAATTGACTCAAGTGAGAATACTTTGGGTATCATGTGAGGTGGAATTGACTCAAGTTAGAATACTTTGGTTATCATGTGAGGTGGAATTGACTCAAGTGAGAATACTTTGGTTATCATTTGATGTGGAATTGACTCAAGTTAGAATACTTTGGTTATCATTTGATGTGGAATTGACTCAAGTGAGAATACTTTGGGTATCATGTGAGGTGGAATTGACTCAAGTAAGTTTACTTTTGGGTATCATGTGAGGTGGAATTGACTCAAGAATACTTTGGTTATCATGTGAGGTGGAATTGACTCAAGAATACTTTGGTTATCATGTGAGGTGGAATTGACTCAAGTGAGAATACTTTGGTTATCATGTGAGGTGGAATTGACTCAAGAGAGAATACTTTGGTTATCATGTGAGGTGGAATTGACTCAAGAGAGAATACTTTGGTTATCATGTGAGGTGGAATTGACTCAAGTGAGAATACTTTGGTTATCATGTGATGTGGAATTGACTCAAGTGAGAATACTTTGGGTATCATGTGAGGTGGAATTGACTCAAGAGAGAATACTTTGGTTATCATGTGAGGTGGAATTGACTCAAGAGAGAATACTTTGGTTATCATGTGAGGTGGAATTGACTCAAGTGAGAATACTTTGGTTATCATGTGAGGTGGAATTGACTCAAGTGAGAATACTTTGGTTATCATGTGAGGTGGAATTGACTCAAGTGAGAATACTTTGGGTATCATGTGAGGTGGAATTGACTCAAGTGAGAATAATTTGGACATCATGTGAGGTAGAATTAACTCAAGTGAAAATACTATGGATATCATATGAGGTGTAATTGACGCAAGTGAGAATATTCTGGGTATCATTTGAGGCGGAATTGACTCAAGTAACAATATTTTGGTATTATGTGAGATAGACCTGACTCAAGCGAGAATACTTTAGTTATTATGTAAGGCAGAATTTATTTTGTGAGAGATGTCATATTTTGTTAATTTAAATAAAAATGTTGTTTTATATGTTAGACCAGTCTACAGAAAGGTTTAAATTAAAAGATATACTTACACGTAAAGCATATTAAAAAGTTGAAGATTATTTGGATGATAAAAAAGCCTCTATTTGAAAATCCTTTCAGCTTCATACAAGACTGCGGTTTAATGATGTAAAATTAAAAATGTTTGATTGACCGCCGAGTTTCTTTCTGGTTCTTCTCGGTAAGAGCAACATTCCGGACCAGTTGTAGCTTCATTATATTGATTGACGATTCAAAAGTGCTTGAAAGAGCTTATTTCAATAAAGATTATGTTAATTTGATTTGGGTTATAAATACATACGTTCGTTTTTGGGTGCTGGCGGTTTTCTCGTAGCCCAGTTGGTTCTGATTGATCTGGAGCCCAACCATTGGCCATTCATTGCAGTGATCGCTGACTCCGCTTCCTGTACAAATAATATACAATTAATTATATATAAAGGACCAAATAATTTATAGAATTAGGCGTTACTTTGCGGAGATCCATAATACAAAAGTAATAATAAAATTATTTCGCTATAATGCGCGATGAAGTAAAATGGAATTTATATAATGCTAAATGTAGAGTGGACAATCTTTCATACCTGTACATGCAGGATTCGTAAGAACAAATGCACAAACTTCCACCACCGCCACCACAATAGACAAGCACTACACACGTTCACTATCACAAACTCAACAATCGTTTCGCCCCGCAACCGCAAGCATAAGTTTATACTAATTAAGTATATTATATTAATTAAAAGTATTTTTCTTGTTCGCAGGAAAAATAAAATGAATGGTGGGGTTGAACCGATTAGTTTACCGATTACATCAAACCCCACTTACCCTTTGGATCAAGTATATTTATTCTATGTATGTATATATTGTATGTATGTGTGTATATATAGCTATATATATTCCAAGGAATATATTGATTGTCGCATAATGGCCGCCGAGTCACATTTAGGCTGATGTCATATTAGTAGGTGATGCGAATTGCCTCATATAAGCGATTAAAACAAAATATCTGGGAGACCAAGCCTTTGTATAAGGTTCAACGTTTCGGCAGAGCTGCATCCACCGTGGTCACGAACTGACTGGAGCGCCGCGGCGTCTTCGTTCCCGAGTACTACAGTCATTATTTTGTTCATCTACCCGCACTTGAACCGCACAATCCATGTAAAGTCTGTTGCACACCACACTGATATTATCCGTTTCACGATGTGACTCGTGTGTTTATATAATAATCAGTATAATTCGCGAAAGTTTAAAATCTACGACCAAGCCTTGCTCAGTAATTTTTAAAATGATTAAAATAAAAAAAAATTGAAAGAGAAATAAAAAAATAATAGGGCAGGTGGGACTCGCTCCTAGGTATTTCCACCTCTCTAGACCGCCCATTCCCCAAATGAACTACAATGACTTTATGTTTGACAGCGTAAAATTGTGATTGTATTTAACGTAAATTTAAAAAAAATTTAGTGCCCGAATACAGGGATAAAACGACATTTTTTCAATTAAAACTTATCTAGATCGATTTTTCTACCCCAAAATCCACTACATTCTGAATTTCAGGAAAATCGTTGGAGCCGTTTCCGAGATTCCTAAAATATACCTATACGAGTATGCGACATAAAAGCTTAACTCATTTTAATATTAAAGATACATTATTCATATTAATTATTAGTAATATCCCGCGGTTTCACCCGCGTACATCCCGATCTCATGTCAGTGGATAGTTTACTAAGTTGGACTATAGATTTTTTTTTGTTAACATTAAAGTTTTATTTCACTTAGGTTTCTTTTTAACACTAACATTCATAATCTAATGTATGAAAAAGTATTTATATTGGCATAACTATAGTTGTTGGATATATGCTATCCCAGACTTTTTTGTAGATATTGATACGTTCTATAATACTGTAGAACATTTTTTTGTTCTATCATTAATAGTTTCCGAAGCGCACGCGATGACAGATTTTTACGACTAATTTTTTACATGTTATTACATTTTTATTACGGATCCCTATTTTTTTAATGTAATTCAACCTATGTTGCTCAGTATAGATGCAGCTTTCTAATGGTGAAAGAATTTTTGAAATCGGTCCAGTAGTTTTTGTGTGAAACATTACAAACATACGTACAATTTTTTCCTCTTTATAATATTAGTACAGAATATTGAGAAGCATATATGCATAAGAAATTAAGCCACATCTCATTCGGATTTTCGCTGCATTTAAGCTTATAAGCTTAAATGCAGCGAATTGCAAATGCAGCTATTATTATAATAGCTGTAAGCTATAGCTTACAGCTATTATTAATAAAACAAAATATTTTATAAACCGATTTCAATCAGCAGAGACTAGCTCAGCAGAGTTAGCAACTCATTCGATGGTCTCGGTATTCGCGATACAATATTCCGCAATCCATACTAGATCAGTCTACAGAAAGGTTTAAGTTAAGTACATATAAGAGATGTACTTATACGTAAAGCATATTACAAAATTGTACATTATTTGGATGAAAAAAAAGCCTGGATTTGAAAATCCTTTCAGCTTCATACAAGACTGCGGTTTAATAATGTAAAATTGAAAATGTTTAAAAGATTGACCGCCTAGTTTATTTCTGGTTCTTCTCGGTAAGAGCAACATTCCGAACCAGTTGTAGCTTCATTAATCATATTGATTGACGATTCAAAAGAGCTTATATGAATAAAGATTTGATGTGATCGCGTAACGCTACCGCCTGTAACCATAACCTTAGTCTTGCCAATCGATGAGTGCATGCCACGAATTGATTTTAATAATTAATTTACATCGATTAACACATGTGGCCTGTCACACGGTTCTGCAGATCAGTTACATAGCAATGGCAGTTAATTAATAGTTGTATGTAATAAATAAAATTTCTGCCTCCTGTGAGACAGGACCAGCTGAGGGCGACGTGTAGTGGAGGGCTGGTGGTATGACTGTGACTAGTCATCACGCTGTTGTATGAAGCTCTACTAGCTATGGGGAACGTCGTCCTAAGGGTGCCTCCTGTGAGGCCGGACCGCGGCTTAGGGCGACGTGTAGTGGAGGGCTGGTGGTATGACTGTGACTAGTCATCACGCTGTTGTATGAAGCTCTACTAGCTATGGGGAACGTCGTCCTAAGGGTGCGTCCTGTGAGGCCGGACCGCGGCTTAGGGCGACGTGTAGTGGAGGGCTGGTGGTATGACTGTGACTAGTCATCACGCTGTTGTATGAAGCTCTACTAGCTAAGGGGAACGTCGTCCTAAGGGTGCCTCCTGTGAGGCTGGACCGCGGCTTAGGGCGACGTGTAGTGGAGGGCTGGTGGTATGACTGTGACTAGTCATCACGCTGTTGTATGAAGCTCTACTAGCTATGGGGAACGTCGTCCTAAGGGTGCCTCCTGTGAGGCCGGACCGCGGCTTAGGGCGACGTGTAGTGGAGGGCTGGTGGTATGACTGTGACTAGTCATCACGCTGTTGTATGAAGCTCTACTAGCTATGGGGAACGTCGTCCTAAGGGTGCCTCCTGTGAGGCCGGACCGCGGCTTAGGGCGACGTGTAGTAGAGGGCTGGTGGTATGACTGTGACTATTTATGACTTCCAGTTTAACTTACCGATTTCTTTAAGAACGATACAAATCCATACCCCTTGGATTTTAACGTCTGAGGGTCCCGTACGACTCGACAATCCCTGCAACAAAAAAAAAACGTTGAAACATGTTTCGTTTCTCTATTATTGCTATCTTTTACACTTACTTCCTACCCTTTTACCTATTTTCTAAATATTGACGACATAGAATTGTGTATGTTTGTATGTGCATAACTTGGGAAATAATTGATGCAAGGATTTGAAATTTATAAACAATATAGCATATTTATATAGGAATGTTTTTATATAGTTTTTATTTCAAAATTATCATGAAAAGCTATGGATATTAAGACTGGACATAGTACGATAGTCCATTTATCCAGGAAGGCTATAGGCTATATAACATCACGCTAAGATGAATTGGAGAGGAGCAGCAATAAAAAATTATTACGAAAACGGCAAAATTTAAAGCTTTCCTTGCGTGCGCTAAGTAAATGGTAAAAATTATTCCAAAATCTCATATAATTACTCAGGATAACTACATTTTTTTTCAAAATTTTGATTCGGGATAAAATTTGTGAAACACTGATTTCAATGCTGGGGAAGCAGCGAAAAATTTTATATAAGTTCTTAAGCAAAATCTAAAACGTATTTTTTTTTGCAAAATAAGTTATCAATCAAAAGTATTTAGTGCGCAAATATCTTGCCCTTTTATATAATTTAACTTAAAATCCAAAGATTTAATACCATTTTGAATAAACGGAAAACTTTGTAAGCATTCTTACAATAATTTCTAAACTTGAACGCATTTGATGAGCGAAATTCTTAGAATAACGATTCCAAGGGTATTAGAATATCTATCTCGCTCACACTTCAATAAATAGATAAGTCTTTCTCTCTCTAAGAGTATCTTTGTCTTTGTTATATTTTACTATAGCTGTCTCGCTTACACTTATGCCTGGTGAAAATATCTCTTACGTTTTCTGATATCCTAGTAATAATATCGTCCATCCTTGTTTATGTATATAAAAGAGAAAGTATGTATGTTCGTAATAGACTCTGAAACGGCTGGACCGATTTTAATGAGATATCCAGACAATTTCTAGATTAACCTGGCGGGGGATCATGTAAAGTTTGGTGGCGATCGGAACTTTTTTTTTAACTGGCGGTTATTTTTAACCAAAATCTGTCATATCGGGCTGGATATGCAAGAATATTATAAAACAAAGCACCTTGCGTCTTTCTGTCTGATTGCTTTTAGCTCAAAAATTACTGAATTGATTTTAATGCGGTTATGATGCTAAATCATTTTAAAAGTAGCTATCGTCAGTTAACCATAAAAGATAGAGACATGCTATTGCGGACTTCTTTGTAGTATTTTTGTAGATCTAAAATTCTCTAGTACATCACTTTATTGTATGCTGGTTTATGGCGAACGCGTGTAAAGTTTACATCAGGTGTTTTTTTACAACTTGAACTCTTTAACAGAATTGTCATAGAACAGTAATATATTATTAATTTAAACCTTCCAGAAGAACCAAACTACCTTTTAATAAAAACCTCATAAAAATCCGTTCAGTAAATTTTGAAAAAATCGATCACATACATACAACTTTTGAGGACTTTATTCTATAACTAGTAATCGCCAGCGGCTCCACCCGCGTTAATAGATTAAAGGGCTGTTTTACAACTTACTGATAAAGTGTCGGATAGTTAACTGACAAATAAACTAAGCAGCAAATAAATGACTCTAAGAAGTAACTCTAAAAAGAGAAAAATTAAAAAAAATGCTGAATAAGCCTATCAGAAACCTGAGAAACGCATAATTCCGAGATATGTTCCGAATAAGCTAACTGACAGTTTATTGGTAACTTGTGAAACAGGTCCTTAAATTGTAATATAGTATTTTAGTAAGCATAAAAATGGTTAAAGTTAGTTAACCTTAAAAGCTAAACATATGCTGTCGCGGACTTTTATTTGGAACTTTTAGAGGGGAACAATTTTGTAGTACATGATTTTTTAATAACTATTACCGTTTACTCAGCGCGCGCAAGGAAAGCTTTTAATTTTGCTGATTTCGTAATATTTATTGCTGATCCTCTCCTATTCATCTTAGCGTGACGTTATATAGCCTATAGCCTTCCTCGATAAATGGACTTACACTGAAAGAATTTTTCAAATCGGTCCAGTAGTTCCTGAGATTAGCGCGTTCAAACAAACAAACTCTTCAGCTTTATATATTAGTATAGATAATATATGAAATCTTTTGGCAATAGCTAAAGGGATTCCTTTATCTAAGTAATTGTTCAAATAACTTAATATTGAAGGAAAAGAGACAGTTCTGCCGACTCATATTTAGGGTAACATCTCACTCAGGAAAGAGTTTCTTGGCTCTAAGACAACTTTTTATATAAGGGCGTAGCGTAAGTGGCAGCGATAATTTCCTTTACAAATTCATTTATATTTAATATTTAATCTTCTTAAAAAAAAGCCTTTTATTTCTCACCAATAAAATAGAAGTTGATTAATTGAAAAAAAAATGATAAAAAAATATAATAATAATTAGTCAAATTGATTTTCTAGTTGGTGTGAACCACTCTTAGGGTTAAGGTAATCTTGCATGTATGTATGTATGTATGTGTGTATATATATATATATTGTTCCCCTCTAAAAGTTCTAAATAAAAGTCCGCAACAGCATATGTCTAGCTTTTAAGGTTGACCCAATTTAACCATTTTTGTTGTTACCAAAATACTATATTACGGTTTTAATCTTTCCACGCGGGCGGAGCCGCTGGCTATTGCTAGTGTTTTATAAGTAGCAACTACTGATATCCAAATAAATACATAGTATAAAACAAAGTCGCATTCTTTGTTTGTCCATATATCCCTATGTATGCATAAAACTTTAAAACTACGCAACAGATTTTGATGCGGTTTTTTTTAATAGATAAGAGTGATTCCAGAGGAAGGTTTGTATGTTTAATAACATTCAATACGGAGTAGAGAAATACTGTAATTTTTGAGGTTTCTGTAAATAATTACATTTTTTTTCGCTTACATTGCAAACGCAGGCTAAACCCTACGAGATGTATCAAAATGATGTACTCAGTATTTGTACACCTTGAAAAGGTCTACAGAAAAGTCCGCAATGGTGTATGTCTATCTCTTATGGATAACCCACAATAGCATTTTTTGTCATTTGCTTTTTACGAAAAATAATGCCTTATGTTCAAAGCAACTTTTATACAATACAGTATTAATCCTTATCCAATTAAGTACATTAAATAAATTGTTGATTTAATATAGATCAATATGCCGTTTACAGCATGTAATTTAAGTGAACATTTTCGGAGATATTACAGATTTAAAATGCTGTGAGGACGCCGCGCTTCACCTTATAATCTATAGCACTTCACATTGAGCAGCTATATGTCGTTCTTTCAAGAGTTTGTTTAAAGCTGTGAATGTTGTTTACATTCTGTAATTAGTTGTAAAAATAAAATAGATAAGGAAAATGTAAATGTAAATAAGTAAAAATGTACTATATGAATTTAGATATTCCAGAGATAGCAGGAAATCTTCTTGGTATAGGGAGAGGAAATTGTTTTTCTCTAAATTTAACGCGTGCGGGCCACGGGCAGTAATGAATAAATCAAAACTACTGGATCGATTTTAATCATTTTTTTACACTGACTGACATGGGATATATATTTTATACCCGTGCGAAGCAGGGGCAGGCTGCTAGTAAATAAATAAACATAATTATTATCTCCGTTATAAAAGTATTATCAAAAAGTGTTAAATAAAGTTCCGCTATTCGCTCCCAAAGCCGCCACACCCTATTGGCATTACTCCAGTTAACAACTCTAGTTTTGTTTATTATCTGCTGGATTTCGGCATGCTTTATCTTTCTAGCTAGATAAATCTACGATGCATTTTATGTATCTGATAAACCGACATAAGCTTGCGGCCCCTGCTTTGCGCCTTACAGAAGTACGTAAGTCGTTTGTGGGTTTGGGTATAATATTCTATAATAACATTCCACAATCAATTTTAGCTTTGCCATTACAGCAGTTTGAAAACACTGTTAAAGAGAGGCTGATGCAGAAAGCCTACTATACTGTTGAAGATTATTTAGACGATAAGAATGCGTGGATATAGATATTGTTCGACCCTGTACAAGATAGAAACAATTAAGTGTAACTAGTATTAGGAATTGTATTTTTAAACGAGCAACCGCCGAGTTTTTTACTGGCTCTTCTCGGTAGGGACAGCTCTCCGAACCAGCAGTAGATTTGACGATTCAAAAGCACTTGCTTACAAGTTTATTTGAATATAGAATAATTTGAATTTGAATCAATAATCCGGTAAGGCTTTTGGCGTTCAAATAAGCATAAAAACGGATAAACCATTTAAAAGTAAATAAATAAATAAATAAATACTTAAAAATAACTTTACTTACTTTAGTACTTTTAAAATAATTTATTGAATTAGGCGTTACTTTGCGGAGGTAAATAATAAAAGACAGAAGTAAAGAAAATATTTTTTTGCTATAATCCGCGATAAAAGAAAATATATGTAATGCTAAATGTAGAGTGTCTACTGATGTTCTAGCCGCCTAAAATAGCTGTAGATTATATAAAAAAAAATCGCATAATACGGACGATCGTGTAGAACGCCGTGTGGTATCCAGCTGAATAGAATACATCACCCTTATTTCTTACCAAGGTATCGTAAAATACGAATGAGGTAAGTTGATGTCAGTCAGGCGGCCGGTCGTAAGAACGCAGCCAAATCATGTGACAGCATGTTTATAACATGTTGTGCCGACCCCACTTAGAGTGGGATAAGGGCAGGACACAGACGATCGTGTAGACTATCTCAAAATGATCGTGATTATAGACGATCACAAACAATCATCGCAAATGTTAAAGAGCAAGCATAACACTAAATTCTACTAACGATAAAAACGCGTCCAATCTAAATCTTAACCAACCTTTTATAAAGCAAAAATAACAACAAAATTATATCAAGATAACACTTTCGCAAACAGCATCAAGTAAGATTCGTGTTTATCAGGCAAAGTGTCCCTACAGTAATTTATAGAATTAGGCGTTACTTTGCGGAGATCCATAATACAAAAGTAATAATAAAATTATTTTGCTATAATCCGCGATGAAGTAAAATAGAAAATATATATAATGTTAAATGTAGAGTGGACAATCGGTTATCATACCTGATACATGCAGGATTCGTAAAACCACATGCACAAACCTCCACCACCGACACCACGATACACAAGCACTATATACGTTCACTATCACAAACTCAACAATCGTTTCGCCCCGCAACCGAAGCATCATCAGGAGATAGACTCCACGACCAAAATCTTGCTGCTTATCTAGCTGCTTTGGATTATAGCCAAATAATTTTATTATTACTATTGTCCCTACAGTTTTAAATCTATACTAATATATAAAGCTGAAGAGTTTGTTTGTTTAATTGTTTGAAAATTGATAGCACTGGACTCGTAAGTAGACTGAAAAGGACAAAATCTTTTGAGTTATTTTATAAAGTGATAGTGTAGTGTAGTGCTAGTGCTAAATAAAAGACAAATACAAAGTGTCTCGCATAGCAAGAAAGACTAAAATAAATCACTGGACCTATTCTTAGATATACGTTAATTTATAAGTTAAGGTAATCTTTAAGTTGCTTATTAGACTATATCGCTACATCAATAAAGTACTCCCTTGTGACTTCTTCATAATAGCAAAAAAAATGTTTGAAAGCGCCAATCTCAGGAACTACTGGACCGATTTGAAAAATTCTTTCAGTGTAAGATAGTCCATTTATCGAGGAAGACTATAGGCTATATAACATCACGCTAAGATGAATAGGAGAGGAGCAGCAATAAAAAATATATTAGGAGAACGGCAAAATTTAAAGCTTTCCTTGCGTGCGATAAGTAAACGGTTAAAGTTATTTATAAATCATGTATTACAAAATTGTTCCCCTCTTAATGTACAAAATAAATGTCCGCGACAGCATATATCTAGGTTTTAAGGTTAACCCACTCTTACCATTTTTATGGTTATCAAAAAGTTATTTGAAAATCCTTCCAGACTGCGGTTTAATAATGTAAATTAAAAATGTTTAATTGACCGCCGAGATTCTTTCTGGTTTTCGGTAAAGGCAACATTCCGAACCAGCTGTAGCTTCATTAATCATATTAATTGATTCAAAAGTGCTTGAAAGAGCTTATTTGAATATTAGATTAGATGTAACTTACGATATTTCACCAAACGGCGCGAATGCATCTCGAAGATTCTGCGTTTCGATCTCTGGACTAAGATCGCCGACAAAGATGTGATAATGCTCTGAAACAAACAAAGTTTACATATTACTTCTACGTGAAATAAATTTATAGTCATCATCATCTTCCTGCCCTTATCCCACTCTAAGTGGGGTCGGCACAACATGTTATAAACATGCTGTCACATGATTTGGCTGCGTTTTTACGACCGGCCGCCTGCCTGACGTCAACTTACCTCTGTCGTATTTCACGACATCTCGGTAAGAATGAGGGTGGTACTATTCTACTCAGCCGGATACCACACGGTGGGTCATCTTACCTTAGTCGCCTTTTACGACACCTCGGTAAGAAATGAGGTTGGTCTATTCTACTCAGCCGGATACCACACGGCGGGTCGACTTACCTTAGTCGCCTTTTACGACACCTCGGTTAGAAAAGAGGGTGGTACTATTCTACTCAGCCGGATACCACACGGCTAATGAAATAAATTTATAGTATTGAACTTAAAAAAAAAGAAAAAAATAATAGGTTAGGTGGGGCTCGTTCCTATGTATTTTCATTTCTCGCGACCGCCCGTTCTCCGAATAAGCTACGCTGACTTGACAGTTAATGGCAAAAATTCAATTCAATATAAATTTTAGTATTCTTTAATGCCAAGCAAACAGGGATAAAACGATTTTTTTTATTACATAAAACCTAACTAGATTAATTTTTCTCCCCCCAAAGCCCCTACATGCTGAATTTCAGGATAATTGTTGGAGCCGTTTCCAAGATTCCAAAAATATTTATATACCTTTATACATACAAGATTAACTCATTTAAATATATAATATCTGGGTGACCGAGCTTCACTCAGTAATTTTTTGCAAAAAATTAAACTTAAAAAAAGAAAAAACAATTATTTAGTTGGGATCGATCCTTGGCACTCACATTTCTCGAGGCTGCCCGCTAACCGAATAAGCTACGCCGACTTGACGGTTAATGGCGAAAATTCAATTCAATATAAATGTTAGTGTTTTTTAACGCCCAAAAACAGGGATAAAACAATATTTTTTTTACATAAGACCTAGCTAGATCAATTTTTCTCCCCCAAAACCTCCTACATGCTGAATTTCAGGAAAATCGTTGGAGCCGTTTCCGAGATTCGGAAAATATATATATATACAAGATTAACTCATTTAAATATAAAGATATATACAGGGTGATAAGAAGTGTTCTTATCAAGGTGTCGTACCCGTCGTGTGGTATCCGGCTGTGTAGAATAGACCACCCTCATTCGTAAAGAGCGTGTCGTAAAGAGCGACTAAGGTAAGTTGACCCACCGAGTGGTAGCAGGTTGAGTAAAATAGACCACCCTCTTCCTTACCGAGGCATCGTAAAATGCGACTAAGGTAAGTTGACATCAGGCAGGCGGCCGGTCGTAAAAATACGTAGCCAAATCATGTGACAACATGTTTGTAACATAAAAATCGTTGAAACCGTTTCCGAGATTCCGAAAATATATATATATAATATATATATTAATATATATATATACCTATATATACATACAACATTATCTCATTTAAATAGCTTTTGTAATATGGATTTATAAAGATAATATCCAAATAATACCTTCCTCTATCACACTAATACGGTCCAAAAAATACGATTCTCAAAATAAGGTGACCCCATAAAAAGCGACCGGACCCGAAATGAGCTCGGATATATCCAGAAACCCTTTAATATTACAGTGTAATTCAATATCCTCACCGAATATATTACTTGTAATATCTAGAACAATAAGTTAAATAATGAAAGCTTTTAATAAATAAAAGCTTTAACAAAATTCCGCAATCCATACTAGACCAGTCTACAGAAAGGTTTAAGTTAAAAGAGATGTACTTATACGTAAAGCATATTAAAAAATTGATGATTATTTGGATGATAAAAAAGCCTGGATTTGAAAATCCGTTCAGCTTCATTCAAGCGGTTTAATAATGTAAATTTGAAAATGTTTAATTGACCGCCGAGTTTCTTTCTGGTTGTTCTCGGTAAGAGCAACATTCCGAACCAGTTGTAGCTTCATTAATATTGATTGACGATTCAAAAGTGCTTGAATTTGCTACTGTTAATATTTGAGGAGTTCCCTCGTCTGTAGCCAAACCTGTCATCAGGTCATGTTTATCATAATAAACATTGTCATCGGGACTGGACCAGTATGTATCATCTCAATCGGACCAAGGGAAGTGGGGCAAATTTAACTCGCAAGATTCCACCTTCACATACATACAAAAAAAAGCTTTTAATAAAAATGTTAAATTTAATACGCCGTAATCCTTTAGACGATCGTTTTCCTTAAATACTTTCCAACTTTCAAAAGTAAATAGCCCAAGAAAGCCTCTTGAAAGTTATTAAAAGGGGTGAAATGTTTTTACATTTTTCCCTAAAGTAATTCGTGGATCAGGTCATTACTCTAATCCGGGGAAATCCAGGGAAAAATTGTCCACCGAATCGAATTTTACCCTGTTTTTATTTATGATACACCTTTGTTGGACTGGATATCGTTTAATCCCACTTCTGATTACTCTTTGCGATGCGAGATTTAGGTTAGTACCTCGGTAATTTTTAAAATGATATTAAAAAAAAAAATTGTAAAGATAAATGAAAAAATAATAGGGCAGGTGGGGCTCGATCCTAGGTATTTTCACCTCTCTAGACCGCCCGTTCCCCAAATGAACCATCATGACTTTACGTTTGACAGCAAAAAATTACGATTGTATGCAACGTAAATTTCAAAAAAATACAGGTGAGGTCTTACCATGTATAACACTGCACAACTTTTTATTATTCCTTATATTTCCGATAATTAATACATAACCAACAAAAGAACGTGATTTTACATAATTACTTTGACAGCTAGTGAGCCCATAGACGACAAACTTCAACCAATTCAACCACAGAGTCGTAACATATACCATAGACATACCAGAGGTCACAAAAAGCTTGTCTGTGTCGCGACTCAGCAGAGTTAGCAACTCATTCGATGGTCTCGGTATTCGCGATACAATATTCCGCAATCCATACTAGACCAGTCTACAGAAAGGTTTAAGTTAAGTATAAGAGATGTACTTGTGCGTAAAGCATATTACAACAATTGAAGATTATTTGGATGATAAAAAAGCCTGGATTTGAAAATCTTTTCATGCAGGACTACGGTTTCATTATGTAAAATTGAAAATGTTCAAAAGATTGACCGCCGAGTTTCTTTCTGGTTCTCGGTAAGAGCAACATTCCGAACCAGTTGTAGATTCATTAATCATATTGATCCTTGATTAATCAAAAATGCTTGTAAGAGCTTATTTGAATAAAGATTTTGATTTTGTTTTTTTTATACATACAAGATTAACTCATTTAAAGACTTTTAGTTCGTTTTTAAACTTTATTACGACAAAAAATGTCATGTTACAAATTTATTTCGCCCGGTTGTTATAATTGTGTTTTCAGGTCAAGCCGAGGAGAGTCGCGCGTGTACATAATGCATTCAAAATTTCCATACACATGCCGCAGCTAACGAGCAACTGTGTTCAAAATTGCAGCAAATTTTGCACGTTCATTCGACTCGCAAAATTATTATATCTTGTTCTATAGAATGAATTAAGAATAACTTATTATGGCGTAAGGGTTCTATTTTTATGCATAAGTTAATTATTATGTTATTTTTGTGCATATTAATATACATAATTATAATAAGACTAGCAATCGCCAGCGGTTCCGCCCGCTTTGGAAAGATTAAAACTGTAATATAGTATTTAGATAACCCTAAAAATGGTCAAAGTGGGTTAACCTTAAAAGCTAGACATATGCTGTCGCGGACTTTTATTTAGAACTTTTAGAAGGGAACAATTTTGAAATACATGATGTTTCTTCTATAATTATGTATTGTTGGAGCAGTGGGTAGTGACCCTGCCTTCAGCTCCGCGGGTCGCGGCTTCGATTCCCGCCGAGGGCGAACATTTTCTGTAAATGAATTTGTTGTACTTTGAGCCTAGCTATTTATTTATTGTATAAATAAATAATAACTAAATATATGGGACACTAACTTAAGTAACCCCGCCGAATGGTAACCGACTGACTAGAATAGACCACCCTAAGGCGTCTAAGGTAAGTTGCCAAGTAACAGGCCGTCACTTTTTTACATAATCGAGAGAATTTTAACACTAAAATTGACGCGAAGATAGTCACGGATAGCACTATAGCTAGCTATTTTCTTCCACTCGTTGTATCTTTTTATTTTGATCATCATCCTCCTGCCCTTATCCCACTCTAAGTGGGGTCGGCACAACATGTTATAAACATGCTGTCACGTGATTTGGCTGCGTTTTTACGACCGACGTCAACTTACCTTAGTCGTATTTTACGACGCCTCGGTAAGAAATGAGGGTGGTACTATTACTACTCAGCCGGATACCACACGGCGGGTCGACTTACCTTAGTCGCCTTTTACGACACCTCGGTAAGAAATGAGGGTGGTACTATTCTACTCAACCGGATACCACACGGCGGGTCCACTTACCTTAGTCGTCTTTTACGACACCTCGGTAAGAAATGAAAGTAGTACTATTCTACTCAACCGGATACTACACGGCGGGTCGACTTACCTTAGTCGTCTTTTACGACACCTCGGTAAGAAATGAAAGTAGTACTATTCTACTCAACCGGATACTACACGGCGGGTCGATTTACCTTAGTCGTATTTTACGACGCCTCGGTAAGAAATGAGCGTGGTACTATTCTACTCAACCGGATACCACACGGCGGGTCGACTTACCTTAGTCGCCTTTTAAAACACCTCGGTATGAAATGAGGGTGGTCTATTCTACTCAGCCGGATACCACACGGCTCAATATCTTTATATTTAGATCTTATCACAAAAACAAACACTGAACTTTCTCATGTATAAAAATTACCGCATCAGTCCCCCTCCTTGATACCATCAAATAAAAGACCTACCATATTTTCCAAAATTAAATGAACGGGGTCCATTTTAGATCGTATTGCTATGCGTTTAAGGGTGGAAATTCCTTGGAGGTAATAAGGAATCTAAGATAGGTTTGGGTACATTCGACCCTGCAAATGTTTTTCCATAAATAAATCCGTGCTTAAAGCCGTATAGTGTAAGAGACGATCGTCTTAACTATATTGTTGACTGGCCCGTCGGCACAGTGGGTAGTGAAGCCTTCATTTCCGCGGGTCGCGGGTTCGAAACCCGCCAAGGGAAAACATTTTCTATAAATCAATTTGTTGGTCTTCGCGTATGGATGTATATTTGTATTTAAGTATGATTTAACAATTATACATGTATATATTCACCAGTTGTCTGTCATAACACAAGTATTAAGTTACTTATTTTGGAGACGGACGACCGTGTGTGTGTGTAATATTTTTTTTAATAATTTATAGAATTAGGCGTTACTTTGCGGAGGTCCATAATATAAAAGTAATAAATTTTTTAAAAGATTAGCCGCAGAGTTTCTTGCTGATTCTTCTCGGTAGGAGCAAACTTCCGAATCAGTGGTAGCTTCTTTAAAACATTTGACGATTCAAAAGTACTGTAAACAGTCCACTTGAATAAAGAATATTTAAAAAAAAATAAATAAATAATAAAATAATAAAAATTATAAATTTTTTTCGCGGATTATAGCAAAATAATATTCTCATTACTTCTGTAATATTTATTTATTGTCATCATCCTTGTGCCTTTATCCCACTCTAAGTGGAGTCGGTACATGTTATAAACATGCAGTTAAATGATTTGGTTGCGTTTTTACGACCGGCCGCCTGAATGACGTTAACTTGCCTTAGTCGTATTTTACGACACCTCGGTAATAAAGAGGGTGTTCTATTCTTCTAATCCGGAGACCACATGGGTCAACTTACCTTAGTCGCCTTTTACGACACCTCGGTGAGAAATGAGGGTGGTACTATTATATTGAGCCGGATACCACACAGCGTAACGGTACAGTTTCATTATTTACCTAAATAATTATTTATTTAGGTATAGCTAGGTATTAGAAACCTCAAAAATTACAGTATTTCTCTACTCCATATTGAATGCCATTATACATATAAACGTTCCTCTTGAATCACTCTATCTATTAAAAAAAACCGCATTAAAATCTGTTGCGTAGTTTTAAAGATTTAAGCATACATAGGGACATAAGGACAGACAGAGAAAGCGACTTTGTTTTATACTATGTAGTGATAGTGATATTTTCGGAATCTCGGAAACGGCTCCAACGTTTTTCCTGAAATTCAGCGTGTAGGCGGTTTTGGGGGAGAAAAATCAATAGGACAATAGGTTTTATTTAAAAAAAATGGTTTTATCCCTGTTTTTGGGCATTAAAAAATCTCTTTACTAGCATTTACATTGAATAGAAAACGCTATTTTTGCCGTAAAATTGTCAAGCTTATTCGAGGAACGGGTGGTATTTAGAAATGAAAATACCAATCGAGCCCCACTCAGCCAATTATTATTTTTTTTAAAGATTTTTTTAATTTTTAAAAAAGTAAAGTAGCGGCCCATTACTCTCCCACTGCTGGGAATAGGTTACCGTTTTTGTAGAGAAGGGTTGTAGCTAAGACCTACCACGCTGCTCCAATGATTGGTAGGTTACACATATCACCGGAATTATATAGAGATATGCAGGTTTCCTCACGATGTTTTCCTTCACTGAAAAGCGTGTGATAAATTGCAAATATTATCATCATCTACCTGCCCTTATCCCACTCTAAGTGGGTCAGCACAACATGTTATAAACATGCTGTAACATGATTTGGCTACGTATTTTACGATAGACCGCATGCCTGACATCAACTTACCTTAGTTGTATTTTAAGACACCTCGGTAAGAATAAGGGTGGTCTAGTCTACTTAACCGGACAATACGCGGTGGGTCAACTTACCTTAGTCACCTTTTACGACACCTCGGTAAGAAATGAGTGTGGTCTATTCTACTCAGCCGGATACAACACGGCGGGTCGACTTACCTTAGTCACCTTTTACGACTCCTCGGTGAGAATGAGGGTGGTCTATTCTACTCAGCCGGATACAACACGGCGGGTCAACTTACCTTAGTCGCCTTTTACGACACGTCGGTGAGAAATAAGTGTGGTCTATTCTACTCAGCCGGATACAACACGGCGGGTCGACTTACCTTAGTCACCTTTTACGACACCTCGGTAAGAAATTTGGGTGGTACTATTCTATTCAGCCGGATACCACATGTATAAATTGCAATTATAAATTAGACACATAAGTTTACATCAAAACTCATTGGTGTCTGCCCGGGTTTGAACCCGTGATCGTCTCTATTTATTCGCACGTTACCGCTGGGCTATCACAGCGTAGATGTACTTAAATATTAATAAGCTACGGACTCGAATATAAAGTTCGGGTCTTTCTTGCAATGAAATTGTTAACTTATTTTGTCTAAACTTTCCTTTCTGGGACGATGGGAGGCCGGCGAAATAAAATTACAACACAAAATACTTATAAACCCTTCTTTGTTTGTTAAATGAAGATTTTTTTCTGAAAAAATATAAGTATTTGTATTTGTAGGAGTAAAAATAATATCTGACTGATTAAAAAAAAAAAACTTCTAAAAAAAAGGAAATAATACTAGGGTAGGTGGAGGTGAATTTTGAATGGATATGTGCCTAGAGGGAGGCCAAAAAAGAGATGGTTGAATTGTGTGAAGTATGATATGCATATAAAAGGAGTGGCGCCAGAGTTGACGAAAGATAGGACAGAATGGGAGAGAAAAACATGTTGTGCCGACCCCACTTAGAGTGGGATAAGGACAGGAAGATAATAAGGGTAGGTGGAGCTCGATCCTAGTTATTTTCATTACCCGCGACCACCCGTTAATAAGCTACGCTGACTAAACAGTTTATGGCAAAAATTCAATTCAATATAAATTTTAGTATTTTTTAATGCCCAAAAACAAAGATAAAACGTTTTTTTACATTAATAGGTTTAATGTAAAAAAATCGCTAGATCGATTGTGGCGGTGGTGGAGGTTGTGCGTGTGTTTTTACGAATCCCGCATGTATCAGGTATGAAAACGGATTATCCACTCTACATTATATATAATATCTGGGTGACCGAGATTTACTAGGTAATTTTTCAAAATAAAAAAATTCAAATAAAAACTTAAAAAAATAATAGTTGACAGTGAATGGCAAAAATTCAATTTTAATGCCCAAAAACGGGGATAAATGATTTTTTTTTTATAAAAAACCTATCTAGATCGATTTTTCTCCCCCAAAGCCTCCTTCCTACATGCTGAATTTCAGGAAAATCGTTGGAGCCGTTTCCGAGATTCCGAAAATATATATATATATACAAGATTAACTCATTTAAATATTAAAGATTTTCTATTTTACTTCATTGCTAATTATAGCGAAATAATTTTATTATTACTTTTGTATTATGGATCTCCGCAAAGTAACGCCTAATTCTATAAATTATATAACAGTTTCCTTTTCCAAAACATTCACAACTTTGGAATTGAATAAATATTCGATGGGAAAATATACATGGCAAAGTTGATAGCGAATTTTTTAACGTGCAAAAGTTAAAAGCGAATCAATGGCATTCTCTTGGGACTGTGTCCAATCAGACAAATTTGTTACTGAGTTTACATTCGGACGTCTCTCTAAGGACATACCGACTTTCCGGACACATACAATGTATGTGCAATTTATAGGAGTTACTTGGCGAAATTCCATAGATTTTTATGTCAGGAAAACCCATTATGGGACGAGCGGCGGTATGTCGGACATTCACTGACTAAAAACCTGACAATGCTCGACCATGTTGGTGGCGGGGACAGGGTACCGTTATACACATTTCCCCTTTCCCCACCAGCAGCTTTGAACCCCAGAGTACCACCTCTGGGTTGGGGCCTCTCTACCAGTGTCCTCTCTCTGCTAATCGGGAGCATCAAATGCATCGACCGCTTCGGGGACCTAACACCAGCGAGCGTCCGATAGACAGGTTATTTTAGTCGGTGCGAGTCCAACATAGCCGTCGCCTGTCCCCGTCGGGTGGCGGTACCCATAAGGGGTTTTTTCCTATTAAAAAAAAGGGCTATACAAATCATGCCCACGTGGAATGTTCCCAAGAATGCTGGCAGCGTTTCGGCGCTGAATGGCTAAACTGATTCTTTGTGCGAAAAAGGACTCCAGTCTTTCAGCACTCTTTTTAATTGCTTTTTTTATATATTTAAAAAAAATATCGAGCAATAATCGATGAAATCAATCGATCGATCGAGGTACTCATACAAGAATAACTCATTAAAATTAATAAGGATTAATTAAAATTAAGAACGAACAGAATGATCCCCTTTAACAAGATTTAACTGAATAATAACCAGAATATAAAGATCTCGTGGCCGCTGAAAAATTTAAACGCACTTACCATGAAATCGTGTTTTGGGGCCAAAAAGAGGATAAAGCGAAATCTGCACTCGCAAAGGGAGTTTTCATTTGAAATTTATATAGAACCTTTTAGATGTTTTTGAATACTGGATTTCAGTTCTCGAATATTCTATTTTCTTTAAACATTCCTTGTATTTAATGTGACGTGCTGTAGTCGTACTCGCTTTTAGAATATAATTCTAAATCAAATCTTTATTCAAATAAGCTCTTTCAAGCACTTTTGAATCGTCAATCAGTATATAAAGCTACAGCTGGTTCGGAATGTTGCTCTTACCGAGAAGAACCAGAAAAAAACTCGTCAATTTAACATTTTCAATTTTACATTATTAAACCGGCTATATGAAGCTGAAAGGATTTTCAAATAAGCTCTTTCAAGCACTTTTGAATCGTCAATCAATATATAAAGCTACAGCTGGTTCGGAATGTTGCTCTTACCGAGAACCAGAAAGAAACTCGGCGGTCAATTAAACATTTTCAATTTTACATTATTAAACCGCCTGTATGAAGCTGAAAGGATTTTCAAATAATCTTTATTCAAATAAGCTCTTTCAAGCACTTTTGAATCGTCAATCAATATAAAAAGCTACAACTGGTTCGGAATGTTGCTCTTACCGAGAAGAACCAGAAAAAAACTCGTCAATTTTACATTATTAAACCGGCTATATGAAGCTGAAAGGATTTTCAAATAATCTTTATTCAAATAAGCTCTTTCAAGCGCTTTTGAATCGTCAATCAATATAATGAAGCTACAACTGGTTCGGAATGTTGCTCTTACCGAGAAGAACCAGACAAAAACTCGGCGGTCAATTAAACATTTTCAATATTACATTATTAAACCGCGGTCCTGTATGAAGCTGAAATTTTGAAATCCAGGAATTTTTATCATAAATAATAATCTATATACATCATTCTCCTACCCTTATCCCTAAGTGGGGTCGGCACAACATGTTACAAACATGTTGTTATATGATTTGGCTACGTATTTTACGACCGGCCTGACGTCAACTTATCTTAGTCGTATTTTACGACATCTCGGTAAAGTACCAAATAATATTCTATATAAAACTATAATCGATTATATTGATAAAATAATCGATTAATATAAAAATCGTTTTTTTTCCATATCCATACATATATTTTTTCCCCCGTCCGTATGTCCGTCCTATACGACGCGTTACTTAAGTGATACTATGCCCAACAGTGGACAACGAACAATTTAAGCCCACTCATACCCCAAAACAACCCCAAAAGTAATTCAAAATGAAATTCAAACAATAAAATTAAATATTCAAACGGTCGGTACAAGCTTAGTTTTGGACAAAGGCGAAATTATTTGGTACAAATCACATTCAAAATCCGTCCTTAGCACAACGAAATAAAGATCAATTACCTTTGAACCTCTAAATTACGTAGCTTATATCGTAGTACGTAGCGTAGAACATGTTAGTAGTTACTAAATTTCATATATATTTGAAATTCGACTTTAATTGAATATATTTAGAGACTAATTTTGATTGAAGTTATTTCAAATACTAAAACACAAATATAGGCTGCAAACAAAATTTAACCTTAATATTATGCAGCTAAAGATTAAATTTCGTTAAACAACTATATACTATAGAAAGCTTTCATTGTATTATGAAGTCGATTCATCGCTATAAATACTGCATTTGAATTTAAACCTTGTTTCCAGACCATAAAGTACATTTTTCCTTGCTCTAAATTCGCGTATAAATACGACAAGCAAATCTTGTTAGGACATTGACCTATCCGATTTTTTAAGATAAATTAACGCAATATATGGTAACGGATATGACGTCATAGTTCCAGTAGTATTTTACAGTATATAAAAAATGAATGATTTTCTGTATGTCATTTCTAACCGAGGTATTGCAAAAGGCGACTAAGTTTGATAAGTAAAATACTTAGCCAAATCATGTGAAAACATGTTTATGTCTTATCCCACTTTAAGCGGGAGGTTGATGATACCACACGGCGGGTCGACTTACCTTAGTCGTCTCTTACGACACCTCGGTAAGAAACAGGGTGGTCTATTCTACTCAGCCGGATACCACACGGCGGGTCAACTTACCTTAGTCACCTTTTACGACACCTCGGTACGAGATGAGGGTGGTCTATTCTACTCAGCCGGATACCACACGGCGGGTCAACTTACCTTAGTCACCTGTTACGACACCTCCGTAAAAAATGAGGGTGGTCTATTCTACTTAGCCGGATAGCACACGGCTAAATATATATATACAAGATTATTATAGCTCATTTAAATATTAAAGATACACCCAGAATCGAATAAACCTACTAATTTATATACTAGCAATCGTCAGCGGCTCCGCGTGGAAAGATTAAAACCGTAATAGTCTTTTAATAACCATAGAAATGATTAAAGCGGGTTAACCTTAAAAACTAGACATATGCTGTCGCGGACTTTTATTAAGAACTTTTAGAGGGGAACAATTTGGTAATACATTTTTAATAACTTTCATCGTTAACTTAGCCTTAAAGCTTTAAATTTTGTTCGTAATATTTTTCATTGCTGCTCCTCTCTTATTCATTGCAGCGTAATGTTATATAGCATATAGCCGTTCTCGTTAAATGGTCCTTAAATTAAAAGAATTTTTCAAATTGGTCCAGTAGTTCCTGAGATATTTTTATTTATTAATTTAATTAATACAATTGCTTGGAACATGGTTATGAGGTTGACAAATTTAAAAAACAAAAGATGATAATATATTTTTTAAATTATTGTTTAATAATGTTAATTCTTTAGTTATTATTTAAGTAGTTTTAATTTATTTATTTTTTTAATGGTTGTTTTTGTAAAATAGTTTAGTTTAGATATAAACTTATATTAAATAGTATTAGAATAATTTAAAACATAATTAAGTTATAACATTATTAAACAATAATTTAAAAACAAAAGTATTTTCATGCTCCGCCAATACTTTATTTTTTTTTATTTTATTTATTTTATTAATACCCTGGCATGCAAAGCTTATGCTAAATTTTACAATTATTCAAAATATTACAAGATAGCGAAAATAATATTTTTACATAAAAATTCATATTAAGAACTAGTAGATTAAGATTAAGATTAAGATTGCCTCTTCAGGTGACAAGAGGGCTGGCTCCTTTTTCGCACAAAGAATCAGCTTAGCGATTCAGCGCGGAAACGCTGCCAGCATTCTTGGGACCATTCCACGTGGGCATGATCTGTATAGTGCTAGCGTGTAAGTAATTTAAGATAGATATAACTTGTACATTTTTGCTGTAAATAAAAAAAAAAAAATTACAAAAAAAAAAAAAAAAAGAACTAGTATAAATATTGTTATTCGTCCAAAAAATATAAAAAACATTAAAAATTAAATAACAAAATTATTAAAATTTACAAAAGTCATAAAATTTAAATAAATTACTTTACCATCACATATAATTTTTTATATTATAAATAATTAAATTAAATAAGTATTTTAAGGTAAAAAATCTCGGATATCATAGAAATTTAATTCATTTAGCCATATGTACAGATCAGTTTTAAATTTATTTAAGGTAAGGAATTTATTTTTTTATATACAGCAAAAATGTACAAGTTTTTTTTCTTTTTTAGGACTATACAAATCATGCCCACGTGGAATGGTCCTAAGAAAGCCGGCAGCGTTTCCGCGCTGAATCGCTAAACTGATTCTTTGTGCGAAAAAGGAGCCAGCCCTCTTGTCACCTGAAGAGGCAATCAACCGAGGTGTTAAAACGGATAATTTTTTTTTGCACTTTGACTCCATGGCCCTAGGGTAGGTAAAGTTGTATTTAAGGTTTATTTTTCCGGGAATAAGCATATACAAACAATTTTACAAACAAACAAACTCTTCAGCTTTATATATTACTATATATTGGCTAAAGGCGGGACTCAAACCCGCGATCCCTTGAGCTAAAAACAGGATCACTGTCACCTATAGGTCTAGTATAAAACGCCGTTACGTTTTTTATAGCAAAGCTAGCATCGCGTCAGCCATTTTTCAAAAGAGATCGATAATCAGGACACCCTGTATATATATATATATAATAATATAGTATCACCCGTCTCTCGGTTCGTTAACCGATGCTTTTACACTTGTTGCCATGGGCTATGTCATAAGCTGAAGCGGTTTTATATCCTGCCCTTATCCCACTCTGAGTGGGGTCGGCACAACGTGTTATAAACATGCTGTCACATGATTTGGCTGCGTTTTTACGACCGGCCGCCTGACTGACGTCAACTTACCTTAGTCGTATTTTACGACAGCTCGGTAAGGAGGGTGGTCTATTCTACTAAACCAGTACCACACGGCGGGTCAATTTACCTTAGTCGCCTTTTACGACACCTCGGTAAGAAGTGAGGGTGGTACTATTCTACTCAGCCGGATACCACACGGCAGGTCGACTTACCTTAGTCGCCTTTTACGACACCTCAGTAAGGAGGGTGGTCTATTCTACTCAGCTGGATACCACACGGCAGTTCGACTTACCTTAGTCGCCTCTTACGACACCTCGGTAAGGAGGGTGGTCTATTCTACTAAATCGGATACCACACGGCGGGTCGACTTACCTTAGTCGCCTTTTACGACACCTCGGTAAGAAATGAGGGCGGTACTATTCTACTCAGCCGGATACCACACGGTAGGTCGACTTACCTTAGTCGCCTTTTACGACACCTCGGTAAGAAATGAGGGCGGTACTATTCTACTTAGCCGGATACCACACGGCGGGTCGACTTACCTTAGTCGCCTTTTACGACACCTCGGTAAGAAATGAGGGCGGTACTATTCTACTCAGCCGGATACCACACGGTAGGTCGACTTACCTTAGTCGCGTTTTACGACACCTCGGTAAGAAATGAGGGCGGTACTATTCTACTTAGCCGGATACCACACAGCGGGTCGACTTACCTTAGTCGCCTTTTACGACACCTCGGTAAGAAATGAGGGCGGTACTATTCTACTTAGCCGGATACCACACAGCGGGTCGACTTACCTTAGTCGCCGTTTACGACACCTCGCTAAGAAATGAGGGTGGTCTATTCTACTCAGCCGGATAGCACACGGCGGGTCGACTTACCTTAGTCGCCTTTTACGACACCTCGGTAAGAAATGAGGGTGGTACTATTCTACTTAGCCGGATACCACACGGTAGGTCGACTTACCTTAGTCGCCTTTTACGACACCTCGGTAAGAAATGAGGGCGGTACTATTCTACTTAGCCGGATACCACACGGTAGGTCGACTTACCTTAGTCGCCTTTTACGACACCTCGGTAAGAAATGAGGGCGGTACTATTCTACTCAGCCGGATACCACACGGTAGGTCGACTTACCTTAGTCGCCTTTTACGACACCTCGGTAAGAAATGAGGGCGGTACTATTCTACTTAGCCGGATACCACACGGCTAAAGCTGAAGCGGTTTTATCATATAGCAATCGCCAGCAGCTTAACCTGCGTGGAAAGATTAAAACCGTAATATAGTCTTTTGATTATTTTGATAATCATAAAAACGGTTAAAGTGGGTTAACCTTAAAAGCTAGACATATGCTGTCGCGGACTTTTATTTAGAACTTTTAGAGGGCAACAATTTTGTAATACATGATTTTTGAATAACTATTACCGTTTACTCAGTGCACGCAAGGAAAGCTTTAAATTATGCCGTTTTCTTACTATTTTTTATTGCTGCTCCTCTCCTATTCATCTTAGCGTGATGTTATATAGCCTATAGCTTTCCTCGACAAATGGACTATCTTACACTTAAAGAATTTATCAAATCGGTCCAGTAGTTCCTGAGATTAACGCGTTCAATAATCAAACAAACAAACTCTTCAGATTTATATATTAATATGATAAAAGATGGAATCTTTTAGCAATAGCTAAAGGGATCTTATCTAAAGTAATTGTTAAAATTCATTAAATTATGATATACTAGCGGCCTGCCCTTGCTTCGCACGGGTATAAAATATATATCCCATGTCAGTCAGTGTAAAAAAAATGATAAAAATCGATCCAGTAGTTTTGATTTATTCATTATTGCCCTTGGCCCGCAAGCGTTAAATTTGGAGAAAAACAATTTCCTCTCCCTATACCAAGACGATTTCCTGCTATCTTTGGAATATCTAAACTCATATAGTACATTTTTACTTATTTACTTTTACATTTTACCTATGTATTTTATTTTTACAATTAATTACAGAATGTCTTTAAACAAACTCTAAAAGATTCGAAGTGCTATAGGGTGAAGCGCGGCGTCCTCACGGCATTTTAAATCTGTAATATCTCCGAAAATATTAACTTAAATTACATGCTGTAAACGGCCATATTGATCTATATTAAATCAACAATTTATTTAAGGTACTCAATTGGATAAGGATTAATGCTGTATTGTATAAAAATTGCTTTGAACATAAGGCATCATTTTTCGTAAAAAGTAAATGAAAAAAACTGTTATTGTGGGTTATCCATAAGAGATAGACATATACCATCGCGGACTTTTCTGCAGACCTTTTTAAGGTGTACAAATACTTAGTATATAATTTTGATAAATCTCGTAGGGCTTAGCCTGCGTTTGCAATGTAAGCTGAAAAAAATGTAATTATTTACAGAAACCTCAAAAATTACAGTATTTCTCTACTTCGTATTGAATGTTATTATACGTACAAACCTTCCTCTGGAATCACTCTATTTATTAAAAAAAACCGCATCAAAATCGGTTGCGTAGTTTTAAAGTTTTATGCGTACATACGGAAATATGGACTTTGTTTTATAATATGTAGTGATGATATAAATTATGTTAGTATAAATAAGAAACCTAAGTGAAATAAAACTTTTATGTTAACAAAATAAATAATTTATATAATTAGGCGTTACAAAATCCATAATACAAAAGTAATAATAAAATTATTTTGCTATAATCCGCGATGAAGTAAAATAGAAGTTCGCAAAGCGCTTAGCGATTTTGGTCGTGGAGTCTATCTCCTGATGATGCTTCGGTTGCGGGGCGAAACGATTGTTGAGTTTGTGATAGTGAACGTATTTAGTGCTTGTGTATCGTGGTGGCGGTGGTGGAGGTTTGTGCATGTGTTTTTAATGAATCCTGCATGTATCAGGTATGATAACCGATTGTCCACTCTACATTTAGTATTATATATATTTTCTATTTACTTCATCGCGGATTATAGCAAAATAATTTTATTTTTCCTTTTTAACAAAATAAACTATTATCCGACTGAGTAGACTTGCCGCTGCCATTAGTTATCTACGCGAGTGAAACCGCGGGATATTACTAGTTATTTATATTTATAATATTAGAGGTTCATTAAATTCTTTTAGTACTAATCTGCACTTAAGATTATAAATGTTTAATACAAGTCGAAATTTCACAGACTTACGGGATAAAAGATTGAGTCCCTTGGGCTTGTTAAATAGAAAAATAATTTATATTTTAACAACATCTCTTGTTTTAAATATTTATCTAAAAATTATATTATAAAATAAAGAAGCTGTGGTAGCCCAGCGGTAACACCGTACGACTCTTTCGTTCACAGGTTTCTGTTAAAAACTTATGTGCCTAATTGGTCATTGCAATTTATCACACGCTTTTCGGTGAAGGAAAACATCGTGAGGAAACCTGCATATCTCTAGAGAATTCTGGTGATATGTGTAACCTACCAATCATTGGAGCAGCGTGGTAGGTCTTAGCTCCAATCCTTCTCTCCAAAAACGTAGAGAAGAGGCCTATTCTTAGCAGTGGGATAGTAACAGGCTTTTTACTTTACTCTTACTTATGTTATAACCAGACAAGGTCAGGCTATGTTGGACTGTTGTGGTGTGTTAGGGAGATAAATCAAATCAAATCAAATCTTTATTCAAATAAGCTCTTTCAAGCACTTTTGAATCGTCAAGCAATATGATCAATGAAGCTACAACTGGTTAGGAATGTTGCTCTTACCGAGAACCAGAAAGAAACTCGGCGGTTAATATTTTTAACATTGTAAATTTTTATTTTTTGACAAATAAATTACTGAAATATTTATTTCTTTGAACAATACCGCCGTGCCTAACAATAAATCACCTTTCTGAACCAGTAGTAGTCATTGTAATTTGATTATTCAAAAGTGCCTGTAAATAAACAAATGGCTTAACAAAAACGCTTTCTGATTATAATTTAAGCCATAAATCGAGTACGGACGCGATCCAACCCATAACATTGCGCACCCTTGGCTTACAGACTCCGCTTTATCTGGTATAATGACGAAATATTTTGAAAGCTCGTGTGCATTTAGCTTAAATTGTGTTTTATACTTAAGTGATTGACTTACTTTGTTTGCTTAATATCATAGTACATCGGTCACCCAGCGTTGCTAACTAATTTTTAGAAGATATAAAAAAATATAAAAAAAATAATTTCAAAATTTCCAATTAAAAAAAGAAAAAATTCGTACCCGAGTTCAGAATATTTTCGGACCGCCCGTCACCCATCAGCTATCGCAACATTACGTTTGACACCTAAAAAGATCCTTTGCTTTCAATTGTACATTATACCATATTTTAATGCCCAAAAACAGGGATAAAACCATTTTTTTTAAATAAAACCTAGCTAGTTCTATTGTTCCCCCCAAAACACCCAAAACCCCCACACGCCGAATTTCATAAAAAAAATCATAAAAATTCCAATTATATCCAATTATATATAATTATACCCAGAATCGAAAAACAAACAAATTGTTTTAGAGAATTCTGATCTTGGTCGGGAATAGAACCTGCGACCCGTGGAGTTGAAGGCAAAGTCACTGACTCTTGCAACAACGAACAAATATATAGAGAAATTAAACTTTCGTTATATCTTGCACAAGAATATATATCTATACTAATAAATAAAGCTGAAGAGTTGTTTGTTTGTTTGAACGCGCAAATCTCAGGAACTGCTAGACCGATTTTAAATATTCTTTAAGTGTAAGATAGTCCATTTATCGAGGAAGGCTATAGGCTATATAACATCACGCTAAGATGAATAGGAGAGGAGCAGTAATAAAAAATATTACGAAAACGGCAAATAAGTTTTTAAAAAATCATATATCACAAAATTGTTCCCCGCTAAAACATCTGTCAGCTACGTCTAGCTTTTAAGGTCGACCCACTTTAATCATTTTTATGGTCATCAAAATACTATATTACGGTTTTAATCTTTCCACGCGGGTGGAACCGCTGGCGATTGCTAGTAGTGTATAACTGAGGGTGTTTTAATATTTAAATAAATATAATATAAATATAAATATATGGGACACTTACACACACGGTCGTCCGTCCCCAAAGTAACTTAATACTTGTGTTATGGTAGACAGACAACTGGTGAATATATACTTATATATTTTTTTAAATACATACTTAAATACAAATATACACCCAGGCTCAATGGCCCACAAATTCATTTATAAATTGATGCAAATAAAGTCGCGTGTAAAACTTAACAATAAAAGTAACCCGTAAAGGGGTTTTTAACAATCTCTTGATGCGAACGAGGTCATTATTTTGTAATGGTTAATGGTATAAGCAAATATCGCACTTATGGATGGCTAGCACGAGTGTAGGGCGGCCATGATGCTAGAGAAATCTACATATCTTTAATATTTAAATGAGTTAATCTTGTATGTATATATATATATTTCCAGAATCTCGGAAACGGCTCTAACGATTTTCTTGAAATTCAGCATGTAGAGGATGTTGGGGAGAAAGATCGAACTAGGTTTTATATAAAAAAAAAAAAATTATGCCTGTTTTTGGGCATTAAAAAATACTAAAATATAAAATAAAACATTATTTTTGCCATAAACTGTCAAGTCAGCGTTGTTATTTCGGGGAAGGGGCATTTTCGAGAAATGAAAAAAAAAATGAATGAATTAAACCTAGAATCGATCCCTAAATACCTAATTTTTTTAAGTTTTTTTTATTTTGTAAAAAATTACCGAGCAAGGCTCGGTCATCCAGGTACTAAATTACTCAAATTCCAATTCAAATTCAAAATAACCTTTATTCGAGTAAACTTGTAAACAAGTGCTTTTGAATCGTCAACTCTACTGCTGGTTCGGAAAGCTGTTTCTACCGAACAGAGCCTAAGAGAAACTCAGCGGTTGCTCTTTTTAATAAATATTACGTATAACTAGTTACATTAAGTCATTACTATCTTGTGCTACGTCGGACAGTAGCTATATCTACGCATTCTTATCATCTAAATAATCCTAAACAGTATAGCAGGCTTTCTATATCAGCCTCTCTTTAACAGTGTTTTTAAACTGCTGTAATGGCAGTGCTGAAATTGATTGCGGAATGTTATTATAGAACCTTATATCCAAACCCACACATGACTTACTTACTTTTCAAAGCAGGAGCCGCAAGCTTATGACGGTTCCTACTTTGTCTATTATATACATCACCTATCATCATCATCTTCCTGCCCTTATCCCACTCTAAGTGGAGTCGGCACAACATGTTATAAACATGTTGTTACATGATTTGGCTGCGTTTTTACGACCGGCTTCCTGATATCAACTTACCTTAGTCGTATTTTACGACACGTCGGTAAGAAATGAGGTTGGTCTATTCTACTCAGCCGGATACCACACGGCGGGTCGTCTTACCTTAGTCGCCTTTTACGACACCTCGGTAAGAAATGAGGTTGGTCTATCATACTCAGCCGGATAGCACACGGCGGGTGGACTTACCTTAGCCGCCTTTTACGACACCTCGGTAAGAAATGAGGTTGATCTATTCTACTCAGCCGGATAGCACACGGCGGGTGGACTCACCTTAGTCGCCTTTTACGACACCTCGGTAAGAAATGGGGTTGGTCTATTCTTCTCAGCCGGATACCACACGACGGGTCGTCTTACCTTAGTCGCCTTTTACGACACCTCGGTAAGAAATGAGGGTACTATTCTATTCAGCCGGATACCACACGGCTAAAAGACCAACAAATTCTTTAATAGACAATGTTGGCCTTCGGCGGGAATCGAACTCGACCCGAGCTGAAGGCAGGGTCACTACCCACTGCGCTAACGGGCCAGTCAGAAAGAAATAAATAAATAACATCGTCAAATTTCAAGTCCTAATTAACAACGTCTAACTCGCGGTCACCGTACGCGACCGCGCCCCGTCGCCATTTTTAATTTTCAACCGCCTAGTTGGGCGAGTCTGGAATTAATTACGTAATTACACACATGGATAAATATAATAAAATTTGTGACTTTCACACGTGAACAAATTCGGTATGATTTGGTACAAGATAATAAATAAATAAATATTATAAAACAAAGTCCATATTTCCCTATGTATGCATAAAACTTTAAAACTACGCAACAGATTTTGATGCGGTTTTTTTAATAGATAGAGTGATTCCAGAGGAAGGTTTGTACGTATAATAACATTCAATACGGAGTAGAGAAATACTGTAATTTTTGAGGTTTCTGTAAATAATTACATTTTTTTCCACTTACATTGCAAACGCAGGCTAAACCCTACGAGATTTATCAAAATAATGTAGTAAGTATTTGTACACATTGAAAAGGTCTACAGAAAAGTCCGCGATGGTATATGTCTATCGCCTATGGATAACCCACTAAAGCATTTTTTGTCGTTTACTTTTTTCGAAAAATAATGCCTTATTTTTTAAGCAATTCTTATACAATACAGCATTAATCCTTATCCAATTAAGTACCTTAAATAAATAGTTTATTTAATATAGATCAATATGGCCGCTTACAGCATGTAATTTAAGTGAACATTTTCGGAGATATTACAGATTTAAAATGCCGTGAGGAGGCCGCGCTTCGCCCTATAACACTTCGACTTTAGCAGCGATGTCGCTCTTTCAAGAGTTTGTTTAAAGACATTCTGTAATTAATTGTAAAAATAAAATACATAGGGAAAATATAAAAGTAAATAAGTTATAATGTACTATATAAATTTAGATATTCCAAAGATAGCAGGAAATCTTCTTGGTATAGGGAAAGGAATTTTTTTTTTCCAAATTTAGCGCTACGGCCACGGGCAGTAATGAATAAATCAAAACAACTGGATCAATTTTAATCATTTTTTTTTACACTGACTGACATGGGATATATATTTTATACCCATGCGAAGCAGGGGCAGGCCGCTAGTAAATAAATAAATACAAAGTGTGTAAAATAAATATAAAGTGGCCGCCACGATACAGGTGTTCCTAGTTTGGTGGCCGCCAGATACATCGAATAAGCCAATAATGTAATATTATTAATAATTAACAAAAAATGTATTAATTTAAACTAGTTAATGTATGTAATGTAGTTTTTATATTTAATTTTATGCGTCCAGCTACGCACTAGATTATATTGTAAATTTTTTAATTTGTTCTTAATTAAGCCATTATTGTAAAACTCAATTTTGAAAAGAGTGACCGCCGAGTTTCTTGCTGGTTCTTCTCGGTAAGAGCACCTTTCCAAACCAGTGGTAGCTTCAGCTTCATTGTAATTTGACGATGCGAAAGTGCTTGTAAAGGCCAATTTGAATAAAGAATTATTTGAATTTGAATATATATACATTTTTTTATGTTTAAACTTTTACATATTGTATAGTAAGCTTATAGTGAGGAAAATAAAGAATTATTATTATTATTCATTTATTTTTCTTAAACCTAACTTTTTACATTTTTAAATATTCCTAATTAAAAAAAAATTATTATAAAAAAACATTTAAAAATATAGAAAATTGTCGTCTGCCGGGAACGGGGAAATATCCCGAGTTGCCGGTAGTTAGGGGTCCAGAGAGAGGAACTTCCTCACAATGCGCGCCGTTGCAAGCAATACTGCCTTCTGCATCCGTCACTTGAGCCAACTGTTAAGCGAAAGCCTTTGAAGATGTTGGTCGAGGCTCTTCGCAATCAGACCGTTAACCGACACAACAATAGGAACAATTATTGTTGAAAAGTAATAATAAAATTATTTTGCTATAATCCGCGATGAAGTAAAATAGAAAATATATATAGCATTATATATATTTTCTATTTTACTTCATTGCGGATTATAGCAAAATAATTTTATTATTACTTTTGAAATACTAAGTGTTTGCCTCACGCATTACTTATTTTTCTACGGCATATCTGTACATGTAGATGGTAGTGCTTGTGTATTGTGGTGGCGGTGGTGGAGGTTTGTGCATGTGTTTTTTACGAATCCTGCATGTATCAGGTATGATAACCGATTGTCCACTTACATTTAGCATTATATATATTTTCTATTTTACTTCATCGCGGATTATAGCAAAATAATTTTATTATTACTTATGTATTATGGATCTCCGCAAAGTAACGTCTAATTCTATAAATTACTTAGTATTTCTTTTTTACGAAAATTAAGCGGATTATGAAAGCAAAACTTTTGCATTTACACACAATTTTCGGTCCAAACGTAAAAAGATGAAAATGGGGCTCATTATTAACTTTTTTAAAAGCTTTTATTTAACTTGCCCATGTATGTATATGAAGGAATCACGCAAATTTAAATTGACACAATTCCCGTTGTCCGATTGAGATGATACATACTGGTCCAGTCCCGATGGCAATGTTTATGATAAGCATGACCTGATGACAGGATTGGCTCCAGACGACGGAACTTAACTGTTAACAGTAGGGACACGAAATTTAAAAGCTTATTTAAATTGTATTACTATCATAAAATAATTTTTTGTAATAACAAACGTTATATAATACAATAGAATTATTTTGCTTTAATCCGTTGTTTTTTAAGAGAATCTAATACTTACTGTTTACTTTATCATTCGTATTATAGTACAGGGCTTCTTAAACTGTGGGTCGCGACCCCCAGGGGGGTCAGGGGGCGTCGCAAAGATCTGATACTTTTCAATCATTATTGATACAACTACATGGCTGCAGCTGTCCTTTAAAGAACTTTTCTAACCAAGATTTATTGATATTTCTCCTCATAAGTTCCTTCATTACCCCTTTTCATTAAATTTAATTAAATAGATTTTATTAAATTTATGATTGGTTAGTTTACAACAATTATAGATAAAATTTTAAAATTAGTATACACACTACGTACAAATATAAATATAAATAAAAATCATACAAAATACTATTGTAGTTTTATTATAACTATTTTTTGAAAAAAGTGGCAATGCAAAACTGTTATTTACATTGTAAAACAGTGCGATATTACATCTACATTTACGGTTAATATATATTTCATTATATGGAGGAGGGGGTCGTTAAAATTTCCTAAGCTTGAAGGGGGTCGCTATATAAAAAAGTTTAAGAAGCACTGTTATAGTATAACTTGGTCTATTATATTAAGGGGGGGGGGGAGTCTCTGGGGACCTAATATACAGGGAATCCTAGGCGTCAGTCTCCTTCCATAGTAATTCTAATGTAATAAATTATGAATCATAATCAATCATCAAGTATATAAACGGTGTTTTAAGTATAATTAAATATCCTCCTGCCCTTATCCCACTCTAAGTGGGGTCGGCACAACATGTTATAAACATGCTGTAACATGATTTGGCTGCGTTTTTACGACCGGCCGCCTGCCTGACGTCAACTCACCTCAGTCGTACGACACCTCGGTAAGAAGGAGGGTGGTCTATTCTACTAAACCGGATACCACACGGCGGGTCGACTTACCTTAGTCGCCTTTTACGACACCTCGGTAAGAAATGAGGGTGGTACTATTCTATTCAGCCGGATACCACACGGCGGGTCGACTTACCTTAGTCGCCTTTTACGACACCTCGGTAGGAAATGAGGTTGGTACTATTCTATTCAGCCGGATACCACACGGCGGGTCGACTTACCTTAGTCGCCTTTTACGACAACTCGGTAAGAAATGAGGGTGATCTATTCTACTCAGCCGGATACCACACGGCGGGTCGACTTACCTTAGTCGCCTTTTACGACACCTCGGTAAGATATGAGGGTGGTCTATTCTACTCAGCCGGATAACACACGGCGGGTCGACTTACCTTAGTCGCCTTTTACGACACCTCGGTAAGAAATGAGGGTGGTACTATTCTACTCAGCCGGATACCACACGGTGGGTCGACTTACCTTAGTCGCCTTTTACGACACCTCGGTAAGAAATGAGGGTGGTACTATTCTACTTAGCCGGATACCACACGGCTAGTTTTAAGTATAATTAAAATAGAAACTTATTATTTTGTTAACTTAATGTAACCTAGTAACGGCCTGTTACTATCCCACTGCTGGGCATAGGCCTCCTCTCTCCATTTTTGGAGAGAAGGGTTGGAGCTAAGACCTACCACGCTGCTCCAATGATTGGTAGGTTACACATATCCCCAGAATTCTCTAGAGAAATGCAGGTTTTTCGATGTTTTCCTTCACCGAAAAGCGTGTGATAAATTGCAATTATCAATTAGACACATAAGTTTTATTAGAAAAACTCATTTTTGAACCCATGATCGTCTCTAGAGATTCACACGGTCGCACCGCTAGGTCATCACAGCTTTGTAACCTGTGAGTAAATAAATAAATATGTTTCTTCTAAAATAAATTTTTCATTTATATCATGTTTTTTGCTTTATTCCATTTAACATAAATATTATTTAAAAGTTCTTTTGAATGATCAATGTGCGCTCGTTTGCTGAATATTTCAATAGATACCGTTGTATGAAAGAGTTATTCATGCATCCCCTAGTTAATTAATCAAATAACAGTATTACAAAAAAGTAACATGTGAAAGTAATAATGATGTTCTCCTCTTCTTCCTGCCTTTATCCCACTCTAAGTGGGGTCGGCACAACATGTTAAAAACATGTCACATATGTATTTTACGAACGGCCGTCTATCTGGCATCAACTTACCTAAGTCGCCTTTTACGACACCTCGGTAAGAAAGAGGTTGGTCTATTCTACACAGCCGGATACTACACAGTGGGTCAATTTACTTAAGTCGCCTTTTACGACACCTCGGTAAGAAATGAGGGTGGTCTATTCCACTCAGCCGGATACTACACGGCGGGCTAATTAACCTTAGTAACCTTTAATGACACCTCGGTAAGAAATGAGGGTGGTCTATTCTACTCAGCCGGATACTACACGGTGGGTCAACTTACCTTAGTCGCCTTATACGATACATCGGTAAGAAAGAGGTTGGTCTATTCTACACAGCCGGATACTACACGGTGGGTTAATTAACCTTAGTTACCTTTAATGACACCTCGGTAAGAAATGAGGGTGGTCTATTCTACACAGCCGGATACTACACGGCGGGTCAACTTACCTTGGTCGCCTTTTACTAACCCTTCCAAATCGCACGGTTGACAGTGTCTAGTGCGGTGCTAGCATTTCAAGCTCCAATTAATTTATCGATAATATTTATAGCATAACTAGGGTTGCCACCCGTACTATATTATATAGTATCGTACTATATTTTAGTCAATTGTACTATATATTATAGAAAAACAATATAGGACGAAATATACTATATTTTTATCACTAATTCAATTGTCGCTTTTTTTTAATCAACTGTGAACAGCTTTCTGATAAAGCCTACTATACTCTTGAAGATTATTTGGAAGATAAGAATGTGTGGATATAGCTCTCTTTGAACCCGTACAAGACAGTAACGACTTAATGTAAATAGTATTAAGAATTATATTTTTAAAAGAGCAACCGCCGAGTTTCTTGCTGGCTCTTCTCGGTAGGAACAGCTTTCCGAACCAGCAGTAGAGTTGACGATTCAAAAGCACTTGTTTGCAAGTTTATTTTAATAAAGAATATTTTGAATTTGAATTTGAATGGAACGCAACCGCAGTACTGCATAGGGAATGTTTGAACGAAACTCATTCATGTATTTACGGGGCTTAGTTAGTTAGTAACTCTAACTCCTTTGTCATTGTCCAGCGAAAAGTAATAACAAATAATCATGGAAAAATAATCATGAAAATAGATGTGTTCTATTTTTTTTCCTGAATTTCCTAAAAGTACTATATTTTTTTGATTTAAAAAGAAAAATACTATTTTTCTTCAAAAAAAAAGGTGGCAACCCTAAGCTTACCCCTACTCAGTCAGGTTGGACGCCTTATATGTATTTTTACCTGCCAATGTTGACAGGCCAAAAAAAATTATATATCACGGCAAGTTTATCATAAAAATTGTGTAATAATGCTATAAGTTGACTAGCAATAGCCAGCGGTTCCGCTCGCGTGATAGAATTTAAACCGTAATATAGTATGATAACCATAAAAATGGTTAAAATGGGTTAACCTTAAAAGCTAGACATATGCTGTCGAGGACTTTTATTTAGAACTTTTAGTGAATAACAATTTTGTAATACATGATTTTTGAATAACTACCACTGTTTACTCAGCGCATGCAGGATAAATTTAGCCTTTTCCGTAATAAATAATTTATAGAATTAGGCGTTACTTAGCGGAGGTCCATAATACAAAAGTAATGAGAATATTATTTTGCTATAATCCGCGATAAAAGGAAATATATGTAATGCTAAATGTAGAGTGTACTATTTGTTCTCATACCTGATTCATGCAGAATTTGTAAGAACTCATGCACTACCCGACACCGATGACACAACAATACACAAGCACTGCACACATACTCCACCACAATCTGAACAAATGTTTCGCCCCGTAACCGAAGCATCGTTAGGTAATAGACTCCACGACAAAATCGCAAAGCGAAGCATTACCCCAAACAAGCTGAGTTATACAGTCATGAGTTAAACCCCCCACCATTTAGTTGACTTTGTCTTTGAACACGTGTAGAAAAATGCAGTTTGCTTATACGCTTATTCTATAAATTAAATCACTTACCAAGTTTGTTGTTATTTCCATGGGAATGTTGATGGTGGTGTTGTTGTATTTGGGGCATCAGTGCTGGATGGGGCAGCTGGAGTAGCTTAGGTTCAAGCTTGGTAGCAGCTGCTACTGGTATCGGTCCAGCGTTGGTCATAGTGGTCATGGTCGCAGCTGGCATCATCATAGACATGGTTAACATTTTGACAGCTCCCCCAACTGATCCTTCACGCTCTTGTCATTTTAATTGCCAACACTTGATTTAACCGTAACTTTTAACTATTTAATGTAAATATTTTGTTTTTATAATTAAAATCACATACTATATTTGTTAAATATTCAAAATATATTCTCTATTCTATATTTAAACTAAGGGGTGTCTGGAAAATTTGAAGTTTTTAGATTTGTTTTATGATAAAGCGTTGTGATTGTTTTTTTTTTAATTTATGAGTGTTAGGTAATAGTTAATGATTTTTCGAATTTTTAAAATAGCTTTTGGTCATTGGTTTAGTATTTTAAATTTAAGGTGGCTTTAAATAGTTTATTCTTTGGTATTTTTACATAATTTTTTTTTTTTTTTAATTGTCATTTGTCCATTTTACGTGTCTGTAATTTTTTTTTTGTAATTTGAATATAGTTTTACACAAATGCTATACGATGGTGTTTTTAAATTTTATCGTTTTTAGGTATCTGTAAATGTTTTTTTTTGTATTTTTAAGATGAATTGCGATGCGATGATTTTTAAATTTTATAAGCTTTATCTGTCTGTAATGATAAGTTGTTTTTTTTTATATTGGTTTTTATAGGTAATAGGATACTAAGAAATAAATTGTAATAAATATTACGTATTTGAATAAATAAATTAATTTAAAAAAAAAATACACATAAAATGTGTAGTAATGTTTTTTTTTTAAATTTTAAGTGTTTGTAAATAGTTTTTTAATTTTAAATTTTAAGTGTTTGTAAATAGTTGTTAGTATTTTTGTTATTTTTATGATATTTGATACGCGTAATAAACGTTGTGATGGTGTTTTAAATTTATCCGTTTTAAGTAATAGTTAATGATTTTGTGTATTTTTAGGATAGTTTTGTACATAACAGTTGATGCGATGTTTTTTATAATTTGATCCGTTTTACGTATCTGTAAATTAGTCATTTTTTTGTAATTAGAAAATAGTTTCACACGAATACAATATGATGTTGTTTTTAAATTTTATCGTTTTTAGGTATCTGTTTTTATCTTTAAATCGCTTATGCTTTATCGCATCGCAGGATTAGCGTGCATTGATGTTTAAAAAGTTTTTCGAACTGACACTCATATTTTATAGTTAAATAAAAATTTTGATTTTTAATTCGCCCATTAATTGAATTATCGCATCGCACGGTTAGTGTGCACTGAGGTTTAAAATGATTTCCGAATTGAAACTCATATATTATATACTTAATTTTTTATTTTTTTGTAAATCGCTCGTTAAAAGCGTTATCGCACAGTACGATTACTGTTAACTGAGATTTAAAGAGTTTTTTGAACTGTAATTGTCATATATTTTATACTTAAATGTAATTTTTTATTTCAATTTTCTCTTTAATAGATTTATCGCATCGCACGGTTAGTGTCCACTGAGGTTTAAAGAGTTTTGCGAGCTATAAATATTCTGACACATATTTTATACTTAAATGATTTTTTTGTTTTTTAATTCGCTCATTATTAGCCTTATCGCATCGCACGGTTAGTGTGCATTGAGGTTTAAGGAGTTTTCCGAACTGGAATTACTGACACATATTTCATATTTAAATGATTTTTTTAATCTATAAATAGATTAGTAATAGCTTTATCGCATCGCACAGTTAGTGTGCACTGAGGCTTAAAGAGTTTTCCGAATTGAAGCATATATTTTATATTTCAATGAATTTTTTGATTATTAATTCGCTTTTTAATAGCTTTATGGCATCGTACGATTAGTGTGCACTGAGCTTTAAAGAGTTTTCCAAACTAAAACTCATATTTTATAGTTAAATAAAAATTTTAATTTTTCAATCGCTCATAAATAGCTTTATTGCGTCGCACGATTAGCGTGTAATGTTTAAAGAGTTTTCTGGAATTTGAAACTCATATATTTTATACGTAAATCAAATTTTTGATTATAAATTCGCTCATTAATAGCTTTATCGCATCGCACGATTAGTGTGCATTGAGGTTTAAAGAGTTTTTGAACTGTTACATATATTTTATATTTTAATGAATTTTTTAATTTTTTTTTTAGCTCATTTATCGCAAGAGTTTTCCGAACTGAAATTCTAACACTTTTATTATACTTAAATGATTTTTTTTATCTTTAAATCGCTTAGTAATTATTTTATCGCATCGCAACGTTAATATGCACTGAGGTTTAGCATTTTTCCACGGTATTACGTAAAATATTTAATTTTGTTTCGCGATTGTTGCCTTTTCATACGTTTTTCAGAATCGGATGAATAAAAAAACAAAGGGAATGTAAAAACCATAATAACAGCCAATTTACTTTTACCCTCAGGGCGTACCATCTTTTTAATTAGTGAAAATAATTTCTCTTTTTACGATAGGTTCAAAGCGGTTTTTTCACAAGCATAGCCTGCAGCGATGGTTGTATTAAAGTTCAAAGGAACAATTATTATTTTGTTTAATTTCTAGTGTATTTCAACTAAATTAATTTATTTCTAAATTTTCGTGTGGTATCTCTCTAAGTAGAATAGACCACCCTCATTTCTTACCGGGGTGTTGCAAACGTCGATTAACGTAAGTTGACGCACCGTTTTGTATTCGGTTGAGTAGAATAGACCACCCTCATTTCTTACCGAGATGTCGTAAAAGGCGACTAAAATAAGTCGACTCGTCGTGTGGTATCCGGTTGAGTGGAATAGACCACTCTCATTTCTTACCGAGGTGTCGTAAAAGGCGACTAAGGTAAGTCAACCCGCCGTCTGGTATCCGGCTGAGTAAAGTAGACCATCCTCTTTTCTTACCGAGGTGTCGTAAAAGGTGACTAACATTAGTTCAACCGCCGTGTGGTATCCGGCTTAGTAGAATATACCACCCTCTTTCTTACTGGAGGTGACGGAAAAGGCGACTAAAGTAAGTTTCCGTCAGGCAGGCGGCCGGTCATAAAATACGTAATCAAATCATGTGACACCATGTTTATAACATGTTGTGCCAACCCCACTTAGAGTGGGATAAGGACAAGAAGAAGAAGATTTGATTTGTCATTCTTATTAAGTAAAGAGTTTGAATTAATTCTGTTTGCTAAAAATAGGTCAAAATTGAGTTCAAATGAATGCGATTATATATGATTATATATACAGAATTATATAGAGATATGCAGGTTTTTCGATGTTTTCACCGAAAAGCGTGTGATAAATTGCTAATATCAATAAGACACAAAAGTTTTAATAGAAAAACTCATTGGTGTCTCGGTTTGAACCCGTGATCGTCTCTGAAGATTCGCACGGTTGCACCACTAGGCTATCATAGCTTCGTAATCACAACATAGTATAAAACAAAGTCGCTTTCTGTGTCTGCCCCTATATCCCTATGTATGCTTAAATCCTTAAAACTACGCAACAGATTTTGATGTGGTTTTTTTAATAGAAAGAATGATTAAAGAGGAAGGTTTAAATGTATAATAACATTCAATATGGTGTAGAGAAATACTGTAATTTTTAAGGTTTCTAATGTGATATCGTAAATAATTACATTTTTTTCCGCTTACATTGCAAACGGAGGCTGAACTTTACGAGATTTATCAAAATGATATACTAAATATTTGTACACATTGAAAAGGTCTACAGAAAACTCCGCGATGGTATATGTCTATCTCTTATGGATAACCCACAATAGCATTTTTTGTCGTTTACTATTTACGAAAAATAATGCCTTATTTTCAAAGCAATTTTTATACAATACACCATTAATCCTTATCCAATTAAGAACCTTAAATAAATATTTGATTTAATATAGATCAATATGGCCGTTTACAGCATATAATTTAAATGCAAATTTTCTAAAGATATTACAGATTTAAAATGTCGCGAGAAGGGCGTTGAGTGACTAAGTTCACTGAGTGACATGGGCTATATATTTTATACCCGTGCGAAGCCAGAGCGGGCCACTAGTACGTAATAAACAGTGTTTTTATAAATAATATTCTACATAATTCAATATATAAAGCACTTGGCTGAGTGACCGAGAAATCCACTCTCTGTAAAAGATTGCCTGCTGTTTTCACAATACGTGTTAGGAATAGCATCTATAGCTCATTAGGATTAACTTTACACGTGGTACAAGGTTCGATTTAAGACAATTTTAATCGGCCTATCACCAGTATTGGGAGAATCTTTTTTTTATGATACTAGTATTTTGGGTTACAAATTACTTTGTATAGAATTAGGTGTTGTCGCCAATGAATTTCGCTTTGTATTTTATAGCAACACCGTCATGAAACGAGTATCGCGCCCTTTTGACTGAAATGGTGGCAGCACTGTGTCGTGTTGTTTCCAGTGGAGTCTTCCTATATATTGCTAAAACGTTTCAGTTGCATCAGCATGCAGTCTTTGTTCGTCTTTCAAGAAAAGAGCATCTCGGAACGGGAATTGTGGTATTCCTATTATATCGTGTTATTGTATATAGAGTGCGTTAACATAGGCGTTACTTTTTGGAGGTCCATAATACAAAAGTAATGATCTATTATTTTGCTAAAAAAATCTTCATTACATATTCGGATTTAGGCATTGCTTTATCTTTTTAGATAGATAAATCTAGGATGCATTTTATATATCTGATGAATCAGTAAGCTGGAAGGGCGTTTGGCGCTAAAATAAGCAAAAAAGATCGAATAAACCATTTTAATACAAAGATTATAAAACTGAAACCAAAATTCTTATGACAAACATTACGTACAGACCAAATATTGAAAATTAAAAAGTTTTATTACGATACAGGTCTTGTATGGACATCTGTATCATAATATAACTTTTTAATGATAACGATACACCTATACAACCTCCAGCTGGACCGAGGAGGTTGAACCTCTACCTTAAAACAAAAGGTTTCAATGAACGAGTCCGCGGCGACGCAACACGCATGCGCAATCGATGTTTGCGCCTTGGCGCTAACATTTGACATTTCAAAAATCTTTTCAATATTTAAACAAAGTTTGGTTTGTATTAATATTGTTTTACGTATTACAGTATGAGAGTAGATAAAGTAGTGTATGACACTGTACATAACTTGGTCTTATAACACTCGTGTGATACTATAAAACCCTTATTATGCAACAGTATCATAATATACTATAAAAGTACCTACTTTAAAATAATTTACAGAATTAGGCGTTACTTTGCAGAGATCCATAATACAAAAGTAATGGAAATATTATTTTGCTATAATCCGCGATAAAAGAAAATATATGTATTGCTAAATGTAGAGTGTAGTATTCGTTCTAATATCTGATATATGCAGAATTTGTAAAAACTTATGCACTGCCCGTCACCGATAATACAACAATACACAAGCAATGCACACATTCACCACCACAATCTCAATAATTATTTGGTTACGGAGCGAAACGATTGTTGAGATTGTGGTGATGAATGTGTGCGGTGCTTGTGTATTGTTGTGTTATCGGCGGGCAGTGCATGATTTTTTTTGCAAATCCTGCATGTATCAGGTGTGATAACGAGTTCACTCTACATTTAGCATTACATATATCTTCTATTATCGCGGATTATAGCAAAATAATATCATTTTTTAAGTTTTGTTTTTTTTTACAAATTACTAGTAAATTTGTTAACCTCTCTGGCTAAGCTAAATGCTTGTGTTACGAGTAGGTTCACGTCGGTCGTATAATGGCCGGGATTCAAACCCACGACCTCTCGTTCGCAAGTCCGTTAACCTAAACAACATACCTAACCTACCGCCGCTTCAAAATTTAAAGATCTACCTTTCCATCATCATTGACATTGACATTTTACTTTAGCCACTTGTTACGATACTTTGGTAAGAAAGAGGGTGGTCAATTCTACTCAGCCGGATACCACAAATCACATTCCGTAGTAGTTAATTAAATCTAATTGATCCTTAATGATTCAATAGTTAAATATTAAGCTTAAAAACTTAATGATTAAGCTGTGGTAGCCCAGCGGTATCACCGTGCGCCTCTTTCGAGAAGGTCTAAGGTTCAAACCCCGGGCAGGCACCAATGAGTTTTCTAGTAAAACTTATGTGTCTAATTGATAATTGCAATTTATCATACGCTCTTAGGTGAAGGAAAACATCGTGAGGAAACCTGGATATCTCTAGAGAATTCTGGGGATATGTGTAACCTACCAATCCGCATTGGCGCAGCGTGGTAGGTCTTAGCTCCAATCCTTCTCTGCAAGAAAAAAAAACGGAGAGAAGAGGCCTATGCCCAGCAGTGGGATATTAAACAAGCCGTTACAGATTCAATAGTGCTGAAAATAGCTTATTCTAATATATAAGTAATACAGCGAAAAATAAGCTTAAAAATAGCTTATTTAGTTATTTTACGTAACACGTTAGTTCAAAATAGAGGGTAACGTTAAAATATCTCTGGTATTCTCTAATTTAACTTAATGCGGGTAGCTGTAAAATATGAGCTCTTAAATGTTCGGGCTGCATTTGTAGCGTCAGCAGAAAATATTATATCAAATATATTGTTGTTTTAAAATTTTGTATCAAATATATTGTTGTTTTAAAATATTATATCAAATATATTGTTGTTTTAAAATATTATATCAAATATATTGTTGTTTTAAAATTTTATATCAAATATATTGTTGTTTTAAAATATTATATCAAATATATTGTTGTTTTAAAATATTACCTATATCAAATATATTGTTGTTTTAAAATTTATCATCATCCGCCTGCCCTTATCCCACTCTAAGTGGTCAGCACAACATGCTATAAACATGCTGTCATATGATGTCACATGTCACACGGTGGGTCAACTTACCTTAGTCACCTTTTACGACACCTCGGTAAGAAATGAGGTTGGTCTATTCTACTCAGCCGGATACCACACGGCGGGTCGACTTACCTTAGTCGCCTCTTACGACACCTCGGTAAGAAATGAGGGTGGTACTATTCTATTCAGCCGGATACCAATATATTGTTGTTTTAAAATATTATATCAAACTAGCGGCCTGCTCCTGCTTCGCACGGGTATAAAATATATATCCCATGTCAGTCAGTGTAAAAAAAATGATTAAAATTGATCCAGTAGTTTTGATTTATTCATTACTGACCGTGGCCCGCAAGCGTTTAATTTTGGAGAAATCAATTCCCGTCTCCCTATACTAAGAAGATTTCCTGCTATCTTTGGAATATCGAAATTCATATATTACATAGTTACTTATTTATTTTTACATTTTTCCCTATGAATTTTATTTTTACAATTAATTAAAGAATGTCTTTATATACAACATTCACAGCTTCCTTGTCATTAAACAAACTCTTGAAAAAGGGACATATAGCTGCTATAGGGCGAAGCACGGCCTCCTCGCGGCATTTTAAATCTGTAATATCTCCGAATATGTTCACTTAAATTACATGCTGTAAACGGCCATATTGATCTATATTAAATCAACTATTTATTTAAGGTACTTAATTGGATAAGGATTACTGCTGTATTGTAAAATACCGTGAGAACGCGCTTCGCCCTATAGACTCGAATCTAGCAGCTATATGTCGTTGTTTCAAAAGTTTGTTTAAAGCTGTGAATGTTGTTTATAGAGACATTCAGTAATTAATTGTAAAAATAAAATACATAGGGAAAATGTAAAAGTAAATAAGTAAAAATGTACTATATGAATTTAGATATTACAAAGATAGCAGGAAATCGTCTTGGTATAGGGAAAGGAAATTGTTTTTCTCCAAATTTAACGCTTGCGGGCCACGGGCAGTAATGAATAAATCAAAACTACTGGATCGATTTTAATCATATTTTTATACACTGACTGACATGGGATATATATTTTATACCCGTGCGAAGCAGAGGCAGGCCGCTAGTTATACGTATAAACCTTCTCTTAAATCTCTCTATCTATGAAAAAAACCGCATCAAAATCTGTTGCGTAGTTTTAAAGTTTTATGCATACATAGGGATATATGGACAAAAAAAGAATGCGATTTTGTTTTATAATATTTAGTGATATATTGTTGTTTTAAAATTTTATCATCATGCTCCTGCCCTTATCCCACTCTAAGTGGGGTTGGCACAACATGTTATAACATGCTGTCACATGATTTGGCTGCGTTTTTACCACCGGCCGTCTGCCTGACGTCAACTTACCTTAGTCGTATTTTACGACACCTCGGCAAGAAAGAGGGTGGCCTATTCTACTAAACCGGATACCATACGGTGGGTCAACTTACATTAGTCACCTTTTACGACATCTCGGTAAGAGATGAGGGTGGTACTATTCTATTCAGTCGGATACTACACGGCGTGAGCGCAAAAAAAATCATTACCTTGCCGTTATCCCACTCTAAGTGGAGTCAGTCAGTTCTACGGGGGTTCAGTTTCTGCTTCCTACACTTAGAGAAACATAGATTTTGTTAAGCGCGGATTATAGCAAAATATTTGTATAATAACTTTTGTACTGTAAAATTCCACAAAGTAACGCATATGGAAATTAGTACATAACAGTGACAGCATGTTATAAACATGTTGTGCCAACCTCACTTAGAGTGGGATAAGTGCAGGATAGTGATGTTTTTGCGTTCAGTACTTTATATCTTGTCACATAAAAGGGGTGAAAATATTTGACGAAATTTGACCCCAGATAAGGGTCCCGGATCGATATCCGGGGGCGGGAATTTTCCTTTCATCCCTGTTTTTCCAACACTTACACTTGACCAGCTTTCCCTTTAAAAGCGGTATTTTAAAACTTGCAATGTATTTATGTGAAAGAATCTTGCAAGTTATTTGCCCCACTTCCCTTGGTCCGATTGAGATGATACATACTGGTCCAGTCCCGATGACAATGTTTATGACAAGCATGACCTGATGACGGGATTGGCTCCAGACGAGGGAACTCAACGGTTAACGGTATCAACGGTCACTGGGTGACCGAGTCTTGCTTGTTAATTTTTTACAAAAAAAAACAAAAAAAGGAAAAAATATATATATTTCAAATTTAACTCATTTAAATATTAAAGATTAACGCCGTGTGGTATTCGGCTGAATAGAATAGTACCTTATCTCTTATCGAGGTGTCGTAAAAGGCGACTAAGGTAAATCGTCCCGCCGTGTGGTATCTGGTTTATTAGAATAGACCACCCTCTTCTTACCGAGGTGTCAGGCAGGCGGCCGGTCGTAAAAACGCAGCCAAATCATGTGACAGCATGTTTATAACATGTGCCGACCCCACTTAGAGTGGGATAAGGGCAGGAGGATGATGATTATAAATGTGATAGTGCATGTTATATGTGATAACTCAGCGGATAAATAATACGACTTTTTCAGGGGTCTCGAGTTCAAACCATGAGCAATGAATTTTTCAATAGTGGGGAATTCGAAACCAGACTGAGCCACAGTAACGTAAACCCTGACTACTATTTACACAAGTTTTAAGCTGAAGAGAAGCTTTTTAGCATCTCTTCAGCTTCTCATATATAAAAGAAAGTTGGTCTTAGTTACACTATTTATAACTCAAGAACAGATGAACCAATTCGGCTGAAAATTGGTGGAGAGGTTGCTTAGAACCAGGAAACGGACATAGGATACCTTTTATCCCATTCGACCGCATTTATTTTATCCCGTCAAGTCACTATAAAACGTGGTATAACAAAAACGACTATGACATGGAATAACAAAACTCAAATGACCGTGGAATAACAAAATATAAATGACAGCTAAACGTTATTTTGTCTTTGGTTAAGTATATTTTTGAATTTAGATATTCCAAAGATAGCAGGGAATCTTCATGGTATAGGGAAAGGGGAATTGTTATACTCCAAATTTAACGCGTGCCATGGGCAGTAATGAATAAAACAAATGTACTGGATAGGTTTTAATCATTTTTTACTGAGTGACATAGACATAGTATTTTATATCCGTGCGAAGCCGGAGCGGGCCACTAGTGCTTTATATATTAGCATAGATTAAAGAGCAAAACTAATACTGTAATAAGTTGACCGTAACAACCCTTTACCTGGCAAGCGTTAGGGGTTCAATGGAGTGAGGGTGGACGCTAGCTTTGACCTGGTTTGTATCTTTTAAATTATTAATATCTACCCTCGGCTAGAAGCCGCTTTGAAGGTGCGAACAGTACAAACAAACTGTTGAGGAACTCTCGTATATTAAGTTAGTAATACAAAAGTAATAGTAAAATTATTTTGCTATAATCCGCGAAGAAGTAAAATAGAAAATATATATAATGCTAAATGTAGAGTGAACAATCGGTTATCATACCTGATACATGCAGGATTCGTAAAAACACATGCACAAACCTCCACCACCGCCACCACAATACACAAGCACTATATACGTTCACTATCACAAACTCAACAATCGTTTCGCCCCGCAACCGAAGCATCATCAGGAGATAGACTCCACAACCAAAATCGTAAAGCTCTTTGCGATTTTGGTCGTGGAGTCGTGCGGTGGTGGAGGTTTGTGCGTGTGTTTTTTACGAATCCTGCATGTATCAGGTATGATAACCGATTGTCCACTTACATTTAGCATTATATATATTTTCTATTTGACTTCTTCGCGGATTATAGCAAAGTAATTTTATTATTACTTTTGTATTATGGATCTCCGCAAAGTAACGCCTAATTCTATAAATTATTTTAAGGTAATAGTTGTAGGTTAAAGTTTTTATTTTTATTTTCAATAGTTGTTTGTATTCTATAACCTGTCATGTGTATTGTTTTTTTTAATGTATAATTTTTAATGTTAATTAGTATAATTGATTACCGTTCTAATTAATTCAAATAAATAAATAAATATTAGTACTAGAATTTACCCGCGACTTCGGGTGATAAGTTGATAATAGATGGCGCTTTTCAATGTCTTTCTATTCCTGTAGAATTAACAGGATTTCTATAGCCTATATGTTATTCCGGTGTATAAGGAATAATTGTGGCAAATTCCATCGATATTGGTTCAGCGGATTCGCAGTGAAAAAGTAACAAACATACATCCATACTCACAAACTTTCGGATTTAACATATTAGTAGGATTTTGCTACGTATTTCAGGACCGGCCGCCTGCCTGACCACAACTTACGTAAGTCACCTTTTACGACACCTCGGTATGAAATGAGGGCGATCTATTCTACTTACCCGGATGCCTAGTGGGTCAACTTACCTTAGCCGTCTTTTACCACACCACGGGTATAAAAAAAAGTAACAGCCTGTTAATATCCCACTGCTGGGGATAGGCCTCTTCTCTCCGTTTTTGTAGAGAAGGATTGGAGCTAAGACCTACCACCCTGCTCCAATGATTGGTAGGTTACACATATCACCAGAATTCTCTAGAGATATGCAGGTTTCCTCAAGAGGTTTTCCTTCACCGAAAAACGTGTGCTAAATTGCAATTATCAATTAGACACATAAGTTTTATTAGAAAACTCATTGGTGCCTGCCCGCGTTTGAACCCTAGACCTCCTCAAAAGAGGCGTACGTTGTTACCGCTGGGCTACCACAGCTTAATAACGGGTATAACTAGTCAAAAAAAGATCCCACTTCAAGTAAGGGGTGACTGTAAAAGCTCACACATCTAATATACCACAATAATTTAATAGGAGATAAAACAGGGTTGCGTCTATCGATTTTCATCTCTTGAGAACCCCTTTGTAACTTTATACGATATTGTAGTGCCCTCTAGATCCGGTTTAACTGTAAAGCGCACCTCAAAGAGGCAATAGCCACACAATCATGTTCTCTATATAACAAGATAAATAGGAAATTTAAATTATTTCCTTTAAATAGTCGTACCTGCAAAGCAATATTGATACAATATTTAATGTCAATTACTTATGATGAGGCTGAAAACCTATTGAAACGTGTGACGTAACTTATACATATATATAAAACACACAGAAAACTTATACTAACTTAATATATTTTTTTGTATATTTTTTTTTTGTAATAGTAATGGTTTTTATTTGTATTGTATTTTTTTTTTACGTTTTGTTTGTGTTAATTAGTGGTGTTAAAAATAAAGAGAATAAATGAATAAATAAATAAATAAATAAATAAAAACTTGCATACACATCTACACACTCACATACATCTACACACACATACACACATGCGCGCGCAAACACACACACACACACACACACACACACACACACCATACACACACACACACACACACACACACACACACACACACACACACACACACATACACGCACAACAATAGTTTTTATTTCTTTTTCTTTGGTTTATTTTTATTAGTTTAATTTTTTTAGTATCATATCGTTATGGAGAGCGGGGCCTTCTGACACCGGTGTTTTTTCTGTGTTACAGCCTTTCGTTTTGTAACATATCTCTATAAAAAAAAAAAATAATAATAAAAATTATTATTTCGGTTTCTCACACTACCGCCCTGAACTCTAGCCGTTTGTTCGCACCCGCTAGAGTAAAATCCCGCTTCTCTTTTGTACAAAAGAGCTGATTAGCGGTGAATTCAGGTCTATAATAATTATAATATTTCTCCACCAAGAACTTGCTCTAAAATATGGTCTTTTGTAGGAGAGGCTACCTTACTATAAGTACAAACCGGTGCCGGTACTCGAACGCGACGGTATCCGACTATACTGGGACCGGTCGGTCATTACGGACAAAACTATTTTGGCGAACAAGCCTGACATAGTGATAGCGGACCGAGCACAATCGCGGGTGTATTTAGTGGACATAACGATCCCGTTTGACGAAAAGCTCGTGAAAGCCGAAACTGAGAAGAAACGTAAATATCTAGACCTGGCACACGAGGTTACCGCAATGTGGGGCGCGGCGTCCACTCAAATCATACCGATCGTCCTATCAGCGAACGGACTAATCCCAGCTAGCCTCGTTTACCATCTGAGGCAGCTTGGTTTCCGTGGCAGTTCGCTCGCAGCAAAGATGCAGAAGGCAGTATTGCTGGACTCGGCCAGAATAGTTCGACGGTTTCTCAACCTATCGTCCTGACCCCCGGCCGTTTGGTCTCCCCTGCCGGGGTATTATCCTCCGCCCATCCTTATTTATTCATTTCTTTATATATCTTCTATTATATATGTATATATCAAGTATATTTACCCCATTTTATATATTTAGATTAGTATATATATGTATAAAATATATATAACGTGGGCACGAGTGAGTTCTCGTAAAATTATAATAATAAAAAAAAATTGCCGCTCTTGTAACATCTATACTAATATATAAAGCTTGAAGAGTTTGTTTGAACGCGCTAATTTTAAGAACTACTGAACCGGTATGAAAAACTATTTCAGTGTAAGTTAGTCCATTTATCAAGGAAGCCTATAAGATATATAACATCACGCTAAGATGAATAAGAGAGGAGCGGAAATAAAATTTAGTACGAAAATGCTCTATGAACGTTACTTTTGCGAGTTTAAGTTTTCTATTCTGAAATGCTCTAATTTACTAAAAGTTCTAGTATCTGGGTTATTTTTAAAATAATGTAAAAGAATTAAAAAAAAATGAAAAGAAAAATGTAAAAATAATAGGGCAAGTGAGGCTCGATCCTAGGTATTTTCACCTCTCCAGACCGCCTGTTCCCCAAATGAACCACCACGACTTTACGTTTGACAGCGAAAAATTGTGATTGTATTCAACGTTAATTTCAATAAAAATTCAGAGCCTAAAAAACAGGGATAATTTTTTTTTTAAATACAACTTATCTAGATCGATTTTCTCCCCCAAACCCCCTACAGGGGTTACCTGCCTGCTGCCCTACCTGCTGAATTTCAGGAAAATCGTTGGAGCCGTTTCCGAGATTCGGAAAAAATATATATATATATACAAGATTAACTCATTTAAATATTAAACATATAGCTGACGAGTTCGTTTGTTTGATTGTTTGAACACGTTAATCTCAGGAACTACGGGACCGATTTGAAAAATTCTTGTGGGTATTAGATAGTCCATTTATCAAGGAAGCTTATAAGATAGGCTTTAGGCTATATAACATCACGCTAAGATGAATAGGAGAGGAGCAGCGATAAAATTTAGTACGAAAATGTTCTATTAATTATTTTACTTTGCGATTTTAAGCTATTAATTCTTAAATGCTCTAATTCACTTTGTCAGTTCCATAATTTTATCCAATTTCATTTTAAGGTTGGGTAACTATTTAACATATGGCATGAATACAAAATAAAATCTTTAATATTGAAATGAGTTAATCTATACTAATATATAAAGCTATAGTATATCTAAAGAGTTTGTTTGTTTGAACGCGCTAATCTCAGAAACTATTTGAGCGATTTGAAAAAAAAAAATGGATACCACACGATGGGTCAACTTACCTTAGTCGCCTTTACGACACCTTGGTAAGAATTTTTTTTGTAAATGAGGTTGGTCTTTTCTACTCAGCCGGATACCACACGGCGGAAACAATTAAATTTTGCAGTTTTCTCAATATTTTTATTGCTGCTCCTCTCCTATTCATCTTAGCCTGATGTTATAGTCTATAACCTTCTTCGATAGACTATCTTACACTCAAAGAATTATTCAAATCGGTCCAGTAGTTCCTGAGATTAGCGCGTTGAAACAATTAAAGTAACAAACTCTTCAACTTTGTATCTTAATATTTATCTTAATATTTAAATGAATTAATCTTGTATATATATATATTTTCCGAATCTCGGAAACGGCTCCAACGATTTTCCTGAAATTCAGCATGTGGGAGATTTTGGAGGAGAAAAATTGATCTAGCTAGGTTTTATGTAAAAAAAATATTGTTTTATCCCTGTTTTTGGGCATTAAAAAACACTAATATTTATATTGAATTGAATTTTCGCCATTAACTGTCAAGTCGGCGTAGCCTTTTCGGGTAACGGGCAGCCTCGAGAAATGTGAATGCCAAGGATCGATCCCCAACTAAATAATTGTTTTTTCTTTTTTTTTTAACTTCTTAATTTTTTTTGTACAAAATTCCCGAGCGAAGCTCGGTCACCCAGATATTATTAGTATATATTGTGATTTTAAGCATGCGATCCTTATACAATATTCCTTCAAGCGGTTATATAAATAACGTTTGATATCAAAAAATTATTGTCTCAGAAAAGGATCGCACAAACATTGTTCCACTGGATTCATCGCTGGGTTTCTTATAATAACACAGCTGCGGTTGCTTTTTCTAGAAAAAACAGAGAAATCATAATAATGGACGTCCATAATTTAATATAATGTTAACCTCTGCTTTATATGCGTGGTACGGAGTGGTTTACAGGGGGTTTTTTAACGCGAAAACGAGGATAAATTTTATTCCTTTATAAATGGACTATCTTACAATGAAAGAAGTTTTCAAATCGGTCCAGTAGTTCCTGAGATTAGCGCGTTCAAACAAACAAACGAACAAACAACATTCTTCAGCTATACGAGTATATATTAGTATGGATTATTTACGCCGTGTGGTATCCGGCTGAATAGAATATTACCACCCTCATTTCTTACCGAGGTGTCGTAAAAGGCGACTAAGGTAAGTCGACCCGCTGTGTGGTTTCCAGCTGAGTAGAATGGACCAACCTTATTTCTTACCGAGGTGTCGTAAAAGACGACAAAGTTAAGTTGACCCAACGTGTGGTATCGGGTTGAGTAAAATAGACCACTCTCTTTCTTACAGAGGAGTCGTAAAATACGACTAAGGTAAGTTGACGTCAGGCAGGCGGCCGGTCGTAAAATACGTAGCCAAATCAAATGACAATATGTTTGTAACATGTTGTGCCAACCCCACTTAGAGTGGGATAAGGGCAGGAGGATGATGATGATTAGTATATATTATTAGTCTCAGTTATTAAATTTATTATAGTAGTATTAGTAAATATCAGATAGTTTTCCAAAATAAAAGGGAAGGGCAGGAGCTTAAATACAATAGTTCTCGGACCTGATATATCTTTGTTCTTTGCACTGTTCGGACAATCTGTAACAAAAGAAAAACATATATTATAACACAAGTATAAAGTAATTATTTTATCTTATACTATAATACAAAGATTATAAAACTGAAACCAAAATTCTTATGACAAACATTACGTACAGGCCAAAAATAAAAAGTTAAAACGTTTTATTACGATACAGGTCTTGTATGGACACCTGTATCATAATATAACTTTTTAATCATAACGATACACCTATACAACCTCCAGCCGGACCGAGGAGGGTGAACCTCTACCTTAAAAAAAAATGTTTAAATGAACGAGTCCGCGGCGACGCAACACGCATGCGCCATCGATGTTTGCGCCTTGGCGCTAACATTTGACATTTAAAAAAATGTTTTCAATATTTAAACAAAGTTTGGTTTGTATTAATATTGTTTTACGTATTATAGTATGAGAGTAGATAAAGTAGTGTATGACACTGTACATAACTTGGTCCTATAACACTCGTGTACTATAAAACACACTCGTGTTATAAGAACCCTTATTATGCAACAGTATCATAATCTACTATTAGTACTTAATATAGTTACCTTAAGTACCGGTTGACCGAACCTTAGTCGGTAATTTTTTATAAAAAAAAGAAACTTACAAAAAAAAAATAATTGGGTACTTGGGATCGATCGTGAGTATTTTCATTTCTCGCGACCGCCCGTTCCCCGAATAAGCTACGCTGACTTGACAATTTACGGGAAAAATAGTGTTTTATATTCAATGTATATTTACGCCGTGTGGTATCCGGCTGAATAGAATAGTACCACCCTCTTTTCTTACCGAGGTGTCGTAAAAGGCGACTAAGGTAACTCGACCCGCTGTGTGGTATCCGGCTGAGTAGAATAGACCAACCTCATTCCTTACCGAGGTGTCGTAAAAGGCGACTAAGGTAAGTTGACCCACCGTGTGGTATCCGGTTTAGTAGAATAGACCACCCTCTTTCTTACCGAGGTGTCGTAAAATACGACTATGGTAAGTTGACGTCAGTCAGGCGGCCGGTCGTAAAAACGCAGCCAAATCATGTGACAGCATGTTTTAACATGTTGTGCCGACCCCACTTAGTGTGGGATAAGGGCAGGAGGATGCATTCAATGTATATTTAATGCCCAAAATCAGGGATGAAAGGATTTTTTTTTAAATAAATCCTAGCTAGATCAATTTTCTCCCCCAAAACCCCCTACATGCTGAATTTCAGGAAAATCGTTGGAGCCGTTTCCGAAATTCCGAAAATATATATATACATACAAGATTAAGTCATTTCATCATCTTCCTGCCCTTATCCCACTATAAGTGGGGTCGGCACAACATGTTATAAACATGTTGTCATATGATTTGGCTACGTATTTTACGACCGGCCGCCTGCCTGACGTCACCTTATCTTATTCGTATTTTACGACACCTCGATAAGATAGAGGGTGGTCTATTCCACTTAACCGGATACCACACGGTGAGTCAACTTGCCTTAGTCGCCTTTTACGACACCTCGGTAAGAAATGAGTTTGGTCTATTTTACTCAGCCGGATACCACACTGCGGGTCGACTTACCTTAGTCGCCTTTCACGACACCTCGGTAAGGAAAGAGGGTGGTACTATTCTATTCAGCCGGATACCACACGGCGTAAGATTAAGTCATTTAAATATTCAAAAGTAATAATAAAATTATTTTGCTATAATCCGCGATGAAGTAAAATAGAAAATATATATAATGCTAAATGTAGAGTGGACAATCGGTTATCATACCTGATACATGCAGGAGTCGTAAAAAACACACGCACAAACCTCCACCACCGCCACCATGATACACAAGCACTATATACGTTCACTATCACAAACTCAACAATCGTTTCGCCCCGCAACCGAAGCATCATCAGGAGATAGACTCCACGACCAAAATCGCAAAGCTTTGCGATTTTTTTGAGTTTTGTTTTGTTTGTGATAGTGAACGTATATAGTGCTTGTGTATTGTGGTGGCGGTGGTGGAGGTTTGTGCGTGTGGTTTTACGACTCCTGCATGTATCAGGTATGATAACCGATTGTCCACTTACATTTAGCATTATATATATTTTCTATTTTACTTCATCGCGGATTATAGCATAATAATTTTATTATTACTTTTGTATTATGGATCTCCGCAAAGTAACGCTTAATTCTATAAATTATCATTTAAATATTAAAAATAACTCCGTAGAGGTCAAAACGATCTTTTAATACTCAGCAAAACTAGACTGGGTTGAAAATTTTATCCAAATTAAACATTTTGAAATTTATGACTATCCCCGTCCCTTTCTAGCAAGTGTGGTTAAATGTATTCGACCGGTTAGTTTGTCTCTCTCGCATTACGCATGCGCGGTTCAATTTTCTTTGTTAACTCACTGTTAGAACAGGCGTTGCAAAATTCTCGACTTCCTAGTTTAACGAAACAGTTTTGCGGTTTGTACCGGTTTAGTATCCCACAGGGGTTGGGCATTTTATCTATCATTATTGTATCAAATAATTCAATTAAGCTTTTCACAAGCACTTTTGAATCGTCAATCAATATGATTAATGAAGCTTCAACTGCAAAAGCAATAAATTATTTTGCTACTAGCGACCTGCCTTTATCTTAATATTTAAATGAGTTAATCTTGTATATATATATATATTTTCCGAATCTCGAAAACGGCTCCAACGATTTTCCTGAAATTCAGCATGTAGGAGGTTTTGGGGGAGAAAAATTGATCTAGCTAGGTTTTATGTAAAAAAAATATTGTTTTATCCCTATTTTTGGGCATTAAAAAACACTAACATTTATATTGAATTGAATTTTCGCCATTAACTGTCAAGTCGACGTAGCTTATTCGGTTAGCGGGCAGCCTTGAGAAATGTGAGTGCCAAGGATCGATCCCAACTAAATAATTGTTTTTTTCTTTTTTTAAAGTTTTTTTTTGTAAAAAATTACCGAGCGGAGCTCGGTCACCCAGATATTCTTAATATTTAAATGAGTTAATCTTGTATATATATATATATTTTCTGAATCTCGGAAACGGCTCCAACGATTTTCCTGAAATTCAGCATGTAGGAGGTTTTGGGGGAGAAAAATTGATCTAGCTAGGTTTTATGTAAAAAAAATATTGTTTTATCCCTATTTTTGGGCATTAAAAACACTAACATTTATATCGAATTGAATTTTCGCCATTAACTGTCAAGTCGACGTAGCTTATTCGGGTATCGGGCAGCCTTGAGAAATGTGAGTGCCAAGGATCGATCCCAACTAAATAATTGTTTTTTTCTTTTTTTAAAGTTTTTTTTTGTAAAAAATTACCGAGCGGAGCTCGGTCACCCAGATATTCTTAATATTTAAATGAGTTAATCTTGTATATATATATATATTTTCTGAATCTCGGAAACGGCTCCAACGATTTTCCTGAAATTCAGCATGTAGGAGGTTTTGGGGGAGAAAAATTGATCTAGCTAGGTTTTATGTAAAAAAAATATTGTTTTATCCCTATTTTTGGGCATTAAAAACACTAACATTTATATCGAATTGAATTTTCGCCATTAGCTGTCAAGTCGACGTAGCTTATTCAATAAGCGGGCAGCCTCAAGAAATGTGAGTGCCCAGGATCGATTCCAACTAAATAATTGTTTTTTTTTTTTTAAGTTTTTTTTTTGTAAAAAATTTCCGAGCGAAGCCTGGTCACCCAGATATTTATTTATTATATAGCCCATGTCACTTAGTGAAAAAAATTTATTAAAGTCGAATAATTGGAGAGACCTATGTCCAGCAGTGGACTAAAGTGATAATGATGATCTATCGCGAATTATAGCAATAAATTAATTAAGAGTAATAGCACATTCATTTAATTAATACTTTTGTGTCATGCAAATTAATTAAAACTGTATCGTTTTTAGTTCAGCCGTTCAACACATTGAACCGTTTTCGAAGTCGTCAACAGAGACGTGTCCGCCAGTAAGTGCCGTTAATTTTCATATTTCCCCGACGGGTTAGTTTAACTGATAAGCGCACGCTAACGTAGGGTTAAAGTGTGTATTCCACTAAATCTATAGTAATATATAAAGCTGAAGAGTTTTTTGTTTGAACGCGCTAATCTTTGTGTTAATCTGTGTGCAAGTTATTCGAAAATAATGTATTACAAAATTGTTCCCCTCTAAAAGTTCTAAATAAAAGTCTAGCTTTTAGAGTTAATCCACTTTTACCATATTTAAAATACTATATATGATTTTAATCTTGCGGTTGGATCCGCTGGCAATTGCTAGTATAAATATTAAGCTGAAGAGTGTTTGATTCGAACGCTATAATCTCAGGAACTACAAACCGATTTGAAAAATTCTTTCAGTGTAAGATAGTCCATTATCGAGGAAGGCTATAGGCTATATAACATCACGCTAAGATGAATAGGAGAGGAGGAGCAATAAAATATATTGCGAAAGCGACAAAATTTGAACCTTTTTTTGCGTGCGCTAAGTAAACGGTAAAAGTTTTTCAAAAATCTCTTTTGATTTCCCCGGCGATGCTTCTGCGCTCGCCCACTCTCTCGGTGACGCTCTCAAAGCCTTCACGGCTTACAGCCTTAGTTAGTGTCCGAAAAAAAAATCTTTTAATTAACTCACAATAACTACTTTTATAGAATTGAATAGACCACCCTCATTACTTATCGAGGTGTCGTAAAAGGCGACTGAGGTAGGTTGACATGGCGTGTGATATCCAACTGCATAGAATATACTGCCCTCATTTCTTACCGAAGTGTCGTAATAGGCGACTGAGGTAGGTTGACCGGCTGTGTGGTATCCGGCTGAGTAGAATAGACGACCCTAATTTCTTACCGAGGTGTCGTAAAAGGAGGTTTTAGGAAGAAAAATCGATCTAGCTAAGTTTTATTGAAATATTCAACGTAAATTTTAGTATTTTTTAATGTCCAAAAACAGGGATAAGACGAATTTTTGAAAAATGAAACCTAGCTAGATCAATTTTTCTTCCCAAAAACCCCCTACATGCTTAACTTCAGGAAAATCGTTGTGGCCGTTTCCAAGATTCGATATATATATATTCAAATTCAAAATATTCTTTATTTTTTTATTCAAATAAACTCGTAAACAAGTGCTTTTGAATCGTCAGCTCTACTGCTGGTTCGGAAAGCTGTTCCCATCGAGAAGAGCCAGCAAGAAACTCGGCGGTTGCTCTTTTAAAAATCTCACACATTCTTATCTTCTAAATAATATATATACATACAAGAATAACTCATTTGAATATTAATATCTGGGTGACCGAGCTTCGCTCGGGAATTTTTTACAAAAAAAAAAAAACTTAAAATAAAAGAAAAAACAATTACTTAGTTGGGGATCGATCCTTGGCATTCACATTTCTCGAGGCTGCCCGTTACCCGAAAAGGCTACGCCAACTTGACAGTTAATGGCGAAAATTCAATGTAATATAAATGTTAGTGTTTTTTAATGCCCAAAAACAGGGATAAAACAATTTTTTTTTTACATAAAACCTAGCTAGATCAATTTTTCTCCCCCAAAACCTCCTACATGCTGAATTTCAGGAAAATCGTTGGAGCCGTTTTCGAGATTTGGAAAAAAATATATATATATATATATATATATATATATATATATATATATATATATATATATATATATATATATATATATATATATATATATATATATATATATATACACAAGATTAACTCATTTAAATATAAAGATATAAAAATATAGTATATCTTTATTGTGCGACATGCCTTACCAACACCGCTCCGTTCCACGCCACTCTGTCACGAAATATATTTTTTCCTTATGTTATTTTTTTATAATTATTTAGCGCTATGCTTTCATTCGTTATATCTTTAATGGGGTTAGAGAATTATAAATATATGGGGTGTTAAATGTTGGTGGAAATGGGTGAGCTTGTTGCGAGGATGGCTTTTTATATAATAGTAGCAATCGCCAGCGGCTCCGCTTGTGTGGAAAGATTAAAACCGTAATATAGTCTTTTGATAAACATAAAAATGGTTAAAGTGGGTTAACCTTAAAAGCTAGACATATGCTGTCGCAGAACAAATTTGATAGTTAGGAAACTATCAAAACTTAACTTTGCCATTGCAGCAATTTAAAAACACTATTAAGGAGAGGCTGATACAGAAAGCCTACTATACTGTTGAGGATTATTTAGACGATAAAAATGCGTGGATATAAATATTGTTCGACCCTGTACAAGATAAACATTACATGTACATTAAATTACAAAAACATTAAATGTAACTAGCATTAAGAATTGTATTTTTTAAAAAGAGCAACCGCCGAGTTTCTTGCTGGCTCTTCTCGGTAGGAACAGCTTTCCGAACCAGCAGTAGAGTTGACGATTCAAAAGCACTTGTTTACAAGTTTATTTGAATAAAGAATATTTTGAATTTGAATTTGAATTTGAAAACTGTTCGGTCGCTGGAGTCAAATTTGGACAAATCTGGAGTCAAATTGCTCAGCGGCGCGAGACCTCTGTCAAGATCGTGCCTACAATGGAGGCTGTGCTAATAGCGGAAATTTTACACGAAATTAACTAATATCTTTGACGCGAACAGCGTAGATAGAATTAGACGTTGCGGAGATCCATAATACAAAAGTAATGATAAAATTATTTTGCTATAATACGCGATTATAAAATATATATAATGCTAAATGTAGAGTGGACAATTCGTAAAAACACATGGACAATCCTCCACCACCGCCACCACAATACACAAGCACTATATACGTTCACTTTCACAAACTCAACAATCCGCTTCGCCCCGCAACCGAAGCATCGTCAGGAGATAGACTCCATGACAAAATCGCATTTTGCATCGCATCGCAGATTGTGGTGGTGAATGTGTGCAGTGCTTGTATATTGTTGTGTTATGGGGTGTCGGGTAGTGCATGAGTTCTTACAATTTCTGCATGTATCAGGTATGAGAACGAATAGACACTCTACATTTAGCATTACATATAATTCCTTTTATCGCGGATTATAGCAAAATAATATTCTCATTACTTTTATATTATGGACTTCCGCAAAGTAACGCCTAATTCTGTAAATTATTTTAAAGTAGGTACTTTTATAGTAGACTAGCGGCCTACCCCTGCTTCGCACGGGTATAAAATATATATCCCGTGTCACTCAGTGTACACAACATTCACAGCTTTAAACAAACTCTTGAAAGAACAACACATAGCTGCTAAATGCAAAGTGCTATAGGGTGAAGCGCGGCGTCCTCACGGCATTTTAAATCTGTAATATCTCCGATAATGTTCACTCAAATTACATGCTGTAAACGGCCATATTATATATTGATCTATATTAAATCAACTATTTATTTAAGGTACTTAATTGGATAAAGATTAATGCTGTATTGTATAAAAATTGCTTTGAATATAAGGCATTATTTTTCGTAAAAAGTAAACGACAAAAAGTGCTATTGTAGGTTATCCATAAGAGATAGGCATACACCATCTCCGACTTTTCTGTAGACCTTTTCAAGGTGTACAAATACTTAGTACATTATTTTGATAAATCTCGTAGGGTTTAGCCAGCGTTTGCAATGTAAGCGGAAAAAAATGTAATTATTTACAGAAACCTCAAAAATTACAGTATTTCTCTTCTCCATATTGAATGTTATTATACGTACAAACCTTCCTCTTGAATGACTCTATCTATTAAAAAAAACCGCATCAAACCTGTTGCGTAGTTTTAAAGTTTTATGCATACATAGGGATATATGGACAAACAAAGAATGCGACTTTGTTTTATACTATGTAGTGATTATGATACTGTTGCATAATAAGGATTCTTATAACACGAGTGTGTCTTATAGTATCACACGAGTGTGATTTCTATAAATTCATCATCATTCTATAAATTAACGTAATATACTGTAATACTGTATGTTTCTCTGTAGGTGTGTTTATCATTAATTAACAAGGTAAGTAATTATTCGCTTGGATGAAGCTAAGGTAACGATCCTGTACATTAATTATACAACAACGTCAGAATGTTTGAGCCAATGTTTGCGATGTGGAACCAATGTCAAAGCATGTCAAATTTACGGCCTTTTATTCCTTGTTTATCCCACTGCTGGGCATAGGCTACCTCTGCGTTTTTGTAGAGAAGGATTGGAGCTTAGTCCTACCACACTCCAATTATTGGTAGGTTACACATATCATCATCATTCTCCTGCCCTTATCCCACTCTAAGTAGGGTCGGCACAACATGTTATAAACATACTGTCACATGATTTGGCTGCGTTTTTACGACCGGCCGTCTGCCTGATGTCAACTTACCCTAGTCGTATTTTACGACACCTCGGTAAGAAAGAGGATGATCTATTCTATTATATTCAACCGGATACCACACGGTAGGTCAACTTATCTTAGTCGCCTTTTACGACACGTCAGTAAGAAAGAGGGTGGTCTATTCTTCCAATCGGATACCACACGGTGGCTGACTCACCTTAATCGCCTTTTACGACACCTCGGACATCGATTCTATCCTGCATGTATCAGGTATGAAAACTGATTGTCCACTCTACATTTAGCAATAAATATACATTTACTTAATCGTGGATTATAACAAAATAATTATTACTTTTGCCAGACGTAGCTCGCTAAAACTTAGCCGAAATACGCCGTAAAATTTTTATCATATTTATTCCGCATTTCTCATTTACTCTAAACTTAATAAAACTGTTCCGAACAGGCCTTTTACCAACTTATTCAAACTCTGTAGTGGAAAATAAACGCTGCATTAGCCACGCTTTTCAGCGGCTGAAATTATTTCATCCTTATAGTGTTGTCAATGTATTTTATATCGATAAAGTTCCTGTACATCACTATCACTACATAGTATAAATGTTAATTTATACTATGTAGATCAATATGTAGAGAAACTGAGTGCAGCGGCCTACGCTGTTCGAAAGATAAGACAATTCACAGATGTTGAAACAGCAAAACTTGTTTATTTTGCCTACTTCCATAGCATTATGTCTTATGGAATATTGCTATGGGGTAAATTCGCGGATAGTGAAAAAATTGTTGTTTTACAAAAAAGAGCTATACGTGGCATTTATAATTTAAGACCGCGTGATTCCCTGCGAGAGAAGTTTAAGGAAACAGGTGTTCTTACATTTGCTTCACAGTATATTTTAAGCAATTCAATTTATGTACATAAAAATATAAAGAATTATAAAACGATAGGTGATGTATACAATAGACAAAGCAGGAACCGACATAAGCTTGCGGCTCCTGCTTTGCGCCTTGCAAAAGTACGTAAGTCGTTTGTCGGTTTTGGTATAAGATTCTATAATAAAAATCCGCAATCAATTTCAGCTTTGCCATTACAGCAGTTTAAAACACTGTTAAAAAGATGCTGCTACAGAAACAAGCTTTATTAATCATATTGATATAATTAATGAAGCTACAACTGGTTCGGAATGTTGCTCTTACCGAGAAAAACCAGCAAGAAAATCGGCGATCAATATTTTAAACATTTAAAAATTTACATTAGGAAAGATGTTCCTACCGAAAAGAGCCAGCTAGAAACTCGGCGTTTGCTCTTTTAAAATATAATTAGCTAACATTAAGGCATTACTGTCTTGTACAGGGCCGAAGAGTAGCATATTCACGCATTCTTATCATCTAAGTATTCCTCAACAGTATTGTAGGCTTTCTGTATCAGCCTCCCTTTAACAGTGTTTTTAAACTGCTGTAATGGCAAAGCTAAAATTGATATGAATATTTTTTGTCACAAAATGATTTCGTTTATTTTTATTTAACATCTTCAACATGATTTCATTATAAAATTAAGTAAGTGAATGTTTAATAATTAATTCGGTAACGTGATCAATCATAAATTATACGTGGTCACGTTTTTAAACAGATATGACGCTTTACCGTGTCACACCTCTTTGCAGTGTCACTCGTCGTGACAGAGAAATGACACATGGAAACGGCACGGGTGTCATAAAGCTGCGTTCTGTTAGAGAGCGTGTCAAAGAGAATATCCATGGATTATGGTGTGACCATAGCGTAAATCTTAAGCTTTAGACACCGCAACTAGTGTGTACCTATATTGTTGCTATATTACTATCGTTCTTTGTATTTATACTGTAGGAATCTCCAAAAAGCAACGGCCTCTCAAACTAAAAAATCTTTAAGTAAACCTGTATACAAGTGCTTTTGAATCGTCAACTCTACTGCTGGTTCGGAAAGCTGTTCTTACCTACAAAAGCCTAGGAGAAACTCGGCGGTTGCGCTTTTCTAAATATAATTCTTATCACTTGTTATTATATAATACATTTAGTTATTAATATCTTGTGATAGAAGAGTAGCTTTAGTAACGCTTATCATCTAAGTAATGCTCAACAGTATAGTAGGCTTTCTGTATCAGCCTCCCTTTAACAGTGTTTTTAAACTGTTGTAATGGCAAAGCTAAAATGGATATGAATATTTTTTGTCACAAAATGATTTCGTTTATATTTATTTAACATCTTCAATATGTTTTCATTATAAAATTAAGTAAGTGAATGTTTAATAATTAATTCGGTATCGTGATCAGTCATAAATTATACGTGGTCACGTTTTTAAACAGATATACCGCTTTGCAGTGTCATGCCGCTTTGCAGTGTCACTCGTGACAGAGAAATGGCACATGGACACGGCACGGGTATCAGCGGGTAAAGCTGCGTTCTGTTAGAGAGCATGCCAAAGAGAATATCTATGGATTATGTTGTAACCATACCGTAAATCTTAAACTTGTACCTATATTGTTCTCGTCGTGACAGAGAAATGACACATGGAGACGGTACGGGTGTCATAACGCTGCGTTCTGTTAGAGAGCGTGCCAAAGAGAATATCTATGGATTATGGTGTGACCATAGCGTAAACCTTACACTTTAGATATCACCGCAAAGTGGGTGTATATGCCAACGATATCATCTTCATTCCTTGTATTTATATTGTAGGAATCTCCGAAATTCACGGTAAATTCACTGGATCTGAAAACTTATTTGCAAATTATTTATTCGACTTAACTTGTAAACAAGTGAATCGTCATTTCTACTGCTGTTTCGGAAAGCTGTTCCTACCGAGAAGGACTGGCAAGAAACTCGGCGGTTGCTCTTTTAAAAATATAACTCTTAATACTATTTACATTAAGTCGTTACTGTCTTATACAGGTTCAAAGAGAGCTATATCCACGTATTCTTATCATCTAAGTAATCCTCAACAGTAGGCTTTATATCATATAGGCTGGTATCAGCCTCGCGTTAACAGTGTTTTTAAACTGCTGCAATGACAAAGCTATAATTGATTGCGGAATGTTATTATAACTTTTTTAATCAAACCAACAAACGACTTACGTGGTTGCTCTTTTCAAAATATTATTCTTATTTATAGACACATTTAGTCATTATTATCTTGTACAGGGTCGAAGAGTTAGTATGTCGACGCATGTATCTAAATCCTTACAGATATTATAAGTGCAACAGTCTGTCTGTAATGTTTTGTAACGTTGCTTATTTTCCGTACTAACATATGGGATGAAAAATCCCATTTTCTCTTCCGGAATATGTTGTATGCTAGCAGTAGATGCTGGTACGAAAAAATTGTTCCAACGTGAACCAGATATTCGGCATTTCATCTTTTGAAAACATAATCTTTAAGTCAATCTTTAATTCAAAATAATAAGGCTTTCGTATCAGCCTCTTTTAAGTGTTTTTAAACTGCTGTAATGGCAAAGTTAAAATTGATTGTTGAATTTTATTATAGAATCTTATATCCAAACCCACAAACGACTTACGTACTTTTGTTCAAAGCAGGAGCCGCAAGCTTATATCGGTTCCTACTTTGTCTATTATATTTTTAATAATGCACTGAATTTTATTATTTAAACTCAGTCTTCACACCTCCGTACGCTAAGTTTTCTATATAACAGACTTTATTGTAGAGAAATAATCCGAAACATGCGTCATTCTCTAATGAAAGGAGCGTTTATAAATTTAATTTTAGCAGCTGTTTCTAACAAAATATATTTCATAGTGCTTTGTGCATAATTTGCTTCAATAAACGCTCGAGTGATTTATTCTTAAACAATGCACGTCAAAACTAAGTCTTTTGATTAATTTATCTATCTATACTTGCAACCCACAAATTGTATTTGAAAGCGTTTACTTCGAATTCTGCATGTATCAGGTACGAGAACGATTAGTATATAACTAAATTTATTTGGGTATTGCTTCGCTTTGCGATTCTGGTCGTGGAGTCTATCTCCTGATGATGCTTCGGTTGCGGGGCGAAACGATTGTTGAGTTTGTGATAGTGAACGTATATAGTGCTTGTGTATCGTGGTGGCGGTGGTGGAGGTTTGTGCGTGTGTTTTTACGAATCCTGCATGTATCAGGTATGATAACCGATTGTCCACTCTACATTTAGCATTATAAATATTGTCTATTTACTTTATCGCAGATTATAGCAGAATAATTTTATTATCATTTTTGTATAAGATTTTACTAAGCCGTGTGGTATCTGACTGAGTAGAATAGACCACCCTCATTTCTTACCAAAGTATCCTTAAAGGCAACTAACGTAAGTTGCCCGTAGAGTGGTATCCGGCTGAATAGAATAGACCACCCTCTTTTTTACTCGTCAACTTACCTTAGTCGCCTTTTATGACACAACTGTAAGAAATAAAGGTGCTCTATTCTACTCAGCCGGATACCACACGGCAGATTTGTTAGTTATTAGTATTGTATTAAATTTTCCAACACAGGTCTATTCTCCTTAGCTAGACATGACGGAAGGTTTCACTTACCTTAGTCGCTTTTTATGACACCTCGCTATGAAATGAGGGTGGTCTATTCTACTCAGCTTAATACCACACGGTAGATTTGTTTGTTATTACTATTGTATTCAATTTTCCAACACAGGCTTCTCGCGACACGTGTCATTATGCGGTTAAGTTGTTCGAGTTAACTTTAACTAAACAGGTCACCTTCACGGTTTATACGTGTTATCCGCTTTAGGTGAACTCCGTCACGCTGACTTGCAGGTTTAAGTACAAGACAGTCTGTTTTAAAACGTGACAAGAGTGTATTAGCCGTTTTTATAATTAATACATTTGCCGTGGTATATCTTGATGATGCTTCGGTTACGGTGTGAAAAATTGAGATGTGAAAAATTATTAAACAATTTAAATAAAAACATTACATAGAATTATAACAAAATTACGTTAATAAGTAAAAAAAACAATATTTTCTGTTAACGAAACAAAGAGGATATAGATTGCATCAAATTAATTTCCTCTTAACAATCTTTCTGTGTTTTATAATTATTTAACTTACTTAACTTTAACTAATAGGTCACCTTCACGGTTTATCGACGTGTTATCCGCTTTAGGTGAACTCCGTCACGCTGACTTGCAGGTTTAAGTACTAGAAAGTCTGTTTTAAAACGTGACAACAGTGTATCAGCCATTTTTATAATTAATACATTTGCCGTGGTATATCTTGATGATGCTTCAGTTACGGTGTGAAAAATTGAGATGTGAAAAATTATTAAACAATTTAAATAAAAACATTACATAAAATTACAAGGAAATTACGTTCATAGGTAAAAAAAAAACAATATTTTCTGTTAACGAAGCAAAGAGGATATAGATTGCATCAAATTAATTTCCTCTTAAAAATCTTTCTGTCTTTTATAATTATTTAACTTACTTAACTTTAACTAATAGGTCACCTTCATGGTTTATCGACGTGTTATCCGCTTTAGGTGAACTCCGTCACGGTGACTTGCAGGTCTAAGTATAAGACAGTCTGTTTTAAAACGTGACAAGAGTGTATTAGCCGTTTTATTAATTAATACACTCGTCGTGGTATATCTTGACGATGCTTTGGTTACGGAGCAAAATTGTTATTGTGGTAGTGAGTGTGTGTATTGGTTATGTATTATTGAATTATTGGTGGAGGGCAGTGCTTGAGAACGGATAGTCCACTATACATTTAGCATTACGTATATTTTCTTTTAATGTGGATTATAACAAAATATTTTCATTACTTTTCGCCGTGTGTTATCCAGATAAGTAGAATAGACTACCCTCATTTCTTACCGAGGTTTTGTAACAGGTGACTAAGGTATGTTGACCCACCGTGTCATATCCGGCTGAATAGAATAGACCACCCTCATTTCTTACCAAGGTTTTGTAAAAAGTGACTAAGGTAAATTGGCCCACCGTGTACTATACCGTTGAGTAAAATAGACCACCCTTATTTCTTACCAATTTGTCTCAAAAGGTGACTGAATTGAAATGACCCATCGTGTGGTATCCGGCTGAATAGAATAGACTATCCTAATTTCTTACCGAGGTGTCGTAAAAGGTGACTAAGTTAAATTTACCCACCGTGTAGTATCTGGCTGAGTAGAATATAACACCTTCATTACTTACTGAGGTGTCGTGAAAGGCGAATAATGTAAGTTAACGTCAGACACGCGGTCGATCGTGAATACTTAGCTAAAACCCATCACAACCCGGTGAAAACATGTGCCGACCCCACTTACAGTGGGAAAGGGCAGGAGGTCGATGATAGGCACGAACTAAGTCGCCTACAAAACTATTCTAAATAAAAAAACAAAAATTTAATTCAAAAAGTATTCTAAAGGAATATTCAATTAATTTTCGGCCATTTTGGTTTTCATCCGCCCAGTCCAATTAAATGTATAACGTATTTTTTAGGACGATTATAAGAAAACAGAATATAATGTAAAACAACATTTAAAGAAGTTTTACGAAATTATGACTGCGTAGAAATATAGCTTAAAAAACTGTAAATTATCTTAAAATTGGTAAAACAAAACCTTTTTTTTATTTCTTAATTTAGTTAATGGCTGCCGCCGTGTGGTATCAGGCTGAGAAGAACAGACCGCTCTCATTTCTTACCGAAGTATCTTAACAGGCGACTAAGATACACCCTGTACAAGAGAGTCGACCCTGTACAAGATAGAAACACTAAATGTAACTAGCATTAAGAATTGTATTTTTTAAAAAGAGCAACCGCCGAGTTTCTTGCTGGCTCTTCTCGGTAGGAACAGCTTTCCGAACCAGCAGTAGAGTTGACGATTCAAAAGCACTTGTTTACAAGTTTATTTGAATAAAGAATATTTTGAATTTTGAATTTGAATTTGATAAGTTTACCCTCTGTGTGTTATTCGGCTGAGTAGAATAGACCACCTTGTTTACCGAGGTGTCGCAAAAGGCGACTATAGTAAGTTGACGTCAGGCGGACGATCGTAAAATACGTATCCAAATCATGTAACAACATGTTTATAACATGTGCCGACCCCATTTTGAGTTTGGATTTAAAACACTACAACAAGTTTTATGACCGTTTTATAAATTATTTAAATACTAGCTTTCACCCTCAATAGATGGCGCTTTTTATGACTTCTTATTCCTGTAGAATTAACAGGATTTCTATAGCCTATATGTTATTCCGGTGTATAAGGAATAATTGTGCCAAATGTCATCAATATTGGTTCAGCGGTTTCGCCGTGAAAGAGTAACAAACATACATCCATACTCACAAACATTCGCATTTATAATATTAGTAGTATATATCTTGTATGTATATATATATATTCGGAATCTCGGAAACGGCTCCAACGATGTTCCTGAAATTCAGCATGTAGTACTTTGGGGGAGAATAAGAAAAGAAAAGAAGAATAGGTAGGTTTTATTCAAATAAAAATCACGTTATCCCTGTTTTTGGGCATTAAAACATACTAAAATTTACATTGAATATATAAAACACTATTTTTAATTAACTGTCAAGTCAGTGTATCTTATTCGGGGAACGGGTCGCGAGAAATGAAAATCGAAATTGAACCCCACCTACCCTATTAATTTTTTTTCAAGCTTCTTTTTTATTATGTAAAAAAACTCGAGAAATGAAAGTAACTAAGATCGAACCCCAGCCTATTATTTTTTTGAAGCTTCTTTTTTATTATGTAAAAAAACTCGAGAAATGAAAGTAACTAAGATCGAACCCCAGCCTATTATTTTTTTGAAGCTTCTTTTTTATTATGTAAAAAAACGCGAGAAATGAAAGTACCTAGGATCGAACCCCAGCCTATTATTTTTTTTGAAGCTTCTTTTTTACTATGTAAAAAAAACTCGAGAAATGAAAGTACCTAGGATCGAACCCCAGCCTATTATTTTTTTTGAAGCTTCTTTTTTACTATGTAAAAAAACGCTAGAAATAAAAGTACCTAGGATTGAACCCCAGCCTATTATTTTTTTTCAAGCTTCTTTTTAATTATGTAAAAAAACTCGAGAAATGAAAGTACCTAGGATCGAACCCCAGCCTATTATTTTTTTTGAAGCTTCTTTTTCTTTTAAAAAAAATTAAGGTCAAGCTATGTGTAGTTTCAAAATAAATAATTCTATACTTCAGAACACGGTTATAATTTAACTGTAATCTGTATTTAACAGTCGTGCCATTTATTTGTCCCGCTGTCAGTTAACTGTCACGTCAGATGCCAAGATCGAGCGCGTTCTCGGCGACGTGACAGTTATTGTAGCTTTGAACGGGTAAAAAAATCAATCCACTTTCCCTGTTTCTAGAATAGTTATGTAGTAAAGTGGCCTGTTATTATCCTACTGCTGGGAATAGGCTTCTTCGGTCTATCTGCTTAGATGAAGCTATGGTAACGAGCCTAAGTGCCAAAGTGGTCGGCCTGCTCGTGGCGGACCCTGGGCAAGCTTAGTCTTGGCGAACGGACCACTGTGGGGTGGCCAATCCAGTTGTCCCTCTGATTAGCAGAGGGCAGTCTGGACGGGCCGGGGACTCCGGGGGGGTTCGGGTGAAGTCCCTAATGAGCGACGGGTTCAGTTGGGCTTACTCTAAGTCTGACTGGACATGGTTACGACCACCGTTGGTCAAGCCCGGAAGCCCAGCAATGGGAACGGGGACCTACGGGTTGCGAGAAAGACAACTTCTAAAAAATTACTCGGTGGAAGCGGAAACGCCCACCACAGCGTAGAGGTCCCTACTTGGGGCGCGGTCTCTCCCTGTCGACCGTGACATAACAAACACGGTGAGCAATGAGCGATCGCGGGCAGCGGTGGCCTCCTTCTGCTCTGCGGAGGGGAGCGGAGGGGGGCGGTGGTGGCGAGTGCAGGTGGTAGCGACTTGCCTAAGCCCGACGTCTGACGCTCTTTCAGAGGGCCTTCGGACGTTCCAACCGAGGTATATCGGACGTCTGGCTTACAGGTCCCCGAGGCGGTCGGTGCATCTGGTGCTCCCGATGCACCGGTTAGCGGAGGGGGGCTTCTCTTTCGAGGGGCCTCTACCCGGAGCTGTTTGTTCTCTGGGATCAGAGCTGTCGGCGGGATGGGGGCAATATGTACAATGATACCCTGTCCTTGCTATTGGCAGCGTGGTGGAGCACACAGGTCGTTTTAGTCGTTGCGAGTCCGACATAACCGCCGCCTGTCCCCGTCGGGCGGCGGTACCCATAAGGGGTTTTTTCCTGTATTGAAAGAAAAATTATTACCTATTGTTACACTAGTCCCTATTAGTAGTATCTTCTTGACCTCAGTAGAGTTTAAAATTTCCAAAATTTAACAAACTATCTCCCAACATCAAAGGGTGACAACACAAAGGAATTCGGGCGTGGCCCAAGTAAAGCAAATAATTATATATATTTACAAGCCAAGTATTAACTATGTCAGAATTTTACTTACAATTTTATTTATTTATTATGACAAGCCAATAAATAGCATTTTACACATTAATACACATTTTCATACGGTAAGTTCTAGGTAAAAAACACTTTTTAAGCCGAGTACAGCGTTATCGTAGGTACAAAAGTTATTTATGTAACTAAAAGGAGTCAAATTAAGTTATACGTTAAGGAAAATTTTGATAAAAACTATCACTAAAACTTAACAACTTAAAGCAGGCAAGAATGTTTATTTCTATTTTGAATAGTGGGTAGTGGAAGATGTCTGTATCATGGGAATTAAGTGCGCTATAAGTGTTGTCCGCATCCGCAAGGATGCGGATGACGACGGCGACGATGAGGACGACGCGATGGGCGAGAGGGCGAAAACACCGGATTTGACACCCCCGATCATGACACCACCCGACTTAGGACCACCTGAAGAAGACTTCGAGGTCTGGGAGCTACCATTCCCAGACCTCACCACCAAACCAGACATCCCTTAGGTCACCTAGGTGACCTCGGCCTACAAGGCCGAAACACAGACCGGGCTTAAATGCCCGCGAGGAACTGCCCGGGCAAGGAGGTACGCCTCGAGGCCCGTACCCCGCCTACTCCCAACGGAGTAAGCGAAACGACCCTGCTGCTATAAGTGTTCATAAGCCGGTTAAATGGACTATTTTGACCCCTATCTTGATTTCAAGATATTGAAAGTTTTTTACCGATCTCACGTAGGAAAAGCTACCAAATAATACATCAACAACAGATAACAGACCAAACAAGTATTAACAGAAAGTAATAATAAAATTATTTTGCTTTAATCCGGGAAGAAGGAAAATAGAAAATATATATAATGCTAAATGTAAGTGGACAATCGGTTATCATACCTGATACATGGAGGATCTGGGTGTATTTTTTTTTATAAAAAAAAGCCTTAAAAAAAAAGAAAAAATATTAGGATAGAAGGGGCTCGATCCTAGGAATTTTCATTACTCGCGATCGCCCGTTCCCCGAATAAGCTCCGCTGACTTGACAGTTAATGGCAAAAATTCAATTCAATATAAATTTTAGTATTTTTTGATGCCAAGCAAACAGGGATAAAACGATTTTTTTTATTATATAAAACCTAACTAGATCAATGTTTTTCCCCCAAAACCCCTACATGTAGAATTTCAGGAAAATCTTTGGAGCCGTTTCCGAGATTCGGAAAATATATATATATACAAGATTAACTCATTTAAATATAGAGATTTAAGTAGTTTTAATTTGTTTTTTTTAATGCTTGTTGTTGTAAAATAGTTAAGTTTAGTAAATAGTATAATTTTTTAATCTATATCACATTTTAAAGCAACTTGCTAGCCTAGTGTGAACTAAATAAGTATTTGATCTACTCATTGCCTTACATAAAAATATACATTAAAGATAAAAAACATAATTTCGGGTATTTTAACACATGAATTGACGACTGAATTTCTAGGTTATAACTTGCTTAATGTACTTTATGGAGCGACAAATGAATTTCAAAAGGACAGCATCTTCGCCCATAACTTTCACCATAAGCAATGACTTTTTAAAGCTATATTTACCCATGCCAACGTTTCGCCTCTTTTGTTGCGGCATTATACTAATTGCTAGACATGTTTTTAGTTTATTAATATAATAATAATATCCCTCGGTTTCACCCGTGTAATTTTTATTTTTTTAACACCTTATTACATTTTTTAACAGATACCTATTTTTTGAAAATCTAATATACCCTATGTTGATCAGTAATAATGCAGCTTTCCAATGGTGAAAGAATTTTTGAAATCGGCCCAGTAGATTTTGTGTAAAATCATTACAAACATACATACAAATTTTTCAGATTAAAGTAATAATAATATAATTTTTGCTAGAATCCGCAATAGTTTAGATTTATTGGATGGTAGAATTTTTAGAGTGTAACATATTGATCATCATCCTCCTGCCCTTATCCCACTCTAAGTGGGGTCGGCACAACACGTTATATACATGCTGTCACATGATTTGGCTGCGTTTTACGAACGGCCGCCTGCCTGACGTCAACTTACCTCTGTCGTATTTCACGACACCTCGGTAAGAAAGAGGGTGGTCTATTCTACTAAACCAGATACCACACGGTGGGTCAACTTACCTTAGTCACCTTTTACGACACCTCGGTAAGAAATGAGGTAGGTCTATTCTACTCAGCCGGATACCACACGGCGGGTCGACTTACCTTAGTCGCCTTTTACGACACCTTGGTAAGAAAGAGGGTGGTCTATTCTACTAAACCGGATACCACACGGTGGGTCAACTTACCTTAGTCGCCTTTTACGACACCTCGGTAAGAAATGAAGGTGGTCTATTCTACTCAGCCGGATACCACACGGCGGGTCAACTTAGCTTAGTCGCCTTTTACGACACCTCGGTAAGAAATGAGGGTGGTACTATTCTATTCAGCCGGATACCACACGGCGTTTTGGAGTGTAACATATAAATATAAATAAATATATGGGACACTTACACACACGGTCGTCCGTCCCCAAAGTAAGTAACTTAATACTTGTGTTATGACAGACAACTGGTGAATATATACTAATATATTTTTTAAATACATACTTAAATACAAATATACACCCAGGCTCAAAGACGAACAAATTCATTTATAGAAAATGTTGGCCCTCGGTGGGAATCGAACCCGCGACCCGTGGAGCTGAAGGCAGGGTCACTACCCACTGCGCCAACGGGCCATTCATATTGATGTAGTATTTATTATTAGTATCAGTTCGACCGAGCCTTGGTCTGTTCTTCTTCTTAGTCGATCTCTTCATTACTGAAGGTCGTGTCTAGATGAAAGTATTATTGCTGCTCACTTCCTGCACTATTCTTTTCCACATTGTTCTGTCCTCGGCGGTCTTTAAAGCTTTGGTGATTGGAAGGCCTGTCATCGTCTTAACTTGATCGGACCAACGGGTAGGGGAGCGACCGCGTGGTCTTTTCCCGTCGACCTGACCAACCACCGTCAGCTTCTCCAGGTTTTCAGGGTTTTTACGAGCAACGTGTCCGAAATATTTAAGAATACGCTGGAAGCAAACAGCGGACAGTCTAATATTTATGCCGAGTTCCTTAAGGATAGACACATTGGTTCGGTGTGCAGTCCATGGAATCCTAAGCATCCTCCTCCAACACCACATTTCTTGGTCTATAATTTTTTACAAAATAAAAATTCATTTCTCGCGACCACCCGTTTCCCCGAATAAGCTAAGCTGACTTGACATTTCACGGAGAAAATTATGTTGTATATATTCAATAAATTACGCCGTGTGGTATCCGGCTGAGTAGAATAAACCAACCTCATTTCTTACCAAGGTGTCGTAAAAGGCGACTAAGGTAAGTCGACCCGCCGTGTGTTATCCGGCTGAGTAGAATAGACCACCCTCATATCTTACCGAGGTGTCCTAAAAGGCGACAGAGGTAAGTTGACGTCAGGCAGGCGGCCGGTCGTAAAAACGCAGCCAAATCATGTGATAGCATGTTTATAACATATTGTGCCGACCCCACTTAGAGATTCAATAAATTAAAAGTAAACTTTTTTTTATATATGCTCAAGAACAGGAAAAAAACGTTTTTTTTTAATTAAAAAAAAATGTACATACAAGATTACTTCATTTAAATCATAAATATTATAATTGGGCCCAAAAGTCCCCGTTTCCTTCAAAATTTCCAGTTATTTTACACAGCCTCCATTTCATACAGTCAATGGGCTCAAAGGAAAAATATTAAGTTTTATATAAAAAATGTTTTTTATCACAAAAGTCTGGTATCCAGCAAGCGGCGATTTCAAAGAACAAAGGGCGGCTAGATATTTTAAAGTAGTATTTATTCCGCCATTTAAAATTTGACCTCGACTTGCATACTGTTTCTGTAGAATATATATTGCTAGAACCCGCGAATTTGTTTGCCTTTATTAAAAGCTTTTATTTAACTTGCAATGTATGTGAAGTGGAACATTGAAAGTTAAATTTGCCCCACTTCCCTTGGTCCGATTGAGATGATACATACTGTTCCAGTCCCGATGACAATGTTTATGATAAGCATGACCTGATGACAGGATTGGCTCCAGACGAGGGGACTCAACGATCGATAGTAGTCATAAAATTTGTTAAAAGCTTTTATTATGTTTAACTTACTAAAAGCTTTCATTTTACTTGCAATGTGTGTATGTGAAGGTGGAATCTTGCAAGTTAAATTTGCCCCACTTCCCGTTGTCCGATTGAGATGATACATCCTGGTCCAGTCCCGATGGCAATGTTTATGACAAGCATGACCTGATGACAGGATTGGCTCCGGACGAGGGGACACAACGGTTAACAGTAGAGTAATGAAATTTGTTAAAAACTTTTATTATATCTGACTTATTAAAAGCTTTCGTTTAACTTGCTTAAAAATTACTTTTAAGTATAAATAATAGTTTGTAATGTGTAATGTGAAAGTCGAATAAAGATCTTATTATTCCTATTTTTATTCTTACTTATCTACAGAAAAATACGCCGTGTGGTATCCGGCTGAATAGAATAGTACCACCCACAATTCTTACTGAGGTGTCGTAAAAGGCGACTAAGGTAAGTTGACCCACCGTGTGGTATCCGGTTTAGTAAAATAGACCACCCTCTTTCTTACCGAGGTGTCGTAAAATACGACTAAGGTAAGTTGACGTCAGGAAGGCGGCCGGTTGTAAAAACGCAGCCAAATCATGTGACAGCATGTTTATGGCATGTTGTGCCAACCCCACTTAGAGTGGGATAAGGGCAGGAGGATGATGACTTATCTACAGAAAAATTTGCTTATACGTAGAGCATATTACACAATTGAAGATTATTTATGATTACAATGCAGGCGTTACATAGCGGAACACCATAATACAGAAGCACAATAATTGTTTTTGCTGTAGTGTGGTAGTGAGTGTGTGGAGTGTTGGGGTTGGCGACGTTTTTTGATACGTGTGGTGTCTTTTCCTGCATGTATAAGGTATGTGAATTTTGTCTGTTTATACTTTTAGCATTACATAGATTCTCTTAACAAACGCGGATTACAGCGAAATAATTTTATTGTAACTTGCGATCGAAAAATATTTAAAATAATAATTGCTTAGATTACAAAATTCTTTTAAAATTTCTAGAAAATTCTTTCAGCTTACAAAGGTGAAAGAATTTTCTAGAAACTTTAACTTTTTTAAACTTTTTTTTAATTTTTAACTTTTTATAAAGAATAAACTGCGGTTTAATAATGCAAAATTGAAAATGTTTGAAAAATTAACTGCCGAGTTTCATTCTGGTTCTTCTCGGTAAGAGCAACATTCCGAACCAGTTGTAGATTTATTAAATATATTTAATCCTTAACAATTCCAAAGTAAAGGCCTACTTGAATAAAAAATACTTTGTTTTAATTTGATTTGACATATTTTGTGAAATTTTCCGCCGTGTGGTATCCGGCTGAATAGAATAGTACCAACCTCATTTCTTACCGAGGTGTCGTAAAAGGCGACTAAGGTAAGTCGACCCGCCGTGTGGTATCCGACTGAGTAGAATAGACTAACCTCATTTCTTACCGAGGAGTCGTAAAATACGATTAAGGTAAGTTGACGTCAGGCAGTACGTAAAATATGGAGCCAAATCATGTGACAGCATGTTTAAACATGTTGTGCCGACCCCCACTTAGAGTGAGATAAGGACAGGAAGATGATGATGATATTTTGTGAACTTTTATTGTAGAAGCGAATACATTAGCTCATAAGTAAAGCTTGACGATTTAAAAGCTAACTTCAATAAAAATTATTTTAATTTGATTTTATATGTAAGTACGTAACTCGTTTGTGGGATTTGGTATAACATTCTATAATAAAATTCCGCAATCAATTTCAGCTTTGCCATTACAGCAGTTTAAAAACACTGTTAAAGAGAGGCTGATACAGAAAGCCTACTCTTGAAGATTATTTAGAAGATAAGAATGTATGGATATAGCTCTCTTTGAACCTGTACAAGACAGTAACGACATAATGTAAATAGTATTAAGAATTATATTTTTAAAAGAGCAACCGCCGAGTTTCTTGCTGGCTCTTCTCGGTAGGAACAGCTTTCCGAACCAGCAGTAGAGTTGACGATTCAAAAGCACTTGTTTACAAGTTTATTTGAATAAAGAATATTTTAAATTTGAATTTGAATTTATGTATTGAGCAATTCTATTGTGAAAGCGAATATTATGGCTTATTACTTCTTTGCTGCGCAATTCACAGCATCATATGCCCAGCAGTGGGATAGTAACAGACCGTTATTTTATATTAAATAATGTCGTCACTAACTTGTACTTGTTGCACCCGTCTCCTAGACTATCTTCATTGTCATTCACAAACAACAAAGGGACTGGAAACGGGTACAAGTTACTGTTTGTTCAACATTGTGCTTTGAAACGGAATATTTCATTTTTTTAAATCGAAATATGTTGTAAAAACTTATTTTGCCTGCGACTTTGTTCAGATTGTATATTAAAATCATCATCTTCCTGCCCTTATCCCATGTTAAAGACATGTTGTCACATGATTTGGCTGCATTTTTACGACCGGCCGCCTGCCTGACGCCAATTTATCTTAATCGTATTTTACGACACCTCGATAAGAAAGAGGGTGGTCTATTTTACTTAACCGGATACCACACGGTGGGTCAACTTACCTTAGTCGCCTTTTACGACACCTCGGTAAGAAATGAGGTCGATCTATTCTTCTTAACCGTATACCACACGGCGAGTCAACTTACCTTAGTCGCCTTTTACGACACCTCGGTAAGAAATGAGGGTGGTACTATTCTATTCAGCCGGATACCACACGGCGTTGATGCGAAATATATAGAAAATAAATAATATACATATAGCTATATAAATATTTACACCAACATATAAAGCTGAAGAGTTAATCTGATTGAAAACAAAGCTTTGCGATTTTGGTCGTGGAGTCTATCTCCTGACGATGCTTCGGTTGCGGGGCGAAACGATTGTTGAGTTTGTGATAGTGAACGTATATAGTGCTTGTGTATCACGGTGGCGGTGGTGGAGGTGTGTGCATGTGTTTTTTTACGACTCCTGCATGTATCAGGTATGATAACCGATTGTCCACTCTGCATTAAGCATTATATATATTTTCTATTTTACTTCATCGCGGATTATAGCAAAATAATTTTATTATTACTTTTGTATTATGGATCTCCGCAAAGTAACGCCTAATTCTATAAATTATTTAATCTGATTGTTTGAACTCGCTAATCTCGGGAACTACTGGACCGATTTGTAACATTCTTTGACTGTAAGATAGTCCACTTATCCACAAAAGCTATAGTTTATAGACTATGCTATCGATACTAAGATGTATAGGAGAGGAGCAGCAATAAAAAATATTGCAAAAAAATATTAAAGATTTCCTTGTGTGCGCTAAGTTAACGGTGAAAGTTATTCAAATAGCTCTTATAAATAACTCACGATAGCTACTTTTATATTAAAAAAATTCAATTCAATTCATTGCGACGCAATTAAAAATAATAAATATAATTAGCTTGCGGCTCCTGCTTTAAACAAAAGTACGTAAGTCATTTGTGGGTTTGGGTATAAGTATAATTCTATAATAATATTCCGCAATCAATTTTTGCTTTGCCATTACAGCAGTTTAAAAACACTGTTAAGGAGAGGCTGATACAGAAAGCCTACTATACTGTTGAGGATTACTTATTATATTTTTAAAAAAGCAACCGCCGAGTTTCTGGCTGGCTCTTCTCGGTAGAAACGGCTTTCCGAACCAGCAGTAGAGTTGACGATTCAAAAGCACTTGTTAACAAGTTTACTTGAATAAAGAATATTTTGAATTTTAATTTAGTTTTGAGTGACGGACAACTAGTACATATATACATCAACATCCTCCTGCCCTTATCCCACTCTAAGTGGGGTCGGCACAGCATGTTATAAATATGCACATGATTGGCTCCGTATCTTAAGACCGGCCTGCCAGACGTCACCTTACCATATGCGTATTTTCCGACACCTCCGTAAGAAATGAGAGTGATCTATTCACTCAAGCGGATACTACACGGTGGGTCAGCTTACTTTAGTCGCCTTTTACGACATCTCGGTAAGAAATAAGGGGGCTATTCTACTTAACCAGATATATACATATAATTTTAAATAAATATTTTTAATAAATAGTTTTAAGAAAAATTGGCTCTCGGTAGAATCGAACCCGCGACCCGCGGAGCTGAAGGCAATTATTATAATATGAATGTTTATTAAAGTCGACACAAATAATCGCGGAATGAAGGTAGTAAATAAAAACATTATTGAAACTCCGAACAATAGTACGGTGGGCCGAAATTAAGTTAACTAATATAATATTCAAGGGAAATATTGTTTTATAGGGAAACAGTCTTTGTGATTTAGGTAATAAGGCTCAGTATCGCGTGATATGTTTCACAAAGTGTATTCAAAATTATCATCTAAGCGCACCTGCGCTGGCTGAGTGCCAGCCCTATATATGTATAGTACAAGAGCCGATGTAAGTTTTGTATTCATGAGTTGGGAACTACGAATATGGCTTGTAATAGCCCGTTAGTGCAAGTGGCAGTGATCTTTAAATTCCGGGGGTCGCGGGTTCGAATCTTAGTACCCAAAATATGTAAATTTTTAATTTTTTTTATTTTAGCTTACTAAGGCGGTGAAAAATGTTTTTTTATTAATAAAGCTTATTACATAAGCAGTGTGGTATCTGGCTGAGTGGAATAGACAACATTCATTTCTTACCGAGGTGTCGTAGGCAACTAAGGTAAGCTGACCCACCGTGTGGTAGCTGGTTGTGTAGAATAGACCACCCTGTTTCCTATTGAGGTGTCGTAAAAGGCGACTAAGGTTAGTTAAACTCAGGCAGGACTCAGGCAGGTTCAGAAAAAGACCTAGCCAAATCATGTGCCAACGTTTATAACATGTTGTACCGACCCCATTTAGAGTGGGATAAGGGCAGAACAATGTAAATATTAATGCATGTTAATTCAAATAGACTTTGATATATTATTCTGATATGATAATTTACTTACTCCAATTGAAGCAAGAAATAAATAATGTTTTTGCGTATTTCATGGGGTCTAGCTGTGATGGCCCAGCGGTGCGACCGTGTGAATCTCTAGAGACGATCACGGGTTCGAACCCGGGCAGACACCAATGAGTTTTTCTCTTAAAACTTATGTGTCTAATTGATAATTGCGATTTATCACACGCATTTCGGTGAAGGAAAACATCGTGAGGAAACCTGCATATCTCTAGAGAATTCTGGTGATATGTGTAACCTACCAATCATTGGAGCAGCGTGGTAGGTCTTAGCTCCAATCCTTCTCTCCAAAAACGGAGAGAAGAGGCCTATTCATGGAGTCTACAGAAGAATTATTTATGTTATCTTAAGTACATTACAAAGAAAAGATACAGATAAAGATGTATAGTCAGCTACAAATTCAAATTCAAAATCTTTAATATTTAAATGAGTTAATCTTGTATGTATATATAAATATATTTTCTGAATCTCGGAAACGGCGCCATTGATTTTCCTAAATTTCACCATGAACGGAGTTTTGAGGGATTAAAACTGATGTAGCTAGGTTTTATTTGAAAAAAAAAATCGTTTTATCCTTGTTTTCGGGCATGAAAAATACTAACATTTATATATAAAACGCTATTTTTGCAAATTGTCAAGTCAGTGTAGCTTATTCGGGGAACGGGTGGTCCCGAGAAATACCTAGGATCCTCGCCCTTCCCAATTGTTTATCTTTTTTTTTTTATTAATAAAAAAGGCTCGGTCAATCAGGTACTTATATCTATACGAAGAGAACAGCAAAACTTGTTTATTTTGCCTACCTCCATAGCATTATGTCCTATGGAATATTGCTATGGGGTAAATGCGCGGATAGTGAAAAAATTTTTGTTTTACAAAAAAGAGCTATACGTGGCATTTATAATTTAAGACCGCGTGATTCCCTGCGAGAGAAGTTTAAGGAAACAGGTATTCTTACATTTGCTTCACAGTATATTTTAAGCAATTTAATTTATGTACATAAAAATATAATTAATGATAAAACGATAGGTGATGTATACAATAGACAAAGCAGGAACCGACATAAGCTTGCGGCTCCTGCTTTGCGCCTTGCAAAAGTACGTAACTCGTTTGTGGGTTTTGGTATAATATTCTATAATAAAATTCCGCAATCAATTTCAGCACTGCCATTACAGCAGTTTAAAAACACTGTTAAAAAGAGGCTGATACAGAAAGCTTGCTGGCTCTTCTCGGTAGGAACAGCTTTCCGAACCAGCAGTAGAGTTGACGATTCAAAAGCACTTGTTTACAAGTTTATTTGAATAAAGAATATTTTGAATTTGAATTTGAAAAAGCAGTTGCTTATTACAACAAACGCGGATTATAGCAAAATAATTTTATTGTAACTTCTGTACCTTTTTTTTACGCCGTGTGGTACCTGGTTTAGTAGAATAGTACCACTCTCATTTCTTACCGAGGTGTCGTAAAAGGCGACTAAGGTAAGTTGGCCCACTGTATGGTATCAGGTTTAGTAGGATAGACCACCCTCTTTCCAACCGAGGTGTCGTACAATGCGACTGAGGTAAGTTGATGTCATGCAGGCGGCCAGTCGTGAAAACGTAGCCAAATCATGTGACAGCATGTTTATAACATGTTTTGCCGACCCCACTTAGAGTGGGATAAGGGCAGGATGATGGTGATGATAGGATTCACACATACATGAATCATCTCTTTAGATGTTAACATTACGTGTCTACGGCGTAGACAACCGTAGTAAATACTACACGTTGCTACGTCGTAGATAGCCGTAACACGGAAAATGCTACGAAGTACAATTACTGAAATAAAGTAATTGTTTATTTATTTCTTATCTTATTTTTGCGTAGCCAACCGTAGTACACACTATACGTTGCTACGTCGTAGATAGCCGTAACATGGAATATGCTACGGAGTACAATTACTGAAATAAAGTAATTGTTTATTTATTTCTTATCTTATTTCAGCGTAGCCAACCGTAGTACATACTATACGTTACTACGTCGTAGATAGCCGTAACACGGAAAATGCTACGAAGTACAATTACTGAAATAATGTAATTGTTTATTTATTTCTTATCTTATTTCTGCGTAGCCAACCGTAGTACATACTATACGTTGCTACGTCGTTGATAGCCGTAACACGGAAAATGCTACGAAGTACAATTATTGAAATAATGTAATTGTTTATTTATTTCTTATCTTATTTCTGCGTAACCAACCGTAGTAAATACTACACGTTGCTACGTCGTAGATAGCCGTAACACGGATGATGCTACGAAGTACAATTTCTGAAATAAATAAATTGTTTATTTATTTCTTATATTAGTAGTATTTCAGTTGACAAACCAAATATAAATGTACCGACATCGACATTACAATATAGAAGCACGATTCAAGGCACACCAATCATAAGTTTTCCATCTATTGTTCGAAACTGGGTCGCAAGTACGAACGAGTTGGAATTAATAGAAAAAGTATCGACAAAGTATGTTTTTTTAATAAATATTATAAAAGAACTTTGCGGAATTTCGTAGTATTAGAATGATTTGGGTATTTAATTTACAAGTTTCTTGAATGTTTATATATTTATGCAATTTTTTTCAAATTGACTATATGCTGTTAGCCCTAACGGCTTTTACAGCGTCACCGGGCGGGCTATATTTATGCTAGCAATCGCCGGCGTCTCCGCCCGTGTAGTAAGATTAAAACCGTAATATAGTATTAAAAATGGCGTGTCAACCATAAAAGCTAGACATATACTGTCGCGGACTTTTACTTTGAAGTTTTAGAGTGGAAATTTTTTTTAATTCATGATCTTTGAATAACTTTCACTGTTTACTCAGCGCACGCAAGGAAATCTTTGAATTTGCCGTTTTCGTAAAAAAAATTGAAAAGAAAAATCATAGGGGAGGTGGGGCTCGATCCTAGGTATTTTCACCTCTCCAGACCGTCCGTTCCCCAAATGAACTACCACGACTTTACATTTTTGACAGCAAAAAATTGTGATTGTATTCAACGTAAATTCCAAAAAAAATTTAGAGCCTAAAACAGGGATAAAACGAACGAAACCTAACTAGATCGATTTTTCCCTCCCAAAACCTCCTACATGCTGAATTTCAGGAAAATCGTTGGAACCGTTTCCGAGATTCTAAATATATATATATATATATATATATATATATATATATATATATATATATATATATATATATATATATATATATATATAAATAAAATATTAAAGTATTTTCATTTCTTTTGTTTTTTTTTGCCCAGCTGTGGGTTAATAAGGCTACACTAAAAACAGTTTAAGAAACCTGTCAACATTTCTAGAACGTAAATCTTGTAATACATAAAAATCTTATATCAAAGACCACTCGTAAATGTTACGTTCGAAAATTGAAAGCAAGTATTGACTCATTGCCAAGTATAGGGCAGGGATTGGTAACCCATGGTTCTTTCTATATATTTAAGTTAAAAAAATATAGTTTTTGATTCTACTACCCTTATACTTAGAGTGCTAAGTGGCGTTGGCAAATATAAATTTACAAAAAAAATGTAAAAATATTTGGGGATCGATCCTAGGTATTTTCATTTCTCGAGACCGCGTGGGTCAACATACCTAAGTCGCCTTTTACGACACCTCGGTAAGAAATGAGGGTGGTACTATTCTATTCAGCCGGATACCACACGGCGTAAAGTACACAAAATAATCACAAGCCCAAAAAACATGCCTAATTGAAACCCTTCCAAAAAATGCGTCTGCCAAGACGTTACTCGACGACAGTGTCCCAGCCGGCCTGGCGCCGCATATCGGATCGCATTTACAACACACGACAAATTTAAAATGGTAGAACCGATAAACAATAACATAAGTCTTAAATAGTGTTTTACCTAGAACTTACCGTATGAAAATGTGTATTAATAAGTATGTGTAAAATGCTATTGGCTTGTCATAATTAATAAATAAGTCTTTTTTCTAAATTGAAAACATATACACATATCGCAGGCGTAGTATAAAGTGACCTAATTCAAAATTAATCTTAATCGAGTTAGGTACATAGCAAAATGTGAATTAAATGTGCTTTAATCTGCGATGAAGTAAAATAGAAAATATATATAATGCTAAATGTAGAGTGGACACTCCGTTTTCATACCTGATACATACAAAAAAAGAAACCTCAACCACCGCATCGAAACTTTGCGATTTAGTCGTGAAGTTTATCTCTTGAACTTGTGTAGCGTTTGCGTATTGTGGTGGCGGTGGTGGAGGTCTGTGACTGCTGGCACAGCTTGTCTATACTAATACATAAAGCTGAAGAGTTTGTTTGTTGGTTTGATTCTTTTAACGCGCTAATCTGAGGAACTACTTTACCGATATGAAAAATTCTATAGGCTATAGGCTATATAACATCACGCTAAGATGAATAGGAGAGCCGCAGCAATAAAAAATAGTACAAAAACGGAAAGATTTAAAGCTTTCCTTGCGTGCGCTGAGTAAACGGTGATAATTATTCAAAAATCATGTATTATAAAATTACTCCCCCCTAAAAGTTCTAAATAAAAGTCCGCGACAGCATATGTCTAGCTAAGGTTAACCCACTTTAGCTATTTTTATGATTATCAAAAGATTATATTACGGTTCTAATCTTTATACGTGAGCGGCGATTGTAATTAATTTAATTAACTTAATTACTAGAATTAATAAAAACTGTCGCAGTCACGTTTTGTCGTAACGTATAAGGGAGATCCGACTATACTTTAACAAACTTGTCACGTATTCAGACAAATGATGGAGGAATGTTGTTGTTTTTTTTTTCCTAACAGCAATCATCACATTTAGATAATTTATACATTTTTTTGACGTGACAACGTCTTAAATTAGGTTGCGGCTTGGAGTCACTCATGAAAAAGTGTAACGCCCGCTCACGTCTGTTACGATGAGTCACCGAACGAAAGAGAGGCCCGCCGCACTGGCGAATGCCTTGCGTCTCTCTCCCACTCCAATCCGTCACATTTAAAGACGTTGTCACGTAAAATCTTTGCCCGTAAAACCGACTTTACAGGCAACCGTTTTTTATATATAATTTATACATTTAGATATATAGCTTTGCGATTTTGGTCGTGGAGTCTATCTTCTGATGATGCTTCGGTTGCGGGGCGAAACGATTGTTGAGTTTGTGATAGTGAACGTATGTAGTGCTTGTGTGTTGTGGTGGCGGTGGTAGAGGTTGTGTTTTTACGAATCCTGCATGTATCAGGTATGATAACCGATTGTCCACTCTACATTTAGCATTATATATATTTTCTATTTAACTTCATCGCGGATCATAGGAGAATAATTTTATTATTACTTTTGTATCACATTTAGTTTAAATTATTATATTAAGCTGTGATAGCCCAGCGGTGCGACCGTGTGAATCTAGAGACGATCATGGGTTCAAACCCGGGCAGACACCAATGAGTTTTTTCTTTTAAAAACTTATGTCTAATTGATAATTGCAATTTATGACACGCTTTTCGGTGAAGGAAAATATTAGGAAACCTGCATATCTCTAGAGAATTCTGGAGATATGTTTAACCTACCGTGTGTGGTATCCGGTTGAGTAGAATAGATCACCCTCATTTCTTACCGAGGTGTCGTAATACAGACTAAGGTAAGGCGAAACACCGTGTGGTATCCGGTTGAGTATAATAGACCACCCTCTTTCTTACCGAGGTATCGTAAAATACAACTAAGGTAGGTCGACGTCAGGCAGGCGGCCAGTCGTAAAAACCCAGCCAAATCATGTGTGCCGACCCCACTTAGAGTGGCATAAGGGTAGGAATATGATTAGTTTAATTTTCGGTTAACTATCCGACACTTTATCAGTAACTAACTTATTAAACATGTCCTAAGGAGAATAAGTCAATTTTCATATATATTTATACAACAAAGACAATGAGCATATCCGGATAAAGGGCACTCCACACCGATACATCCGGTTTCCAGGTCATCCATTAAGCTACCCGGGTAATAGTGGCGTTGAAATACCGGTGATATACCGCACTCGGAAAATAGGGCAAATGAGAAACCTTTTGACAAACTGTGACAAGGCACAAAGACATTGTAGGCTTTACCTAGCGAGCCAAAAAATATCTAAGCCAATGCATACTAATGCATATAACTGCGAATGTAACAAATATTCACAATTCGTTATTCAAATAAACAATTAAACAAATGCTTTTGAATCAAGCTGTGATGGCCCAGCGGTGCGACCGTGTGAATCTTTAGAGACGATCACGGGTTCAAACCCGGGCAGACACCAATGAGTTTTTCTCTTAAAACTTATGTGTCTAATTGATAATTGCAATTTATCACACGCTTTTCGGTGAAGGAAAACATCGTGAGGAAACCTGCATATCTCTAGAGAATTCTGGAGATATGTGTAACCTACCAATCCGCATTGGAGCAGCGTGGTAGGTCTTAGCTCCAATCCTTCTCTACCAAAACGGAGAGAAGAGGCCTATTCTCAGCAGTGGGATAGTAACAGGCCGTTACTTACTTTACTTACTTTTGAATCAACTCTACTGCTGGTTCGGAAAGGTGTTTATTTATTTATCAAGAAGACCATCAGTTACACAATACATAATTATAAGAGAAACAAAACAAAAACATAAACCAAAAAGTCTTCACAGAAAAGAAAAAACTTGAAGAACAAATATTACACACGTACAAGTTAAATTACATATCACTATATAGTATAAAACAAAGTCGCATTCTTTGTTTGTCCATATATCCCTATGTATTTCAATCTTTAAAACTATGCAACAGATTTTTTTAATAGATAGAGTGATTCAAGAGGAAGGTTTATATGTATAATAACATTCAATACTGAGTAGAGAAATACTGTAATTCTTGAGATTCCTAATGTGATGTCGTAAATAATTACATTTTTTCCACTTACATTGCAAACGCAGAAGCCTACGAGATTTTTCAAAATAATGTACTAAGTATTTGTACACCTTGAAAAGGTCTACAGAAAACTCCGCGATGTTATACGTCTATCTCTTATGGATAACCCACAATAGCATTTTTGGTCATTTTCTTTTTACGAAAAATAATGGCTTATTTTCGAAGCAATTTTAAACATTACAGTATTAATCCTTATCCAATTAAGTTCCTTAAATACATTGTTGATTTAATATAGATCAATATGGCCGTTTACAGCATGTTATTTAAATGAACATTGTCGAACATATTACAGATTTAAAATCCAGGTTTGTGTTTAATTCAAATTTAACGCGTGCGGGCCACGAGCAGCAATGAATAAATCAAAACTTCTGGATCGATTTTAATCATTTTTTTCAGTGAGTGACATAGGCTATATATTTTATACCCATCCGAAGCCGGAGCGGGTCGCTAGTATGCATATAAATGCGAAAGTGTATCAAATTCATATTGCAAATTCTTTATTCAAATAAACATGTAAACAAATGCTTTTGAATCAACTCTACCGCTGGTTCGGAGAGCTGTTCCTACCGAGAAGAGCCAGCAAGAAACTCGCCGGTTGCTCTTTTCAAAACAATTCTTACTGGTTACATTACGTCATTACTATCTTGTACACTGTCGTAGAGTAGCTATATCCACGCATTCTTATCATCTAAGTTATCCTCAATAGTATAGTAGGCTTTCTGTATCAGCCTCTTTTTAAGTGTTTTAAATTGCTCTAATGGCAAAGCTAAAATGTATAAAAAAGTATGTATGTAATATGTACCCCACTAAGAGTGGGATAAGAGCTGGAGGATGATAAAAGTCCTAGGTACGATAATAGTAAAAAAAATTCCCTTTGTCAACAGTAAAAAAAATACAATTCATACAAGGATACTTAAACTGTTAATTGGACGAATATAGTCCCAAGCTCGTTCATAATCCGTGCACCAGATATCGATATGAAAGATCGGCCTCGTTCATATTACGTACGGACGTATAATGCCATTTTTTATCCCATATTTTCTGCTAACAAAGCAAAATCTATATGCGACATGAGATAATGAAAGTTTTTCTTCAGACTCACGATGTATTAAATGTTATGAATAGAACCTTTTCTCTAAAGCTGTGGTAGACAAGCGGTATCACCGTGCGACTCTTTCGAGGAGGTCACAAGTTCAAACCCAGGCCAATGAGTTTTATTATTATTTTTTTAATGTCGTTTTATCCCTGATTTCGGGCTCTAAAATTTTTTATAAATATACGTTAAATACAATCACAATTTTTCGCTATCAAAAGTAAAGTCATGGTGGTTCATTTGGGAAACGGGCGGTCTAGAGAGGTGAAAATACCTAGGATCTTTCCGTTTTTTTTCAATTTTTTTCATTTTAAAAATTACCGAGGTCACCCACGTATTGTTTATAACATGTTGTGCTGACCCCTCTTGGAGTGGGACAAAGGTAGGAGAATGATTAAAGTATGAATTATTCAATAATTTCATAAAATACCATTTAATATACGCTATAGACAAAACAGGCAAAAAAAATAATTAATAATTACTTTGATAAGAATTTTTATCAATTATGATATATTCTGAAGAATAATAAAAGAGTTTAAATTATGCAATAAATATAAATGTTCCTTAATAATTTACGATGAAACATATTAAATTTTTAACTTATTAAATTATTTAAACGCAATATAAATATAAAGTAATATTTTTAAAGTATTAAAAACATTTTTTTTACGAAGAAAGGCTAGCGCCTGGCTGCGATCTTGCCTAACGGTAAGCGAAGGATGAGCCTAAGGTGGACTGCGCTTGCCACTATAGTGCCTATTCACTCTTTTTTTGAAACTTTGTGGATCGTAAGAGTCCGGAAAGATGGATGCAGGGAGGGAATTCCACATTTTGGCCGTGCGCATGAGAAATGATGAGCCAAAGCGCTTAGTGCGTAATTTGGGGATATTAATTGTGTAGCGATGGAGCCCCTCGTGGTGTCTGCTAAATTACGCAATAATAACTTTTATTAATTAAATAACTTCTTTATAGATTTGCTGAATATTTAATTATAGCTAAAATAAGCTGAAAAACAAAGAATGCAACCTTATTCAATAATATATTCCTGTATAATCTGTGTTAAATAATACAGTTTAAAAAATGCATTGAAAATAATTAACAGTATAATTAATGTAAAATTTACATTAAGTAATGATAATATTATTTTGCTTTAATCCATGATGAAGTAAAAATGAAAATATATGTAATGCTAAATGTAATCTCCTGATAATGCTTCGGTTGCGGAGCAAAACGATTGTTGAGTTTGTGATAGTGAACGTATGTAGAGCTTGTGTATTGTGGCGGCGGTGGTGGAGGTTTGTGCATGTGTTTTCACGAATCCTGCATGTATCAGGTATGATAACCGATTGTCCGCTTACATTTAGCATTATATATATTTTCTATTTTACTACATCGCGGATTAAAGCAAAATAATTTAATATTAATTTTGTATTCTGGATCTCCGCAAAGTAATGCCTAATTCTATAAATTATTTAAAATTTCAATTAGAAAGAAAATAGAGTATAAAACACGAAATATTGACAAATAAAAAAAACACACTCATCATATTCATTTATAATCTGTTGTGTGTTACAGATTATAAAATCATCATCCTCCTACCCTTATCCCACTCTAAGTGGGGTCGACACAACATGTGATAAACATGCTGTCACATGATTTGGCTGCGTTTTTACGACCGGCCGCCTGCCTGACGTCAACTTACCTTAGTCGTATTTTATTACACCTCGGTAAGTAAGAGGGTGGTCTATTCTACTCAGCTGGATACCACACGGCGGGTTGGTAAGAAATGAGGTTGTACTATTTTATTCAGATTATAAAATATATTTAAATAATGTAAAGTGTAATTAATGCAAAATTTTCAACATATACTGTATTAAAATAGAGTATTTAAAACAAAAATATTAATAAATAAAAAAAACAAAGAACACACCCACTTCTTCAGTAATTACATATTTATTTATAATCCGTTGCATATTACAGATTATGAAATGCACTAAAAATATAAATTACAGTGTAATTAATGCGTAATTTCCAACATTTACGGTATAAAAATAGTTATAAAACAAAAATATTGATAAATAAAAACACAAAGAACGCACCCATCTTATTCAGTAATTAAATATTCCTTTATAATCTGTGTTAAATATTACAGATTATAAAATGCATTGAAAATAATATACAGTGTAATTAATGCGTAATTTCCATCATTTCTAGTATTTAAACACAGATATAAAACAGAAATATTGATAAATTAAAAACAAAGAACGCACCCATCTTATTCAGTAATTACATATACCTTTATAATCTGTGTTGAATATTACAGATTATAAAATGCATTGAAAATAATATACAGTGTAATTAATGCGTAATTTCCATCATTTGTAGTATTAGAACACAGATATAAAACAGAAATATTGATAAATAAAAAAACAAAGAACGCACCCATCTTATTCAGTAATTAAATATTCATTTATAATCTGTGCTCAATATTACAGATTATAAAATGCATTGAAAATAATGTACAGTGTAATAAATGCGTAATTTCAAACATTTCGTGTATTAAAATACAGACTACAAAACAGAAACATTGATAAATAAAATGGCGAGCGTTAGTAGTGTAGACTTAATACCTTTTGCCATGAATCGTCGTTCGGTATACAGTGCAACGAACAAAGAGCTTGGTCTCTTGCCCCCTCCCTTTTCACGGAGAGTGGAAACCGTGGAAATGTATTAGAAAACAGGTGGAAATAGCACAATTTAACATATATTTCATACCACTGGACACGGGTTTTTTTAATTATGATTAAAAAAATCCAACCACGACAATATATATGTGTAGTCTATGCGCGATGATTTTGGTTTGGAAAAGGCGACAATCGCGTTCTATTTTTAAAATTTGAAATTTATTAATTCGTTTAGTTTGTAGATTAAAAACTCTTTTGATTTGTGGGGGCTTTGTTTTTTTTTTAATGCGGGACGCGAACGCACCGTCTCCCTTGAATATACGCGGCACACTAAAACCTCTGCAGGCATGAAGGCTGTATGCATTGATTAGGCGTAGCTGACTCAATCGTGTTGTCTCTATCACTCGTATATATCTTTTGTCCCTCTCACACAGCAGCCTAGTCACCGGAGGAACGAATTTTGGCTTCGCGAATGCTCAATGGCTCTCAAATATTAGTGAATTTTACTATATGTGGCTTTTTTTTCGCGTAATCGATTTTTTAAAGTGAATAAATGACTTATTTGCAATTCATTTCCGAATTAGGTTACAGTTGTTTACGTTGTATAGATAATTTTTAATTTATTGTCTTTTTTCACATAATTTCGTAGAATCGAGTATAACAGAATTGAAGAATAAGACTAGTTTTTACCGGCGACTTTGTTCGCGTTGACTGTCGTGTGATAGATCGATAATAGATGACGCTTTTCAATGTCATCCTATTTCTGTAGAATTAACAGGATTACTATAGCCTACATGATATTCCGGTGTGTAAGGAATAATTGTACCGAATTTCATCAATATTGGTTCAGCGGATTCACCGTGAAAGAGTAACAAACATACATCCATACTCACAAACTGTCGCATTTATAATATTAGTAGGATAGGATTCACACATTCATGCATTTCTTATAGGTATCAACATTACGTAGTGACTACGGCGTAGATAACCGGCGTAAATACTATACATAGCTACGTCGTAGATAGCCGTAACACGGAAAATGCTATGAAGTACAATTACTGAAATAAAGAAATTGTTTATTTATTTCTTACTTATTCCTGCGTAGCTAACCGTAGACCCTACTATACTACGTCGCTGCGTCGTAGATAGCCGTAACACGGAAAATGCTACGAAGTACAAATACTGAAATAAATAAATTGTTTATTTATTTAATATCTTATTTCTGCGTAGCCAACAGTAGTACATAATATACGTTGCTACGTCGTAGATAGCCGTAACACGGAAAATGCTACGAAGTACAAATACTGAAATAAATAAATTGTTTATTTATTTAATATCTTATTTCTGCGTAGCCAACCGTAGTACATACTATACGTTGCTACGTCGTAGATAGCCGTAACACGGAAAATGCTACGAAGTACAAATACTGAAATAAAGTAATTGTTTATTTATTTCTTACTCTATTTAAACAAAATAAAATAGCATAACCTAATATAAAATGCTGAATGGTTTTGTGTACGGTTTTTATTAGAAGACAGTGGACATTTTGAGGAACGTTTAGGTTAACAGGGTTTTATCCAGAACTACTAATACTAATTTAATGGAACTTAACCAGAAAGGTAGGAGGAGATTGTGGTGCAACAAATAGGCTACTTAGATTAACTAGTGTTCCGCGTAAACAACAGAGATACACTAAAGTAATCATCATCATCATCTTCCTGCCCTTATCCCACTCTAAGTGGGGTCGGCACAACATGTTATAAACATGCTGTCACGTGATTTGGCTGCGTTTTTACGACCGGCCGCCTGTCTGACGTCAACTTACCTCAGTGGTATTTTACGACACCTCGGTAAGAAAGAGGGTGGACTATTCTACTAAACCGGATACCACACGGTGGGTCAACTTACCTTAGTCGCCTTTTACGACACCTCGGTAAGAAATGATGTAGGGTCAATTCTACTCAGCCCGGATACTACACGTCGGGTCGACTTACCTTAGTCGCCTTTTACGACACCTCAGTAAAAAATAAGGGTGGTACTATTCTATTCAGCCGGACACCACACGGCGTAGATACACTAAAGTAATGTACCAAAGAATTGAAGATCTACTAAAATACTAAAAAAAAGTCCAAAACAACATGTCTCTATCTCTTATGATTGACTCACAATAACTACTTTCATATTCAAAATTTCGACTTACTGACCATTTAATAACTCGCCTGCTAGGAAATTTACTTGTGCCGGGTAATCTAACAGAGATACGCTAAAGTAATGTACTAGAGAATTGTAGATATATAAAAGTACTACAAAAAAGTCTGTAACAGCATGTCTCTATATCTTATGGTTAACTTACAATAACTACTTTTATGAAAAAGTTCCGTTTATTTAAAAATTGAAAGAACCTGGTTGACCGTTAAATTTTTACAAAATAAAAAAGAAACTTACAAAATAAGAAAAAAAAAAAAAAGTTGGGGCTCGATCTATAGGTATTTACATTTCTCGAGACTGCCCGTTCCCCGAATAAGCTACGCTGACTTGACAGTTAATGGCAAAAATTCAAATCAATATTAATTTTAGTATTTTTTAATGCCCAAAAACAGGGTTAAACCGATTTTTTTATATAAAACCTAGCTAGATCGATTTTTCTTCCCCAAAACCCCTACATGCTGAATTTCAGGAAAATCGTTGGAGCCGTTTCCGAGAAATATATACATACAAGATTAACTCATTTTAGCCGTGTGGTATCCGGCTAAGTAGAATAGTACCACCCTCATTTCTTACTGAGGTGTCGTAAAAGGCGACTAAGGTAAGTCGACCCGCCGTGTGTTATCCGGCTGAGTAGAATAGACCACCCTCATATATTACCGAAGTGTCGTAAAAGGCGACTAAGGTAAGTCGACCCACCGTGTGTTATCCGGTTTAGTAGAATAGACCACCCTCCTTCTTACCGAGGTGTCGTAAAATACGACTAAGGTAAGTTGACTTCAGGCAGGCGGCCGGTCGTAAAAACGCAGCCAAATCATGATACAGCATATTTATAACATGTTGTGCCGACCCCACTTAGAGTGGGATAAGGGCAGGAGGATATACAAGATTAACTCATTTAAATATTAAAGATGGATTAGCTTAACAAAGTCGCCAAAGTTTAAACACCAATATAAGAATAATATTCTAAGAATATCCTAAGAGAAATGTCAGCAGTTTTGTCCAAAGGAGGGTAAAAGCGAAAGTTTACTAATAACAGACTTTATAAAGTCACTCCAAAGTGTAATTCTGGGCTTGGGGACAGCTGGGCTGGGTGATTACGGGATCAACGTAAATATACCACGGTTAGAATTAAAGTGACCTAATTCAAATAAGGCCTCATTGATAAAGATACATTTATCATCATTCCTCTTCGCAATGCGAAGGAGATGGCAACCTTGAAAAGCTGGTCATGGTTGGCAACACAGAAGGCAAAAGACCACGAGGCCGGTCGCCAACACGATGGTCTGACCAAGTGAAAGAAGACTCCTCTTCAAAATTCTATCAGACGGTGAGGGCTACTCTAGACCGGGATAAATGGAGGCAGGTCATACATAAGAAAGGTTCACGTGACCACGATCCTCAGTAATGAGGGACCGATCAAGAAGAAGATCATCACTCCCCTGCCCTTATCCCACTCTGAGGTCGGCACATGTTAGGTGTTGTTAGGCTTTGTATTTCACAACCAGCCTGCCTGACGTCAAATTACCTTAGTCGCCTTTTAAGACAGCTTGGCAAGAAATTAGGGTGTCGATTCTACTCAGTCGGTTAGCACAGCAGCAGGGTCGTCTCGCTTACTCCCCTGGGAGTAAGCGGGGTACGGGCCTCGAGGCGTACCTCCTTGCCCGGGCAGTTCCTCGCGGGCACTTAAGCCCGGACTGTGTTTCGGCCGTAGGCCGAGGTCACCTAGGTGACCTAAGGGATGTCTGGTTCGGTGGTGAGGTCTGGGAATGGTAGCTCCCAGACCTCAAAGTCTTCTTCAGGTGGTCCTGAGTCGGGTGGTGTCATGATCGGTGGTGTCAAATCCGGTGTTTTCGCCCTCCGCCCATCGCGTCATCCTCATCGTCGCCGTCGTCATCCGCATCGGTTAGCACACGGCGGATCGACTTAGCTTAGTCGTATTTTACGACACCTCGGTAAAAAATGAAGGTAGTCTATTCTACTCAGCCGGATACCACACGGCGGGTCGACTTACCTTTGTCGCCTTTTACGACACGTCAGTAAGAAATGAGGGTGGTCTATTCTACTCAACCCGATACCTCACGGTGGGCCATCTTGCCTTACGCACATTTTACGACACGTCGGTAAGAAATGAGGATGGTACTATTCTATTCAGCCGGATACCACACGGCGGGTCGACTTACCTTTGTCGCCTTTTACGACACGTCGGTAAGAAATGAGGGTGGTACTATTCTATTCAGCTGGATACCACAGGACGTAAACCCTAATACATTAATATCTAAATTAATTTTATACAAAAAAATATTAGGCATTAATGAATGAAATAAATATACATTGGTCAAATGAAAGGAAAAATTCCCGAATACATACCTTATCAAGAGAGACTTAAGGCCGTGTAGATGTTGGGGAGGTATGGAATGGAATGTATTTGATAATAGACAAATAGATTGTCACTATTCCAGAGTACGGTTAGCAAAAAAAGTTAAGTAATAAATGCTTTTTTTTCAAATCAAATAAAAGTTATTTTATTCAAGTAAACTTTTATTGATTGAAAAGAGATTGTTTTAATAACTTTTATCGTTTACTTAGCGTACGCAAGGAAATAAAAAATATAAATATATGGGACATTTACACACACGGTCGTCCGTCCCCAAAGTAAGTACTTGTGTTACAACAGACAACTGGTGAATATCACTACATATTATAAAACAAAGTTCATATTTCCGTATGTACGCATAAAACTTTAAAACTACGCAACCGATTTTGATGCGGTTTTTTTTAATAGATAGAGTCATTCCAGAGGAAGGTTTGTACGTATAATAACATTCAATACAAAGTAGAGAAATACTGTAATTTTTGAGGTTTCTGTAAATAATTACATTTTTTTCCGCTTACATTGCAAACGCTGGCTAAACCCTACGAGATTTATCAAAATGATGTAGTAAGTATTTGTACATCTTGAAAAGGTCTACAGAAAAGTCCGCAATGGTATATATCTATCTCTTATGGATAACCCACAATAGCAGTTTTTTTCATTTACTTTTTACGAAAAATGATGCCTTATGTTCAAAGCAATTTTTATACAATACAGCATTAATCCTTATCCAATTGAAGACCTTAAATAAATTGTTGATTTAATATAGATCAATATGGCCGTTTACAGCATGTAATTTAAGTGATCATTTTCGGAGATATTACAGATTTAAAATGCTGTGAGGATGCCGCGCTTCACCCTATAGCACTTCGAATCTTTTAGAGTTTGTTTAAAGACATTCTGTAATTAATTGTAAAAATAAAATACATAGGGAAAATGTAAAAGTAAATAAGTAAAAATGTACTATATGAGTTTAGGTATTCCAAAGATAGCAGGAAATCTTCTTGGTATAGGGAGAGGAAATTGTTTTTCTCCAAATTTAACGCGTGCGGGCCACGGGCAGTAATGAATAAATCAAAACTACTGGATCGATTTTAATCATTTTTTTACACTGACTGACATGGGATATATATTTTATACCCGTGCGAAGCAAGGGCAGGCCGCTAGTATACTTATATATTTTTTAGATACATACTTAAATACTAACTTTTGAAGGTGTTTTACACAGATTTAGAGTATATTATATATCAATAATAAATAAATAAATAAATAAATATATGGGACACTTACACACACGGTCGTCCGTCCCCAAAGTAGGTAACTTAATACTTGTGTTATGGACAGACAACTGGTGAATATACACTTATATAGTTTTTAAATGCATAATTTAATACAATTTACCCGTGTGGTATCCGGTTAAGTGGAATAGTACCACCCTCTTTCTTACCGAGGTGTCGTAAAAGGCGACGAAGGTAAGTTGACCCTCCGTGTGGTATCCGGCTGAATAGAATAGATCAACCTCATTTCTTTACCGAGGTGTCGTAAAAGGTTACTAAGGTAAGTCGACCCGCCGTGTGGTATCCGGTTGAGTACAATAGACCAACCTCATTTCTTTACCGAGGATTCGTAAAATACGACTAAGGTAAGTCGACGTCAGGTAGGCGGCCGGTCATAAAATATGTAGCGAAATCATATGACAACATGTTTGTAACATGTTGTGCCTACTCCACTTAAGAGTGGGAATGTTTAGAGTAACGGATTGCGACTGAAAGGTCGTCGGTTACAATCCCGGACATTACCTACATACTACCGACGTGAACCCTCTCCTAACACAAGCGTTTAACTTAACTGGAGGGGTTAACAAGTTTACTAGTAATTTGTAACCCAATTGCTAATAACCTATAAAGAAAAGCTGTGGTAGCCCAGCGGTAACACCGTGCGACTCTTTCGAAGAGGTCACGGGTTCAAACCCGGGCAGACACCAATGAGTTTTTCTGTTAAAACTTATGTGTCAAATTGATAATTGCAATTTATCACACGCTTTTCGGTGAAGGAAAACATCGTGAGGAAACCTGCATATCTCTATATAATTCTGGTGATATGTGTAACCTACCAATCACTGGAGCAGCGTGGTAGGTCTTAGCGCCAATCCTTCTCTACAATAACGGAGAGAAGAGGCCTATTGCTTAACATTGACGTAGTAATACGTCGTTAATTTTTTTCTTTAAATATTTTTTTAAAATATAATAAAGAAAAAAATTTTTTTTGCTAACGCTACCTCCCCACCATGGAGGTAATACGGTCTTTATTTATGGGTATTTTGGGGATTGTACCCATTGTTTGCTTTCCGACCCGACTCTCCCCACCTTGTCCAGTTATTAAGGTAGCTTCCATTACAAGCTATATTCCATGGAATTAGGCGTTAGTAGGGATCCATAGTACAAAAGTAATAATAAATTATTTTGCTATACTTCGCGATGAAGTAAAATAGAAAATATATAACACTAAATGTAGAGTGGATATTCCATTTTCATACCTGATATATGCAGGATTCGTAAAAACACACGCACAAACCTCTACTAAATACGTTCACTATCACAAACTCAACAATCGTTTCGCCGCAACCGAAGCATCATCAGGAGATAGACTCCACTACAAAATCGCAAAGGAATGTCCAATCTACATTTAGCATTATATATATTTTCTATTTTACTTCATCGCGGATTATAGCAAAATAACTTGAAAAAAGTAAAAAGACGATAGGGCAATCTTATCCTACTTATATTATAAATGCAAAAGTTTGTGAGTATGGATGTATGTTTGTTACTCTTTCACGGCGAATCCGCTGAACCAATATCGATGACATTTGGCACAATTATACCTTTCTAGCAATCGCCAGCGAGTGTAAAGATTACAACCATAATATATATATAGTATTGTGATAACCATAAAACTGGTTAAAGTGGGTTAACCTTAAAAACTAGACATATGCTGTCGCGGACTTTTACTTAGAACTTTAAAAGGGGAACAATTTTGTAATACACAATTTTAAAATAACTATTACCGTTTACTTAACACAAGCAAGAAAAACTTTAAATTATGCCGTTTTCCTACTATTTTTTATTGCTGTTCCTCTCCTATTAATCTTAGCTTAATGTTATATATATATATATAGCTTATAGTCTTTCTCAATAAATGTAATTTCTTACATTGAAAGAATTATTAAAATCGGACCAGTAGTTACTGAGATTAGCGCATTCAAACAAATAATTTATAGAATTAGGCGTTACTTTGCGGAGATCCATAATACAAAAGTAATAATAAAATTATTTTGCTATAATCCGCGAAGAAGAAGACTTTTGCATTCAAACAACTAAAAAACTAACAAATTCTTCAGCTTTATATATCAGTATACACCGGCATAACATATAGGCTATAGAAATCCTGTTCATTCTACAGGAATAGGATGATATTGAATAGCGCCATCTATTATCGACGTATCACGCGAACGAAGTTATATGTTACCTCGGTGTATAAGGGATAATTGTGCCAAATTTTATCGACATTGGTTCAGCGTATTCGCCGTGAAAGAGTAACAAACATACATCTATACTCACAAAATTTCGCATTTATAATATTAGTAGAAAGTAGAATAGAATAGGATATCTTGCAGTGGAAATAAACCTTACCGCTATTATCCATTTTAGCTGAGGAAGTAATGCAGAAGATTTCAAAGTAGATACAAAGTACATTTACCTTAATGTACCTTGAACTTTACTGACACCTTAGTGACTCTTTCAAAGGTGTCACTGGTTCGAACCCCGGGCTAAAGTTTTCTGTTATGTGTCTAATTGATAATTGCAATTTATCACACGCTTTTAGGTGGAAAACATGAGGAAACCTTCATATCTCTATATAATTCTGGTGATATGTGTAACCTACCAATCATTGGAGCAGCGTGGTAGGTTTTAGCTCCAATCCTTTGTAAATTATTTATAGAATTAGGCGTTACTTTGCGGAGATCCATAATACAAAAGTAATAATAAAAATATTTTAGCTATAATCCGCGATGAAGTAAAATAGAAAATATATATAATGCTAAATGTAGAGTGGACAATCGGTTATCATACCTGATACATGCAAGATTCGTTAAAACACATGCACAAACCTCCACCACCGCCACCACAATACACAAGCACTATATACGTTCACTATCACAAACTCAACAATCGTTTCGCCCCGCAACCGAAGCATCATCAGGAGACAGATTTGACATCAAAACCGCAAAGCTTTGCGATTAGCTTATAAGCTTCCTCGATAAATGGACTATCTTACACTGAAAGAATTTTTCAAATCGGTCCAGTAGTTCCTGAGATTAGCGCGTCCAAACAAACAAACAAAAAAATTCTTCAGCTTTATATATTAGTACAAATTATGAAAAAGAAAGGGCTAATGATTGCTGGGACTTGATATTTTCAGTCGTTAAGTCCGCCTTCTCCCAACTCTCCTATTACAATTTTGTAATTGACAGCGAAATTACCTTTTTATTTCTAATAAATTTCTAGCAGTTTTTCAGTGCCTGAAAACGGAGATAATACGACTTTTTTTTAAATGAATCCTAGCTAGATCGATTTATCACCCCTGAAACCCCGTAAATACAAAGTTTCATTAAAATCGGTGGAGCCGTTTTCGAAATTTAGATTCTATATATAATCACGATGACCTCATTTAAAAATTAAAGATTTACTTAGTCTTGGATTATAGTAAAAAAGCGACTTACCTTAGTTATTAAATAGTGCATTGTAACAATCAAACAAACAAACTCTTCAGCTTTATATATTAGTATAGATAGCATATAGCATAACTTGATTTTATTTTCGTCTAAAACTTACGTTCGCCATTTTGTTTTTATTAGTTAATTAAATATTGGTTCCAGGAAGAGGGAAATACGAAAATTACGTTTATTCTTTTATAAAAGATAATTGGATAATATTTTACGAGATATCCGGGATTAATATATAAATTTGAAAATATACAAAACATCTAAGTGCTTTTAATTATTTATAGAATTAGGCGTTACTTTGCGGAGATATATAATACAAAAGTAATAATAAAATTATTTTGCTACAATCCGCGATGAAGTAAAGTAGAAAATATATATACTGCTAAATGTAAAGTGAACAATCCATTTTTATACACAAAAAAAAACGCCGCTTTGCGATTTTGTCGTGGAGTCTATCTTCTGATGCTTTGGTTGCGGGGCGAAACGATTGTTGAGTTTGTGATACAAACCTCTCTGCCTCTGTCTGTCGATTTTCTAAAAATCTACTGAACGGATTTTTATACGGTTTTTACTAAAAGATAGTCTAATTAATTCGGAAGGTTTAGGTGAATTATTACGGTTTAATGTAAATTATGTTAAAGAGATCGCGCGCTTGTGAAAAACTCTGTTAAAACTGAGATCTTTTATCGCTGCGCCGTAAACCAGCAGATATATACTAAAGAAATGTACTAGAGAATTGTAGATCTACACAAATACTACAAAATAGTATGCAACAGCATGTCTCTATCTCTTATGGTTAACTCACAATAACTACTTTTATTTTCAAAATTTCAATTCAGATTAATTGTATGGATGTAAAAATAATCGATTTTTAATAATAAAAAAAAATGATTATTTTAATTAACCTCCTTTTTCTTTTTTACCATTTGTCGTGTTTTTTAAGATTGATATCCATTGTTGGATGAAACCAATGTAGCCAAACTACACATTTTATTACAATTTCACAAACAGCGCATCTGATATTATTTCTTGGTAGATGTCCACTTTAATAAGCACTTATTGTAATAAATTATTAATAATAGACAATTTTCAAATAGTAAGAAAAAAACGATTTTTAATATCATCCTGTCCTTATCCCACTCTAAGTGGGGTCGGCACAACATGTTTTTCTCTTCCATTCTGTCCTATCTTTCGTCAACTCTGGCGCCACTCCTTTTATATGCATATCATACTTCACACAATCCAACCATCTCTTTTTGGCCTCCCTCTAGGCACATATCCATCCACATTCAAATTTAACACACGTTTGGTCGCATGATTTTCATCCCTCCTCATTACATGTCCATACCATCTCAATCTTGCACTTCTCGACTCTTCTATAATGGGCGCAACTTTCAGACTTCCCCTTTTATACTCGTTTCGTATTTTATCCAGTTTTGTCACACCACACCACCTTAACATTCTCATCTCATTTGCATGTACTCTTCTTTCATAAATTCTTTCAAAAAACGATTTTTAAATAATCGATTATTTCGTATCAAAGTAATCGATTTTTTTTACTCAAAGTCATATCCCTAGTAATTTGTAACCCAAATTGCTATTAAAAAAAATTTTCTGAATCTTTATTTTTTCTTATTTTAAAGAGAGAAAATCGATTATTTATTAATCGATTTTTCTCTACTCCATATCACATCCCCAATAAACTGTGACAGATTTCCACGCGGGCGAAGCCGCTCGCATAAATAGTTATATAAGAAAAGTTAATTGAAATTTAGGACAACTTAAGAAATCGAAACTCGCCCGCGGCTTACACGTTTCTGACGTTCATAAATTGAATTATTATAAGAAGGTGAAAGTGGACCTTGCTCGGTATTAAAAAAATATAAATAACCAATATCAAAAAAATAAAAAAGACAAAATTTGAATAAAAAAATTAAAAAAGAAAAAACAATAATAAAAAAATTAAAAAAGTAAGAGCCAGGGTGGGATTCGAACTCGAGTATGTTCATATGTAGTCCGCCTGTTTACTATTGCGCTATTACAACTTTACAATCGACAGCAAAAATTGGCTAGTCAATTTACGCAGTTTTCATTGCCTGAAACTACAGACAGAGCTAGAAACCTAGCTAGATCGATTTCCCCAACCAAACCCTACATGACGTATTTCCGGAAAATCCAGCCGTCTGTCTAATGTCAACTTACTTAAGTCACCTTGAAGTAATGAGGGTGGTCTATTCTACTCAGCCGGATACCACGCGGCGGTCATCTAACCTTAGTCGCCTTTTACGACACTTCGGTAAGAAATGAGGGTGGAATATTCTACTCAGCCAGATACCACGCGGCTGGTCGACTTACCTTAGTCGTATTTTACAACACCTTGGTAATAGCCGATTGGTATTCAACCTTGGTAGAAATGAGGGTGATCTATTCTACTCAGCCGGATATCACACGGCGGATCAGTTAGTCGCCTTTTACTACACTTCGGTAAGAAAAAGGGTGGTCTATTCTACTCAGCCGGATACCACGCAGCGGGTCAACTTACCTTAGTCGCCTTTTACAACACCTTGGTAAGAAATGAGGGTGATCTATTCTACTCAGCCGGATATCACAAGGCACAATTAATTACTTAGGGAAGTACTTCGGTGATTAAGTAGCGAAGCGCTTCGCTCGCAACCGTAGCATTATACAGCAATAAACGCATTAAATTTCGAAGCATTTGGCAACTCGGCGATGTGTAGCGCCTTTGTGTGGAGCGTGGACGGTGTTATGCAAGTCTTAAAGCATCATAATCGGCGATTATAAATTCAAATTCAATTCAAATTCAATTCAAATTCAATTCAAATTCAATTCAAATTCAATTCAAATTCAATTCAAATTCAATTCAAATTCAATTCAAATTCAATTCAAATTCAATTCAAATTCAATTCAAATTCAATTCAAATTCAATTCAAATTCAATTCAAATTCAATTCAAATTCAATTCAAATTCAATTCAAATTCAATTCAAATTCAATTCAAATTCAATTCAAATTCAATTCAAATTCAATTCAAATTCAATTCAAATTCAATTCAAATTCAATTCAAATTCAATTCAAATTCAATTCAAATTCAATTCAAATTCAATTCAAATTCAATTCAAATTCAATTCAAATTCAATTCAAATTCAATTCAAATTCAATTCAAATTCAATTCAAATTCAATTCAAATTCAATTCAAATTCAATTCAAATTCAATTCAAATTCAATTCAAATTCAATTCAAATTCAATTCAAATTCAATTCAAATTCAATTCAAATTCAATTCAAATTCAATTCAAATTCAATTCAAATTCAATTCAAATTCAATTCAAATTCAATTCAAATTCAATTCAAATTCAATTCAAATTCAATTCAAATTCAATTCAAATTCAATTCAAATTCAATTCAAATTCAATTCAAATTCAATTCAAATTCAATTCAAATTCAATTCAAATTCAATTCAAATTCAATTCAAATTCAATTCAAATTCAATTCAAATTCAATTCAAATTCAATTCAAATTCAATTCAAATTCAATTCAAATTCAATTCAAATTCAATTCAAATTCAATTCAAATTCAATTCAAATTCAATTCAAATTCAATTCAAATTCAAAATATTCTTAATTCAAATAAACTTGTAAGCAAGTGCTTTTGAATCGTCAGCTCTACTGCTGGTTCGGAAAGCTGTTCCTACCGAGTAAAGCCAGCAAGAAACTCGGCGGTTGCTCTTTTAAAAATATAATTCTTATAATTACTTACATTTAGTCACTATCTTGTACAGGGTCGAACAGTGCCTATATCCACACATTCTTATCATCTAAGTAATCCTCAATAGTATAGTAGACTTTCTGTATTAGCCTTTTATTAATAGTTTTTAAATAGAGGTTTAACTTAAGTGTAAGTAATTTGCTTATAAACTCGGCGGTTGCATTCTTTTATTATTAGTATCTGGTTGGTGGCCTTACTGGGTATTTTTTTACAACATAAAACAAAACTTCAAAAAAAAATGAAAAAAAATTGTTAGTTAGGTTCGATCCTAGGTATTATTACTTCTAGACACCACCCGTGCCCCGAATAAGCTACGCTAACTTGACTGTTTTCAGCATAAATAGTTTTCAATGTAAATTTTAGTATTTTTTTAATACCCAAAAACAGAGATAAAACGATTTTTTGTAAATAAAACCTAGCTAGATCGATTTTTCCTCTAAACCCCCTACATGCTGAATTTCAGGAAATTCGTTGGAGCCGTTTCCGAGATTCCGAAAAAAAATATATATATATATACATTTATACATACAAGATTGACTCATTTAAATATGAAAGATATAGCTCCTGAGTAATTTTTTTTTAAATATAAAAAAAAAATAAAAATATATATATAAAAACAAAATAAAAACAGTAGAGACTCGAACCTAGGTATTTTAACATATCTAGACCGCCCGTTACCCAAATAAGCTATCGTGACTTGACGTGTAATGGCGAAAATTATTTAGCATTTTCCCGAAAACAGGGATAAAACGAACATTTATTTGAATGAAACCTAACTAGATCGATTTTTCCCCCCAAAACCCCCTACATGCTGAATTTCAGGAAAATTTTTGGAGCCGTTTCTGAGATTCCGAAAATATATATATACATACAAGATTTTTATTTACAAAAAAATGTACAAGCTATATCTATCTTAAATTACTTAGACGCTAGGACTATACAAATCATGCCCACGTGGAATGGTCCCAAGAATGCTGGCAGCGTTTCCGCGCTGAATCGCTTAGCTGATTCTTTGTGCGAAAAAGGAGCCAGCACTCTTGTCATACAAGATTAACTCATCTATTTAACATTGTAATGGACAAATAAACCATTTGATTTGATTTGATTTGATTTGAAGTCTTGTTTCGCTACTGCATGAAGCGGTATAGCATGGCAAAGTTTAGCTGGGAGCTATTCATTTGGGAAATCAAGGTATGTTTACATATGCACAAACACACACACATTGTCTGTCTGTACGGGCCTTTTGGGTTAAGGCATAAGAAATAACGAGTTCATTATCTGCCCTTATCCCCCTCTAAGTGGGGTCGGCACGTTATAAACATATTGTCATATGATTTGGCTACGTATTTTACAACTGGCCACTTGCCTGACGTCAATTTGCCTTAGTCATATTTTACGACAACTCGGTAAGAGGGTGGTGTAGCTGCCTGACGGAGCTACAAATACGTTACCTTTGTTTACCTATTAAAGCATCCCTCCGATAGTCTCCGCAGAACCCCAGTTCGCTAAAACTGGTGACCCTACAAAGAACAACCGAAAAATCTTTCAAGCAACCTCAATCAAATTATGGAGCAAGCACAAAGAAAAACAACACCAGCGCAACCTGAAGTCGCCGGAATCGCTCTATCACTGCGAGTTCCACCGTTCTGGAGAGATAAACCTCGCCTATGGTTTATTAGCTTCGAAGCCGCCACATCTGAACTTAAGAGAAGCCAGGAACAATTAGCCCAGATGGTCATCGCTCAGCTAGAGAAACAAGACATCGAACAGATCTCCGACCTGCTATATAATCCACCAGAAAAGGAGCCATACGTCGCGCTAAAAAACCGCCTAATTTCTGCTTATGAAGAGTCCGACAGCCGTCAACTGCAAAAATTACTATCAGAAATCGAACTGGGAGATCAAAAACCGACACAGCTATTGCGCCGAATGAAAATTCTCGCTCGCGACAAAGTTCCAGACTCGACGCTTAGAATAATGTGGACGAATCACCTTCCGCCGCATGTTCGATCAGTACTAGCAGTCAGCGAATCCTTCAGCACACAAACTGCACTCGACGAACTAGCGCTACTAGCCGACAAGATGATGGAAACAAACAACGGTTCGCAAGTCTCAGCCGTCGAAGCTTCTACCTCACGCATTCCGAGTACTGAAACGCAATACCTCACTGAACAAATCCGAAAATTATCGTTTGAAGTCGCCGAAATGCGAGCCTCACAGGAAAATTTTCGTTATCAAAATCTTAGAAGAACGCCGTTCCGAAGAAACAATCCTGAAAATCGAAAAAACAGATCTCGAAGCCGAACACCGTTACCTTATTGCTATTACCACCGCCGATTTGGTAGCGAAGCCAGAAGATGCACACTACCATGCTCATTCAAGAATGAAAATAAGAAGTCGGAAAACTAACAAGTACGCTCGATGAAGCGGGATCTAGCGTATCTGAAGCATCTTACCGCTTATTTGTCACCGACAAGAAAACGAAGACAACATTTTTAATCGACACGGGCGCAAATATCTCCGTCTTACCACCAAGAAGAGGTCAAACACAGCAACCACTAGAATTCCAACTTTACGCCGCAAACAATACGGTAATCCCAACCTACGGAGAGAAAACCTTGGAACTAGACCTTAATTTACGAAGACCGTTCAAATGGAGATTCATCGTCGCGAAAGTCAGCAAACCAATCATCGGAGCCGATTTTCTCGAATATCACCAGCTCATCGTCGATATCAAGAACAGAAAACTAATTGATGGCAAAACCAGTCTCACGTCACAGTCTTTCGTCCGAGCAACGAACACACCGACAATAAGAAGCATAGATGTTCAACAGTCATACCACGACATTTTGGCCGAGTTTCCCGGAACTACAAGATTAACCTCAATGAAATTGACACCGAAGCATAACGTCGAACATTATATCGAAACTACGGGACCACCACTTCACTGTCGCGCTAGACCAATAGCACCTCATCGCTATGAATTCGTTCGCAAAGAATTTGAAAACATGATCGAACAAGGATTATGCCGTCCAAGCAAAAGTCCTTGGTCTTCGCCACTGCACATAGTACCAAAGAAAAATGGCGATCTACGAGTCTGTGGGGACTATCGCAGGCTAAATAGCGTCACAACACCCGACCGCTATCCAATTCCACGAATCAAAGACTTCACCTTTCAACTAGCAAACAAAACTATATTTTCAACAATTGATCTCAATAGAGCATATCAACAAATTAAAGTACGCGAAGAAGATATAGCCAAGACGGCCATAATCACTCCCATGGGACTATTCGAATTCCCAAGAATGACGCCAGGTCTGAAAAACGCAGGCCAAACATTTCAAAGGTTCATCCATGAAGCACTACAGGGATTAGATTTCGTCTACGCATTCATAGACGACCTTCTAGTAGCAAGCACTGACAAAAAAACGCACGAAAAACATTTACGAACTGTACTACAAAGATTAGAAGACAACGGTATAACAATTAACCCGGCTAAATGTAATTTTGGAAAGCAAGAAGTAAAATTCCTCGGTTTCACAGTCAGTCAAGAAGGTATAAAACCGCCTGTCGAAAAAGTCACAGCAATACGTGATTACCCCAAACCGAAAACGATCGAAGAGCTCAGACGTTTTCTCGGAATGATAAATTTCTACAGAGAACATATTCCGAAGGCCGCAGACATTCAAGCACCACTTCACGCTTATCTTCACAATTCTAAGAAGAAAGATAAAACGCCAATCGACTGGACAGACGAAGCAACAAAGTCATTTGAAGCATGTAAAGTTGCTATCCTAAACGCTACTTTACTTGCTCACCCTATACATGAAGCTACTCTCGCAATCTGCACCGACGCATCAGACCTCTCAGCGGGAGCAGTTTAGCGAACTGGGGTTCTGCGGAGACTATCGGAGGGATGCTTTAGTAGTAAGTGAATAAAACCAGCAAGTTGCAAGCCTTCTCAGATGCATATCGCTATCGATAAATAATTCGCAGTAACCTGAAGATAGAAGGAAGGCTTTTCGCACAGTGAGTACTACGTCACCATCAACTATTAAACGTCGCATTAGATCATCAACTCATCACTTTATAATAATAATATTTCTTTATTGTAATAATAATAATAATGACTTTGATGCATCATAATAAACTATAGCCTTGGTGTGATGTTTTATTCTCCCGTAGAATATATATCTGTCGCTATACCAAACTTCTCTGATTATAGATAATAAGCATTGGTATGTCGTTTCATTTACTCCTTTTCCTATTTCCTGGTAATGGTATTTCAGGTACAAGGTATATGGTATTTGCTTTAATAGGTAAACAAAGGTAACGTATTTGTAGCTCCGTCAGGCAGCTACATTACTCCGCCCCTAGCGAAAGCGTACCAAAGGCTTGACGACACGACCGTAACGAGTAACTTTCTTTGTTGTTAAGTTTGTGGTATTTTGTTTATTCGCTATTGCTGGAGTGACTGTAGTTGTACTCTGACAGCTCGTTAGTGGCGTTTGTTGACTTTTCTCTGTGCTATCGTCGACCGTATAGGCGGGTTTGAGCCGGTCGATTGATATTACGGCCGATCGCCTCTGCGGTAGCTGTATGGTGAAAGTCTTGCTGTCTCGCTTTAGCACGTTGAACGGTCCTTCATACGTCGGTAACAGCCCTCTCTTGAAAGTATCATTTCTTATAAAGACTTGCTCGCAGGTTTGTAAATCTTTATGAACAAATATGGATCGTTTATTTCCGTGTATAGGAGTTTTAATAGGCTTTGCTGAATCAATTCTTTCTCGCAATTGGCAAACATAATCGTAGTCTACGTCTTGCTCGTTTCGGGGTGTTTTCGTGAAGAAATCACACGGAAGACGTAGGTTATAGCCGTAGGTTAGCTCGGCTGCGCTAACGCCATTGTCGGTGCGAGTTGCGGCGCGAAGACCCAGTAGTACAGTAGGTAGCTCGTCGATCCACTTCGTATGTTGCGATAGACGAGTTTTTAATGATGTTTTAAGCGAGCGATGCCAGCGTTCGACTATTCCGTTTGCTTGAGGATGGTAAGGTGTTGTACGCGTCTTCTCTGTTCCCATAGTACTCAGTAATTTATTGAATAGGCGACTTTCAAAATTTCTTCCTTGGTCTGTTGTTATTAATTTCGGTGAGCCAAATCTAGTTATCCAATTTTCGTAAACTATTTTTGCGATTGTTTCGGCTGATGTGTCGTGCGTCGGTATTGCTTCAGGCCATCTAGTTGCTCGATCTATCATCGTGACTAGGTATCTATGTCCGTCGGGTGAAGTGGGAAGGGGTCCGACGACATCTATGTGAACGTGTTGAAATCTTTCTGACGGGGGAAATGAAGAAATTTCGCTTGACGTGTGGCGTTGAACTTTGCACCGTTGACATTGTAGACATTGTTTTGTCCATTTTTTAGCGTCTATGTTCATTGAAGGCCAAAAAAATCTCTGACTGATAAGCTTGCGCGTTATTCGGATACCAGGGTGGCTAATGCTGTGGACTGCTTCAAATGCGATTCGTCGGAATTCTTCAGTGAGATAGGGTCGAATCAATGAAGTAGAAGTTTCGCAGTAGACAGGGGAAATCGAATTAGGTGGAGTTACTTTTTTTAGAGTGATATTACTTTGCTTGGCGAGATGTTCGATGCTATCTCTGTCTCTTTCTTGCGCTTTTGATAGTTCTTCATAGTCGATCGATGTAGGACAGTTTATGACGTCAATGGGTATGCGACTTAGTGCGTCTGCGACTATATTATCTTTTCCGCTGATATGACGAATATCGCTCGTGAATTCGCTGATGAAAATTAGTTGGCGCGTTCGACGTGGTGTTTCTGTTGCTGATGGTGGCTTCTGTAGTACATAGGTTAGCGGCTTGTGGTCGGTGAAAACAATTAGGTTTTTTCCCTCGAATGTTTTTCTGAAGTGTTTGATAGCCATGTAGATAGCGAGTAGCTCTCTGTCGTATGTACTGTAGTTGCGTTGCGCGTCTGAGAATTTCTTCGAAAAATAACCAAGCGGTTGCCATCTTCCGCGGGCGTACTGTTGTAAGACTGCTCCCGCTGAGAGGTCTGATGCGTCGGTGCAGATTGCGAGAGTAGCTTCATGTATAGGGTGAGCAAGTAAAGTAGCGTTTAGGATAGCAACTTTACATGCTTCAAATGACTTTGTTGCTTCGTCTGTCCAGTCGATTGGCGTTTTATCTTTCTTCTTAGAATTGTGAAGATAAGCGTGAAGTGGTGCTTGAATGTCTGCGGCCTTCGGAATATGTTCTCTGTAGAAATTTATCATTCCGAGAAAACGTCTGAGCTCTTCGATCGTTTTCGGTTTGGGGTAATCACGTATTGCTGTGACTTTTTCGACAGGCGGTTTTATACCTTCTTGACTGACTGTGAAACCGAGGAATTTTACTTCTTGCTTTCCAAAATTACATTTAGCCGGGTTAATTGTTATACCGTTGTCTTCTAATCTTTGTAGTACAGTTCGTAAATGTTTTTCGTGCGTTTTTTTGTCAGTGCTTGCTACTAGAAGGTCGTCTATGAATGCGTAGACGAAATCTAATCCCTGTAGTGCTTCATGGATGAACCTTTGAAATGTTTGGCCTGCGTTTTTCAGACCTGGCGTCATTCTTGGGAATTCGAATAGTCCCATGGGAGTGATTATGGCCGTCTTGGCTATATCTTCTTCGCGTACTTTAATTTGTTGATATGCTCTATTGAGATCAATTGTTGAAAATATAGTTTTGTTTGCTACTTGAAAGGTGAAGTCTTTGATTCGTGGAATTGGATAGCGGTCGGGTGTTGTGACGCTATTTAGCCTGCGATAGTCCCCACAGACTCGTAGATCGCCATTTTTCTTTGGTACTATGTGCAGTGGCGAAGACCAAGGACTTTTGCTTGGACGGCATAATCCTTGTTCGATCATGTTTTCAAATTCTTTGCGAACGAATTCATAGCGATGAGGTGCTATTGGTCTAGCGCGACAGTGAAGTGGTGGTCCCGTAGTTTCGATATAATGTTCGACGTTATGCTTCGGTGTCAATTTCATTGAGGTTAATCTTGTAGTTCCGGGAAACTCGGCCAAAATGTCGTGGTATGACTGTTGAACATCTATGCTTCTTATTGTCGGTGTGTTCGTTGCTCGGACGAAAGACTGTGACGTGAGACTGGTTTTGCCATCAATTAGTTTTCTGTTCTTGATATCGACGATGAGCTGGTGATGTTCGAGAAAATCGGCTCCGATGATTGGTTTGCTGACTTTCGCGACGATGAATCTCCATTTGAACGGTCTTCGTAAGTTAAGGTCTAGTTCCAAGGTTTTCTCTCCGTAGGTTGGGATTACCGTATTGTTTGCGGCGTAAAGTTGGAATTCTAGTGGTTGCTGTGTTTGACCTCTTCTTGGTGGTTTGCGCCTGTGTCGATTAAAAATGTTGTCTTCGTTTTCTTGTCGGTGACAAATAAGCGGTAAGATGCTTCAGATACGCTAGATCCCGCTTCATCGAGCGTACTTGTTAGTTTTCCGACTTCTTATTTTCATTCTTGAATGAGCATGGTAGTGTGCATCTTCTGGCTTCGCTACCAAATCGGCGGTGGTAATAGCAATAAGGTAACGGTGTTCGGCTTCGAGATCTGTTTTTTCGATTTTCAGGATTGTTTCTTCGGAACGGCGTTCTTCTATGATTTTGATAACGAAAATTTTCCTGTGAGGCTCGCATTTCGGCGACTTCAAACGATAATTTTCGGATTTGTTCAGTGAGGTATTGCGTTTCAGTACTCGGAATGCGTGAGGTAGAAGTTTCGACGGCTGAGACTTGCGAACCGTTGCTTGTTTCCATCATCTTGTCGGCTAGTAGCGCTAGTTCGTCGAGTGCAGTTTGTGTGCTGAAGGATTCGCTGAATGCTAGTACTGATCGAACATGCGGCGGAAGGTGATTCGTCCACATTATTCTAAGCGTCGAGTCTGGAACTTTGTCGCGAGCGAGAATTTTCATTCGGCGCAATAGCTGTGTCGGTTTTTGATCTCCCAGTTCGATTTCTGATAGTAATTTTTGCAGCTGACGGCTGTCGGACTCTTCATAAGCAGAAATTAGGCGGTTTTTTAGCGCGACGTATGGCTCCTTTTCTGGTGGATTATATAGCAGGTCGGAGATCTGTTCGATGTCTTGTTTCTCTAGCTGAGCGATGACCATCTGGGCTAATTGTTCCTGGCTTCTCTTAAGTTCAGATGTGGCGGCTTCGAAGCTAATAAACCATAGGCGAGGTTTATCTCTCCAGAACGGTGGAACTCGCAGTGATAGAGCGATTCCGGCGACTTCAGGTTGCGCTGGTGTTGTTTTTCTTTGTGCTTGCTCCATAATTTGATTGAGGTTGCTTGAAAGATTTTTCGGTTCTTCTTTGTAGGGTCACCAGTTTTAGCGAACTGGGGTTCTGCGGAGACTATCGGAGGGATGCTTTAGTAGTAAGTGAATAAAACCAGCAAGTTGCAAGCCTTCTCAGATGCATATCGCATACTGAGCGTTTAATCATTTATACATTATATTTAATGTCATTATTAGCCTAATTAATCAGCGTCTTCCCGCGCGGTGGATGCGCGGGAGCGGGGTGCCGCGCCTCGCCCCCCGACCCGCACATTGCGGTCGGCGCGGGTGCGCACGCGCCGATCGCCGTTGGGAGCGCCGCGCGGCCCGCGCCCCAGTCGGCCGCTGACGCTGGCGGTGGAGACGCGTGTTCAAGACTCCACGCTTCTGTTCTTGTTGTTCATGGAAGATAGTTGACAGTTGATACAAGGCGGCCGGCTTCCTGACGTCTTGCTAATAGTTGGAGAAGATTGTGCGATGTGAACGACTCGTTGTGGGATATAAAATGTGCAAAGTCTTACAACAGTACGCCCGCGGAAGATGGCAACCGCTTGGTTATTTTTCGAAGAAATTCTCAGACGCGCAACGCAACTACAGTACATACGACAGAGAGCTACTCGCTATCTACATGGCTATCAAACACTTCAGAAAAACATTCGAGGGAAAAAACCTAATTGTTTTCACCGACCACAAGCCGCTAACCTATGTACTACAGAAGCCACCATCAGCAACAGAAACACCACGTCGAACGCGCCAACTAATTTTTATCAGCGAATTCACGAGCGATATTCGTCATATCAGCGGAAAAGATAATATAGTCGCAGACGCACTAAGTCGCATACCCATTGACGTCATAAACTGTCCTACATCGATCGACTATGAAGAACTATCAAAAGCGCAAGAAAGAGACAGAGATAGCATCGAACATCTCGCCAAGCAAAGTAATATCACTCTAAAAAAAGTAACTCCACCTAATTCGATTTCCCCTGTCTACTGCGAAACTTCTACTTCATTCATTCGACCCTATCTCACTGAAGAATTCCGACGAATCGCATTTGAAGCAGTCCACAGCATTAGCCACCCTGGTATCCGAACAACGCGCAAGCTTATCAGTCAGAGATTTTTTTGGCCTTCAATGAACATAGACGCTAAAAAATGGGCAAAACAATGTCTACAATGTCAACGGTGCAAAGTTCAACGCCACACGTCAAGCGAAATTTCTTCATTTCCCCCGTCAGAAAGATTTCAACACGTTCACATAGATGTCGTCGGTATGTCTATTTTACTTTACTTACTTTAGACGCGTTTAACGATACCTTGGTAAGAAATGAAGGAGGTCTAATCTACTGAGCCGGATACCACACGACGGGTCAACTTACCTTTGCCACCTTTTGCGACACCTCGGTAAGAAATGAGGGTAGTCTATTGTATTGTATTAGATACCACACGGCGGGTCAACTTACGTTATACGCGTTTTACGAAACCTCTGTAAGAAAAAAGGGTGGTCTAATCTACTGAGCCGGATACGATACGGCGAGTCAACTTACCTTAGTCGCCTTTTACGACACTTCGGTAAGAAATGATGGTGGTCTATTCAACTTAGCCGGATACCACACGTCGGGCAACTTTCTTTAGACGCGTTTTACGCCACCTCGGTTTGAGGGTGGTCTATTCTACTCAACCGGATACCATACGGCGAGTCAACTTACCTTAGTCGCCTTTTACGACACTTCGGTAAGAAATGATGGTGGTCTATTCAACTTAGCCGGATACCACACGTCGGGCAACTTTCTTTAGACGCGTTTTACGCCACCTCGGTTTGAGGGTGGTCTATTCTACTCAACCGGATACCATACGGCGAGTCAACTTACCTTTGTCGCCTTTTACGACACTTCGGTAAGAAATGATGGTGGTCTATTCAACTTAGCCCGATACCACACGTCGGGCAACTTTCTTTAGACGCGTTTTACGCCACCTCGGTTTGAGGGTGGTCTATTCTACTCAACCGGATACCATACGGCGAGTCAACTTACCTTTGTCGCCTTTTACGACACTTCGGTAAGAAATGATGGTGGTCTATTCAACTTAGCCCGATACCACACGTCGGGCAACTTTCTTTAGACGCGTTTTACGCCACCTCGGTTTGAGGGTGGTCTATTCTACTTAACCGGATACCATACGGCGAGTCAACTTACCTTAGTCGCCTTTTACGACATTTCGGTAAGAAATGAGGGTGGTCTATTCTACTCATCCGGATACCATACGGCGAGACAACTTACTTTAGTCGCCTTTTACGACATTTCGGTAAGAAATGAGGGTGGTCTATTCTACTCATCCGGATACCATACGGCGAGACAACTTAGCTTAGTCGCCTTTTACGACACTTCGGTAAGAAATGAGTGTGGTCTATTCTACTCAGCCGGATACCACACGACGGGTCAACTTACTTTAGACGCGTTTTACGCCACCTCGGTAAGAGGGTGGTCTATTCTACTTAACCAGATACCACACGACGTGTCAACTCTTTTACGACATCTGTTATAACGTGTTCTGCGGACCTCCCCCCCTTAGAGGGGGATAAGGGCAGGAGGATGATTTTAAAGTTTAAAAGAGAAAAAGTCTTCAATCAGTATATAATAAAACTAGCGGCCTGCCCCTGCTTCGCACGGGTATAAAATATATAGCCCATGTCAGTCAGTGTAAAAAAAATGATTAAAATTGATCCAGTTGTTTTGATTTATTCATTACTGCCCGTGGCCGTAGCGTTAAATTTGAAGAAAAACAATTTCCTTTCCCTATACCAAGAAGATTTCCTGCTATCTTTGGAATATCTAAATTCATATAGTACATTATTACTTATTTACTTTTATATTTTCCCTATGTATTGTATTTTTACAATAAATTACAGAATGTCTTTAAACAAACTCTTGAAAGAGCGACATCGCTGATGAATTCGAAGTGTTATAGGGCGAAGCGCGGCCTTGCGTACATACGGAAATATGGACTTTGTTTTATAATATGTAGTGATAATATTTTCGACTACCCTCAATTTAACACACACTTGTTGATCCCGTATTATGTAATGTTGGATTCTGGGTAGATACGAAAATATACTGTTACCTTGGAGTAATGAAAATACAGATACAACGTAACCTCACTACATATTATAAAACAATGTCGCATATATCCTATGTACGCATAAAACTTTAAAACTACGCAACAGATTTTGATGCGGTTTTTTTAATACATAGAGTGATTCCAGAGGAAGGTTTGTACGTATAATAACATTCAATACGGAGTAGAGAAATACTGTAATTTTTGTGGTTTCTGTAAATAATTACATTTTTTTCCGCTTACATTGCAAACGCAGGCTAAACCCTACGAGATTTATCAAAATAATGTACTAAGTATTTGTACACCTTGAAAAGGTCTACAGAAAAGTCCGCGATGGTATATGTCTATCTCTTATGGATAACCCACAATAGCATTTTTTGTCCTTTACTTTTACGAAAAATAATGCCTTATGTTCAAAGCAATTTTTATACAATACAGCATTAATACTTATCCAATTAAGTACCTTAAATAAATTGTTGATTTAATATAGATCAATATATATATATATATATATATATATATATATATATATATATATATATATACGCCGTGTGGTATCCGACTGAGTAGACTAGTACCACCCTTATTTCTTACCGAGGTGTCGTAAAAGGCGACTAAGGCAAGTTGACTCGCCGTGTGGTATCTGGCTGAGTAGAATATACCGCCCTTTTTCTTACCGAGGTGTCGTCAAATACGACTGCGGTAAGTTGACATCAGGCAGCAACCAGTCGTAATATACCTAGTTAAATCACATTACAACATGTTGTACCGACCCCACTTAGAGTGGGATAAGGGCAGATGAATGAATAGTTTATGTTAAACTGTAATAGCCGTGGTAGGTCACGGATTCAAATTCCGGGCACCTACGAGATTTTCTATACAATTGTGCCTATTAGATAAATTGTAATTTATCACACGCTTTTCGGTGAAGGAAAACATCGTGAGGAAACCTGCATATCTCTAGAGAATTCTGGTGATATGTGTAACCTACCAATCATTGGAGCAGCGTGGTAGGTCTTAGCTCCAATCCTTCTCTACAAAAACGGAGAGAGGAGGCCTCTGCCCAGCAGTGGAATAGTAACAGTCCGTTACTTAACGAGCTTTTAGCTGAAATAAAATATGTTAAGGAAACCTGCATATCTGTATATAATTCTGGTGATATGTGTAACCTACCAACCATTGGTGCAGCGTGGTAGGTTTTAGCTCCAATCCTTCTCTACAAAAACGGAGAGGGGAGGCCTATTCTTAGCAGTGGGATAGTAACAGTCCGTTACTTTAAACTCGGCGTCTAGTCCTTTATCCATTCTGCGACTTTAAACGTATCGCGATTTTTGTTGAGCTATGCATGTTTTGTCTAAGTTAGAAACCTTAAGCGTTTTTATAGAATCCGTATTAGAGGCTACGTTCGCGTCAACTTAAGTGTTCAAATACCCTCAATATACTAAAGTAATAATAAAATTATTTTGCTATTATCCGCGATGAAGTGAAATAAAAAATATATATAATGCTAAATGTAGAGTGGACAATCCATTTTCATCACAAATCTCCACCACCGCCACCACAATACACAAGCACTACGTACATTCACTATCACAAACTCAACAATCGTTTCGCCCCGCAACCGAAGCATCATCAGGAGATAGACTCCACGAACAAATTACAATTTGCGATTTTGTCATGTTTGTTTTCTTTGTGTATGTGTTTTTACGAATCCTACATGTATCAGGTATGAACCGCCGTGTGGTATCCGGCTGAATAGAATAGTACCACCCTCATTTCTTACCGAGGTGTCGTAAAAGGCGACTAAGGCAAGTTGACTCGCCGTGTGGTATCCAGCTGAGTAGAATAGTACCACCCTCATTTCTTAACGAGGTGTCGTAAAAGGCGACTAAGGTAAGTTGACCCACCGTGTGGTATCCGGTTTAGTAGAATAGACCACCCTCTTTCTTACAGAGGTGTCGTAAAATACGACTATGGTAAGTTGACGTCAGGCAGGCGGCCGGTTGTAAAAACGCAGCCAAATCATGTAACAACATGTTTAAACATGTTGTGCCGACCCCACTTAGAATGGGATAAGTGCAGGAAGATGATGACATGTATCAGGTATGAAAACGAATATTCCACTATGCATATAGCATTATATATATTTGTGTTAACGCACACTATATACAATAACACGATATAATAGGAATACCACAATTCCCGCTCCGAGATGCACTTCTCTTGAATGACGAACAAAGACTGACTGTCACTGAAACGTTTTATCAATAAGAAGACTAAACCGATAACCACAACGGCACAGTGCTGCCACTGTTTTAATCAAAAAGGGCGCAATACTCTTGTTTCATGACCGTGTTGCTATAAAATACAAAGCGGAAGTCAATGGCGACAACATTTGAAAAATAACTTTATTATCACATTTGTATTATGGATCTCGGTAAAGTAACGCTTTATTATATAAATTATTCGTTAAATTCATCTCTCATTTCAAATTCAAGTCAATTAACTGCGAGATGTCGCTTTATAAATGTTTTTAAACAACACAAATTCCATGAATACTGATCTGTTATTTAAGATCTTGTAATAAACCTATTAACTGGTTGTTATTTTAATTTTATACTGTATCTTAATATTTAAATGAGTTAATCTTGTATATATATATATTTTCGGAATCTCGGAAACGGCTCCAACGATTTTCCTGAAATTCAACATGTAGGAGGTTTTGGGGGAGAAAAATTGATCTAGCTAGGTTTTATGTAAAAAAAATATTGTTTTATCCCTATTTTTGGGCATTAAAAAACACTAACATTTATATTGAATTGAATTTTCGCCATTTCCTGTCAAGTCGACGTAGCTTATTCGGTTAGCGGGCAGCCTCGAGAAATGTGAGTGCCAAGGATAGATCCCAACTAAATAATTGTTTTTTTCTTTTTTTAAAGTTTTTTTTGTAAAAAATTACCGAGCGTAGCTCGGTCACCCAGATATTTAATATTTAAATGAGTTAATCTTGTATGTATATAAATATATTTTTTGAATCTTGGAAACGGCTCCAACGATTTTCCCGAAATTCAGCATGTAGGGGTTTTCAGGGGAGGAAAATCGATGTAGCTAGGTTTTATATAAAAAAAAACGTTTTGTCCCTGTTTTTGGGCATTAACAATGCTAAAATGTAGAATTGAATGCAAATGAAATTTTAACTGTCATTTGTAAAACTATAATAGCTTATTGGGTAACGGGCGGACTAAACAAGTATAAAAATACCCAGGATCAAACCCCTGTTATTACCAACTTTTTTATTGCTTTTTTTTTTCATTCGTTCATCACCGGTCACCGGTTCTTGTTTTTAAACATTAATTAATTACTAATAATCGATTTTTGGGACTATTTTAAAAGTTGTTTTTTTTCAATAATAATAATAAACTAGAATAAAGATCGAACCCCCTCATTTCTTACCGAGGTGTCGTAAACGGCGACTAAGTAAGTTGACGTCAGGCAGCCGGCCAGTCGTAACATACATAGCCAAATCATGTTACGACATGTTATTACACGTTTCGCCCCCACTTAGAGTAGGATAAAGTCTAGCAGACTAACCTCCAAGGATTTACAACAATATATGTAATGGAAACTTAATAAAACTCGAGTTTTGTTTGATTTATAAATCATTACTAAAGAATACACGACCAAGTCTCACAAACAGTACTCCGTTAACGAGCTAATGAAATATACATAGTTGTACAAAGGGTTATCCTAAAATAACATTGTAGTCTCTATCTATACATATAATAAAAACGTTGAAATGTCAATCCTCTGTGCGTTTGTTCGCTCTAATCTTAATCTATTTTATTTATTTACTATCGAATGTACACTTACAGATCTAGCCAAAACGCATGACATAGGTAATAGTATATAAAAAACAGTAAGAAACATTTACAATAGAAATTAATTATATTTAATATTTAAGTTAATCTTGTTATTTTCGGAACCTCGGAAACGGATCGAACGATTTTCCTGAAATTCAACATGCAGGAGGTTTTGGGGGAGAAAAATTGATCTAGCTAGGTTTTATGTAAAAAAAAATTGTTTTATCTCTGTTTTTGGGCATTAAAAAACACTAACATTTATATTGAATTGAATTTTGGCTTATTCGGGTAGCGGGCAGCCTCGAGAAATGTAAATGCCAATGATCGATCCCCAACTAAATGATTGTTTTTTTTTAAGTTTTTTTTTGTAAAAAATTACCGAGCGAAGCTCGGTCACCCAGATATCTTAATATTTAAATGAGTTAATCTTGTATATATATATATATATATTTTCCGAATCTCGGAAACGGCTCCAACGATTTTCCTGAAATTCAACATGTAGGAGGTTTTGGGGGAGAAAAATTGATCTAGCTAGGTTTTATGTAAAAAAAATATTGTATTTTTGGGCATTAAAAACACTAACATTTATATTGAATTGAATTTTTCGCCATTAACTGTCAAGTCAACGTGGCTTATTCGGGTAACGGGCAGACTCGAGAAATGTAAATGCCAATGATCGATCCCCAACTAAATAATTGTTTTTATTTAAGTTTTTTCTTTGTAAAAAATTACCGAGCTCGGTCACCCACATATTAATATTTAAATGAGTTAATCTTGTATGTATATGTTTATATTTTCAGAATCTAGGAAACGGCTCCAACGATTTTCCTGAAATTCAGCATGTAGGGGGTTTTGGAGGAGACAATTGATATAGATAAGTTGTATTTCAAAAAAATGCAATTTTATCCCTGTTTTCGGGCTCTAATTTTTTTTTGAAATTTACGTTGAATACAATCACAATTTTTTGCAGTCAAACGTGAAGTCGTGGTGGTTCGTTTGGGGAACGAGTGGTCTAGAGATAAAAATACCTAGGATCGAGCCCCACCTGCCCTATTATTTTTTACTTTTTTTTTCATTTTTTTTTTAATTTTATTTTTTTACATCATTTTAAAAATTACCGAGCAAGGTTCGGTCACCCATGTACTAAAATTGAAATACGCAATTGATGTATGGGACGCGATAAAATTATAACACTTAAAAAAGGATATTAAATATCAGCGATGATCGTTGCTTTTGTGATCGTATTTAATGATCATCGGCTGTTATTAGAAAGATTTTTCTACTGACGCTATTTTTGCCAATTTTTTAGGTCATTTACCTTTAATTAATTTATTGAATTAGGCGTTACTTTGCGGAGATCCATAATACAAAAGTAATAATAAAATTATTTTGCTATAATCCGCGATGTAGTAAAACAGAAAATATATATAATGCTAAATGTAGAGTGGACAATCGGTTATCATACCTGATTCATGCAGGATTCGTGAACGCCGTGTGGTATCCGGCTGAATAGAATAGTACCACCCTCTTTTCTTACCGAGGTGTCGTAAAAGGCGACTAAGGTAAGTTGACCTACCATGTGGTATCCGGTTTAGTAGAATAGACCACCCTCTCTTACCGAGGTGTCGTAAAATACGACTAAGGTAAGTTGAGGTCAGGCAGGCGGCCGGTCATAAAAACGCAGCCAAATCATATGACATGTTTATAACATGTTGTGCCGACCCCACTTAGAGTGGGATGAGGGCAGGAGGATGATGACATGCAGGATTCGTGAAAACCTTAACAAACCTCCACCACCGCCGCCACAATACACAAGCATTACATACGTTCACTATCACAAACTCAACATCGTTTCGCCCCGCAACCGAAGCATCATCAGGAGATAGACTCCACGACCAAAATCGCAAAGGATTGTCCATTCTACATTTAGCATTATATATATTATCTATTTTACTTCATCGCGGATTATAGCAAAATAATTTTATTATTACTTTTGTTTTCATTTACCTTTATTATGTGCCCTCACAGAAATCATGTATTTCCATAGGAATTTCGAAATAAAAACAACATAAAAACACTCTTCTATAATAAAGCAATATTGTGCGAAAATTTCAAATCATTTCAGTGCTTAATTTTTGAGTTTTGCGCACACAAACATACAGATTCGTATGGTGCTTGGATCCATCTCGTAGGGGTCTATTAACGTTGCGTTTGCTAATGCGAGGTCATTTAAACATCTTAAGACCCCAACGCTCGTCGTATCTTCATATTATTTGCAACCTCGGGAATCATATGTTCCCATGGGAATATCAAAATAAAAACTACATCAAAACACTCTTATATAATAAGGCAATATTGTGTGAAAATTTCAAATCATTCAATTGCTTAGTTTTTGAGTTTTGCGAATACAAACATAGCAAAAGTCTACCGACGCTGCGTTTTCCGGTCCGAGGTCGCCATTCAAGTACCTTAGGTTAGGGATGTGACTTGGAGTAGAAAAAAATCGATTAATAAATAATCGATATTTATCCCTTTAAAAATAATCGATTTTTTAAAAATCGATTATATTGTTACGAAATAATCGATTTTCTTCTGACTATTTCAAAAGTTGTCTTTTTTAATATTAATAATTAATTACAATAAAGGCTAATTAAAGTGGAAACCAAGAAATAATATCAGATGCACTGTTTGTGAAATTAGACTAAAATACTGGCTAAATATCATCCAACAATGTATATCTTAAAAACAAGAAAAAGAGTAGATAAAAAAAGGCTTACCGAAAATAATCGATTTTTAAAAAATCGATTTTTGATGAAAAAATAATCGATTATTAAAAATCGATTATTTTAAAAATCGATTATTTTTAAAATCGATTATTTTAAAAATCGATTATGTTTTCACATCGCTACCTTGAGTTTACGTACTTCCTTATAATGTTGCGAATCTCTACGCTCTACGAAGATCAATTATTCCCTTTAAAGCTTAACGTATAGATATTAATGTACCAAACTAATTGCTATATTAAATATTCAGTATACAAGCTACTGAACCATACTAATTAAAGTTGTTTCACTGAAATTTCAATTCTAATGTATTACATTAAGGTTGAGATACTATTGACTTGCTCTCAATTTTCTAACCTTTCAACGCTGAATACAGATGCTCCAGAAACCTTGTAACACCGAATTTAATGTAACTAGGGTGTGTTAAAATAATTTAAAAATGAACAGACGGACTTTCTTGATACTGGACTGAACTTTTTTCAAATGAACGGAAGGGGGTTTTGAAATTTTTTTGAGTATCCTGATGAAATAAATAAAAAACAATGAATAGTTACAGAAAAAAAAAGTTTATTAACAATTTAAATTAAATATAAATAAATATATGGGACTTACACACACGGTCGTCCGTCCGCAAAGTAAGTAACTTAATACTTGTAATATGACAGATATCGGGTGTAATTAGTAAGTAAGTAAGTAGCTGCCTGTTACTATCCCACTGCTGAGAATAGGCCCCTTCTCTCCGTTTTTGAAGATAATTGGTGCTAAGACCTACCACGCTGCTCCAATGGGGATTGGTTGGTTACATATATCTCCAGAATTGTCTAGAGATATGCAGGTTTCCTCACGATGTTTTCCTTCACCGGAAAGCGTGTGATAAATAGCAATTATCAATTAGACACATAAGTTTTTAACAGAAAAACTTATGTGTCTAAACAACGGGTGAATATGTACTTATATATTTTTAAATACATACTTAATTACATATATACACCCAGGAAAGACCAACAAATTCATTTATAGACAATGTTGGCCCCCAGCGGGAATCGAACCCGCGACCCGTGGAGCTGAGGGCAGGGTCACTACCCACTCCTCCAACGGGTCAGTCAAATATGTATCAATATGTATAATAACATTCAATACCGAGTAGAGAAATACTATAATTTTTGAGGTTTCTAATGTGATGTCGTAAATAATTACATTTTTTCCGCTTACATTGCAAACGCAGGCTAAACCCTACGAGATTTATCAAAATAATGTACTAAGTATTTGTACACCTTGAAAAGGTCTACAGCCAACTCAGTGATGGTATATGTCTTTCTCTTATGGATAACCCACAATAGCATTTTTTGTCATTTTCTTTTTAAGAAAAATAATACCTTATTTTCGAAGCAATTTGAAACATTACAGTATTAATCCTTATCCAATTAAGTACCTTAAATAAATAGTTGATTTAATATAGATCAATATGGCCGTTTACAGCATGTTATTTAAATGAACATTGTCGAAGATATTACAGATTTAAAATGCAGGTTTTTGTACACCTTGAAAAGGTCTACAGAAAACGCACGCTAAGATGAATAGGAGAGGAGCAGTAATAAAAAATATTGCAAAATTTAAAGCTTTCCTTGCGCTAAATAAACGGTGAAGCTGCTAGAAAACCATAAAATATTAATAGTAGAACTTGTTTCAACAAGTTGATATAAAAATTAGCAATCACTTACATTTACAACAGATTCCCTTAGGCCGTGACATCTAATACAAAAACTGTTTACATCTAGTCAAATAAACAACTTTACATTTTTAGTTCGAGCCACGAACAAACGCGGTATTTGTATATACCAGGTGTCTGCAACCTTTTAAGTTCGATATGCCAAATATTACAATTTTATTGTGGTATCCGGCTGAGTAGAATATACCAACCTCATTTCTTATCAAGATATCGTAAAAGACGACTAAGGGAAGTCGACCCGCCGTGTGGTATCCGGTTTAGTAGAATAGAACAACCACATTTCTTACAGAGGTGTCGTGAAAGGCGATTAAGGTAAATTGACCTGCGGTGTGGTATCCGGCTGACTAGAATAGACCAACCTTATTTCTTACTGAGGTGTCGTAAAAGGCAGCTTAGGTAAGTTGACCCAACGTGTGGTATCCGGTTTAGTAGAATAGACCAACCGCATTTCTTACCGCGGTGTCGTAAAAGACGACTAAGGTAAGTTAACCTGTCGCGTGGTATCCGGCTGACTAGAATAGACCAACCTTATTTCTTACTGAGGTGTCGTAAAAGGCAGTTAAGGTAAGTTGACCCACCGTGTAGTATCCGGTTTAGTAGAATAGACCACCCTCATTTCTTACAGAGGTTTCGTGAGAGGCGATTAAGGTAGATCGACCTGCCGTGTGGTATCCGGCTGACTAAAATAGACCAACCTTATATCTTACTGAGGTGTCGTAAAAGGCAGCTAAGGTAAGTTGACCCACCGTGTGGTATCCGGTTTAGTAGAATAGATCCACCCTCTTTCTTACCGAGGTGTCGTAAAATACGACTAAGGTAAGTTTACGCCAGGCGGGCGGCCGGTCGTGAAAACGCAAATCCCAAAAAACCTTAAGACACCTTCCAAATAATAAAATTATTTGCAAGTTAAAAAAGCCTGATTTTAAAAATCCTTTCAGCTTCATAGTTTCATACAAGAATACGGTTTAATAATGTAAAATTGAAAATGCTTAAAAGATTGACCGCCGAGTTTCCATTCCATTCCGAACCAGTTGTAGCTTCATTAATCATATTGATCCTTAACTATTCAAAAGTGCTTGAAAGAGCTTATTTGAAAAAAAAATATTTTGATTTGTTTTAATTTAGCGGGTAGTGTTAGTAGTTTTTACTAATCTTACATGTATCAGATATGAGAACAGATAGTACACTCTACATTTAGCATTATATATATTTTCTGTTATCGCGAATTATAGCAAAATAATATTTTCATTACTTAAGTATTATAGATTTCGGCAAGGTAACGCCTAATTCCACTAATTATTTAAAATTATTTTTTAATAAATAATATTAAAAAAACTAATAATTATTAATGAATATGGAATTTAAGACTCGCGAGCCGCAGGTTACCAACCCCTGGCATATAGAAAGATTACTTATAATAGTAATATTTTATAATGTATTAACTTTTACATTACAAACGAAAATCGCCTTTATTCCGTTCACAATAAGACATCAAATTCCTTGTACGAATATTTAAGTATAATTCATTACGTCTCAAACAACAATTTCGGTTATTAGATTTTGAACTCTAATGACATATAAATTAAGTTAGTTTTCGCATGTTTATAGATTTGCCAATGGTAAGTGATCTACGCGCTAAGGAGATAGTTAACGGAAAGTTCAAATAGGGTTGTGATGTGCGTTAGAGAATAAATATCGATTTTATATAGTTTAATACTCGGGAACGTGGAAATGTTTTTTAAAAAATATATTTTATTGTATTACTAAAACTATGTATTTAGAGAAATCTAATTAAATAATTTATAGAATTGGGCGTTACTTTGCGGAGATTCATAATCCTCCTCCTTGCGTCGTTACCCCAGTACTGGGGGTCGTGACCTTTTTATAAAAACAGTTTATCCTTGATTATGGTCTTCCATCTGTTCCTTTCAGCCGTGGCTTTCAACCACGTGGATGGCCTCGGAGACTGTCGTGTTGAGTGTGGTGCGGCTCTGGTCTGACCAGCGCATGGGGCTACGTCCTCTTGCTCTCTTGCCATTGACCTTGCCGGTAACAATGAGTTTCTGCATGTCGTCGCCAGGCTTGCAAGCAATGTGCCCAAAGAACTCTAGGATCCTCCGTAGACATATGTTCGAAAGCCTCGGTTTTTTTGTCTAGTTTGAGCTCTTCGAGCACTGACTTGTTAGTCCTATGCGCCGTCCATGGGATGCGTAACAATTTTCTCCAGCACCACATCTCGAAAGCATCAATGCGTTTGCGGTCTGCCAGTCTATACTGCGTCCATCATATTATCAGTCTTTTGACAGCTCACGCTCATTAAGTTTTGTATTGCTTACGTACAAATATCATACAAATAATATTTGTACTTTATGGATGGGTACCACCCACTTAGTGATGTCACACATAATGGTTACTACGATTATGCCACAGATTAAAAATAATCGGTAGAAATCGATGTTACGAGTATTAAAAGACATTTAATAACATTATATAAAGTTTTACTTTCTTCTTAGTTAATACATGAATACAAATAAAACAATCAGGATATTTTAATTTATTTTATTAGCACGAGTCGTCGGAATGATAATCAACACTAGCCTCCTCCGATGAGGAGTCTTCAGTAGCAGTTATTATTAGCTCTTGTGTAGATAATATATTATCAAACGCAATATCACGTTCCCAATCAGAGAATATTACTCTTTTAGTTCTTTCCACCACACTTGCCCAGTTCTCGGCCGTTACGTGGGTGCAAGCATTTTTTAGCAATTGCAACATTTTATTCGCTGTGAATGGGGGGCTTGTATTGCATCTCGCAGCATGCCCTTTTACTTGTGCCCATATAAGTTCTATTGCGTTGTACTGGCAGTGGTATGGAGGAATCCGAAGAACAGTATGGCCATATTCTGCTGCCATTTCATTGATTACATAGCGTTTTGCTCTCTTTTTGGTTTTTAATATTTTTATTAATTCAACTTTTAACATTGAGTCGTCCACATTTTCTTCATTGTCCCGAAGCCAATTAATTATTTCATGCTTTTTATTAGCCTGTGTTGGCATTTTGTCAATTTGACGGGAGTGGTAGGGCGCATTATCAATAAAAATTATTGATGGTTCTTCCAATGAAATGAGCATTTTTTTGAACCACTCTTCATACACATTTGCATTCATCTCTTCGTGGTAGTCATTTGATTTCTTCGATTTAAATGCCAACAGTGCGTCTTGTACAAATCCTTTTGCTGTACCTGCATGGCAAATGATTAGGCGCTCACCTTTTCCCATTGGTACTGAGGAAGTGGAATCAGCAGTATCATCAGTCCAGAAACGAGATAGTGTGTGGTTAGCGTTGAGCCATGTTTCATCCGTGAAAACAATATTTGCCCAATCTTGTATTTTCTTTGCCTCTCTTAAAAAATCACAACGTGCTATAGCTATATCTGTGCGTTCCATTAATAATTTTCTTTTATTTAACTTTTTATATGAAAAGCCAATTGTGTTCAAAACTTTGACCAAAGAAGATTTTTCACCATGAAATAGACCACTTCTTTTCAAAGAAACAATAAGTTTTCTCAAAGTTGGAATTTCTTTTCTCAAGTAGTAATCATATACATGACGACGAATAGCGTCAGCGTCAAAGTCATCAACAGCTGTCACCTTATGAGCCCGGCGCTTTCTTTTTGGTGTAGATGGTTTGTTTTGCTCCAAGCCGCTCCTGCCGTAGGCATCAGTAGTGATTTTAGTCACAGTTGATAGACTGATCCCCAACGCGGCTGCAACACGGTTTCAGACTTGCGTGATAGGTATAAGAGGTCCGCCATTTTGATTTTCTTGCTCAAAATACTCATGAAGTTTTAACACTAACTGTCTCGATTGTGCTTTCAACACACGTCCTTTCGGCATTTTCACGATCAATTAATATAAGTTTCACAAAAGTTTTTCCGAGGAATAAAGCTACTTAACTCAAGGTGTAACAGATGCGAGAGAACACTCAGCGAACGTAAATGCGTGTGACTATCACGGGCGTTTCGTTGAGAGTGACAGATCACGTCAAAATGGCGGCCGAGCGGAAGGTCTGTTGATGTTGCCAGTTGATGTATAATATATTTTTTATGATTATAATAAATACACACGGATTAACATTTATTTTCAAAAAACTAAGGCAATATTAAATCAAAATGTTGATTTCTATATCTGTTATTAGTTTACGTAGGTTATCATTAATCGAATTACTTAGGTACGTAATTCGATTAATGATAGTAGGTACTATAATCGGAATGGTATCGCATACGAGAATCTTTAGGACATCACTAAATATGTAAATCGTCAATCTGTCAAAAGATGGTTAATATAATGGACAGTGTATAAGTGTCCACGTCTCTGCGCCGTATAAGAATATGGAGAATACTAGACTGTTAACAAGTGCGATTTTGTTCATAATACTTCATAGATTCATAATACAAAAGTCATAATAAAATTATTTTGCTGTAATCTGCAATGAAGTAAAATATATATAATCCTTAATGTAGAGTGGACTATCCGTTTTCATAACTGATGATAAATGCATGATTCGTAAAAACACCGTAGAAAAACCGAAGCATCCTCATCATGACATATGTCATGATATATGCTGTCACGGACTTTCAGAATATATACATATGTCATGATATATGTTGTCACGGACTTTTATTTAGAACATTACGAGGGGAACAATTTTGTTCTACATGGTTTTTGAATAACTTTCACCGTTTACTTAGCGTACGAAATGAAAGCTTTAAAGTTTTTCGTTTTCGTAATATTTTTTATTGCTGCTCCTCTCCTATTCATCATAGCGTGATGTTATATAGTCTATAGCCTTTCTCGATAAATGGACTATCTTACATTTAAAGAATTATTCAAACTAGTAATTTCTGAGATGAGCGCGTTCAAACAATTAATCAAACAAACTCTTTAGCTTTATTACATATTAGTTAAGATGTTGGCCCTTGGCAGGAATCGAACCCGCGGAGCTGAAGGTAGGGTAACTAGCCACTACGCCAACGGCTAGTACATTGTATATATACTTACTTATACCATATACAAACTTGTTAGTTTCCAAAATAATTAAAGGAATAAATTAGAATTATAAAGAAAAGCATTAAAACATATATTTATCGATATATCCGATGAACATCACTATAGTGTAAGCGGTAGCTCAACAGCTCACTGCATCTTGTTTATATTAATTCCGATTGAAATTTCGCCACTACATTCGCTATTTGGTACAAAATTCGAGCGAGGAAGCTATATTTATTGATCTTCTTTAAATACTGCTTATATTCTATACTAATATATAAAGCTGAAGAAGTGACGCTGTCAAAGCCTTCACGGCTAACAGCCTTAGTTAGTGTTCGAAAGCTGAAGAGTTCGGTTGATTGTTTGAACGCGCTAATCTCAGGAACTACTGGACTGATTTGAAAAATTCTTTGCGGCTAAGATAGTCAATTTATCGAGGAAGGCTATAGGTGATATATAACATCAGGCTAAGATAAATAGAAAAGGAGCAACAATAAAAAATAATATGTAAACGCAAAATTTAACCCTTTGGGCACATCTTCGGATTGTCACATTCGTGCCTCAAAGGGTTTGGCCAGACTATCGTGTTCTTTTATGTAATCATATGGAAATATTTGGTTATTTGAATCTTATCGTATTTATAAATAAAGAAAGCCTACTTTACTCTGAAACTCTCTTTGAACCTGTACAAGACAGTAACGACTTAATGTAAATAGTATTAAGAATTATATTGTAAAAAACCGCCAAGTTTCTCTTAAGCTCTTCTCGGTATGAACAGCTTTCCGAACCAGCAGTAAAGTTGACGATTTAAAAGCACTTGTTTACAAGTTTACTTGAATAAAGAATATTTTGAATTTTGAATTTTATATCCATGCAGGTATATATTTTCAGGATTATTTCAATCAACATTTGAATCATCATTCTTCTAGCCTTATCCCACTCTAAGTGGGGTCGGCATAACGTGTTATAAACATGTTTATATTAGGTATTTTACGACCAGCCGCCTGCCTGACGTCAACTTACTTTAAATGTATTTTCGACATCGGTAAGAAAGAGGGCGGTCTATTCTACTCAGCCGGATACCACACGACGGATAAACTTACCTTAGTCGCCTTTTACGACAACTCGGTAATAAATAAGGGTAGTCTATTCTACTCAGCCGGATACAACGCGAATTTATATACTCCTATTTACGAAACCAAAATAATTTAATTAAAAAATTAAATTTTTTTAAAATTTTCTGCTTGAAATACAGAAAACTGTTGCGGAGTTGTTAAAAAATTAAACTACCCTCGCAAATTATTAGTTTCGCTTCGATGAAGTTGAAAAAACTGTATTGTATAAGCACAGTTAAATTTAGACGCGTCACGGAGCAAATAAGAAAGAACGGCGGATTGAAGGAAAACTGAACAACAATAAATGTTACATAACGTCGTAATTAGGGATGTGACTTTGCGAAGAAAAATCGATTAATAAATAATCGATTTTTTCGTATCAAAATAATCGGATTAATATTAATCGTTTTTTTCTGACTATTTGAGTAGTAGTAAAATAAAGTAGCGTCCTGTTATTATCCCACTGCTGGGAATAGGCCTCTTCTCTCCGTTATAAGAGAGAAGGATTGGAGCTAAGGACTAAAACGCTGCTCCAATGATTGGTAGGTTACACATATCTCCAGAATTCTCTAGAGATATGCAGGTTTCCTCACGATGTTTTCCTTCACCGGAAAGCGTGTGATAAATTGCAATTATCAATTAGACACATAAGTTTTTAATATCTGGAAGACCGAGCTTCGCTCGGTAATTTTTTACAAAAAAAAACTTTAAAAAAAACAATTATTTAGTTGGGGATCGATCCTTGGCATTCACATTCCTCGAGGCCGCCCGTTACCCGAATAAGCTACGTCGACTTGACAGTTAATGGCGAAAATTCAATTCAATATAAATGTTAGTGTTTTTTTAATGCCCAAAAACAGGGATAAAACAATTTTTTTTACATAAAACCTAGCTAGATCAATTTTTCTCCCCCAAAACCTCCCACATGTTGAATTTCAGGAAAATCGTTTGAGCCGTTTCTGAGATTCGGAAAATATATATATATACAAGATTAACTCATTTAAATATAAGTTTTTATTATATTAGAGTAGGTGTCTTTTTAATATATTTATTATATAAATTTGTGAGTATGGATGTATATTTGTAACTCTTTCACGGCGAATCCGCTGAACCAAAATAGATGAAATTTGGCTCAATAATATCAATCTATCACGCAACAGCTATAGTAGCCCAGCGGTAGCACCGTGCGACTCTTTTGAGGAGGTCACGAGTTCAAACCCGGGCAGACACCAATGAGTTTTCTGTTAAATCTTATGTGTCTAATTGGTAATTGCAATTTATCACACGCTTTTCGGTGTAGAAAAACATCGTAACCTGCATATCTCTAGAGAATTCTGGAGATATGTGTAACCTACCAATCATTGGAGCGTGGTAGGTCTTAGCTCCAATCCTTCTCTCCAAAAACGGAGAGAAGAGACCTATTCTCAGCAGTGGGATAGTAACAGGCCGCTACTTACTATACGCAACAGCTGTCCACGCGAAGTTGCGGGTAAAAGCTAGTAATAAAAACGCGTATTAAAATTGCGACATCTGTTTCCTTTTGTTGATCAGAGGACGCAGTATTTGTTGGAAAGCTTGACCCGGTTCTCTACGGTCGGGGTATATTTTTGCAAACTTTGAAAAGATCTGACCGGACTACTCAGTCGGAATTTACTTTGTCGACGACCTTGTTCGAGCCTCGCTGAATATTTTGAAAAAAAAACATCATATCTAGATATAATCACTACATATTATAAAACAAAGTCGCATTCTTTGTTTGTCCATATATCCCTATGTATGCATAAAACTTTAAAACTACGCAACAAATTTTGATGCGGTTTTTTTTTAATAGATAGAGTGATTCAAGAGGAAAGTTTGTATGTATAATAACATTCAATATGGAGTAGAGAAATACTATTAATTTTTGAGGTTTCTGTAAATAATTACCACGGATAATTACGGAAAACGGGCAGTAATGAATAAATCAAAACAACTGGATCAATTTTAATCATTTTTTTTACACTGACTGACATGGGATATATATTTTATACCCGTGCGAAGCAGGGGCAGGCCGCTAGTTGAATATATACGTAATCTATACTAATATATAAAGCTGAAGACTTTGATTATTAGAACGCGCTAATCTCATGAATTACTGGACCGATTTGAAATGTTCTTGACTGTAAGACAGTCCATTTATCGAGGAAGGCTATAGGCTATATAACATCACGTTAAGATGAATAGGAGAGGAGCAGCAATAAAAATATTACGAAAACGGCAAAATTTAATACTTTAAAAAAAACATGTATTACAAAATTGTTCCCCTCTAAAAGTTCTAAATAAAAATCCGCTACAGAATATGTCTAGCTTTTAAAGTTTACCCACTTTAACCATTTTTATGGTTATCAAAATATTATATTACGGTTTCAATATATCCAACCGGGCAGAGACGCTGGCGATTGCTAGTTAATATATAAAGCTGAAAAGTTTGTTTGTTTGCACGCGCTAATCACAGAAACTACTGGGCCGATTTGAAAAATTCTTTCAGTGTAAGATAGTCAATTTATCGAGGAAGGATATAGGCTATATAACATCACGTTAAGATGAATAGCAATAAGAATATTGTGAAAATTTGTGACACACGAATTTCCACGTGGGCGTAGCTGTATCAGCAGATAAATTAATTAGATAATGTTTGTAACGTTGTTTTACAGTAATTTAACTTTATTATCTGGGTGACCGAGCCTTGCTCGGTAATTTTTACAATGATGTAAAAAAGAAAAAAGAAAAAAAAGAAAAGAGAAATTAAAAAATAATAGGTCAGGTGGGTCTCGAACCCTAGGTATTTTCACCTCTCTAGACCGCTCGTTCCCCAAATGAATCACCATGACTTTACGTTTGACAGCGAAAAATTGTGATTGTATTCAACGTAAATTAAAAAAAAAATTTAGAGTCCGAAAACAGGGATAAAACGACATTTTTTTTAATAAAACTTATCTAGATCGATTTTTCTCCCCCAAAACCCCCTACATGCTTAATTTCAGGAAAAACGTTGGAGCCGTTTCTGAGATTCCGAATATATATACATAAAAATACATTAATAAATACATGGGACACATACACACGCGGTCGTCCGTCCCCAAAGTAAGTAACTTAATACTTGTGTTATGGACAGACAACTTGTAAATATATATGCTTATATATTTTTTAAATACATACTTAAATACAAATATACACCCAGGCTCAAAGACCAACAAATTCATTTATTGAAATTGATGGCCCTCGGCGGGAATTGAACCCGCGACCCGTTGTGCCGAAGGCAGGGTCACTACATACAAGATTAACTCATTTAAATATTAACGATTTACTTGATATAATATTTTACTTATAAGCTGTGGTAGCCCAGCGGTAACACCGTGCGACTCTTTCGAGAAGGTCACGGGTTCAAACCCGGGCAGACACCAATGAGTTCTATTAAAACTTATGTGTCTAATTGATAATTACAATTTATCACAAGCTTTTCGGTGAAGGAAAACATCGTGAGGAAACCTGCATATCTCTAGAGAATTCTGGAGATATGTGTAACCTACCAATCCGCATTGGAGTAGCATGGTAGGTCTAAGCTCCAAACCTTCTCTCCAAAAACGGAGAGAAGAGGCCTATTCTCAGCTGTGGGATAGTAACAGGCCGCTACTTACTTACTTTTTTTAATATTTTACTTTAGTCAAAAGCACACGTTTAGATAACTTGTATACGGGCAAGAAGGAAGATGGCGGCAGTGTTACCACTATTATAAAATAATGTCTTTATCTTCAAGTAAACGGCGTACTTGAGTGGTTTAAACTTTTAAAATTTAAAATTTGCGGTTTTACAATAATAGTGCGAGACGTATATACATTTATAAAAAAAAATTCTAGTCTAATTTAAGTCTAGAGTATCTGTCAAATTTAAATTTCAATATTTTAAAAACGGCGGGTTGACGTTCCGTTTTAACGTTTCACGCAGAATTGCTTGAACACTTTAACAGATAATTTAATTTACCTTTAGCTGCGCTCGTACAGGCATTGCTGACTCCCAATGCTGCTGTTACCTGGAACAAGAGAAAAGCTAGTTATACATTATGTTACAGCATTATGTCATATGGAATAATGTTGTGTGGCAAAGCGGCAGATATAGAAAAGATTTTTGCTGCTTCATAAAAAAGCCATACGGGCTATCTGTAATATGAAGCAACGTGTGTCCCTTCGATATTATTTTTTCTTTTTTTTTTATAAAAAATTAAAAACCAGTTACTAATATTTATTCAAATAAGCTTGCCCAAGAACAATCCGCGTCTCATCAGAAATTTCGGCAAAAACTCTGCGTTGATGCAAATGATGTTCAATTCATTTATAAACCTTAAAATCGAAGAATAATTCATCATTGAATAATGCAGCAGCGATGTAGGCTGAAATTTCATCAGTTATATATTTTTCTGAATTTTGGACACGGCTCCAACAATTTTCATTAAATTCAGCATGTTTGAGGTTCTGGGTGAGAAAAATCGATTTAGCTAAGTTTATAAAAATCGTTTTATCCCTGTTTTTGGGCATTAAAAAAATAATAAAATTAACATTGAATATATACGAAACACTTATTTGCCATTAACTGTCAAATCAGCGAAGCTTCGGAGAACGGGCGGTCGCGAGAAATGAAAATACCTAGGATCAAGCTTTTTTTATATATATCCTCCTACCCTTATCCCACTATAAGTGGGGTCGGCAGAACATGTTATAAGCAGGCTGTAACATGATTTGGCTGCGTTTTTACGACCGGCCGCCTGCCTGACGTCAACTTACCTTAATCTTATTTTACGACACCTCGGTAAGGAGGGTGGTCTATTCTACTAAACCGGATACCACACGGTGGGTTACCTTACCTTAGTCGTATTTTACGACACCTCGGTAAGGAGGGTGGTCTATTCTACTAAACCTGATACCACACCGTGGGTCAACTTACATTAGTCGCCTTTTACGACACCTCGGTAAGAAATGAGGTTGGTCTATTCTACTCAGCCGGATACCACACGGCAGGTCGACTTACCTTAGTCGCCTTTTACGACACCTCGGTAAGAAATGAGGTTGGTCTATTCTACTCAGCCGGATACCACACGGCGGGTCGACTTACCTTAGTCGCCTTTTACGACACCTCGGTAAGAAATGAGGGTGGTACTATTCTATTCAGCCGGATACCACACGGCGTATATACAAAACACTTTTATTGCCTCAAATTATCATGTCAGCGTAGCTTATTCGGGGAACGGGCAGTCTCGAGAAAAAAAAATACGTAGGATCAAGGCCCACCTACCCAATTTCTTTTTTCTTTTATACCTTATACATACACCACGTGTGGAATCCGGCTAAATAGAATAGTAACACCCTCTTTTCTTACCGAGGTGTAGTAAAAGGCGACTAAGGTAAGTTGACTCACCGTGTGGTATCCGGTTAAGTAGACTAGACCACCCTCTTTCTTATCTAGGTGTCGTATATTACGGATAAGTTAAGTTGACGTCAAGCAGGCGGCCGGTCGTAAAATACGCAACCAAATCATGGGACATCATGTTTATAACATGTTGTGTCGACCCCACTTAGATTGGGATAACGGCAGGAAGATGATGACCTTACACACACCATCCACCCTGTAACCTAATCATGGCTCATATTACGTGTAAAGTCGTACAAAATCCACTAGTCGTGGAACAAGTCTTATAACTTACCTTGTCTCTGGGTTAGAACGACGCCGGAGGGCTACATCTGACTAATTACAGCGGCCAGGTACAACGGAGGTTGGCCACGTTTCCATTTGATGCGCACGAGAATAATGACTTATGAAAATAGCCTTAATAAAGGATCGGAGTCGGAGTCGGAAAGACGAAAGGTCTTCTTGCTTACTCCCGGGTGGGGTTAAACGGGGTGCGGGCCTTGAGGAAATCCTCTCTACCCGGGCATCTCCTCGCGAGCATGCGTATTACATGATTGCGAGGCGGTATTTTAAAACAAAAACGCACACAGGCATTTTGAACACGCTGAATTAAATTCTTTGTACGACATAACAATCTAGGCCCAATAACAGTATCTACATAGTTTAATTTAGACAGCACAAGAGATTCGCAAAGCTTTATACGCACATCAACACTTAAATAATCCCTAATTCTATAGAGCACTTTAATACGATAAAAGCAATTACGTACATTACTGAGAACATGTACAAAGCGTAACTTATCATCCATCAAAAGGCCGAGATTTCTTGCGACATACACTCGTTCAATGGGCTCATCGTGTATCCGAATGATAGGGTTCTTAAGAGAAATTGTACTAATCTGTGTAGGTGAACCTAGTATTTAGATTTACTTGGAGTAAGTAACAAACAGTGTCTATTTGCCCACTCACTAATGTGGTCAAGGTCCTCCATTAGTTTAGTTATTGCAGCTCCTGTATCGTTAGGCTTAAAAGATATATAAACTTGAATGTCATCAGCATATATATGGTACTGACAAATATTTATTGCACTAACGATATCGACACAATATAAACTAAATAACAGAGGTCCCAATAGAGACCCTTGAGATACGCCTCTAGTTATTGGAGAGCAGTATGAAATTGATTTTGAGACATCTTCAGCAATTAATTCAACGAACTGAGATCTCCCAGTCAAATAGCTAGAAATCCAACTTATAGCGCTAGTGCTGAAGTCATAATTGTGCAATTTAGATAACAGAAGAGGTATACTTATTGTATCAAATGCACTAGTAAAATCCAAAAGTACCATGATGGTAGCCTCCCCAACATCTTGAGCTTTTAAAATATTATCCACTACATCGGTCAGAGCTGTTGTGGTGCTTCTTCGTTTCCTAAATCCAGATTGTTTATATGGTAATGTGTTATTTTCTTATAAATAATCTCTTATTTAGTTACAAACAATTTTTTCCAATACCTTAGATAGGATATCTGTAACTTTGTTCTTTCATCAACCTGGTTGGCTGTAAGAAATCGTTATTTAGCGATAAGTGCGCCAGATTGTAGCACTACTTTTGTTATACGTATTTATTATTATTATTTTTAGTTTTTACTGTTATTAATGTGGTGTTCATTCATTCATTCAAGTTGTAGCGTGTGTTAAGTCTATGATGTAACATAGTAAAGCCGCTGCATGTCGCAGCAAGCGCGCAGGAAGTCCATCGCATGTCGCATTGGACGCTCAATGCTTCCATCACGTATCACGTACATGTGTCGCAACGGATGCTGAGACAGTCGCATATAATTTATAGAATTACTTGAAGATAAGATAAGGATTTTGTTTTTTTTTTTTTGAAATTGTTGAACTTTTAACTGTTACGATGCGACTGACTTATTGGCGCAATGGGTAGTGACCCTTCGGCTCCACGGGTCGAGAGTTCGATTCCCGCCGAGGACTAAAATTTTCTATAAATCAATTTATTGTGTGTAAGTGTCCCATATATTTATATTTATTTATTGATGAAATATATTAATTAGCTACTTGTCGTATAACAATGGACACGCGCACGCCCGAGGCAAGCAAGCCTCATAATAAGCATTGTTTAATTTCATAGAAGACAACATTTCTGTTTAGTTCTTAATCTTGATATAACCTTTACAAAGCTATAGATAAGTAGCTTTTACCCGAACTTCGCTCGCGTTGACTGTTGTGTGATAGATCGATAATAGATGGAGCTTTTTAATGTCCTATTCCTGTAGAATTAACAGGTTTTATATAGCCTATATGTTATTCCGGTGTATGAGGAATAATTGTGGCCAATTTCATCAATATTGGTTCAGCGGATTCATAAAAGACACATAAAAGGCTTTAAGCGAGTGTCAGATGTCAGATAATGTTATTATTACATATCCTCCTGCCCTTATACCACTCTAAGTGGGGTCGGCACAACATGTTATAAACATGTTGTGCCATGATTTGGCTACGTATTTTACAACCTGCCTGACGTCAACTCATCTTAGTCGTATTTTACGACACCTCGTTAAGAAAGAGGGTGGTCTATTCTACTTAATCGAGACCACACGGTGAGTTAACTTACCTTAATCGCCTTTTACGACACCTCGATAAGAAATGAGGGTGGTCTATTCTACTCAGCCGGATACCACACGGCGGGTCGACTCACCTTAGTCGCATTTTACGACACCTCGGTAAGGAAAAAGGGTGGTAATATTCGATTCTGCCGGATACCACACGGCGTAAAGATCGATATTAGATGGCGCTTTTCAATGTCATCCTATTCCTGTAGAATTAACAGGATTTCTATAGCCTATATGTTATTCCGGTGTATGAGGAATAATTGTGCCAAATTTTATTGATTATATATTATATTAGTTCAGTATTAGTGAGTAACAAACATACATCCATACTCACAAACTTTCGCATTTATAATATTAGTAGGATAGCATTGCTCCGGACTGACAGACTTTCTTAATAATATAATAGTAAATATCTGGGTGACCGAGCTTCGCTCGGGAATTTTCTACAGAAAAAAAAATACTTAAAAAAAATAAAAAACAATTATTTAGTTGGGGATCGATCCTTGGCATTCACATTTTTCGAAGCTGCCCATTACCCGAATAAGCTACGCCGACTTGACGGGTAACGGTGAAAATTCAATTCAATATAAATGTTGGTGTTTTTAATGCCCAAAAACAGGGATAATACAATATTTTTTTTACATAAAACCTAGCTAGATCAATTTTTCTCCCCCAAAACCTCCTACATGCTGAATTTCAGGAAAATCGTTGGAGCCGTTTCCGAGATTCGAAAAAAATATATATATACAAGATTAACTCATTTAAATATAAAAAGAAAGATAGTAGATTATGATACTTAGCCGTGTGGTATCCGGCTGAGTAGAATAGTACCACCCTCATTTCTTACCGAGGTGTCGTAAAAGGCGACTAAGGTAAGTTGACCCGCCGTGTGGTATCCGGTTTAGTAAAATAGACCACTCTCTTTCTTACCGAGGAGTCGTAAAATACGACTAAGGTAAGTTGCCGTCAGGCAGGCGGCCGGTCGTTAAAACGCAGCCAAATCATGTGACAGCGTGTTTATAACATGTTGTGCCGTCCCCACTACTTTATACACTACTTTATCTACTCTCATCTATGTATTCTATTTACATATAATAAAATCGTTGAGATGTCAAATCTCTGTGCGTTTGTTCCCGCTAATCTCAAAAACCGCTAATCTGATTTGGACGCTGTTTCTATTAATGTGGTAGAAAGCCTCACTTAACATATAGGGTATGTTATATTACAATCGGTCAGCAAATAAAAAAGATATCACAATTTTAAATTGAAAGGTCTTATACTGGTACTTGCATACTGTAATTTCGTGGCGATCGGAGCGTTTTTGTTATAAGTGTAATTAATATATATTTAAATTAAGCACGGCAAAGCGGGCTTGACATACTAGTACTATAATACGTCCATCCATCCTTCCTCCTGCCCTTATCCCGCTCTAAGTGGGGTCGGCACAACATGTTATAAACATGTTGTCATATGATTTGGCTGCGTTTTTATGACCGGCCGCCTGCCTGATATCAACTTACCCCAGTCGTATTTTACGACACCTCGGTAAGAGAGGGTAGTCTATTCTACTAAACCGGATACCACACGGTGGGTCAACTTACCTTAGTCGCCTTTTACGACTCCTCGGTAAGAAATGAGGTTGGTCTATTCTACTCAGCCGGATACCACACGGCGGGTCGTCTTACCTTAGTCGCCTTTTACGACACCTCGGTAAGAAAAGAGGATGGTACTATTCTATTTAGCCGGATACCACACGGCTACTATAATACGTAAATGATATTAATGAAAACCAAACTTTGTTTAAATATTGAAGATTTTTTAAATCAATAAAGTCAATTGTTAGCGTCAAGGCGCAAACATCGGTTGCGCATGCGTGTTGCGTCGCCGCGGACTCGTTCATTGAAACCTTTTGTTTTAAAGTAGAGGTTCAACCTCCTCGGTCCAGCTGGAGGTTGTACAGGTGTATCGTTATGATTAAAAAGTTACATTATGATACAGGTGTCAATACAAGACCTGTATCGTAATAAAACTTTGTTTGTCATAAGAATTTTGGTTTCAGTTTTATAATCTTGGTATTATAGTATCAGTGTAGATAAAATCTATTAATATTAATAAGATTAACGTTTACATGAACAGTCAAATTGCGAACCAAATCAAAACTCGCCCCCGGCTTATTCGTTTCTGACGTGCACAGATTAAGTTATTATAAAAATAAGTTATTTCTACGTAACTTTCTCGTAGAGTTATTAAATTCAAATTCATATTCTTTATTCAAATAAACTTGTAAAGTACGTTTGAATCGTCAACTCTACTGCTGGTTCGGAAAGCTGTTCCTACCGAGAAGAGCCAGCAAGAAACTCGGCGGTTGCTCTTTTAAAAATATAATTCTTAATACTATTTACATTATGTCGTTACTGTCTTGTACAGGTTCAAAGAGAGCTATATCCACACATTCTTATCTTCTAAATAATCTTCAAGAGCATAGTAGGCTTTCTGTATCAGCCTCTTTTTAGCAATATATTTCTGAATATTGGGAACGGCTCTAACGATTTTCATGAAATTCAGCATGTAAGGGGTTTTGGGAAAAATCGATCTAGCTAGGTAATTTAAATAAATGTCGTTTTCTCCCTGTTTTCGGGCACTGAAGAAATACTAAAGTGTTGAATAGAATGTAAATAATATTTTAGCTGTCATTTGTAATGTTGTGATAGCTTAATGGACAACGGACGGAGTAAAGAAGTGAAAAACCTGGCATCAAGCCATATTATTTTTGTAAAGCTTTTACAGCTTTTTCATTTTTTCCTATCTTCCTCTGCCCTTATCCCACTCTAAGTGGGGTCGTCACAACATGTTATAAACATGCCACATGATTCAACTGCGTTCTTACGACTGGCCGCCTACCTGACGTCAACTTAACTTAGTCGTATTTTACGACACCTTAGTCAGAAAGAGGGTGGTCTATTAAAAAATTACGGTCACCGAGGCACTAGGTATACTTTATTTCTGTAAAAAAGTTGGCAACACCGAGGTCACGACCTATTTAATAGTTAAATATTTAAAGATAACTCTAACCTGCCCAGAGTTCAAACACGCGATACCTAATTAATTACACGCATGCTTTGTTTTGACGCCAAAACAAATAGATTGAGACTTAAAATATTACTTACTAGCGACACGCTCCGGCTTCGCACGGGTATAAAATATATATCCCATGTCACTCAGTGAAAAAAATAATCAAAATCGATCCAGTAGTTTTGATTTATTCATTACTGCCCGTGGCCCGCACGCATTTAATTTGGAGAAAAACATTTCCCCTCTTTTCAAGATCTTTCCAAGAATATCTTTGAAATACCTAAATTCATATACTACATATTAACTTATTTTTTATACAATTTATTACAGAATGTCTTTATATACTACATTCACAGCTTCCTTGTCATTAGACAAACTCTTGAATGAGCGACATATAGCTGCTAAATTCGAAGTGGTATAGGGTGAAGCGCGGCGTCCTCACGGCATTTTAAATCTGTAATATCTTCGAACATGTTCATTTAAATTACATGCTGTAAACGGCTATATTGATCTATATTAAATCCACAATATATTTAAGATACTTAATTGGATAATAATTAATGCTGTATTGTTTAAAAATGCTTCGAAAATAAGGAATTATTTTTCGTAAATAGTAAATGGCAAAAAATGCTAGCATTTTTTTTACACGATTTATAAGCGTTTTTTTTCTACTTTAAACTCAATTCCGATCCATTTAGAGCGACCAAATTTAATTAAAAGTTTGTACATTTATTAAGAACACTATAATAAATTTAAATGCTTTAATTTTTTCAAATAAACAGTTTAAATAAAGCATTAGCGTTTTTTAAACTCTTTTAAATTGAAATTTAAACTTTTTTATAACATTTTATTGATTATATCAGAAAGGTAAAATGAAACGACGAGGTTAATAAAAAACTTTAAAAGAATAATCTAATTTAGTATTTGTAATAAAAAATTATATACAACAATAAACATTAATCCAATACTTGGAATTTATAAATATAATAATTTATTTTCGCATTTTTTTTATTAAATATTTATTTTGTACTTACATATTGCATTACAGCGCCATCTAGTAATCAACTATGAAATTAGATAGAAGATGATCAAATCATATGATGCCGTACGATGTTTGCGTATTGCAGTTCACAGAGATATCAAAAGATGTCGCTTTTTTAAAGAAAATAAACTTTACTTATTCTTTAGTTAGTACAAAGTAAATATATTCTTTCAGTCAGCCTTTGAGTAAAAAATAGAAAAAGGACAAGAAGTGAAATGCGGATAATATTGTGTTTTTTGACGATTCGAAAGTGCTTTTAAATGCCAATTTGAATAAAGAATTATTTGAATTTGTTAAATAAATAAATAATAAAGATGTTACTAATCTGTATCTTTAATATTTAAATGAGTTAACTTGTCTATACTAATATTATAAAGGGGAAAAATTTGTATGTATGTTTGTAATGTTTCGATCTAGCTAGGTTTTATTACTAAAAAATTTGTTTTATCTCTGTTTTCGGGCAATGAAAAAAAAAACTTTAAAAAAGAAATATATTTTAAAGTTTAAATCTATACTAATATATAAAGCTGAAAAGTTTGTTTGTTTGTTTGAACCGAACCGTACTGAACCGATTTGAAAAATTCTCTCAGTGTAAGATAGTCTATTTATCGAGGAAGGCTATAGGCTATATAACACGCTAAGATGAATAAGAGAGGAGCAGCAATAAAAAATATTATGAAAACGGCAAAATTTTAAAAATTTCCTTGCGTGCGCTGAGTAAACAGTGAAAGTTATTCAAAAATCATGTATCACAAAACTGTTCCCCTTTAAAAGTTCTAAATAAAAGTCCGCAACAGCATAGGTCTAGCTTTTAAGGTTAAGCCACTTTAACCATTTTTATGGCTATCAAAATACTATATTACGGTTTTAATATTTCCACGCGGGTAACGCCGCTGGCGATGGCTAGTCTTTTAATAAAATTACTCAGCAAGGCACGGTCATCCAAATACTATATTTAAATGTAAATAAATCATCATCCTCCTGCCTTTATCCCACTCTAAGTGAGGTCGGCACAACATGTTACAAACATGTTGTCATATGATTTGGCTATTTGACGACCGGCCGCCTGTCGCCAAGTTACATTAGTTGTATTTTACGACACCTCAGTAAGAAATGAGAGTGGTCTATTCTACTCAGCCGGATACCGCACGGCGGATCGACTTACCTTAGTCGCCTTTTACGACACCTCGGTAAGAAATGTGTTTGGTCTATTCTACTCAGCCGGATACCACACGGCGTGTCGATTTACCTTAGTCGTATTTTACGACACCTCGGTAAGAAATGAGGTTGGTCTATTCTACTCAGCCGGATACCACACGGCGTGTCGATTTACCTTAGTCGCCTTTTACGCCACCTCGGTAAGAAATGAGGTTGGTACTATTCTATTCAGCCGGATACCACACGGCGTATTTAAATGTAAATAAATAAATAAATAAAACTCCGTCTTTCCTTTCTCTTATCTTTGACTGAAACATTATCAGTTACATAAGTTTTTTTTAAATCAACTCGCCATTGTTCGCAAATACAATAGTCTTTAGAGTCCATAGTATCGCTTGTCTTTATGAAATTTACGGACGATGACGTAGTAACAAGTACTGATACACAAAAAAAATAATTATATTCGATTATTTGTATTACATTAATAGTAACAGTAAATTTTTTAGTTGTAGTTTTTATCTAAAATTTCCTGTAAGTACTAGTATGATACGAATGATGAATGATAGGAAAGAATTAAAGAGAAAACATGCTGTGTCAACACTTAAGAGTGGGATAAGGGAAGAAGAATGAATGATATGAGAGAAGAGAAGAATAGGACAGAATGGAAGAGAAAAACATGTTGTGCTACATTTAGAGTGGAATAAGGGCAGGAGAATGAATGATAGGAGAGAATGGAAGAGAAAAACATGCTGTGCTACACTTAGAGTGGGATAAGGGTAGGAGAATCAATGATAAGAGAGAATGGAAGAGAAAAACATGCTGTGCTACACTTAGAGTGGGATAAGGGTAGGAGAATCAATGATAGGCGAGAATGGAAGAGAAAAACATGCTGTGCTATACTTAGAGTGGGATAAGGGCAGAAGAATGAATGGTAGGAGAGAATGGAAGAGAAAAACATGCTGTGCTATACTTAGAGTGGGATAAGGGCAGAAGAATGAATGGTAGGTGAGAATGGAAGAGAAAAACATGCTGTGCTATACTTAGAGTGGGGTAAGGGCAGAAGGATGAATGGTAGGAGAGAATGGAAGAGAAAAACATGCTGTGCTATACTTAGAGCGGGATAAGGGCAGAAGAATGAATGGTAGGTGAGAATGGAAGAGAAAAACATGCTGTGCTACACTTAGAGTGGGATAAGGGTAGGAGAATCAATGATAGGCGAGAATGGAAGAGAAAAACATGCTGTGCTATACTTAGAGTGGGATAAGGGCAGAAGAATGAATGGTAGGTGAGAATGGAAGAGAAAAACATGCTGTGCTACACTTAGAGTGGGATAAGGGTAGGAGAATCAATGATAGGAGAGAATGGAACAGAAAAACATGCTGTGCTACACTTAGAGTGGGATAAGGGTAGGAGAATCAATGATAGGCGAGAATGGAAGAGAAAAACATGCTGTGCTACACTTAGAGTGGGATAAGGGTAGGAGAATCAATGATAGGAGAGAATGGAAGAGAAAAACATGCTGTGCTATACTTACAGTGGGGTAAGGGCAGAAGGATGAATGGTAGGAGAGAATGGAAGAGAAAAACATGCTGTGCTATACTTAGAGCGGGATAAGGGCAGAAGAATGAATGGTAGGAGAGAATGGAAGACAAAAACATGCTGTGCTACACTTAGAGTGGGATAAGGGTAGGAGAATCAATGATAGGAGAGAATGGAACAGAAAAACATGCTGTGCTACACTTAGAGTGGGATAAGGGTAGGAGAATCAATGATAGGCGAGAATGGAAGAGAAAAACATCTTGTGCTACACTTAGAGTGGGATAAGGGTAGGAGAATCAACGATAAGAGAGAATGGAATAGAAAAACACGTTGTGTCGAATACTTAGAGTAGGATAAGGACAGGATAATGATGATTGTCATAACTAATTCTTATTTTTTAATACAACAGTCATCTACTTGTCTCTGGCGCAACAAACCTCAATTACAATGAAGATTTCCGGAACAAAAATATTATACCATACATTATTACTAACAATCTGTGTATATATAATAGAAACAGCACATACAGACAAGAATATAACAGACGTTATTGTAACATATTCCGGTCACAGCGATCTAGAGAGACCGGTTCATAATAAACCGGAAACGGAAACAGAAAAACCTAATACAGAACCGATTACAGATGGGTATGTTGTGACAGAAAGCGTTGTGTTTATACCGAACGATAAACCTGTATTTAGGAACGGTGATGAATTTAATGGAGTGAAAATTGAAGATTTGGTTCAAAGTAAACGGAAAGATGATCTGATGAATAACAAAATACATATAACGGAAACTGGTAAATTTTAATCCTGTTCAGAATTATTTTTATCTTATGGAAGTATGTAACTCTCATCGAGAGTTATATATTTGTGCCGTTTGCAGTCGAAACCCTAGGGCCATAGGATCAAAGTGCAAAAAAAAATTATCCGTTTTAACACCTCGGTTAATCGCCTCTTCAGGTGGCAAGAGGGCTGGCTCCTTTTTCGCACAAAGAATCAGCTTAGCGATTCAATGCGGAAACGCTGCCAGCATTCTTGGGACCATTCCACGTGGGCATGATTTGTATAGTCCTAGCGTGTAAGTAATTTAACATAGATATTACTTGTACATTTTCCTGTAAATAAAGTACTAAATACTATAAAGTAACGGCCTGTTACTATCCCACTGCTGGGCATAGGCCTCCTCTCTCCATTTTTGGAGAGAAGGGTTGGAGCTAAGACCTACCACGCTGCTCCAATGCGGATTGGTAGGTTACACATATCCCTAGGATTCTCTAGAGATATGCAGGTTTCCTCACGATGTTTTCCTTCACCGAAAAGCGCGTGAAAAATCGCAATTATCAATTAGACACATAAGTTTTAATAGAAAAACTCATTGGTGTCTGCCCGGGTTTGAACCCGTGATCGTCTCTAGAGATTCACACGGTCGCACCGCTAGGCCATCACAGCTTCCATCACACTAAATACTATAATACTATTTATATCATAAATGCGAAAATTTGAAAATATGGACGTGTTTAACTGGATCTCTCTCGCTCTTCAACGTTATCTTATTCCTGTAGTATTAACAGGATTTCTATAGCCTATATGCTACCCCGGTGTATAAGTAATAATTGTGTCAAATTTTATCGATATTGGTTCAGCGGATTCGCCGTGAAAGAATCACAAACATACATCCATACTTTCGCATTTATTATATTATAGTAAGATGTATAAAATCAGTAAAATATTATTTATAGCTGACAGAATATATCTCTATATATAATATCTTAATCGGTTGATAATAGATGGCGCTTTTCAATGTCATCCTATGCCTGTAGAATTAACAGAATTTATATAGCCTATATGTTACCCTGATGTATAAGTTAAATTGATTAATTAATTGTGCCAAATTTCATCGATATTTGTTCAGCGTATTCACCGTGAAAGAGTTACAAATATACATCCATACTCACAAACTTTCGCATTTATAATATTAGCAGAATAGGATGTACTACTTTTAAGTAATGTTATCATTGGCATGTAACTAAAAGGTTTAATTTTTTAACAGATTCACCAAACGCGGATATACTGTTTATATCAGGGAAGAATAAACAGTCTGAAGCCAAAAAACATACTGAAAGTCCAATTAAAAGTATTAAAGGAATCAGAGGTTTGGATTGTACTAATTTGGATTGTAATAATACTATAAACTCTGTTTGTGGCAGAAGAGAAGAGAATAAGAAGATGAAATACAGGCTATTTCTAAATAAGTGCTTCTTTAGAAAGGTGAACTGTGGATTCCAGAATGAAAATAACAGTTGGTTGAGTTAAAGTTTTTTTTTTAAATTTGCGTATTTTGTCGTGGAGTCTAGCTATTTGAAAAAATAATCGATTTTTAAAATAATCGATTATTTTTACAAAATAATCGACTATTTTAATTTTATTTAAATTAATCATCGTCAGGAGATAGACTTCACTAGGGATGTGAGTGATTATTTTGTAAAAATAATCGATTATTTTTACAAAATAATCGATTCTTAATAATCGATTATTATTTCATCAAAAATGGATTATTGTAGGTGTCTCTTTTCTTTACTCTTTTTCTTGTTTTTTTTAAATAATCGATTATGTTTTCATCAAAAATCGGTTTTAAAAATCAATTATTTTAGATATCCCTCTTTCTTTTTTACTCTTTTTCTTGTCTTTTAAGATTAGATATGCATTGTCGGATGAAACCAATGTAGCCAAACTACACATTTTAATCCAATTTCACAAACAGCGCATCTGATATTATTTATTGGTAGTTGTCCACTTTAATTAGCCTTTATTGTAATTAATTATTATATTAATAAAAGCCAACTTTTGAAATAGTCAGAAAAAACTATTTTTAAAAAGTCGATTATTACGTAAGAAAATAATCGATTTTTAAAAATCAATTATTTTTAAAGGAATAAAAATCGATTACTTATTAATCGATTTTTTCTACTCAAAGTAATATCCCTAGGTGAGTCTATCTCCTGACGATGCTTCGGTTATGGGGCGAAACAATTGTTGAGATTGTGAATGTGTGCAGTGCTTGTGTATTGTTGTGTTATCGGTGGCGGGTAGTGCATGAGTTTTTCCAAATTCTGCATGTATGAGGTATGAGAATGAATAGTACAGTCTAAATGTAGCATAACATTTATTTTCTTTTATCGCGGATTATATCAAAATAATATTCCCATTAGTTTTATATTATGGACCTCCGCAAAGTAACGCCTAATTCTATAAATTATTTAAACAAAAAGGTTACTAGCATTTTGAGTTAAAAATTACAAAAAAAAAATCCTCTAAAATAAATCGATTTTGAAAAAATCGATTATTTTGATGCGAAATAATCGATTTTTTAAATCGATTTTTCCTTTCAGGATACAATCAGGTGCCAATAGAAAACTGCAAGTACACCGGAGTTCATTTCTTGCCAAGACCTTACGTTTTCAAGCCCATACCTCTACCAAAACCGATCAAATCATCAAAGAATGATACTAGAAGAAGCTTCTCTTCTAGAAGGTGGGATATGAATCAAATAATTCATACTAATAAAGCTTTAGAAAGTTGGTAGATCGTTTGCGTGTTGATATATCACATAGTATAAAACAAAGTCGCATTTTTCCATGTCCCTATATCCCTATGTATGCTTTAAACTTTAAAACCACGCAACAGATTTTGGTTTTTTTAATAGATAGAGTGATTCAAGAGGAAGGTTTGTATGTATAATAGCATTCAATATGGAGTAGAGAAATACTGTAATTTTTGAGGTTTCTAATGTGATGTCGTAAATAATTACATTTTTTTCCGCTTACATTGCAAACGCAGGCTGAACCTTACGAGATTTATCAAAATAATGTACTAAGTACTTGTACACTTTGAAAAGGTCTACAGAAAACTCTACGATGGTATATGTCTATCTCTTATGAATAACCCACAATAGCATTTTTTGTCATTTACTTTTTACTAAAAATAAAGCCTTATTTTCGAAGCAATTTTAAACAATACAGAATTAATCCTTATCCAATTAAGTACCTTAAATACATTGTTAATTTAATATAGATCAATATGGCCGTTTACAGCATGTAATTTAAATTAACATTTTTGAAGATATTACAGATTTAAAATGCTGTGAGGAGGCCGCGCTTTGCTCTATAGCACTTCGAATTTAGTAGCTATATATCGGTCTTTCAAGAGTAACTTCTAAATAAAACCTGTTTGTATTGTCTAATGACAAGAAAGCTGTGAATGTTATATATAAATACATTCTGTAATTAATTGTAAAAATAAAATACATCATAAAAAATGTAAAAAGTAAATATGTAGTATATGAATTGAGATATTAGATATAGCCGGAAATCGTCTTGGTATAGGGAGAGGGGAATTGTTTTTCTCCAAATTTAACGCTTGCGGGCCACGGGCAGTAATGAATAAATCAAAACTAATGGATCGATTTTAATCATTTTTTTCACTGAGTGACATGGGCTATATATTTTATACCCGTGCGAAGCAGGGGCAGGCCACTAGTTATAAAATAAAGCGAGTTCTTTTTTTTGTAGATCCCTAAATATGGGTGTTGATGGAAGTTTCTGTTCGCACCCTTGCCCAGTATCCTGCACAGAGGACTACGACCCCCAATGCGCATTGTCCAGCAGTGGGCAACGGAAAGTGTTCCTAAACCACTGCAAGTTAGACTACAACTCTTGTCTTTATAAAGTGGGTGGGTATGATTTGATACTTTACTCATACGTAATTCTATGGTTAGAGCTCATGATTAAGGGCCCTGGGTAGGGTTGAAACTAGTGGGGCTGATCCAATATAATTAGACGTGAGTACAGCCGGCCGGTTTTCGCTGACAATAGGCCTCATAAGAAAGCTGAGAGTCTCTCAGCGGGTTATGGAGTGAGCTTGGAGTATCTCTACGTGATCAGGAATGAGGAGATCCGTAGAAGAACCAGAATCACCGAGATAGCTCATGTAGTCGCGAAGCTGAAGTGATGGGTGGCACATAGTGAGGAGAACTGATAGGCGTTGGGGTTTCAAGGAGTTGGAATGGCGAACCCGCACTGGAAAACGCAGCGTCTGTATACCCTACAAGGTGGACTGACGACCTCTAAGGTCGCAGAGGGTCGCTAGATCAGTGTTTCCCTAGATGATCCCATGAATAGACCTATGTCCAGCAGTGGACAGCCATCGGTTGAGAAAGAAGATAGGCTATTAGGGATGTGACTTGGAGTAGAAAAAATCCATTAATAAATAATCGATTTTTTCTCTTTAAAAATAATCGATTTTAAAAAAGTCGATTATTTCGTATCAAAATAATCGATATTTTCTGAGTATTTGAAAAAATGCCTTTTTTTATATTAATAATTAAAGGCTAATTAAAATGGACATCTACCAATAAATATTATATTAACAGATACGCTGTTTGTGAAATTCTATTAAAAATCTGTAGTTTGACTACATTGGTGTCATCAGCAATGCATATATGATTTTAAAAAAATCAAGAGAAAGAGGAAAATTTAAATATCGATTTTTTAAGAATCGTTTTTTTATTATAAAAAATCGATTATTTTTTCATATCTCTAGTTTGTATACATTATCTTTAAATTATCTTTGTTCCAGTATGGCACCGTCGACCGTTATCTGAATGCGTTGGTGGTAGGAAGGCGGATATGACCCAGAACAGGGGGTTCATTGGTTGGATGCAACGGGTTGGAATCGTAGACAGGAGGGGGAGACTGGTGTTGTCCTGAGCTGATATTTCCAGAAATATTGGAATGGAATTTACATATCCATCCACATTTATGATTTTCCACAGATAGAGTCGTCCATATATACACGATTCATGAATATCTTGGTGTGACAGTAGGCCTTTTTTTTCTTTTTTTTTTATACAGGAAAAACCCCTTATGGGTATCGCCGCCCGACAGGGACAGGCGTTGATTATGTCGGACTCGCACCGACTAAAACGACCTGTGTGCTCCACCACGCTGCCAGCAAGGACAGGGTATCGTTGTACACATTGCCCCCATCCCGCCGACAGCTCTGATCCAAGAGAACACATCCGGGTAGGGACCCCTCGAAAGAGAAGCCCCCCTCCGCTAACCGGTGCATCGGGAGTACCAGATGCACCGACCGCCTCGGGGACCTGTAAGCCAGACGTCTGATATACCCCGTTCGGAACGCCCTAAAGCCCCCTCCCTGACAAGGCGGCAGACGATGGGCTTAGGCAATACGTTACCACCTGGACTCGCCAGCAGCAGATTGGATCCAGAACAAAAGTTCCCGGAACCGCTCCGCCCCCTTCATCAGAGCGGAAGGAGGCCACCGCTGCCCGCGATCGCTCCCTGCCCACCGTGTCACGACAGTATGCTAACTTAAATCGTTTTATTAAATCTCTCTCTCTGTCTCAATGTCTCATTATGTCGTCTGTGTTTATTTTCTGTTTATTTGTTAATTCGTAGATAATAAGCTACTAACATAGTTATAAGTCTATTACTAACATTATGAGCCCTTGTTGCTTGTAAATAAATACATTTTATTTCATTTATATGAACTAAACCTATGACCGCACATTATAGTGTTTTGACGTGACAACGTCACTCATGAAGAAGTGTAACGCCCGCTCACGTCTATTACGATCAGTCACCGAACGAAAGAGAGGCCCGCCGGACTGGCGAATGCCTTGCGTCTCTCTCCCACTCAAACATGATTGGTCCGCCGCGCGCGCAGCACTAGAGAATTAGGCGCGTTGATTCGGTGCGTGCTTGTGTCTCTGTCTTTCTCGAGCGTTCTTGGTTAATTTTAAGTTAAGTTGAAGTTTACATGTACAATGTTTTAGTAAACAAAATATATTTGTATAGTTAAAATTTGTGCAATTCTTATTTTCATTCAATTCCTTGTTCCTATTGTGCAATTTAATAATATTCATTTCAATAAATATTCTATTGAGAAAAAGACGTTGTCACGTAAAATCTTAGCCCGTAAAACCGACTTTACAGGCAACCGTTTCTTATTTTTTTTAATCATTTTTATAATTATAAATGCAATAAAGAGATTACAAACAAACAAACAAACCGCCTAGTGATCGAAGTAATTCAAAAAGTAAAACTCAAACACGAATTTTCGATATTAATTTTTAGATTATGTTAATATGATATTAATAATCCTTAACAGTATAGTAGGCTTTTTGTATCAGCCTCTCTTTCATAGTGTTTTTAAACTGCTGTAATGGCAAAGGTAAAATTTATTGCGGAATTTTAGTATAGAATCTTATACCCAAATCCACAACGAATTTCGTACCTTTGTTCGTCCCAAAGTAGGAGCCGCAAGCTTATGTCGGTTCCTACTTTGTCTATAATATACATCACCTATCGTTCTATAATTCTTTATATTTTTATGTACAAAAATTAAATTACTTAAAATGTACTGTGAAGCAAATATAAGAATACCTAAGATAATAAAGATCAAGACTCGCTTTTATGTCGCTACTGAGACTAAAAATAAAATAGCCGTGTGGTATCCGGCTAAGTAGAATAGTACCACCCTCATTTCTTACTGAGGTGTCGTAAAAGGCGACTAAGGTAAGTCGACCCGCCGTGTGTTATCCGGCTGAGTAGAATAGACCACCCTCATTTATTACCGAGGTGTCGTAAAAGGCGACTAAGGTAAGTTGACGTCAGGCAGGCGGCCGGTCGTAAAAACGCAGCCAAATCATGTTACAGCATGTTTATAACATGTTGTGCCGACCCCACTTAGAGTGGGATAAGGGCAGGAGGATATAATATGACTAAAAATAAAACTAGATATTTAAGTTAAGGACATAAGAAAACGGCACCTTAATGGGTTTTCTCGCTATAGTGGATGACATCAAGCTATTATATAACATTAAAGCTGAGGCTCCATTTAGTAGCGATACGTAAGCTATTAAAATAGGTTAGTAATCACACACATAATTAATTAAATAAATAAATGGGACACTTACACTCACGGTCGTCCCTCCCCCTAAGTAACTTAATACTTGTGTTATGGACAGACAACTGGTGAATATAAAACTTATATAATTTTTAGTACCTTGCTCGGTAATTTTTTTGGCTAGGTGAGGCTCGATCCTAGGTATTTCCATTTCTAAAGACTCCCCGTACCCCGTATAAACTAAGCTGACTTATCAGTTTTCGGCAAAAATTGTGTTTTATATATTCTATGCAAATTTTTGTATTTTTAGTGCCCAAAAACAGAGATAAAACGATAGCTAGATCAAATCTCCCCCCCCTTAAAACCTCCCGCATGCTCCTGAGATTCGAACCCGGGTTTTGAGCATTTTTGGTCCGCCCGTTACCCATAGTCTTTTTTTGTGTTATGGGTGAGAGACAACTGGTGAATATATACTTATATATTTTTTAAATACAAATATACACCCAGGCTCAAAGACTAACAAATTCATTTATAGAAAATGTTGGCCCTCAGCGGGAATCGAACCCGGGACCCGCGGAGCTGAAGGCAGGGTCACTACCCACTTCTCCAACGGGCCAGTCGTAGTCTATCGCAGCATTACGTTTGACGACTAAAAAAATCTTTTTAATTCTCCATTTACAATTTCTTGAATGCCCGAAAACAGGGATAAAAATAATTTTCATTTAAGTGCAACCTAGTTAGATTGATCCCCCTCCTCCCCCAAAAACACACTGAATTTCATGAAAATCGTTGGAGCCGTTTCCAAGATTCGGAAAATATACTAGCATTATATATATTTTCTATTTTACTTCATCGCGGATTATAGCAAAAAAAATTATTACGATTACGATATTATACGACTGAGGCAAATTGACGTCAGGCAGACGGCCAGTCGTAAAAACACAGCCAAATCATGTGACAGTGTTTATAACATGTTGTGCCGACCCCACTTAGAGTGGGATAAGGGCAAAAAGATGATGATTATAAATGTGATAGCGAATGTTATATGTGATAACTCACCGGATAAATAATACGACTTTTTCAGGGGTCTCGAGTTCAAACCATGAGCAATGAATTTTTCCAATAGAGGTGAATTCGAAACCAGACTGAGCCACAGTAACGTATACCCTGACTACTATATCCACAAGTATTATACTTACAATATTATACAATACTTGTTACTTTTCTCCCTAGTCATATAGCATACGTCGCTTATCGCCCACTGTAGCATTTACCTAACAGCCTATTAATTGACGTCATAGACAACCTAAAAGCTACTAAAAGCTAGCACTTAGTGTTAAAAGATTATATATAAGACTCTACGTATAAATATCGTTTGAAGTAACTTATGTGTCTAATTGATTGTTTAACAAACGCTTTTCGGTGAAGGAAAACATCGTGAGGAAACCTGCATATCTCTAGAGAATTGTGTGGATATGTGTAACCTACCAATCATTGGAGCCTTGTAGGTCTTAGCTCCAACCCTTCTCTACAAAAATGGAGAGAGGAGGCCTATGTCCAACAGTGGGATAGTAACAGGGCTTTATTTAACACGCTTTTAAGTGAAATAAAACATAGTAAAGAAACTTGAATATCTCTATATAATTCTGGTGATATGTGCAACCTACCAATCATTGGAGCTTGTAGGTTTTAGCTCCAACCTTTTTTTCCAAAAAACGAAGATAAGAGACCTATGCCCAGCAGTGGGATAGTAACGAACAGTTACTTAACGAGCTTTTAACTGAAATAGAATATGTAAATGAAACCTGCATATCTCTATATAATTCTGGTGATATGTGTAACCTACCAATCATTGGAGCGTGGTAGGTCTTAGCTACAACCTTTGTTTCCAAAAAACGAAGATAGGAGACCTATGCCCAGCAGTGGGATAGTAACAGGCAGTAACTTAACGAGCTTTTAACTGAAATAGAATATGTAAATGAAACCTGCATATCTCTATATAATTCTGGTGATATGTGTAACCTACCAACCATTGGAGCAGCGTGGTAGGTCTTAGCTCCAATCCTTCTTCCCAAAAAACGAAGATAAGAGACCTATGCCCAGCTGTGGGATAGTAACGGGCAGTAACTTAACGAGCTTTTGGCTGAAAGGAAAGATGGTAAGGAAACCTGCATATATCTAGAGAATTGTGTGGATATGTGTAACCTACCAATCATTGGAGCAGCGTGGTAGATCTTTGCTCCAACCCTTTTTTCAAAAAAACGGAGAGAGGAGGCCTATGTCCAGCAGTGAGATAGTAACAGGCAGTTACTTAACGAGCTTTTAGCTGAAAGAAAACATGGTAAGGTAACCTGCATATCTCTAAAGAATTGCAGGAATATGCGTAACCTACCAATCATCTTCCTGCCCTTATCCCACTCTAAGTGGGGACAGCACAACATGTTATAAACACGTTGTCACATGATTTGGCTACGTATTTTACAACCGGCCGAATGCCTGATATCAACTTACCATAGTCGTATTTTCCGACACCTCGCTAAGAAAGAGGACTTAACCGGATACCACACGGTGGGTCAAGTTACCTTCGTCGCCTTTTACGACACCTCGGTAAGAAATGAGGGTCGTCTATTCTACTCAGCCGGACACCACACGGCGGTAACCTACCAATACGCATTGAAACTCAGATAAGTGTATATATCTAAGATTAACTCATTTAAATATTAAAGATTGAGATAAAAACATGCATAATTGTACTAATAAAGATTCTCTTTATAAAAAAACTAGATTTTCTATTCTAAAAATTCGAGTTCCTTTTACGACAGATTACTAAACTTTAAATACGGCATAAGTAAAACGTTTTTTATTCTCACAAAGAGAGCTAACAAGATAACAGACTTCGTTAATGAATATTTAAGGCGGACATGAATATTCAAATCGGGTACGTTTTTGCAAAAAAATTTGGCGGGAGAACAGCTACATTGTTATCAAGCTTGGTATATAGGGGGGACTGTCCTATCTATTTTTTACAATATACTATTAGCCTCTAATTGGATTGAGATAGAACAAAGTCCTTAGAATGCCTCCTGTGAGGTCGGACCGCGGCTTAGGGCGACGTGTAGTGGAGGGCTGGTGGTATGACTGTGACTAGTCATCACGCTGTTGTATGAAGCTCTACTAGCTATGGGGAACGTCGTCCTAAGGGTGCCTCCTGTGAGGCCGGACCGCGGCTTAGGGCGACGTGTAGTGGAGGGCTGGTGGTATGACTGTGACTAGTCATCACGCTGTTGTATGAAGCTCTACTAGCTATGGGGAACGTCGTCCTAAGGGTGCCTCCTGTGAGGCAGGACCGCGGTTTAGGGCGACGTGCAGTGGAGGGCTGGTGGTATGACTGTGACTAGTCATCACGCTGTTGTATGAAGCTCTACTAGCTATGGGGAACGTTGTCCTAAGGGTGCCCCCTGTGAGGCCGGACCGCGGCTTAGGGCGACGTGCAGTGGAGGGCTGGTGGTATGACTGTGACTAGTCATCACGCTGTTGTATGAAGCTCTACTATCTATGGGGAACGTCGTCCTAAGGGTGCCTCCTGTGAGGCCGGACCGCGGCTTAGGGCGACGTGCAGTGGAGGGCTGGTGGTATGACTGTGACTAGTCATCACGCTGTTGTATGAAGCTCTACTAGCTATGGGGAACGTCATCCTAAGGGTGCCTCCTGTGAGGCCGGACCGCGGCTTAGGGCGACGTGCAGTGGAGGGCTGGCGGTATGACTGTGACTAGTCATCACGCTGTTGTATGAAGCTCTACTAGCTATGGGGAACGTTGTCCTAAGGGTGCCCCCTGTGAGGCCGGACCGCGGCTTAGGGCGACGTGTAGTGGAGGGCTGGTGGTATGATTGTGACTAGTCATCACGCTGTTGTATGAAGCTCTACTAGCTATGGGGAACGACGTCATAAGGGTGCCTCCTGTGAGGCCGGACCGCGGCTTAGGGCGACGTGTAGTGGAGGGCTGGCGGTATGACTGTGACTAGTCATCATGCTGTTGTATGAAGCTCTACTAGCTATGGGGAACGTCGTCCTAAGGGTGCCTCCTGTGACGCCGGATCGCGGCTTGTTTGTTTGTAGCTTATATACAGGGCTAATATATAATAAAAAAATTAATCTATTTCTTTGAGAAATAGGTTATCTATACTAATATATAAAGCTGAAGAGTTTGTTTGTTTTAACGCGCTAATCTCTGGAACTACTGGACCGATTTGAAAAATTCTTTCAGTATAAGATACTCCATTTCGTCCTTAGCTTTTAAGGTTAACCAACTTTAACCGTTGTTATATTCAAAAACTATATTACGGTTTAAATCTTTCCACGCTAGCGGTTTTGTTTATTTATTTATTATTTATTGTACATCACATTTTATAAATACAAGCATTAGATTAATCACTACATATTATAAAACAAAGTCCCTATATCCCTATGTACGCATAAAACTTTAAAACTACGAAACAGATTTTGATGCGGTTTTTTTAATAGATAGAGAGATTCCAGAGGAAGGTTTGTACGTATAAATAACATTCAATACGGAGTAGAGAAATACTGTAATTTTTGAGGTTTCTGTAAATAACTACATTTTTTCAGCTTACATTGCAAACGCAGGCTAAACTCTACGAGATTTATCAAAATAATGTACTAAGTATTTGTACATCTTGAAAAGGTCTACAGAAAAGTCCGCGATGGTATATGTCTATCTCTTATGGATAACCCACTATACCATTTTTTGTCATTTACTTTTTACGAAAAATAATGCCTTATGTTCAAAGCATTTTTTATACAATACACCATTAATCCATATAGAATTAAGTACCTTAAATAAATTGTTGATTTAATATAGATCAATATGGCCGTTTTCAGCATGTAATTTAGGTGAACATTTTCGGAGATATTACAGATTTAAAATGCCGTGAGGACACCGCGCTTCGCCCTATAGCACTTCGACTTTAGCAGCTATGTCGCTCTTAAAGACATTCTGTAATTAATTGTAAAAATAAAATACATAGGGAAAATGTAAAAGTAAATAAGTAAAAATGTACTATATGAATTTAAATATTCCAAAGATAGCAGGAAATCTTCTTGGTATAGGGAGAGGAAATTGTTTTTCTCCAAATTAAACCCTTGCGGGCCACGGGCAATAATGAATAAATCAAAACTACTGGATCGACTTTAGTCATTTTTTTACACTGACTGACATGGGATATATATTTTATACCCATGCGAAGCAGGGGCAGGCCGCTAGTACTAAATAAAAAAAAAAATTGTACTGCACAAAAGGCGGCCATATCGCTTATAAGCGATTTTTTACAGACAACCTTTTTTTATAGATTAGGAAAACTGTAAAGCACAGAGCATGTAGGCATATAATATTGCGGTTGCTATTTTTAATAATAAAATTAAAAGAAGTCGGGTGTATTTAGTAGTAGTAGTAAGTAGAACCCTGTAGAATTACCCGAGAAACCCTAAAAGCATTCAGGCAAGGGGTTTTGCACATAAATTCGCTTCCCCTCAGAAGTGTGCCGTAAATTTTGCAAGTACATTTATGTCAAACGCAAAAATTAAATTATGTTTTATGATACGGCGCTATACCGCAGTTATTATTGTATATATATTGTAGCCCAGTGGTAACACCGTGTGCCTCTTTCGAGGAGTTCAGGGTTCAAACCCCGGGCAGACACCAATGAGTTTTCTAGTAAAACTTATGTGTCTAATTGATAATTGCAATTTATCACACGCTTTTCGGTGAGGGAAAACATCGTGAGGAAACCTGCATATCTCTAGACAATTCTGGTAATATAACCTACCAATCTCCATTGGAGCAGCGTGGTAGGTCTTAGCTCCAATCCTTTTCTCCAAAAAAAAAAGGAGAGAAGAGGCCTATGCCCAGCAGTGGGATAGTAACAGGCCGTTACTACTTACAATTTAAGTCCGCGTGATTCCCTGCGAGAGTAGTTTAAGGAAATAGGTATTAATTATTATTAAATAGGTAATTTAATTTTTGTGCATAAGAATATACATAATTATAAAAAGATCGGCGATGTATATAATAGACAAAGGAACCGACATAAGCTTGTGGCTCCTGCTTTGAACAAAAATACGTAAGTCGTTTGTGGGTTTGGGTATAAGATTCTATAATAACATTCCGCAATCAATTTTAGCTTTGCCATTACAGCAGTTTAAAAACACTGTTAAAGAGAGGCTGATACAGAATGCCTACTATACTGTTGAGGATTATTTAGACGATAAGAATGCGTGAATATAGTTACTGTCCGATCCTGTACAAGACAGTAATAACTGAATGTAACTAGTTAATATTACTTTTGTATCATGGATCTCCGCAAGTAAGTAAGTAGCGGCCTGTTACTATCTCACTGCTGGGAATAGGCCTCTTCTATCTGTTTGTGGAGAGAAGGGTTAGACCTACCACGCTGCTCCAATGCGGATTGGTAGGTTACACATATCACCAGAATTCTCTAGAGATATGCAGGTTTCCTCACGATGTTTTCCTTAACCGAAAAGCGTGTGATAAATTGCAATTATCAATTAGACACATAAGTTTTAACAGAAAAACTCATGGGTGTCTGCCCGGGTTCCCGTGACCTCCTCGAAAGAGTCGCACGGTGTTACTGCTGGGCTACCACAGCTTGTATGCTTGTATGCTTGGCATACTTACTGTAGCATCACGATATATATAGTAATATTTTATTCGTACGGAAAAATATCCATATGTATAAGACGAAGTTGGATGTATATCATACATCAAACTTCGTCTTATACATACGAGAGGTCACAAAAAGCTTGTGATACCTGTGTCGCGACTCAGAAGAGTTAGCAACTCATTCGATGGACTCGGTATTCGCGATACAATAAAATTCCGCAATCCATACTAGATCAGTCTACGGAAAAGTTTAAATTAAGTGTAAGAGATATAAATACGTAAAGCATATTACAAAATTGAAGATTATTTGAATGATAAAAAAGCCTGGATTTGAAAATCCTTTCAGCTTCATACAAGACTGTGGTTTAATAATGTAAAATTGAAAATGTTTAAAATATTGACCGCCGAGTTTCTTTCTGGTTCTCGGTAAGAGCAACATTCCGAACCAGTTGTAGCTTCATTAATCATATTGATCCTTGACGATTCAAAAGTGCTTTTAAGAGCTTATTTGAATAAAGATATTTTGATTTCATTTGATTTGATTTATGCAACTGGATCTCCGCAAAGTAACGTCTAATTCTATTTACGTAGTTCGCGTCACAGATATTAGTTAATTTCGTGTAAAATTTCCGCTATTAGCACAGCCTCCATTGCAGGCACGATCTTGACAGAGATCTCGCGCCGCTGAACAATTTGACTCCAGATTTGTACAGCGAACGAACAGTTTTGATAGTTTCAACATATTTTGAGGCAGCCGTGTGCTATCCGGCTGATTAGAATAGACCATTCTCATTAAAAAAAAATCATCAAAATATCCTTTATTCAAATAAACTTGTAGCATTGAATATAATGGAAAAAAATGTATTACAAAAAAGAGCCATACGTGGTATTTACAAATTAAGCCCGTCTAATTCCCTGCGAGAGAAGTGTAAGGAAATAGTTATTCTTACATTAGCTTCACAGTATATTTTAAGCAATTTAACTTTTATACATAAAAATATAAAGATTATTCTTTATATTTTTATGTACAAAAATTATTACACCTATTCTTTTATTTTTAAAAGGATAGGTGATGTATACAATAGACAAAGCAGAAACCGACATAAGCTTGCGGCTCCCGCTTTGACAAACAAAAGAACGAAGAACATATAAGTCGTGCGACATTGTTTTATAATATGTAGTGATAAAGAATTATAGAACAATAGGTGATGTATATAATAGACAAAGTAGGACCCGACATAAGCTTGCGGCTCCTGCTTTGACGAACAAAAGTACGTAAGTCGTGCGACTTTGTTTTATACTATGTAGTGATAAAGAATTATAGAACAATAGGTGATGTATATAATAGACAAAGTAGGACCCGACATAAGCTTACGGCTCCTGCTTTGACGAACAAAAGTACGTAAGTCGTGCGACTTTGTTTTATACTATGTAGTGATAAAGAATTATAGAACAATAGGTGATGTATATAATAGACAAAGTAGGACCCGACATAAGCTTACGGCTCCTGCTTTGACGAACAAAAGTACGTAAGTCGTGCGACTTTGTTTTATACTATGTAGTGATAAAGAATTATAGAACAATAGGTGATGTATATAATAGACAAAGTAGGACCCGACATAAGCTTACGGCTCCTGCTTTGACGAACAAAAGTACGTAAGTCGTGCGACTTTGTTTTATACTATGTAGTGATAAAGAATTATAGAACAATAGGTGATGTATATAATAGACAAAGTAGGACCCGACATAAGCTTACGGCTCCTGCTTTGACGAACAAAAGTACGTAAGTCGTGCGACTTTGTTTTATACTATGTAGTGATAAAGAATTATAGAACAATAGGTGATGTATATAATAGACAAAGTAGGACCCGACATAAGCTTACGGCTCCTGCTTTGACGAACAAAAGTACGTAAGTCGTGCGACTTTGTTTTATACTATGTAGTGATAAAGAATTATAGAACAATAGGTGATGTATATCATAGACAAAGTAGGAACCGACATAAGCTTACGGCTCTTGCTTTGACGAACAAAAGTAGGTAAGTCGTTTGTGGGTTTGGGTATAAGATTATATAATAATATTCCGCAATCAATTTCAGCTTTGCCATTACAGCAGTTTAAAAACACTGTTAAAAAGAGGCTGATACAGAAAGCCTACTATACTCTTGAAGATTATTTGGAAGATAAGAATGTGTGGATATAGCTCTCTTTGAACCTGTACAAGACAGTAACGACTTAATGTAAATAGTATTAAGAATTATATTTTTAAAAGAGCAACCGCCGAGTTTCTTGCTGGCTCTTCTCGGTAGGAACAGCTTTCCGAACCAGCAGTAGAGTTGACGATTCAAAAGCACTTGTTTACAAGTTTATTTGAATAAATAATAATTTGAATTAGTCGATACGTATGTATAGGTACATATTTTTGTTTTATGTATACTATATATTTTGTTACTAGTATTATAAACACGAAAGTTTGTCTCTGTTATGTTTTGCGGCTTAAGAAATCGGCATTATTACTGCTAGGGATGTGACTTAGAGTAGAAAAAATCGATTAATAAATAATCGATTTTTACCCCTTTACAAAATAATCGATTTTTAAAAATCGATTTTTTTCCATTTCAAAAGTTGTCTTTTAAATAATAATAATTACAATAAGGGCAAATTAAAGTGGCCAACTACCAAGAAATAATATCACATGCGCTGTTTGTGAAATTGGGTTTAAAATGTGCAGATTCGCTTGGTTTTATCCAACAATGCATATCTAATCTTAAAAAACAAGAAAAAGAGTAAAAAAGAAAAAGGGATACCTTAAATAATCGATTTTGAAAAAATCGATTTTTGATGAAAAATTTAATCGATTATTAATAATCGATTATTTTCAAAATCGATTATGTTTCACATCGCAAATTACTGCTAATCAAAAGCTTTTACTGCTTTTGATAAGCAGTAATTAGCGATGTGCCACTAAAAAGAAATAAGTACCAAGTTGGTAGATCGCACTTTAGCAGCTAGGGCGCGCCCTTATCGCGGCTTGTAGCATGAATTTTAATATTTAATTAAAAACTTGCGCAGGGCTGTCTGTATCCGTTGTTCGGGCAAGTGTTGCTATAATGGGCCGTCAAGTTAACTGACAGATTCTTATAGTTTTTTACTAGCTTTTGTCCGCGATTTCGACTGTTTGCATTTTGGGATAACAAGTATTTAATGTCACTATACCTCCCCCTAACATCAAATTGCTCTGCCCCCAAAAATCACATTGCTCTGTCGCTACGTTCGGAAATTCCAAAAACCGAGCGAGGAGGCCTATGTCTAATAGGCCGTTCCTTTTTACTTTTACAAATATTTTGTATAGGAACGAAAATGTTGCCGATCCCTGGTCTATTGTGCTTTTATAAATATTTTATTTTTAATAAAAATGTTGCCGATCCCTAGCCCGTTTTACTGCTATGAATATTTTGTTTTCATATGAAATTGATGCCGATCCCTGATCTATTTTACATTAACAAAAATTTTATGTTTGTGATTAAAATGTTTTTGATCCCTGATCTATTTTATATTAATAAATATTCTATTTTCTAATTAAGATATTTCTGATCTCTGCCCTAATTTACTTCTAAAATTATTTTATTTTGAAAGAAAATGTTGCCGACCCCTGTATTGATGTTATTTTTTAATTTAAATGGTAACACCGGCCCCACACAGCAGCCCTATTCCCAGATATCTTAATCAAAAATAAGCCGCCATTTGTCGAGCGATTGAAATCCGTCCAACCGACAAATTAAGCATTTATAACCAAAGCGAGGATTTGACGCTAAAAGGAAACAACATCAATGGAAGCTGACGAAATAGATACATTTATAAATAGTTAAAACGAGTCAATTTCAATTCAAATTCAAATTCAAAATATTCTTTATTCAAATAAACTTGTAAGCAAGTGCTTTTGAATCGTCAACTCTACTGCTGGTTCGGAAAGCTGTTCCTACCGAGAAGAGCCGGCAAAGAACTCGGCGGTTGCTCTTTTTAAAAAATACAATTCTTAATGCTAGTTACATTTAATGTTTCTATCTTGTACAGGGTCGAACAATATTTATATCCACGCATTTTTATCGTCCAAATAATACTCAACAGTATAGTAGGCTTTCTGTATCAGCCTCTCCTTAATAGTGTTTTTAAACTGCTGTAATGGCAAAGTTAAAATTGATTGTGGAATTTTATTATAGAATCTTATACCCAAACCCACAAACGACTTACGTACTTTTTCAAGGCGCAAAGCAGGGGCCGCAAGCTTATGTCGGTTCCTACTTTGTCTATTGTATACATCGCCTATTGTTTTATAATTCTTTATATTATTATATACAAAAATTAATAAAAAGGTCATAAAATAGTAGATTATGATACTGTTGCATAATAAGGGTTCTTATAACACGAGTGTGTTTTATAAGTACACGAGTGTTATAGGACCAAGTTATGTACAGTGTCATACACTACTTTATCTACTCTCATACTATAATACGTAAAACAATATTAATAAAAACCAAACTTTATTTAAATATTGAAAAGATTTTTTAAATGTCAAACGTTAGCGCCAAGGCGCAAACATCGATTGCGCATGCGTGTTGCGTCGCCGCGGACTCGTTCATTGAAACAATTTTTTTTAAGGTAGAGGTTCAACCTCCTCGGTCCGGCTGGAGGTTGTACAGGTGTATCGTTATGATTATAATGTTATATTATGATACAGGTGTCCATACAAGACCTGTATCGTAATAAAACTTTTTAATTTTCAATATTTGGTCTGTACGTAATGTTTGTCATAAGAATTTTGGTTTCAGTTTTATAATCTTTGTATTATAGTATCAATAGATAAAATAACTTACAAACAACGTGGTCAAAGGGCAGCCACTTCAGCAATAAGTTAATAAGTAATAGATACATTAATAAACAGTTAAAACGAGACAAGTTAAATAGGCTTTTATAAAAGCTTCATGAGTACCCTCGTCTGGAGCCAATCCTCTCATCAGGTCATGCTTATCATAAACATTGTCATCGAGACTGGACCAGTATGTATCATCTCAATCGGACCAAGGGAAGTGGGTCAAATTTAACTTACAAGTTTCCATCATCACATACATTGCAAGTTAAAAACAATATTTTTCCCCGAATAATTAAGTCGGCTTATTCGGGGAACGGATGGTCGCGATAAATGAAAATGCCTAGGATCGAGCTCCACCTGCCCAATTATTATTTTTTTTTTTGTAAAAAATTAAAGAGGCTCGGTCAATCGGGTGCTATATATAATACGAGAGTGGCCGCGTCACTTTAGCTTAGACGAGCTGTACCCGTCATTCGTCACTGGATCCAATATAATCCTAATCAAAGGTAACCGCCAACGAGAAGGAAATGGCTGTGAAAATATTATCGTGTGTCGACGCTGTTTGCGCTGGCTAATTGGAACGCGTCGTCGCCCGCGGCACTAGGGGTGTGCACGTATCGATATAATATCGATAACTTCTTTTTTTTAATCGAATTGTCATATATAGTAAGTACCTTAAACTAGCAATTTTATAACAACTACAAGCGGTTCCGCCCACGTGGAAAGATTAAAACGTAATATAGTATTTTGATAGCCATAAAAATGGTTAAAGTTTACTAATCTTAAAAGTTAGATACATCTGTCCCGGACTTGGAACTTGAAAGGGGAACAATTTTGTAATACATGATTTTTGAATAACTATTACCGTTTACTCAGCGCACGCAAGGAAAGCTTTAAATTTTACCGTTTTCGTACTATTTTTTATTGCTGTTCCTCTCCTATTCATCTAAGCATGATGTTATATAACCTTCCTTGATAAATGGACTATCTTACAGTGAAAGAATTTTTCAAATCGGTCCAATAGTTCCTGAGATTAGCGCGTTCAAACAATAAAACAATCGCCCCACCATTGCTCATCTTTTTAAACGCTTTTCAAAGTCTTACTTTGAGAAAGCAGAGGTAAACCAGAACCCACTCATTACAGTGGCTTCTACTTACATCACTGTTAGGTCCACTCACCGAAAATATAGGCGTCCAAAAAGCATCCTGTATGACCCTGACGATCAAATATCGATCGCAAACACACACACATATAATACAAGCAAACAGCGTCTTCGCCGGCGAAGACGATGTCCTAGTTTTCTAACGACGGTCGGCCGTGGCTTCTCGCCATACTCCCGACGCCATGATGACTAATCGTCATACTTTAAGTCCTCCACTACACGTCGACCTAAGCCGCGGTCCAGCCTCACAGGTGGCACCCTTAGGACGACGTTCCCCATAGCTAGTAGAGCTTCATACAACAGCGTGATGACTAGTCACAGTCATACCACCAGCCCTCCACTACACGTCGCCCTAAGCCGCGGTCCGGCCTCACAGGAGGCACCCTTAGGACGACGTTCCCCATAGCTAGTAGAGCTTCATACAACAGCGTGATGACTAGTCACAGTCATACCACCAGCCCTCCACTACACGTCGCGCTAAGCCGCGGTCCGGCCTCACAGGAAGCACCCTTAGGACGATGTTCCCCATAGCTATTAGAGCTTCGTACAACAGCGTGATGACTAGTCACAGTCATACCACCAGCCCTCCACTACACGTCGCCCAAGCCGCGGTCCGGCCTCACAGGAGGCACCCTTAGGATGACGTTCCCCATAGCTAGTATAGCTTCATACAACAGCGTGGTGACTAGTCACAGTCATACCACCAGCCCTCCACTACACGTCGCCCTAAGCCGCGGTCCGGCCTCACAGGAGGCACCCTTAAGACGATGTTCCCCATAGCTATTAGAGGTTCGTACAACAGCGTGATGACTAGTCACAGTCATACCACCAGCCCTCCACTACACGTCGCCCAAGCCGCGGTCCGGCCTCACAGGAGGCACCCTTAGGACAACGTTCCCCATAGCTAGTAGAGCTTCATACAACAGCGTGATGACTAGTCACAGTCATACCACCAGCCCTCCACTACACGTTGCCCTAAGCCGCGGTCCGGCCTCACAGGAGGCACCCTTAGGACGACGTTCCCCATAGCTAGTAGAGCTTCATACAATAGCGTGATGACTAGTCACAGTCATACTACCAGCCCTCCACTACACGTCGCCCTAAGCCGCGGTCCGGCCTCACAGGAGGCACCCTTAGGACGACGTTCCCCATAGCTAGTAGAGCTTCATACAACAGCGTGATGACTAGTCACAGTCATACCACCAGCCCTCCACTACACGTCGCCCTAAGCCGCGGTCCGGCCTCACAGGAGGCACCCTTAGGACGACGTTCCCCATAGCTAGTAGAGCTTCATACAACAGCGTGATGACTAGTCACAGTCATACCACCAGCCCTCCACTACACGTCGCCCTAAGCCGCGGTCCGGCCTCACAGGAGGCACCCTTAGGACGACGTTCCCCATAGCTAGTAGAGCTTCATACAACAGCGTGATGACTGGTCACAGTCATACCACCAGCCCTCCACTACACGTCGCCCTAAGCCGCGGTCCGGCCTCACAGGAGGCACCCTTAGGACGACGTTCCCCATAGCTAGTAGAGCTTCATACAACAGCGTGATGACTGGTCACAGTCATACCACCAGCCCTCCACTACACGTCGCCCTAAGCCGCGGTCCGGCCTCACAGGAGGCACTCTTAGGACTTTGTTCTATCTCAATCCAATTAGAGGCAAATAGTATATTGTAAAAAATAGATAGGACAGTCCCCCCTATATAGCAAGCTTGATAACAATGTAGCTGTTCTCCCGCCAAATTTTTTAGAGCCAAATAGAGCTTCTGCGCTTGCCCGTCCCGCCCGGTGACGCTGTAAAAGCCGTTAGGGCTAACAGCATATAGTCAATTCGAAAAAAAAAACTCTGCAGCTTTATTATTTTTTCTCTTTGTTTTTAAAGTTAAGTTTCTTGTTTTTAATTTGTAAAAAATTACCGAGCAAGACTCAGTTAACCAGTTACTAAGTATATACAAGATTAGCTCATTTAAATATTAACGATTCGAGTTATATCGATACAACTATTCTAATCAATCCCATCTCTACGATCTTGTTTAAATATTAATTCGGAGGACAAAGGGGTTGGTTTGGCCCGCGGTGTTTCCTTTGTAGTGGGGTAGCTGAGGGTAGGGGGTTCCACCGGGGGCACCTGCTCCCATCAGATATTCACTCCTGTTACTCAAACACGACGAAGATCTGTGCGATGTAGACTACTGTATTGTTTATTGACCTGTTAATAATATCTTTAATATTTAAATAAGTTAATCTTGTATGTATATATGTATATATTTTTGGAAACGGCTCCGATGATTTTCCTGAAATTTATCATATAGAGGGTTTTGAGGGAGAAAAATCGATCTGGATAAGTTTTATTTAAAAAAAATATCGTTTGATCCCTGTTTTCGGGCTCTAAATTTTTTTTGAAATTTACGTTGAATACAATCACAATTATTTCGCTGTCAAACGTAAAGTAATCGTAGTTCATTCGGGGAACGGGCGGTCTAGAGAGGTGAAAACACCTAGAATCGAGCCACATCTGCCCTATTTTATCATTTTTCTTTTCAATTTTTTTTTTTATTTTTTTTTTACATTTAATACTTAAATGATCAGAATCACGAGAAACGCAATATTCCGAGATATGTGTCAGATATGTTCGGAATAAGCTAACTAACAGTTTATTGGTAACTTGTGAAACGGGCCCTTAATCTTGTATAATACCTGGGTGACAGAGCCTTGCAGGGTAATTAAAAAAAAAAGAAAAAAACGTCGGTGACACGTGGTATTCGAACCCTGGATTTCAATATTTTCGGTCCGCCCGTAACCCATCGGTTGATAGAAAAAAGAATAGAAACAGAATTTAACAATAAATGGAGAAACACAATGCTCAGACAAGCAAAGTTGTTTCTCAAATCGTTTGATACAAGGAAGTCTAAACAGCTGATGTCTCAGAGCAGGGAAAATGTAGCAATTGTAACAGGCATTACAACTGGGCACTGCCTGTTAAACAGACACCTGTCAATAATGAGAATAACAGAAGATGCTGCGTGCCCAGAGTGTGGAGAGGAAGAAACGAGTCTTCACCTTATGGCCGAGTGCCCTATGTACTCGCTGGTAAGATGGGAGATACTAGGTAAGGATGGAATTGAAGTTGAGGATCTGACAAATATCTCCTTCAGGGATATTATCAGGTTCGTAAGTACGGGTAGATTAGAGCAGGTGACACTGTCGGGACAGCAGTGAAACCCTTGTCCCAACATGGGGAAATGGGTGGAATAGTCCGGAATAGGAGCTGACCACCCGCCCTTAGATAGATAGATAGAACCCATCGACTATCGCAACATTTCGTTTGAAGATTAACTCATTTAAATATTAAAGATACACAGATATGAATAATATGGTTTGCCAAATGTCGCCGCTTTTATCAACTTTAACTATGTAAAAAGTAGTACTATATAAATGTGGTTATTCAAAAATTCAAATTCAAAATATTCTTTATTCAAATAAACTTGTAAACAAGTGCTTTTGAATCGTCAACTCTACTGCTGGTTCGGAAAGCTGTTCCTACCGAGAAGAGCCAGCAAGAAACTCGGCGGTTGCTCTTTTAAAAATATAATTCTTAATATTATTTACATTAAGTCGTTACTGTCTTGTACAGGTTCAAAGAGAGCTATATCCACACATTCTTATCTTCTAAATAATCTTCAAGAGCATAGTAGGCTTTCTGTATCTGTATCAGCCTCTTTTTAACAGTGTTTTTAAACTGCTGTAATGGCAGTTAAGCTGTGATGGCCTAATGGTGCGACCTTGTGAATCTCTAAAGACGATCATGGGTTCAAACCCGGGCGGACACCAATGAGTTTTTCTATTAAAACTTATGTGTCTAATTGATAATTGCAATTTATCACACGCTTTCCGGTGAAGGAAAACATCGTGAGGAAACCTGCATATCTGTATATAATTCTGGAGATATGTGTAACCTACCAATCATTAGAGCAGCGTGGTAGTCCTTAGCTCCAATCCTTCTCTCTTATAACGGAGAGAAGAGGCCTATTCCCAGCAGTGGGATAATAAAAGGCCGCTACGTTAAGTTGACGTCAGGCAGGCGGCCGGTCGTAAAACTCAGCCAAATCATGTGAAAGCATGTTTATAACATGTTGTGCCGACCCCACTTAGAGCGGGATAAGGGCAGGAGGATGATGGTTAACTACTATTATTTTATAATTACTACGCTCAGAAGTGAGTAACTATGAGAAATTATCTTAGTGTGCTGTTTCTAACTAAACAGAGTGTTTAAAGTTAACTGTAAGTTAGTTACGGAGTATCCGTAGTTTAACTTATCTAACTTAATTTTGACATATGAGCTGTGATAGCCCAGTGGCAAAACGTGCGTCTCTTTCGACAGGTCACAGGTTTAAGGCGTCAAAGTGTTTCTGTTAAAGTTTTGTGTCTAGTTGATAATTGCAAATAATTTATAGTATTAGGCGTTACTTTGCGGAGATCCATAATACAAAAGTAAATAAAAAAATTTTTGCTATAATCCGCGATGAAGTAAAATAGAAAATATATATAATGCTAAATGTAAGTGGACAATCGGTTATCATACCTGATACATGCAGGATTCGTAAAAACACATGCACAAACCTCCACCACCGCCACCACGATACACAAGCACTATATACGTTCACTATCACAAACTCAACAATCGTTTCGCCCCGCAACCGAAGCATCATCAGGAGATAGACTCCACGACCAAAATAACGAAGGGTTTTTGCGATTTCGGAAATAAAATACATAGGGAAAAATGTAAAAATAAATATGTAGTATATGAATTTAGATATTAGATGTAGCAGGAAATCTTCTTGGTATAGGGAGAGGGAAATTGTTTTTCTCCAAATTTAACTCTTGCGGGCCACGGGCAGTAATGAATAAATCAAAACTACTGGATCGATTTTAATCATTTTTTTCACTGAGTGACATGGGCTATATATTTTATACCCGTGCGAAGCAGAGGCAGGCCGCTAGTAGTAGATTATATATCTAATTATAATTGCATTTTTAATTTAAATAAATTTATTATGGTCGAATAGTAACTCGTCGACTAGTAATTAGGCAGGGATGTAACTTGGAGTAGAAAAAATCGATTAATAAATAATTTACCTTTATCCCTTTAAAAATAATCGATTATTTTGTTCCGAAAAAATCGATTCTTAAAGAATCGATTCTTTTTTCATATCGCTACTAGTATAAAATCTTTCCTCCACTGCGCCAGAGAGATTCGACTTTGAAGACAATACCCCTTTTAAACATTCAACAAGTCGGTGAAAAAGATTAATGAATACTAAATTAGTTTGAAATTAAATTCAAACAAAAGTTTCGAGGAAGGACCTTCCTTAGGGCCGTGATGTTATAATTGCAATCAAAATTGAAAAAGGTTTTATACAAGAAAATAACTATTTTAGAATTGGATTTTGTTAAGATTTTAGTTGCTCAAAAGAGAGTTATAGGCTATTTATTTATTTATTTATTTATTAGGACATCCAGTAGTTGCTACATATAAAACTTACGTATAATAAAAATAGACATAAAAAATAAATTAATATGTACAACTTATGACGGTGTCATGGCATGCACCAAAAAATGTTTTAAACAAATATGTAAAGCTGAAGAGTTCGTTTGATTATTACATCTCAGAAACTGCTAGACCGATTTGAAAAATTCTTTCAGTGTAAGATAGTCCATTTATCGAGGAAGGCTATAGGCTATATAACATCACGCTAAGATGAATAGGAGAGGAACAGCAATAAAAAATATGGCGAAAGCGGCAAAATTTAAAGCTTTCCTTGCGTGCGCTCAGTAAACGGTGATAGTTTTTCAAAAATCATGTATTACAAAATTGTTCCCCTTGAAAAGTTCTAAATAAAAGTCCGCGACAGCATATGTCTAGCTTTTAAGGTTAGCCCAATTTAACCATTTTTCATCATCATCAAGTCCTTATCCCATTATAAGTGGGGTCGGAACAACATGTTATAAACATGCTATCACATTGGCTGCGTTTTTACGACCGGCCGCCTGCCTGACATCAACTTACCTTAGTCGTATTTTACGACACCTCGGTAAGAATGAGAGTGGTCTAATCTACTCAGCCGGGTAACACACGGCTTAGTGAAAAATAACGCAATATGTTACTTTAATAGCGAAAATCGTTGGAAAATTAACAGTCAACCATTTTATTATTTTTCTACCTTTACAGTGACGGGTAATAAATTATTTATTTTAATAAAATTAATTATATTATATTACCATTTGTATTTGTTTTAAATAAAAAAACGCGTCAAGTGAAGGATGTGACTTGTATTAGAAAAAAACAATTTTTTCAAAAAAAAAATCAAATTTTCAAAAAATCAAATTTTAGTAATTCAAAAAGAAATAGGCTTACTGAAAGAGAAATGTGCAATTAACGAAAAATTTGTTACAAAAGTGGAATTACAGGAATTCAAACAAGATATTCAAAGGATGACGCAATATGCAAATGAGTCAATACGGACCCGTATGTAAATACGAAAAGAGGTGGTTTTTGCCGCCAGAACACAGAGTTATGCAGTAGCGGTCCGATGGGGGTAATGACCGTAGTAGAATGTTTATCGCCGCCAACGTTAATCGCAGAATAAAGTCGCTGATGTCATCGATCAGCTGTCCCCGTCATACGCGAGCGTCGCAGGAGTTACAGCAAAGCATGACTCTGTCTATAAACAAAGACACCCGACATTGAGGCCCGACGTACAACTGCGGATACGAACGCGGTGCACTCGGAACCGGTTTTTAATGCGCTCACGCCACGGCCGCCCGTCGTCGCAGTGACGTCACGCGGTATAACGAATATTAAAAGTATTAGATTTGAAGAGGACGACGCGACGGGCGAAAGGGCGAATACACCGGACATGACACACCTACCCGATCAAGACACCACCGAAATTGACCCCGAGGTCTGGGAGCTACCATTCCCAGACCTCCCCACCGAACAAGACATCCATTAGGTCACCTAGGTGACCTGGCCTTACGGCCCAAATAGCGACACCTTTGGGTCACCCAGGTGACCTCGGCCTACGGCCGGAATACATACCGGGCTTAAGTGCCCGCGAGGAGATGCCCGGGTAGAGAGGAATTCCTCGAGGCCCGCACCCCGTTTACCCCCACCCGGGGAGTAAACGAGAAGACCCTGCTCTCTATAATAAGGGTGAATGGATCAGAGTTGAAAATCGCAAAAAGCAGAAAACTTAGCGGTTCATAAGAGGGACGGCAATGGTGGACTCTGCGGTAAAATTTAAAGCCGCGTACGTTCAAATACCGTTATATATTTATAAAGAGACTAGGGAACGTGATGTCGCTGATTATGTTTACGATAAAACAAAGATACGTATAAAAGTAATAATAAAATTATTTTGCTATAATCCGCGAAGAAGTAAAATAGAAAATATATATAATGCTAAATGTAGAGTGGACAATCGGTTATCATACCTGATACATGCAGGATTCGTAAAAACACATGCACAAACTTCCACCACCGCCACCACGATACACAAGCACTATATACGTTCACTATCACAAACTCAACAATCGTTTCGTCACGCAACCGAAGCATCATCAGGAGATAGACTCCACGACCAAAATCGCAAAGCTGATAGTGAACGTATGTAGTGCTTGTGTATTGTGGTGGCGGTGGTGGAGGTTTGTGCGTGTGTTTTTACGTTGTGAATCCTGCATGTATGAGGTATGATAACCGATTGTCCACTCTACATTTAGCATTATATATATTTTCTATTTTACTTCTTCGCGGATTATAGCAAAATAATTTTATTATTACTTTTGTATTTAAAGATACGTATATTACCGGAGAAAGTGGATGTGAAAGTTTCAAAGGAATATATTTAATTTAAGTTTTTTTATTCCTAGAAGTAAATTACCTTTATTTACTGATAACAATTTTTGGCCGGAAGGTATATTTTTTAGAAGATACGTTGTGCTAAACTATCTAAGGCTAAGACTAAGGTAAGTTGACCCGCCGTGTGGTATCTGGCTGAGTAGAATAGTACCACCCTCTTTTCTTACCGAGGTGTCGTAAAAGGCGACTAAGGTAAGTCGACCCGCCGTGTTGTATCCGGCTGAGTAGAATAGACCAACCTCATTTCTTACCGAGGTGTCGTAAAAGGCGACTAAGGTAAGTCGACCCGCCGTGTGGTATCCGGCTGAGTAAGATAGACCAACCTCATTTCTTACCGAGGTGTTGTAAAAGGCGACTAAGGTAAGTCGACCCGCCGTGTGGTATCCGGCTGAGTAAGATAGACCAACCTCATTTCTTACCGAGGTGTCGTAAAAGGCGACTAAGGTAAGTCGACCCGCCGTGTGGTATCCGGTTTAGTAGAATAGACCACCCTCTTTCTTACCGAGGTGTCGTGAAATACGACAGAGTTAAGTTGACGTCAGGCAGGCGGCCGGTCGTAAAAACGCAGCCAAATCATGTTACAGCATGTTTATAACATGTTGTGCCGACCCCACTTAGAGTGGGATAAGGGCAGGAAGATGATGTTGTGCTAAAGAAGTCAACCATAAATCGTGACAGTACACCTAATATTAATGAATAGTAACATAAATGATTATTATAATTTCAAACTAGTAAGCTTTAACTTAAGCTGTGATGGCCTAGCGGTGCGAGCGTGTGAATCTCTAGAGACGATCATGGGTTCAAACCCGGGCAGACACCAATGAGTTTTTCTATTAAAACTTATGTGTCTAATTGATAATTGAAATTTATCACACGCTTTTCGGTGAAGGAAAACATCGTGAGGAAACCTGCATATCTCTAGAGAATCCTAGGGATATGTGTAACCTACCAATCCGCATTGGAGCAGCGTGGTAGGTCTTAGCTCCAACCCTTCTCTCCAATAACGGAGAGAGGAGGCCTAAGCCCAGCAGTGGGATAGTAACAGGCTGTTACTTACTTACTACTTACTAAGCTTTAACTGTAAATCTGTAAGGCGGACTATAGATTTGTACGAGACTTGTGTGTATCCTCTAATAAAGTTGGCGCTTCAGGAGACGTGGCTACCACCGCACGACCTGGCCTATCTTAATACCATTCACGACGACTTTGCAGCCACGGGTACTTCTGGATACGAGTGTCGGCATTTTACGCGGCCGTCCGTACGGAGGCGTCGCGCTGTTATGGCGTAGGCTTGGGTAAAAAATATCGATATTTTATCAGAAAATAATCGATATAAATCAGCGATATTTTTTCCCGCGATATATCGACTTTCGATATTTATTTTTAGATATCAAAATCGATATATTTTTTAAAGTTCTGCTGTCTGCTTTTGCGTCACATCATGTATTTGACTTTTTACAAATCTGATCCAGTAAAGTTCTGGATAAATTGTCGTCATTTCACGCCGGTTCTCTCGGATACCGCTCTAAAATATATGATTTGCCAAGCTTCTTCAGTGTCATCTGAAAGGGTTGCTTCACTGGTAAATTTGGCTGTAACGAATGAAAGGAGCAGAATAACAGGGGAGCACATCAAACAAAGAGTGCTCCTGATGTCAATAGTAAACAAATATTGGTATGAATGAATAATGTATTTTCGCTGTGTTGATGATGTTGATTTTTCTTAGCTTTTCTGTATTTCCAAATAATAAAACTGATGTCAAAACCACCAGATGTGTATTTGCTTTAAAATTTCGAATATTTTGGCAATTTTTATAGATAATCGCTTATTGCACAGACAATATCGATATATCAAAATATCGATTTATTTAGTCAATACTTATCGATATATTTGAAAAACATCGATACGATATATATCGATATTTTTTCCACATTTGCCCATCCCTACGTCGCGCTGTTATGGCGTAAGAATGTGTTATCGTCAGTGTCCGTGGTAAATTGCAACAGCTCTAGGTAATGTGCGATCAAGTGTCAATTACGTGAGGTAACTACGTTAGTATTTTCTTTTTATATGCCTACGGACTGCTTAGATAATCTTGCGGAGTTCACAGACTGCCTAAGTGAAATTAATGCGATTATTGAAGAAAGCGGAATTAGTATGGTATTTATGTTAGGCGATTTCAATGCGCATCCTGGTGAATTATTTTTTAATGAACTGATTCAATTTTGTTGCGCACAACGATGGTTCTGTGCTGATTATGAAATATTGTCTGATAATGTAAATGTATACACATATCGTAGTGAGAGTCGCGGATGTACAAGATGGCTAGATCATTGTCTGGCCACAACTATGTCTAAAAATTACATTTCTAATATATCATCCTGTCCTTATCCCACTCTAAGTGGGGTCCTATCTTTCGTCAACTCTGGCGCCACTCCTTTTATATGCATATCATACTTCACACAATCCAACCATCTCTTTTTAGGTCTCCCTCTAGGCACATGTCCATCCACATTCAAATTTAACACACGTTTGGTCGCATGATTTTCATCCCTCCTCATTACATGTCCATACCATCTCAATCTTGCACTTCTCGACTTTTCTATAATGGGCGCAACTTTCAGACTTCCCCTTTTATACTCGTTTCGTATTTTATCCAGTTTTGTCACACCACACATCCACCTTAACATTCTCATCTCATTTGCATGTACTCTTCTTTCATCCCTCCTCTTCATTGCCCAACATTCTGATCCATACAATACGACAGGTCTTATGACTGCTTTATATATAAAAATTATATTTCTAATGTCAACATTTTATATAATGTCTCGTGGTCTGATCATTATCCTATGGAAATCTACTGTAATTTTGCCATCATTCTCGATCGTGCATACATACAACACAGTACGTGCATAACAAGGTAATATGGGGGCATAGAAACAATGATCAGATAAACCTATACACACATATGTGAAGATAGATTAAAAATGGTAGACTTTCCTGTCGAATTAAGGGAATGCGGTGAGAAATTATGTAATAATCCGAAACATAAATAAGTCATAGAAAGCCTGTATCTGAATATTGTTACCATACTGCAGAGCGCTGCAATAGCCAGTTACAACACTATCCGTCCAAGTAAAAAAGTATATGTAACTGGATGGAATAATTTGTGCTGTGCTTTTTTAATAATTGGTGCTGGGTAAGCCACGTCATTGTAGTGCATCAGCCATGTTTGCTCGCATAGAAGATTTCTACGCTATCATCGCAAACGTGCTGCTTCTACGATGCACAGACTCGTAGGTAGCACCAACTCCCTCCTCAGCACATTTGTTTGTAAATGGGATAGTCCTCCCTGGAGGACATTTAATAATATACATTTTAATAAGTTATGTAAATTTCCATTTTAAATACTAAACACAATGACACAATGTCTGAATTAAAAATAAATAATATAGTACGAAAATTCCTAGCTGAATCTTAATGCACTTACGTACTTAGAGACCTCTTTAATGAGAGTAATAAAAGTAATATAAATATAATAATAATAATAATAATAATTAATCCTTATCCAGTTTTTTTTTTTTTTTTTGTATGTATAATTACTGTTGCTATTTATAATGCAACAACTTCAATGTCTATTAAAATGTCCATTATTTACAAACTTTTTTTTTTTTTAATTAATTTAATTTAATACTTTATTTTAATTAATAATTTTTTTATTTTTTTTAAATTAATTTAATTTAATACTTTAGTGCTGTGTGATATTAGCTATTTTGCTTTTATTTCTGATATTAACTTTAATCACTATATTTAGTCCATATTCTATAAATTTCTTGAGGTATTCTTTATTGTTTACAATGTCTTTTAAGTTGTCTTCTGTGACTGAGATCCCCATCGAATGTTCCAGTTCCCATCTTTGGCGGCTAAACTTTGAGCATTCACATAAAACATGTAGCACTGTTTCTGGTGTTTTTCCGTCACAGTCACAGTTCGGATCTGCCGTCAGTTTATATTTATGTAGATAGTGTGCGAAACCCCCATGTCCAGTAAAGAGTTGAGCTATCTGGTTATTAAAAGTTAATTTACTGATTATTTTATACCCTTGTTTAACCTCTGGAAAGAATCTTTTCGTTGTTTGTCCTTCTTGAGCTTTGTCGTATATTTCCTGCCAGTCTTTGATTGTTTTTTGTCTTATGTGCCACTTCGCGGAAGCAACCGGGATGGCTTCATACACTGGTGCTGTTTTTTTGTTAAGTGCTGCATATTTTGCAAGTTGGTCTGCTCTTTCATTACCATTGATTCCTGTGTGTGCCTTCACCCAGTAAAATTTCAATTCTTTTCCAATTGCACTTATCTGTTCCATCTTGTGTTGAATTTCATTTACAAGTGGGTGCAAGTTATGTGGATCTTGAAGCGCTTGAAGAGCAGACCTAGAATCGGAGAAAATATTAGCATTATCTTTAAACTTCGTGCTCCATTCTACCGCTCTTAATATCGCGATTAGTTCAGCTTGATAGACGGAGCAAAAGTTCTCTAGTTTCATTGTGCTGTATTTCTTTTCTTTTCCATCTTTCCACCACGTTACAGCGGCCCCTACCTTCCCGTTTATCTTACTTCCATCTGTGAATACCATTAACTAGTCATTTTTAATTCTGTTGATGTCCTCCGAACAGAGAATATCATGATATTGAATGGTGCTCCTTTTGCCTGGATGAACTAAGTTAAAAGGGCTTATTAGGGTTTCTAGTTTTCTGCCTGGAAATTCATCCATAAATCTTCCCCTCTTGAGCTCATACAGAAGTGACGCTTCTTTCGCACGTAGATCAAGTGGAAGTATCCCTCCCAGCAGGTTGCTAGCTACATGAGATATTGTTCTATGCGATTTCGAAATTTTTATTGCAAATAACCTGGTTATGGTGCGAAGCCTTTTTTGAATGTACTTTCTTTCCAGTGCAGATGACCAGGCACTCGCTGCGTATAATATAATGGGTTCTATAACTGTAATGTAAATAGTTTTTATTATATCCGAATTTAGTCCCCAAGTTGCCCTTGCAGATTTGGTTAAAGCTTTATACAGGTTTATTGCCTTTGTCGTGACATTTTGAAAATGATCTTTGAAAGTCAGGGCCCTATCGATTGTTAGACCCAGTATCTGCGAATTTTTTTTGAATTTAATCGAATTCGAATCACAAGGTAACATAAATTGAATAAGTGAAAGAAACAAAGGATAATTAAAATTAAAGGAAAACAAAATTTTGTGAAAAATTTGTTAAAGTGCTTAGTGTTGCCCAAACCCCCCCCCCCCCCCGGCCCTAATAACAGCACCAAGACGGTTCTTCTTCGACCCGATAACCCTTACTACCAGATCTTGAGGGAGAGCTTCCCACTCCTCTTCGAACGCTGACTAAAGCTGCTGGCTAAAGACAGTACAAGTAGTGATTGTATTAAAATGATAAATGTGTTAATTTAAATTTAAAAGAATGGGCTTTAAAAAAATAATACATTTAATATACTTTTTTTTAAGTTTTAAACAAAAACACGCTTTTTTTATTTGGTGAGTCGATTCGGCTGTTCGCGACTGTAGATGGCGCTGTACCATATTGTACCGCGCTATAAAATGTGTATTGTGTTTAGTATATACAGTAATCGCTTATGGATTGAAAACAACAGTTATATTAAATAGTAGCAGCCTGCCCTTGCTTCGCACGGGTATAAAATATTTATCCCATGTCAGTCAGTGTAGAAAAAATGATTAAAATCGATCCAGTAGTTTTGATATATTCATTACTGTCCGTGGCCCGCAAGCGTTAAATTTGGAGAAAAACAATTTCCTCTCCCTATACCAAGACGATTTCCTGCTATCTTTGGAATATCTAAACTCATATAGTACATTTTTACTTATTTACTTTTACATTTTACCTATGTATTTTATTTTTACAATTAATTACAGAATGTCTTTAAACAAACTCTAAAAGATTCGAAGTGCTATAGGGTGAAGCGCGGCGTCCTCACGGCATTTTAAATCTGTAATATCTCAGAAAATGTTCACTTAAATTGCATGCTGTAAACGGCCATATTGATCTATATTAAATCAACAATTTATTTAAGGTACTCAATTGGATAAGGATTAATGCTGTATTGTATAAAAATTGCTTTGAACATAAGGCATCATTTTTCGTAAAAAGTAAATGAAAAAAACTGCTATTGTGGGTTATCCATAAGAGATAGATATATACCATCGCGGACTTTTCTGTAGACCTTTTCAAGGTGTACAAATACTTAGTACATCATTTTGATAAATCTCGTAGGTTTTAGCCTGCGTTTGCAATGTAAGCGGAAAAAAATGTAATTATTTACAGAAACCTCAAAAATTACAGTATTTCTCTACTCCGTATTGAATGTTATTATACGTACAAACCTTCCTCTGGAATCACTCTATCTATTAAAAAAAACCGCATCAAAATCGGTTGCGTAGTTTTAAAGTTTTATGCGTACATACGGAAATATGGACTTTGTTTTATAATATGTAGTGACTATATCTCTAAATTTTTAGATAGGCGCTCTTACTAGTGGCCTTATTTGAGAAGTGTTTGAAATTTATCTAATGCATAGTTGGGTTTTCTCGGTATTATTATTATCACAAATGGCGCATCTGTTATTAATTAATGGTAGTTGTCCATTTTAATAAGCCTTAATTCTAATTTCTAATTAATTTTTAATATTAATAAAGGCAACGAATCGGTAGTCACAAACAAATCGATTAATATTAATTGATTATTTTAACACCAATAAATCGATTTTTAAAAAATCAATTTATTTTAAAGGGAAAATAATCAATTTTTCTACTCCAAGTCACATCCCTAGAAGAGAATGGAATTCAATTAATACATAATTGTTTTTTGTCCTAATAAAATAAATCGATTAATTCGTATCAAAATAATCGATTTTTCTGACTATTTGAACTGTTGCCTCTTTTTAATATTACTAATCAATTACAATAAAGGCTAATTAAAGTGGACAACTACCTATAAATAACAACAGATGCGCTGTTTGTGAACTTTGAATTAAATGTGTGTAGAAAAAATCAATTAATAAATAATCGATTTTTTTTCCCTTTAAATTAAATCAATTTTTAAAAATCAATTAATTCGTATCAAAATAATCGATTAATAAAAATCAAATTTTTTGGACTATTTAAAATGTTGCCTTTTAAAAATATTAATAATTAATTACAATAAAGACTAATTAAAGTGGACAACTACCAAGAAATAATAAAAGTTGCGCTGTTTGCGAAATTTGATTAAATTGTGTGGTTTCATTCAACAATGTTTATCTAATCTTAAAAAAACAATAATAAAGGGAAGAACGAAAAAGAGGATAATTAGAATAATCAATTTTAAAAAAATTATTGTGATTGTTAAAAATCGATTTTAAAAAATAGACGATTTTTACTAATCGATTATCTTTTTCATCAAAAGAATCACAAACTTACTCACCTATAAAAAATGGATAAATGGTGTATTATATTTTTAAAGAATAAAAAAGTACGGATATATATATATATATATATATATATATATATATATATATATTTATTTATTTTGAAAGCCTATTTCATAAGCTTTAAAATGATACCATAATCTTAAAAATCTGCGCGATATTTTTGAATTCAATCGAATTCGAATCACAAGGTAACAAAAATTTAATTAGTGAAAGAAACAAAGGATAATTAAAACTTTGTAAATTTTGTTAAATCAAGACTTAGTGTTGCCCCCCCTAGCACTAATAACAGCTCCAAGACGGTTCTTCATCGACCTGATAACCCTTACTACCAGATCTTGAGGGAGAGCTTCCCACTCCTCTTCGAACGCTGTCCTACGTTCAAACCGAATAACCTACGATATTTTTAAAAGTACTGATTGGATTAAAATGATAAATATGTTAATTTAAATTTAAAAGAATGGGCTTTAATAAAATAATACATTTAATATACTTTTTTTAAAGTTTTAAACAAAAACACGCTTTTTTTATTTGGTGAGTCGATTCGGCTGTTGGCGAGTGTAGATGGCGCTGTACCTTATTGTCCCGCGCTATAAAATGTGTATTGTGTTCAGTATATACGGAATCGCTTATGGACTATTAGCGACGGCATAATACAATATAGATCTTTAAAATTTTTAGATAGGCGCTCTTACTAGTGGCCTTATTCGATTCTTGAGAAGTGTTTGAAATTCAATTAATGCATATTGCATAATGCATAGTCGGTTTTTCTCGATATTAATTTAATTTAACTTCACAAACAGCGCATCTGTTATTAATTGTCCACTTTAATTAGCCTTTATTGTAATTAATTATTAATATTTAAAGGCAACTTTGTAAATAGTCAGAAAAAAATCGATTAATATTAATTGATTATTTTAACACCAATAAATCGATTTTTTTTAAATAAAATTATTTTAAAGGGAAAATAATCGATTTTTCTAATCCAAGTCACATCCCTAGAAGAGAGTGGAATTCAATTATTACATAATTGTTTTTTCTCCTACCTAATAAAATAAATCGATTAATTCGTATGAAAATAATCGATTTTTCTGACTATTTGAACAGTTGCCTCTTTTTAATATTACTAATTAATTACAAAAAAAGGCTAATTAAAGTGGACAACTACCAATAAATAATAACAGATGCGCTGTTTGTGAACTTCGAATTAAATGTGTGTATGTGTGTTTTTTACTTTTATTCTCATACCTGATACATGCAGGATTCCTAAAATATAGTTTTTTGACTTTTACGAATTGGAGGATTTCCTAACGAGTCTTGACATTGCGGTAGTGAATGTGTGCAGTGTGTATAGTGTTATTGGTGGCGGGTAGTGCATGAGTTGTAAGGAACTTTGCATTTATCAGGTATGAAAACAGATAGTATATTCTACATTTAGTGTTTCATATATGTGTTCTGTTTTCTTCTTCTTCTTCCTGCCCTTATCCCACTCTATGTGGGGTCGGCACAACATGTCACAAACATGCTGTCACATAATTTGGCTGCGTTTTTACGACCGGCCGCCTGCCTGACGTCAACTTACCTCTGTCGTATTTTACGGCACCTCGGTAAAAAAGAGGATGGTCTATTCTACTAAACCGGATACCACACGGTGGGTCAACCTACCTTAGTCGCCTTTTACGGCACCTCGGTAAGAAAGAGGATGGTCTATTCTACTAAACCGGATACCACACGGTGGGTCAACCTACCTTAGTCGCCTTTTACGACACCTCGGTAAGGAATGAGGTTGGTCTATTCTACTCAGCCGGATACCACACAGCGGGTCGACTTACCTTAGTCGCCTTTTACGACACCTCGGTAAGAAATGAGGGTGGTACTATTCTATTCAGCCGGATACCACACGGCGTATATGTGTCCTGTTTTATCGCTGATAATAGCAAAATAATATTTTCATTACTTTTGAATTATGACATTGACCGCCGCAAAGTAACGCCTAATTCTATAAATAATTTTAGAAAGGCTAAGGTTTCATGCTGCTCTTAACCGTACAAATATCCGTTAATCTTTAATATTTAAATGAGTTAATCTTGTATGTATATTTATATATGTATATTTTTGGAATCTCGGAAACGGCTGCAACGATTTTCCTGAAATTCAGCATGTAGGGGGTTCTTGGTAGAAAAATATATGTAGCCAGGTTTTATTTAAAAAAAAAATTCGTTTCTCAAAATCTTGGTAGTTGTCCACTTTAATTAACCTTTTTTGTAATAAATTATTAATATTAAAAAAGACAATTTTTGAAAAAGTCAGAAAAAATAGATTTTTAATGAGATAAAAATCGATTTTTTCTGCTCTAAGTCACATCCCTAATCCCAACCTGATATATTTTTTCTTTTTTTTAAGTTACTTTTTTTTATTTTGTAAAAAATTACCGAGCAACTCAACCAGGGACTTAATATTATAAGTAATTTTGAGAAAAATGATCAAATACAGACAGACAGCTTTAGGGGACTTATTAATAAGTAATAAGTATAGATTTTTATTCATTTGCTTTAAAGTGAAGACGCCTCTAGTGATGTTTCTATAATGTCTCAACGGCAGGATAGATGGCGCTGTACCGTTTTGACCCGCGCTATAGAGTGTGCATTGTATTTAGTACAACCAAAATCGAACATCAGTTATCGTCTTTCGAGTTCTAATTATAATAATATTCGTTATTTTTGGATAGGACACTCTTACTGGTGCGCCTAATAAAGGATGTGTCATGTGATATGAAGTATAAAAATCGATTTATAAGTAATCGACTTTTTTCCTATTAAAATAAATCGATTATTTCGTAACAAAATAAAAGATCTTTTAAAAATTGATTTTTTCGATTTCAAATTTGTCTATTTTTAATATTAATAATTAATTACAATAAAGGCTAATTAAAGTGGACAACTACCAAGAAATGATATCAGATGCGCTGTTTGTGAAATAAGATTTAAATGTATATAAATATTGGTTTCATCCAACAATGCATACCTAATATTAAAAAACAAGAAAATGAGTAAAAAATAAAAAGATGTTATTTCAAATAATCGATTTTTTAAAATACCTACGTGTTTTATGAAAAGTAATCGATTATTTAAAAAAAAAACGATTATTTTAATAATTGATATTTATTTTCACATCAAGCAGCAGGGTCGTCTCGCTGACTCCCCGGGTGGGGGGTAAGCGGGGTACGGGCCTCGAGGCGTACCTCATTGCCCGAGCAGTTCCTCGCGGGCACTTAAGCCCGGTTTGTGTTTCGGCCGTAGGCCGAGGTCACCTGGGTGACCTAAGGGTGTCGGTATTTGGGCCGTGGGCCCAGGTCACCTAGCTGACCTAAGAGATGTCTGGTTCGGTGGGGAGGTCTGGGAATATTAGCTCCCAGACCTCAAAGTCGTCGTCAGGTGGTGTCATATCCGGTGGTGTCATAATCCGTGGTGTCGCCCTCTCGCCCGTCGCGTCGTCCTCGTCGTCGCCGTCGTCATCCGCATCGGGCCGCGGAGACGGTGACCGCAGGAGCTCGCGAGGCAGGGAACGTCCATCAGGTGGTCGCGCATGGAGTGGCGCGATGCCGTGGAGGTGTACGTGCGCGCTGTGGTCCGCACGCGCGAACATCCGGCGCGCAAGGCGACGGACATACTCCTCCACGGTCGGCATTTTGGTATCCCGATGCACGACGTCGTTCCGCACATACCTCGGGGCTCCTACGATCAGTCGCAGGCAGCGGTTCTGCTGGACTTGCAGTCTTCGCTTCTGGTACGCCGAACATAGCGCGTACCAGGCGGGTGCCGCATACGTCAAGCGCGAGCGGACGTAGGCACCGTAGACTCGCAGTTTGGTGTTCATAGGTAGATGGGATGTGAATAGCGCGTGAAGCTTGGACCTGGCAGCGGCAGCTCGACCCACGACGTGATTCACCGTGGGGATCATGCACAGGCTGCGGTCCAACTCACACCCCAAAAACCTTACTGTGGTCTTCCACTCTACGTCCTGGCCTCGTAGAGTCAGCTGACGTAGCGGCTTGGAGCGGCTGGTGAGCAGAGCGGCCGTCTTCCCGACGTTGACGGCCATCTTCCACTTGTCCAGCCATTCCGGCAACAAGTCCAGCATACGCTGCATGCGGTTGGTGGCGACGATCTGATGGTAGGACGACGCGAAATACGCGCTGTCGTCGGCGAACAGCGACAACAGCACGTCCTCCTCCCCTTCCCGCAGATGGTGGCGCAGGGTGGGGATGTCATCCGTATACGCCGCGTATAAGCGCGGCGATATACAACTGCCCTGGGGTACTCCGGCTTGGATGGTGCGTGGCTGGGATTCGGCACCATCCACTGCCACGTAAAAGCTACGGCCGTGTAGAAACGATGCCAGCACTCGCACATAAGCAGGCGGCATGGTGGTATCCAGTATTTTGACCAGAAGCCCGGCGTGCCACACACGGTCGAAGGCCTTCTCGATGTCGAGAAAGACCCCCACGGTGTAGCGCCCGTTGTTCCGCTCACTGGTCAGGTGGTTTATGACCCTCGCCAGCTGGAGCGTCGTCGAGTGGCCGCTGCGGAATCCAAACTGCTCCTCGCGCAGGGGCAGATGGGGCGTGACTCGACGCAGCAGCAGACGCTCGAACAGCTTGGCTATGTGCGAGAGCAGGGTGATCGGCCGGTAGCTTCCAGGCAGGCGGCGGTCCTTCCCCGGCTTGGGAAGAACAATGATCTTCCCGGTCTTCCACGCCTCTGGGAAGTGGCCGGTGCGGAGTACTCCGTTGAACAGTCTCGTGAGCGCTACGAGACCTGTTCGGGGCAGCAGCATCAGCGCGGCGTTAGTGATTCCGTCGGGGCCTGGCGCTTTTCGCTTATCAAGGCGAGCAGCGACCGACCGCAGCTCTGACAGGGAGATGAAGTCCTCTCCCCGGAGCGGCGGTGTAGGGGCCGACAGGAACCTTTCCAGCTTGTCCTGGACAGCCGCGTGATGACGGATGACATGGAGGTTGGAGGTGTTGGGGGCGTTGGGCGTAAATGTCTGTTCCAGGTGTGCCGCCAGAATCTCAGCACGATCCTTGGCGGCATAGGTGCGTTTACCCGCGGCATTGAGCAGCGGGTAAACGGGGGTGTCTTGTCCGGTGAGTTTCTTGCAGAGGGAGTACAGCGCTGTGTCGTGTTCTGTCGCTCGATCGACGGTATCCTCCCATCGCGCCTCGTCGAGAGCGACTACGGCACGCGCGATCCTCTCTGCAAGCCGGTTCAGGTCAGTCTTCACCCTGGGGCAACGAGTGCGGGCCCATAGGCGGCGCAGGGTGCGCTTCCGCTTAAGCATATTGCGGAGCGAGCTCGGCAGGTCCTTCCTTCGATTAGTATCCGGTGAAGTCGACGTGGTGGAGGTGGCTGCTGCCTTGGCGGCGATGATCGCCTCCGCGATGAACGCAGCAGCATCGTCGACTCCCGAAGGTGTAGTGATCGGGCCTGCTAGCTCAAGCCCGGCAAGCTCTGCGGTGTAGCGCTCCCAGTTCGTCCGCGTCCGCGGCGGGCGAGGCACTAAGAAGCCTCCCTGGGTGGCTAGGGTGACCAGAACCGGTAGGTGTTGCGTGTCGAGGTCGTAGAGTACCTCGACATCAAAGGGGTTGTCCAGTCCATGGTGCAGCACTATGTCTATGACGTCTGGCTGGGAGCGGCTGTCGGTGGGTATGTGGGTCGGCGCTCCCGGCCCCACCACACCGTACCCGCTCCTCACGCTATCTTCGTGCAGGTGCCTCCCGACCGCAGTGATGATTCGCGATCCCCACGCATGATGTTTCGCGTTGAGATCGCCCACGATCACTGCAGGTCCCTGCTGCCCGAAGATTGCCTCGACATCAGTGCTGCAGAAAGTCAGTCCGGGTGGTTTGTAGGCGGCATAGATGCGGAGCTCCTGGTTGCCCACGTTGACTCGCACCCCCTGTGTGCGGGTGCTAGTGAACGGGGTGTGCTCCAGCTCTTCGTGTATGATGTCCCTCCGCACCAGAGCGGCCGTACCTCTGTACGGGCGGCCCCGGGGAGAGACTTCATCGCGGCGATACACGAAGTAGTTGGGCACGCGGAGCTCAACGCTGTCCGTGAGTTTGGTTTCGCCCAGGAGGATGACGTGGATATCCTGCGACTGGGCGAGTAGTGTTAACTCACGAACGTGACCTCTGATGCCGCCCGGGTTCCAGTATAGGATTCGTAGGGAGGTCATTGATACGACCTCCCAAACTGGGTAATTGCTGCCGTGATGGCGCCGACTACGTCCCTGTTGCTCAAATAATGAGTGAGTGCCGCCATAAGCGCCTCGATAAGGACCCGGACAATATTATTAATGCCCGAGTCCTGCGCGAGGGGTGGCGGGAGGAACGTAGGAAATTGCGGAGCTCGCAGCTCCGCCTCTTCTGTGGCCAGTCGGTGGCCGCGGCTTCTCGGCGCCTCGGCAGTTTCGGATATCGCCGCCAACGATGTTGATGTTGGCGGCCTGGGGTGCGGTGTGGACGCGGCGGCGGGCTCAGCATCTGCTGGCCTCGGCTGCCTGCGCCTGCGCCGGTTTCTCTTCCGTCGCAGGGGCTCCCCCCTGCTTGTCGGGTCATTTGCCGGCGGTTGGAGAGTCGCCGGCTCCTGGTCTATGTTGACCCCGCCCGCTTCCCCCCGTCGAGTAGCTGGGACAGTCGGGATATAGGCCGGCGGTTGTTTGGTCGCCGGCTCTTGGACTATTCACATCAAGTGACGATGTTTCTTTAATGTCTTAACGGCAGAATAGATGGCGCTGTGCTGTTTTGGCCCGCGCTATAGAGTGTGCATTGTATTTACTACAACGAGAACCGTCCATTATTATAAGTACCTTTAGTTCTATGATAGTAATATCATTATTTTTGGATAGGTCACTCTTTTTAGTGATCCTAATGATTATGTGACTTGGAGCAGAAAAAATCGATTAATAAATAATCGATTATTGAGTTCCGAAATAATTAGTTTTTTAAAATCGATTTTTTTCTGACTATTTCAAAAGTTGTCTTTTTTATATTAATAATTGATAACAATTAAGGCTAATTAAAGTGGACAACTACCAAGAAACGATATCAGATGCGCTGTTTTGAGTAGACAAAATCGATTGTTATAACTTTATGAATAACTGATTTTTTTAAATCGAATATTTTGTTACGAAATAATCGATTTTTTCTGACTATTTCAAAGTTATTAATAATTAATTACAATAAAGGCTAATTAAAGCGGACACTTACCTAGAAATAATATCAGATGCGCTGCTTGTGTAATTGGATAAATATGTTTAGTTTGGCTACATTGGTTTCTTCTAACAATGACTAGCGTTTAAGGTTTAAGGTTTTATTTATTTATATATACATATAAGCTACATTTGCAAGGATGCTACATTGGTATTGCGATAGTATAAAACTGTGTGCATATGCCATCCTTACAGTCTAAATTATAAAAAGAATTATTAAATTATTATAATCATTTATTTTTCTTAATCCTAACTTTTTACATTTTTTAATATTTCAAAAAAAAAATTAAAAAAGCATTTAAAAATATAAAAAATTGTCGTCCGCCGGGAACGGGGAAATATCCCGAGTTGCCGGTGGTTAGGGATCCAAAGTGAGGAACTTCCTCACAATGCGCGCCGTTTCAAACAATACTGCCTTCTGCATCCGACACTTGATCCAACTGTTAAGCGAAAGCCTCTGAAGATGTTGGTCGAGGCTCTTCGCAATCAGACCGTTAACCGACACAACAATAGGAACAATTATTGTTGAGTCAACATTCCACATGGCGGTTATCTCATAAGAAAGGTCTAAATATTTAGTTAATTTTTCTTTTTCGGCTTTTATGAGATTATCGTCATGCGGAATGGTGACATCAACAATAATTGCACGGCGCGCTAACCGGTCTACTAACACTATATCAGGTTTATTGGCAGCAATAAACCTATCAGTGATAATAGACTGATCCCAGTAGAGCATAGCAAGACTATTTTCAAGAACTGACGCAGGGTCGTACCTGTAATATGGTACCTCTTCATCAACCAGAGAGTATTGAAGAGCAATTTGTTGATGTATTATCCTGGCGACTTGGTTATGTCTGTGCAAATATTCACCGTTAGCAAGATGAGAACAACCGGAAATTATATGTCTGAGGGACTCCCCAGGGCGATGGCACGCTCGACATACGTCTACAGTGCCATCTTTCATAATGTATTTCCAGTAGTTCTTCGTCTTGATAACTTCGTCCATAATTGCACAGTTTGTCTGTGCAATTATGGACGAAGAATTACCTTCAGTTTCCCCAAAGAGATCCCCGTATTGTAGCCAGGATAATCTGGTCTACTGGTCTATGTCTTGCCCCCTTAAAGCCTTGTAGAATCTACCATGCAACTCCTTGCTCTTCCATATCTCGATGCGATCAGAGATACCAACTATTACAGGTTTGCGCTAATTCTGTTTGCCTAAGGCAAGCGGAGTAAAGCCCTTATTAACTGCGACGACATTCCTATGCACATCACTGTCCATCTTGAGAAAATGATCTTTGAGGTTGTACATCTCACGATTGTCAAGGCTCTTGGCGTTTAAAAAACCACGTCCCCCGCATTTCCGTGGGATATACAACCTCATAACAGATGAACGTGGGTGATGCATACGGTATGCCGTCAGCAGTTTTCGGACCCCTCGATCTAAGGAGTCCAGTTCTGTTTGAGTCCACCTTAGAATGCCAAAAGTATAGGTGAGGATAGGCATGACCCAGCCATTAAAAGCACGAACCTTGTTACCACCCGATAAAAGACTGTTAAGTACTTTTTTCAAGCGATAAAAGAATCGTTCTTTCACTGTTTGTTTCATGCTTCTATCCTCAATACCTAATGCCTCAGACATTCCAAGGTACTTGTAAGTTTCGCCTTCACAGAGAGTTTTGAGAGTCAAAGCATCTGATATGGCTGCTGGTTCAGAGCTTACAATCCTACCTCGCTCTATATGAATGACCGCACACTTGTCTACACCAAACTCCATGCCTATGTCGCTACTAAAGCTCTGCGTGATCTTCAGTAGCTGCATAAGGTCTGGACGTTTTGGTGCATACAACTTTAGGTCATCCATATATAGCAAGTGAGATATGACTTCACTCCCCCTGCGAAGGCGGAAACCTAGCCCTGAATCCTTCAGTAGATCACTGAGTGGATTCAGGGCTAAGCAAAACCACAAAGGACTCAAACTATCTCCTTGGAAAATACCCCGCTTAATCCTTAACGGTTCAGCTAGTTCAGAAAAATCCGTATCTCCTGGTTGACGAAGGATTGTCATCCACTGTCTCATACATGTATCAAGAAAGGAGTATAGATTTATATCGACCTTATATAGTTCCATAATCCTCTTGAGCCATGTATGAGGCACTGAATCGTGAGCCTTTTTATAGTCAATCCAAGCAGCTACAAGATTTTTCCTATTTCGCCGAACCTGTTGGCATATAGTCATATCAATGAGGAGGAGCTCTTTTGTAACGCGAGACCCAGTCCTACACCCATTCTGAACTGTGGCCAAAATATTGTTAGCATCAATATGCTCAATAATTTTTGAAGTCAGAATAGATGTAAGAAGCTTATAGATGGTTGGTAAGCAAGTCATCGGGCGGTAGTTTTTTGGGTCCGCTGTATCACCGGATTTGTGCAATAGAAAGGTGACACCAGTTGTCATGAATGTCGGTAGTGAACTAGAATCGAGAGCCTCTTGGAATTGTCTTGCCAAAAGAGAATGTGCACTTGTAAACCATTTCAACCAAAAATTATGCAATCCGTCCGGACCTGGACATTTCCAATTCGAAGCTGAACGGATTGCACACTTAACATTGTCTGTACTGATGCTTACTTGTGGCATTTCCCTAATAGATGCACATTTTTCCTTGACAAGATTTATCTAATGTCCCTCGGTGTGACTGATGGAGGTCGACCAGATGCTATGCTAAAAATTTGACATCTCATCTGCAGTTGGCTCTCCACCAATCTCACAATTTCTAGATTGTTCCCACTTTCTATACACCTTCCGCTGATCACTTTGAAACATGCGATTTTGTCTGAATCTATCTACATGCACCTTATAGCGCCTAATGCGTTTTGCCCATGCATAGATTTTCTGCTTCAAAAAACCAATGCGCTCTGTGACCAAGGCCTGGTATTCACATGGATTAGTATTTGTTCCAGCAAACGCCTTGTTCACAAAGCGCATTATTCTGGGTCGACTATTACCTGCTCTAAAGCAGATTAGCTTGGCAATAAGGGTTCTAGTCAAAGAGATACGCTTTTCAATTCTAGCCTGCCAAGCCGGTACAGTATTGGCTCGATCTGGAGCTCTATTATATTTCAAGAATTTAACAGAAGCCATACGACATGCCGCCACGGCTCCACAGTATAGAATTGAATGCGTATCACTAAGGTCACGCGAAGTTTCTAAATATGGTGTTAACATTTGATCTAGAACCCCAATCAACGCCATATTACCTTTATAGACAGGAAAACGAGGTAATTTTGAATAATTTATAGAATTAGGCGTTACTTTGCGGAGATCCATAATACAAAAGTAATAATAAAATTATTTTGCTATAATCCGCGAAGAAGTAAAATAGAAAATATATATAATGCTAAATGTAAGTGGGCAATCGGTTATCATACCTGAAACATGCAGGATTCGTATAAACACATGCACAAACCTCCACCACCGCCACCACAATACACAAGCACTATATACGTTCACTATCACAAACTCAACAATCGTTTCGCCCCGCAACCGAAGCATCATCAGGAGATAGACTCCATGTTTGTTTTCTTTGTGCATGTGTTTTTACGAATCCTACATGTATCAGGTATGAAAACAAATATTCCACTATGCATATAGCACGACCAAAATCGCAAAGCAAAGCGGCTTTGCGATTTTGGTCGTGGAGTCTATCTCCTGACGATGCTTCGGTTGCGGGGCGAAACGATTGTTGAGTTTGTGATAGTGAACGTATATAGTGCTTGTGTATTGTGGTGGCGGTGGTGGAGGTTTGTGCATGTGTTTTTACGAATCCTGCTTGTATCAGGTATGATAACCGATTGCCCACTTACATTTAGCATTATATATATTTTCCATTTTACTTCTTCGCGGATTATAGCAAAATAATTTTATTATTACTTTTGAGGTAATTTTGGTTTTAAATTAAATTGCATGTGTCTAAATTCAGAAATCGCATCCTCCAAAGCACTCCTCAATAGCTCATTATTCTGGGTTCATTATACTGGCAAATCACAACTGTCATGGAACTCATCCTGGATATGTGTAATGTTATTACTCGGGTTATGTTCAGCCTGATGAACACCATCAACAGCAGTAATTTGTCGTAATTCTAAGCGCAGCCGCTCAAGTACGGCTTCATCCAGCAGATGACGGCGCTGAATGGCCCGCACTTGATCCGACAATCGTTGTGCGGTTACGGTCAATGTTGGTTCAAGTGCCTGAAACAGAGACAGCATTTTTGAACGGTACGCAGTGAGGTTTATTCCCCCCTCTGTTGCCCCATAGTAGGCCCGCATGACGCTCTCATTCATTTTTGGAGACCATCGCATGCGGCGCACTACTCCACCGGTGGCGGGAGCCCGTGTAGGAGTGCGTCGCCCCCTCGACTCCAAGCCATCCTGTGGTGGGTTCACGGCTCGTCGGCGTCTAGATGTTTTCTCCGACGAGACGAGTTCGTGGTGTTCCGACTCAGCAGCCGATGGCAGTGTTAAATATACTTCACTTGAAGACGTCGACTGCGAATCGGAACTCAACGAGTTCCCCAAGGTTGGAAGCCGTAGTGTATGTCGTCCTCTAGCATCGTTTATATTCCGCATTTCATTGCATGATTTAGTTGTGCACAGGTGTTTGTCACTTCACTTTACTGTATTTTTTCATTTTTACTGTGTTTTTTCACGATAGAATTATTAATTTAAGTAAAAATTTTATGACATCGAAAAAAATACGTCATGCTTGTTTATGTGCGGTTGCTAGGTTATTATTATTATTATTAAATTAATTAATTTTCAAAAATTATATAATATATATTTAAAATATATATTTAAAATAATTAAAAGAAAATACTAGTACTACTATTAAATAAATATTATAAAATGATAGTGCGCGAGGTGGGTGATTGAGTCTGACTATTGTGTGGAATTTTATGGGTTGATAAGGTTGGTTTCAGGTATTAAGCATTAAATCTTCTGATAGTTGAGTTGCACAATGCATAGCTAATCTAAATAACAAGAAAAAAAAGAGGTTTATTAAAATTCTAAAATTCTATTATTTAAAAAAAAAATGGATTTTTAAAAATCGATTATTTAAAAAAAATCGATAATTTGAAAAACCGATTATTTATTTACATCCCTATAAGGGACTGGAGATGTCACCTTTAGTAGAAAAAATCGATTAATAAATAATCGGTTTTTTACCTTTAAATAAATCGATCTTTAAAAAATCGATTAAAAATAATCGTTTCTTTTCTGACTATTACAAGTTATATTAAATAATAATAATTTACAATATATAATTACAATTGCACCAAATAGCAAGCCAGCAATAATAAAGATTTCCATCTATCGGCCGTTAATTGAAAGATAGGGGGCGGCTGGGGATAAAAAGCACATAATCATTTGGTCAGCGATTCCCGTGTCCGTACCACCCTAACAACCCCCTTACCCCCCCCCCCCCCTCAAAGGTTTTTTCATCAATAATTAATACATACAGTTCAGAGGATTTGTTTTGGTTTTCTTTTGAGCTTATTTCTGCTTTATAAAAGCGTTTGCGGAATTCCATAACACATAAGTTACAATATATTTCATCATCTTCCTGCCCTTACCCCACTCTGAGTGGGGTCGGCCCAACATGTAACCATGCTGTCACACGATTTGGCTGCGTTTTTACGACCGGCCGCCTGCCTGACGTTAACTTACCTCTGTCGTATTTTACGACACCTCGGTAAGAATGAGGGTGGTCTATTCTACTAAACCGGATACCTCACCTTAGTCGCCTTTTACGACACCTCGGTAAGAAATGAGGTTAGTCCATTCTACTTAGCCGGATACAACACGGTGGGTCGACTTACCTTAGTCGCCTTTTACGACACCTCGGTAAGAATGAGGGTGGTCTATTCTACTAAACCGGATACCACACGGCGGGTCGACTTACCTTAGTCGCGTTTTACGACACCTCGGTAAGAATGAGGGTGGTCTATTCTACTAAACCGGATACCACACGGCGGGTCGACTTACCTTAGTCGCGTTTTACGACACCTCGGTAAGAATGAGGGTGGTCTATTCTACTAAACCGGATACCACACGGCGGGTCGACTTACCTTAGTCGCGTTTTACGACACCTCGGTAAGAATGAGGGTGGTCTATTCTACTAAACCGGATACCACACGGCGGGTCGACTTACCTTAGTCGCGTTTTACGACACCTCGGTAAGAATGAGGGTGGTCTATTCTACTAAACCGTATACCACACGGCGGGTCGACTTACCTTAGTCGCCTTTTACGACACCTCGGTAAGAAATGAGGTTGGTCTATTCTACTAAACCGGATACCACACGGCGGGTCAACTTACCTTAGTCGCCTTTTACGACACCTCGGTAAGAAATGAGGTTTGTCTATTCTATACAGCCGGTTACCACACGGCAGGTCGACTTACCTTAGTCGCCTTTTACGACATCTCGCTAAGTTACAATAGATTTTGCTTAAATCCGCGTTTGTTTAGAAAATCTATGTATGTATGAAGGCAACATTTACTACATACTTATACTTGCTGGACAAGTCACTACACGTATCACAATAGCGATGTGAAAAATAATCGATTATTTTTTCATCAAAAATCGATTTTTTTATCGATTATTTTAGGTATCCCTTTTTCTTTTTTACTCTTTTTTGTTTTTTAAGATAAGATATGCATTGTTGGATGAAACCAGCCAAACTACACATTTTAATATACTTTCACAAACAGCGCGTTGGTAGGTGTCCACTTTAACAAGCTTTTATTCTAATTAATTATTTGTATTAAAAAAGACAACTTTTGAAATAGAAAAAAATCGTTTTTAAAAAACGATTATTTCATAACATATTAATCGATTTTATCTACTTCAAGTCAATCCCTATCGCCAAGTCACCTGATATTATCTGTAGTTTGAAGTTATAAATAACACTTTACACTATCATACACTATCACCTTGAGGACACTAGAAAGAGTGCCTTTTCAAAAATTAAATGATAATAACGGAATCTATGTTAATGACATAGATAATATAATTTAAAAGCGATTCTGTTTATACTGAAATACAATTCACACTCTATAGCGCGGGAAATAACAGCACAGCGCCATCTATGTATGTCGTTAAAACTGTTATAAAAACATTAGAATAAATATTTATGGGTTAAAATATATGGATAAAGAAAAAAAAAAACGATTGCCTATTTCCATTTAATAACGAAGGCGATCGACGTTGTCATTGGTAATTAAAATATTAAAAAAAAACAATAACTAAACTTTTTTAAACATAGTGACACTGGCAGAGTGATTTGCGCCTAATTTACGCTGCACAGGCTATAGAGCAAGATAGTAACACGATTTTTTTATATTTTAAAAAAAAGTCCGTCACATCCCAGTAACCTACCAATCCGAATTGGAGCAACGTGGTAGGTCTTAGCTCCAATCATTCTCTCAAAAATATAAAAAAAATCGCGATTATTATTATCTTAATCGATCGATTATCTTAATTATTATTATCTTAATCGATTATTAATAATCGATTTTTATTTTTAAAAATAATGGATTTTGAAAAAGTTTATTATCGAGTATTTATCAAAATTTCTGACTATTTGTAATGTTGCCTTTTTTTAATATAAATAATTAATAACAATAAAAGCTAATTAGGCTGGACAATTATTAAGAAATAATATCAGATGCGCTGTTTGTGAAATTGGATTAAAATGTGCAGTTTGGCTACATTGGTTTCATCCAACATCGCATAGATAATCTTAAAAAACAAGAAAAAAAAAATTATAAAGAAAAAGAGGATTAAAATAATCGCTTTTTGATGAAAAATAACAAGATTAACTCATTTAAATATTAAAGACTAGCTTTTACCCGCGACTTCGTTTGCGTTGACTGATGACGCGTGATAAGTTGATAGATGGCGCTTTTCATGTCATCCTATTCCTGCTAAGTTTACAGGATTTGTATAACCTATGTGTTACCCCGGTGTAAAAGGAATAATTGTGCATATTTCATCGATATTGGTTCAGCGGATTCGCCGTTAAAGAGTAACAAACATACATCCATACTCACAGACTATCGCATTTATAATATTAGTACCTGAGTGAACGAACCTTGCTTGCTAATTTTTTTAAGATATTAAAAAAATGCAATTAAAAACACAAATCATCGCTTTGTATTTGACAGTTTAAATATCATTTAAATTCAATCCTGCATTTTAGCTTTTTGTCTTTGACTGTGACTCTTTTGTTTTTTACCTTGTCCGTCCATATTGTGGAAAAGTAATCGGTTTTTATATTCATCGATTAATTTATTATTATAATCGATTTTTTTTAGGGTTAGGGATGAATTACATCCCTCATTACATGTCCATGCTATCTTAATTTTGCACTTATCTTTTTCTATAACGTTTTTGGTACGGTCATGTAATGAGGAGGGATGAAAATCATGTGACCAAAAGAGTTTTAAATATGAACGTGGACGGATGTATGTCTAGGGGGAGGACGAAAAAAAATATTTAAACTTAAATTCTTAACACTTAAACTCCATACCTAAAGCCCCGATAGGTCAGTGGTGAATAGACGTCTACAGAAATTAGCAATGAGAAAAAAATAATCGATTATTATTACATCAAAAATCGATTTTTGTTAAATCAATTATTTTAGGTATCCCTATTTCTTTTTTACCCTTTTTCTTGTTTTTTTTGATTAGATATGCATTGTAGGCCACCAATTTAGCCAAACTACACATTTTAATACAATTTCACAAACAGCGCATCTGATATTATTTCTTGGTAGTTGCCCACTTTATTGTAATTAATTATAATATTAAAAAGGCAACTTTTGAAATAGTCAGAAAAAATCGATTATTATTAATCGATTATATTGAAACGAAATACTCGATTTTTTAAAAACCGCTTATTACCGATTTTTTCTACTCCAAAAAGAAAAAGGGATACCTAAAATAATCGATTAAAAAAAACGATTTTTGATTAAAAAAAAGTCGATTATTAAATATCGATTATTTTGTTCACATCGCTAGTAAAAATTGTTGAAGTGGTTTTTAACCACACCATCTTTATTTTGCATTTATCCTGTTTATAACAGACGCAACTTTCAGACTTCCCCATTATATTTCCATACACACATGTCCTATAATTACATAGCGAACGGCGCAATCCGAGGGTCGGAAATGTCAATTAACTCTTTCATCGGGGCGCGAACAATTTACGTCGTCCCCAACTGGTGAGTGCAGATTTTTCACTTAAATTCCATACTTAAAGCCCCGATAGATCAGTGGTGAATAGACCTCTACAGAAATTAGCGATGTGAAAAAATAATCGATTATTTAAAAAAAAAAGATTTTTAATAGTCAATTATTTCTCTAAATAATCGATATTATAAATTAATAACAAAACATAAATGACAGCTATACGTAGGTAATATTGTCTTTGGTTAAGTATGGTAAAAAAATTGACAATTATCAAAATAATAGCCAAACTTCACTACATAGTATAAAATAATAATCTGTCTGTCTGCGACAATTGAGTCAGCGATAAAAATATAGTATTTTTTGTCGTATATTGATTTTCTATAATATATAGTACAAATGACTAAAATATAGTACGATGCTATATAATATAGTACGGGTGGCAACCCTACCTATATGTAGCTAATGCATAATCGTATAAGCCGATCGTATTAGCCATTGTGTAATTCAAAAGTAAATAATAAAATTATTTCGCTATAATCCGCGATGAACGCGATCCGCGATAATTCATCGCGGATTATAGCAAAATATTTTTATTATTACTTTTGTATTATGGATCTCCGCAAAGTAACGCATAATTATATAAATTATTGTGTAATTGTGTAAATTTGACTAAACGTTCGTTCCCTTTTATTTAATGTGTTAAAACATTTAAAGCGAAAATAATAAATAAAAATATCAATGTCAAAGGAAATTAGATTTCTAAAAAACAAATTGTTAAGAAAAATATACCTGTATGGTAAATCGAATAATGAATCTATTGTAGGAAGATAAAATGTAACTCACCTTTTTCCAGAATTATCTTCCTCGGGGATCCCCTTTATATGTTTATATCCGTAGGCTTTTGGTGATTTTAAGCTTTGTGTTGAATTATCGAATATTGTTTTATGTAAATGCGTGCGCGTCCGCCAAGAAGCATTTCAGCAGGGTCATCTCGCTTACTCCCCGGTTGGGGGGTAGGCGGGATACGGGCCTCGAGGCGTACCTCTTTGCCCGGGCATTTCCTCGCAGGCATTCTGCCTGGTCCATGTTCCGGCCGTAGGCCGAAGTCACCTATGTGACCTAAAGGATGTCTGGTTCGGTGGGGAGGTCTGGGAATGGTAGCTCCCAGACCTCGTAGTCATCGTCAGGAATTGTCGAATCCGGTGGTGGTGTCGTAATCGGTGGTGTTGTCTCGTCCGGTGGTTTCGCCCTCTCGCCCGTCGCGTCGTCCTCATCGTCACCGTCGTCCTCCGCATCGGGCCGCAGAGACGGTGACCGCAGGAGCTCACGAGGCAGGGAACGTTCATCGGGTGGTCGCGCATGGAGTGGCGCGATGCCATGGAGGTGAACGTGCGCGCTGTTGTCCGCGCGCGCGAACATCCGGCGCGCAAGGCGACGAACGAACTCCTCCACGGTCGGCGTTTTGATGTCCCGATGCACGACGTCGTTCCGCACATACCTCGGGGCTCCTACGATCAATCGCAGGCAGCGGTTCTGCTGGACTTGAAGCCTTCGTCTCTGGTACGCCGAACATAGCGCGTACCAGGCGGGTGCCGCATACGTCAAGCGCGAGCGGATGTAGGCACCGTAGACTCGCAGTTTGGTGTTGACAGGTAAATGGGATGTGAACAGCGTGTGGAGCTGGGACCTGGCAGCAGCAGCTTGGCCCACGGCACGATTGACCATGGAGACCATGCACAGGCTGCGGTCCAACTCACACCCCAAAAACCTCACTGTGGTCTTCCACTCTACGTCCTGGCCTCGAAGAATCAGCTGACGTAGCGGCTTGGAGCGGCTGGTGAGCAGAGCGGCCGTCTTCCCGACGTTGACGGGAATCATGACGGGAAAAAAGACGGGATCCTCCACTTGTCCAGCCATTCCGGCAATAAGTCCAGCAGACGCTGCATGCGGTTTGCAGCAAGAAGCATTTCACTCGAGAGATCAGAGGCAACTGGCATTGCGCGCTAGATGGCGCTTGTCGAGCGTTGGGAGCTACACTTTATATATTTAAAATTATAGGAAAACAAAGGAAAAAAAGTAGTTTGTGCTATTTCTACGGAACAATTTTTGTAGTACTTCTTCCCAAGAAGCCTTTTTAGATTTATTTATATTAATACTAGAATATTTACATTCTATAATTGTTACTTCTTCCTGTATAAGCTTCATGAGAATTGTCTGGAAATACAAAATCTAATCATAAAAAAATATCAGTATGCATGGTGTTTTTTCAAAGAAAAAGGCAAACTTACTTTTTCTTCTTCCCAATTACAGGAACGGGCGCGGTAACGCTTCTCATTATTATATTTATTATATTATATTATATATTATAATATTATCAATTTTTAAAAGTTAAATAAAGTTTTTTATATTAAAAGAAACTTAAAACAAGTTTTGTCGGTTTTTAACATCAAAATAAACTTATCTATGACATAAACCAAATAACAGATTATGAATTTGAGAACAATCTGTGTCGCTACAGACTAAAAATAAATAATATCACAATTTCATTCTGTCTTTTGGGGTGTTGCAGTTCCTAGAAAAATCGTTTTTTTTTAAATCGATTATTTTAGGTATCTCTTTTTTTTTAAATCTTTTTCTTGTTTTTTTAGAAAGATATGCATTGTTGGATGAAAACAATTTAGCCAAGCTACACGTTTTAATCCAATTTCACAAATGCATCTGTTATTATTGGTAGTTGTCCACTTTAATTAGCCTTTATTGTAATTAATTATTGATATTAAAAATGGACAAAGTTGAAATAGTCAGAAAAAAATCGATTTAAAAAAAAACAATTATTTTGTTACGAAATAATGGATTTAGTTTAATAGCCTATATTGTAATTAATTATTAATATTAAAAATCGATTTTTAAGAAATCGAATATTTCGTAACCAAATAAGCGATTTTTAAAAAGTCGATTAAGGGATAAAAATCGTTTATTTTCTATCGACTTTTTTACTCTAAGTCACATCACTACATTCAAATTAATCGATTAGTTTGATATGACTTAATAAATTTTTTTTGTAACTATTAATTATTTATGTAAATATATTAAATAAATAATATTAATGTAATAAAATAAAATTGTAATATAATTTATTTTTAAGTGTAACTATCTGTAAGTAATATATATATTCATGTTGTGTCGTACCGTACAATCTCCTTTGTGTGTACATCATAATACGTGATATTGACAAAGTAATTTGTGAAAACAAGGCACTACTAAATGCCATTATAAGAAATTTGAATTGTAACTACTAATATAAAAGGATATAAAACTTGTTAGACTATCAATTTGATGACTTGATATCTTAGAAAAGAAAGACACTTATACGAGTGCCTTTACAAAAATTAAGAATAAAATTCTGGGAACATTTGTCGGTTGGAGAGTGTTATATTATAGTAAAGGAAACGATTTTCTATATACTAAACACAATACACACTCTATAGCGCGGGCCAAAACTGTACAGCGCCATCTATGTTCTGTCCTTGAAACTTATAGAAATATATCAACCAGGGATGTCAAAAACAATCGATTTTAATAATCGATTATTTTCAGCAAAAATTGATTTTTTAAAAATCGATTCTTTCTTCTTATTTTCTTTTTACTTTGTTTTTTTTAAATCATATATCCATTGATGGATGAAACCGTTGTAGCCAAACTACAGATTTTAATAGAATTTCACAAACAGCGCATCTCCTATTATTTATTGGATGTCCATTTTAATAAGCCTTTAATTGGTAATATTAAAAAGGCATTTTGACAAACAGTAAGAAAAAAATCGATTATTATTACGCGATTATTTAAACACGAAATAATCGATTTATTGATTATTAATCGATATTTTCTACTCCAAGTCACATCCCTAATGATTATTTTGATAGAATATAATGGATTTTTTACAGGGTAAAATTGGTTTTTTATGAAACCATTTTCGCCAATTAACATCCCTACGTTCAAACAGTGTTGCCAACAGTTCAATAAGCTTCCCACTAGATTCAACTTTCAAAACCACCAGAAAACCACTAACAAACAGAAATTTTACACTCTAAATGACTGCTAACCGCTAAATTTTCCACTAAAACAATTTTTGTTTTATGAAAGAAAATAAATATACAAATAATTAGTTTCCCCTATTATTACTTATTAAAAAATTAACAAATTAATATCACAAAATTTGCATTTCGATACTCGACCCGTAGTATTTCAGATACTTACGAGCCAAGAATCCCGTTGCGTATATTGTGATTTTTGCATAGTTACGCGTTAATAAATTCGCTCAGTTAATACAAACCAAAATTAATAATTATGAGCCCATGAGCGTTACTGAACGATGAACCCTTCTTACTTCTAAGTATAAGTATTCAGAAAAAAATATGAAGTGAGAAATCCCCGCGTATAAAGTATAAGTTTAGAAAAATATTAGGTGGAAAATACTCGCGTGTAGAGAAACGTAGACGACTTATTCTTGCCGATCAGTTATGCCTACTCAAGCAAAGTAAATATCTACCAGGTATACAAGCTAAAATCCGCGTTTTTTTTTTCAAAAAAAAAACCATTTTTTCATAGGAAGGAAAAAAGATAACTTCATTCAAAATATACATTTTTGTCATCTCTCAGGTAATATATGGATAACATACCAAAAAAAATTGTTCGTTTGTCGAGGCAAACCACTTTTCGAGACAATTTTGGACGTCTCGCGTAAGAATCGAACTGCTCAGCGAGCAAATGGCACACCGACGAAAACAGATGATAGTCGGATGGGGCCAGTTCTGGTGAATAAGCGGTATGGAGTAGCATCTAACGTTGAGTGTCTCTAAGTAATTTTGAACCTTTTTTGATGTGTGTGACGGAGCATTGTCATGGAGGAAAATTAGCTTATATTCTGGCCTTTTTTCCTTCATAGCACCTTACAATTTTATTATCTATCGGTGGTACCGGTGCACTTCGATAGTTTCAACAGATTTCAGCACTTTATAATAGAATATCTGGGTGACCGAGCTTCGCTCGGTAATTTTTTACAAAAAAAAACTTAAAAAAAAAACAATTATTTAGTTGGGGATCGATCCTTGACATTCACATTTCTCGAGGCTGCCCGTTAACCGAATAAGCTACGTCGACTTGACAGTTGATGGCGAAAATTCAATTCAATATAAATGTTAGTGTTTTTTAATGCCCAAAAATAGGGATAAAACAATATTTTTTTTACATAAAATCTAGCTAGATCAATTTTTTTCCCCCAAAACCTCCTACATGCTGAATTTCAGTACAATCGTTGGAGTCGTTTCCGAGATTCGGAATATATATATATATATACAAGATTACTTTTTTAAATATTAAAGATAATTATGCCCCGCTGATGGCACCATACGCGCAGCATCGTCCTCCGCCCGAAGTGATTCCGTCTAGGAGTGGATGTTGAAGGTCGGCCGGGATGAAACCACGGTTTTTTGTTTAGGATTCTCATGAATTAGGATTTTGTATGAAATGACAAATAATGTTGACTCAATATTGTCGACCGAGGTGGTACTGTTAAAAATAAAAATATGACATGGTCATATCCGATTCATATTTTTTTTTTTTTTTTTTTTTTTTTTTTTTTTTTTTTTTTTTTTTTTTTTTTTTTTTTTTTTTTTTTTTCCGGACACTAACTAATGCTGTTAGCCGTGAAGGCTTTGACAGCGTCACCGGGAGAGTGGGCGAGCGCAGAAGCATCGCCGGGGTAATTCATATGTTCATTAACATTAATATATAACCAACCATGAGCAAACAGTGGATTTAAGCTTGTACACCAATGTATATATGCATATTCGAAAAGGAAAACGAACAGATATATAAAAATCATCGTATAATGGAAGTAAATCTAACTTTTTAACTGCTAATATATTTTACAAAGACCACCAAAAAAAACCACTAGCCACTAAAAAGCAATATTTGGCCACTAAGTGTGTAATTAAATCATCAGTTTTAGTGGAAAATCCACTAAGATGGCAACACTACGTTCAAAGATTAACGACACTAGAAAGAGTGCCGTCTTCAAAAAAAGTTTTAATATATACTTAATAATTATACTTAATATCAAGAGAAAAGACCTACAACATAATTACACAGCGGTTCTTATATATAAAAACAATGCACACTCTATAGCGCGAGTCAAAACGGTGCAACGCCATCTAAGAGCTACCCTGGAGACTATTATGAAAATATAACTTTTAATTAAACTTTTAGTTGGACAGGGAAAAAAACGCGAATATCACGTTTTAAATATTACTAGTAATCGCCAGCGTCTCCGTCCGCGTGGAAAGATTAAAACCGTAATATAGCCTTTTTAACCATAAGAATGGTTAAAGTGAGTTAACCTTAAAAGCTAGACATTTGCTGTCGCAGACTTTTATTTAGAACTTTTAGAGGATAAAAATTTTGTAAAACATGATTTTGAAATAACTTTCACCGTTTATTCAGCGCACGCAAGGACAGCTTTAAATTTTGCCGTTTTCGTACTTTTTATTGCTGCTCCTCTCCTATTTATCTTAGTGTGATGTTATATAGTTTGTTTGTTAGTATTTAAAAAAAAAAATTACCGAGTAATTACCGAGCTCGGTAATTTTTTTTAAGATAAAAAAATGCAATTAATAAATAAAAAGAAAAAAGTCAAATAAAAAAGTAAGAAAGCGCCGATGGCATGTGGGCCTCGAACCCTGGGTTTTTCACTATATTGGTCCGCTTGTTACCATTAGGATGTCCCAACATTACGTTTGATAGCCGAATCATATGCTTTATTTCCTAGTGTAGCAATTTTTTAGTGCGCAAAACAGGGATAAAATGAGATTTTTTAAAATAATAGCTAGATCGATTTGTCTCTCCCAAAACCCCCTGCATGCTGAATTTCAGGAAAATCGTTGAAGCCGTTTCCGAGATTTAGAAAAAAATATATATATATATAAAATTAACTCATTTAAATATTTAAGATACTGATATACAAAGCTTCAGAATTTGTTTGTTTGTTTGAACGCGCTAATCTCAGGAACTACTGCACCGATTTGAAAAATTATTTCAGTGTAAGATAGTCCATTTATCGAGGAAGGTTATAAGAATGTTTACTTATTTTATTAATTTTAGACTGGTTGGGTGGAAGCGATTCCTGCTCTTGCATAAGCAAGCTATTGCACATTGTTTTTTTCATCATTTTTATCTTTACCTAGCAATAACTCAAAACAAGATTATTAGCGGACTAACAAGATTATTACTATAACTAGCGGACCGCTCGGGCTTCGCACTGGTATAAAAAATATAGCCCATGTCACTCAGTGAACTCAGTCACTCAACGCCCTTCCGCGACATTTTAAATCTGTAATATCTTCGAAAATGTTCATTTAAATTACATGCTGTAAACAGCCATATTGATCTATATTAAATCAACAATGCATTTAAGGTTCTTAATTGGTTAAGAATTAATGCTGTAAGTAAGTAAGTAAGTAACGGCCTGTTACTATCCCACTGCTGAGAATAGGCCTCTACTCTCCGTTTTGGGAGAGAAGGATTGGAGCTAAGACCTACCACGCTGCTCCAATGCGGATTGGTAGGTTACACATACCTCCAGAATTCTCTAGAGATATGCAGGTTTCCTCACGATGTTTTCCTTCACCGAAAAGCGTGTGATAAATTGCAATTATCAATTAGACACATAAGTTTTTAAGAGAAAAACTCATTGGTATCTGCCCGGGTTCGAACCCGTGATCGTCTCTAGAGATTCACACGGTCGCACCGCTGGGCCATCACAGCTGTATTGTATAAAAATTGTATAAAATATTGTATAAAATGCTGTATTGTATAAAAATTGCTTTGAACATAAGGCATTATTTTTCGTAAAAATAAAATGACAAAAAATGCTATTGTGTGTTATCCATAAGAGACAAACACATACCATCGTAGAGTTTTCTGTAGACCTTTTCAAGGTGTACAAATACTTAGTACATCATTTTAATAAATCTTGTAAGGTTCAGCCTGCGTTTGCAATGTAAGCGGAAAAATGTAATTATTTACGACATCACATTAGAAACCTCAAAAATTACAGTTATTATACATATAAACCTTCCTCTTTAATAACTTTATCTATTAAAAAATCTATTGCCTAGTTTTAAAAATTCACGCATACATAGGGATATAGTGAGATAGGGACAGACACAGAAAGCGACTTTGTTTTATACTATGTAGTTATATTCTTGTATCTAATATCTGTAAAAGCAATAAAGACATGTCACACCCTGCCAGACATGCCATCTGGTTCGAGGAAAATTGCGATGGGGGTCTGCGACAGTCAATTAGCGAGGCCTGCGTTTCGTCGAACAGGATGCTGCGTCTAACATGATTATCTGATTCTTTAAACGTGTTGCTTTATTGACAGAGTTATATATATCTGATAGCGATGTGACATGGAGTAGAAAAAAAACGATTTTTAAATAATCGATAATTTTGTTACAAAAGTTTCACAAGTTACCATAAAACTGTCAGTTAGCTTATTCGGAACATATCTGACACATATCTCGGAATTTTGCGTTTCTCACGTTTCTGATAGGCTTATTCAGGACTTAAAGTCCCTAAGTTAACAGGTAGATCATGTGGCTGTTATTTTGTTTATTTGCTGGATAGCAAATACCTATTTCAAAATGGCTGCAATTGTTTTTTTAATTTTTCACTGTTTAGAGACATTTATCTGATAATTAGTTTATTTGTTGGTTAACTATATATTACCTGGGTGAACGAGCCTTGCTCGGTAATTTTTAAAATGATGTAAAAAAAAAAAAAAAAATTTAAAAATAATAGGGTAATTGGAGCTCGGTCCTAGGCATTTCCATCTCTCTAGACCGCCCGTTCCCCAAATGAACTACCATGACTTTACATTTGACAGCGAAAAAAGACATTTTTTTTAAATAAAACTTATCTAGAAACCCCGTACATGCTGAATTTCGGTAAAATCGTTAGAGCCTCCAAGATTTTGAAAAAATAAAAAATATATATATTTATATATACATACAAGATTAACTCATTTAAATATTAAAGATATATTTGTTTGTTATCTATATACCTATACAAGATTAACTTTTTAATTATAAAGATTTTGAATTATAAAAATAGTCCACTCTACAGTCTACATTAACCTCTATTTCCGTTTGGTTTAAAGATGCCTTAACAGTTAAATATACTTTGACTGAACCCATTTAATATGCGAGCCTTGTAAAGTTACGGGAAATTTTTTCCTTAAACATTGTTTTATTTAAAGTCCTAATTTGCATCGGAAACGGAGGGGCCCGTAGGTAAGATTGAACCATTTCTTTCGGTGATTATTTGGTATACGGTTATATGGTTTTTTTTTTATTTATTTATTATTTTTTTATTTATAATATATATATGACTATATATAATAAAGTTAACAATTAAATTCAATTTTTTTTTTGTTGTTTATTTTTCAAACTTTATATTATAAATTTTATATATTTATTTTCTCATATTTTCTCAAATTTATAAGTTCTTGATATATGTAACACTGTCGCTGACGTTCATCATCTTCCTGCCCTTATCCCACTCTAAGTGGGGTCGGCACAACATGTTATAAACATGCTGTAACATGACTTGGCTGCGTTTTTAAGACCGGCCGCCTGCCTGACGTCAACTTACCTCTGTCGTATTTCACGACACCTCGGTAAGAATGGGGGTGGTCTATTCTACTAAACCGGATACCACACGGTGGGTCATCTTACCTTAGTCGCCTTTTACGACACCTCGGTAAGAATTGAGGGTGGTACTATTCTATTCAGCCGGATACCACACGGTGGGTCAAATTACCTTAGTCGCCTTTTACGACACCTCGGTAAGAAATGAGGGTGGTACTATTCTATTCAGCCGGATACCACACGGTGGGTCAAATTACCTTAGTCGCCTTTTACGACACCTCGGTAAGAATTGAGGGTGGTACTATTCTATTCAGCCGGATACCACACGGTGGGTCAAATTACCTTAGTCGCCTTTTACGTCACCTCGGTAAGAAAAGAGGGTGGTACTATTCTACTCAGCCGGATACCACACGGCTATAACACTGTCGCTGACGTTCTGGGTGTATTATTAGTAGTAGTAAGAGGTCGCCACTGAAAACCAACGTTGAGGTACCCCCTCAAATTACGCTGAGTGGTGTTCCTTTTTACAGGGTCACATTTCTCTGCGTACCTTTATTTTTTTTTTCTTTATTCTTTTTGTATAATTTTATTTTTTTAATGCTACGTTTTATGTATTGTTTTTTTTTTTCTTTCTCCTTGTACGCAGTTTAATGTGATTTTTGTGTAAATAAAAGATTTTTGATTTGATTTGATTTGATACGTTAGGAACAATGTTGATAAGTATCAGACGATGACCCGACGGATAGAGGGAAAGAATACGTACAGGTGACAGGCACAAGAGCTTAATCGTCACTTATACACAGAGTATCGCTGAGTAGCGACGGGTCCCTCACAGCATTCCAGATATGGATGTGCCTGAAGGCGTATTAAAGGGATAAAATTTATAAGTTAATTAATTTAATAAAGTTTATATATGAGAAAAGAAGGACACTAGTAAGAGTGCCTTTACAAAAACTTGATTTAAAAATCTCGATAACGTTTATCGACCTGTCTGTGTCTGATTACACTAATGGAAACGATTTTGTATATACTAAACACAATACACACTCTATAGCGCGGGCCAAAACTGTACAGCGCCATCTATGTTCTGTCGTTGAAAATTATAGAAATATATTAATCAGGGATGTCAAAAATAATCGATTTTTAATAATCGATTATTTTTCAACAAAAATCGATTTTTTTTAAATCGATTCTTTCTTGTTTTTTTCTTTTAATTCTTTAATAATTTAATCTGTTATTATTTTATTGGTAGATGTCCATTTGAATTGGCCTTTAATTATTTATATTAAAAAGGCATTTTTACAAACAGTAAGAAAAAATCGATTATTATTACGCGATTATTTAAATACGAAATAATCGATTTGTAGATTAATAATCGATATTTTCTACTCCAAGTCACATCCCTAATGATTATTTTGATAGAATATAATGGATTTTTTAAAGGGTTAAAAATCGGTTAACCATTGTACGATTTATCTACGCCAAATCACATCTCTACGTCTACAGATATGATTTAGAAAAGATTTAAATTCTTAGAAAAGAAGGACACCAGAAAGAGTGCCTTTTCAAAAATCTAAGTTTGTATTAAGAAAGCATTTCTTACCCAATCGGTATCTGATTATAATAATGGAAACGATTTTGTATATACTAAACACAATACACACTCTATAGCGCGGGCCAAAACTGTACAGCGCCATCTATGTTCTGTCGTTGAAACTTATAGAAATATTATCAATCAGGGATGTCAAAAATAATCGATTTTTAATAATCGATTATTTTTCAGCAAAAATCGATTTTTTTAAAATCGATTCTTTCTTATTTTTTTCTTTTTACTTTGTTTTTTTTAAATCATATATCCATTGATGGATGAAACCGTTGTAGCCAAACTACAGATTTTAATAGAATTTCACAAACAGCGCATCTGTTATTATTTATTGGTAGATGTCCATTTGAATTGGCCTTTAATTATTGATATTAAAAAGGCATTTTTACAAACAGTAAGAAAAAATCGATTATTATTACTCGATTATTTTAATACGAAATAATCGATTTGTAGATTAATAATCGATATTTTCTACTCCAAGTCACATCCCTAATGATTATTTTGATGGAATGTAATGGATTTTTTTAAAGGGTAAAAAAATCGGTTAATCATTTCAAGATTTATCTGCGCGAAATCACATCTCTACGTCTACAGATATGATTTTGTAAAGAACTAAATTCTTAGAAAAGAACACTAGAAAGAGTGCCTTTACAAAAATCTAATTTTTGACTCTCATCGACAATATGAACTTGAAGGTATCTGATTACACTATTCGAAACGATTTTGTATATACTGAACACAATACACACTCTATAGCGCGGGCCAAAACTGTACAGCGCCATCTATGTTCTGTCGTTGAAACTTATAGAAATATTATCAACCAGGGATGTCAAAATTAATCGATTTTTAATAATCGATTATTTCTCAGCAAAAATCGATTTAAAAAAAATCGATTCTTTCTTGTTTTTATAAAAATCATTTATGCATTGATGGATGAAACCATTGTAGCCAAACTACAGATTTTAATAGAATTTCACAAACAGCGCATCTGTTATTATTTATTGGTAGAGGTCCATTTGAATTGGCCTTTAATTATTGATATTAAAAAGGCATTTTTACAAACAGTAAGAAAAAATCGATTGTTATTACTCGATTATTTTAATACGAAATAATCGATTTGTCGATTAATAATCTATATTTTCTACTCCAAGTCACATCCCTATTCCCTAATGATTATATTGATAGATATAATACATTTTTTAAAGGGTAAAAAATCGGTTAACCATTGTACGATTTATCTGCGCCAAATCACATCTCTGCGTCCATACAATTACATATAACGACACTAGAAAGAGTGCCGTCTCCAAAAATAAAGTTTTACAATATAAATATTGCTATAAATTAATTACGATTTACGAGAAGACGGACAAGGAGCTCGATCCTAGGTATTTTCACCTCTCTAGACCGCCCGTTCCCCAAATGAACTACCGTGACTTTACATTTGACAGTGAAAAATTGTGATTGTATTCAACGTGAATTTCAAAACAAATTTAGAGCCCTAAAACAGGGATAAAATGACATTTTTACATGCTGAATTTCGGTAAAATCGTTAGAGCCGTTTCCGAGATTCTGTAATATATATATATATATATACAAGATTAACTCTAAATGAATTAATCTTGTATGTGGTAATATAAAGATTTTGAATTTTATAGTCCACTCCACATTTAGCCCTATTTCCGTTTGGTTTAAAGATACCTTAACAGTTAAATGTACTTTGACTGAACCCATTTAATATGCGAGCATTGTAAAGTTACGGGAAATTTTTTCCTTAAACATTGTTTTATTTAAAGTCCTAATTTGCATCGGAAACGGAGGGGCCCGTAGGTAAGATTGAACCATTTCTTTCGGTGATTATTTGGTATACGTTGGGAATAATATTGATAAGTATATAAGCATAAGTTTCCACAATTTGACGTTTTATTTATTTAATATCTGGGTGACAGAGCCTTACGTAATTTAAAAAAAAAAGGAAAAATAATTATTTAGTTGGGGATCAATCCTAGGTTATGTTGTGCTAGTGGATGTTGCCTAGAGCTTCCTCAACTTAAATTTATACTTTTCAAATTCGGTTTAGTAGTTCCTGATATAAGTTAGTTCAAACAAACAAACAAACTCTTCAGCTTTATATATTGGTATAGATGTGAACATTATCTGCTTTAATCTCTGATTATTAACGAAAGAGGATCATAGCAAAATAATGCTATCATAAATTCTATCCAATTTACCTAACCTTCACAAATAATACACTTACACCTTCAAATGATTTACACTGTCTATTGGAGGATCGTGAATCACCAAAAACTGTCCTGACCAAAAGACTAACCAAAAAAACGGTTGGTTGTAAAGTCGGTTTTACGGGCAAAGATTTTACGTGACAACGTCTTTTTCTCAGTAGAATATTTATTGATATGAATATTATTAAATTGCACAATAGGAACAAGGAATTGAATGAAAATAAGAATTGCAAATTTTAACTATAGAAATATAATTTTGTTTACCAGAGACACAAGCACGCACAGATTCAACGCGCCTAATTCTCTAGTGGGAGAGAGACGCAAGGCATTCGCCAGTGCGGCGGGCCTCTCTTTCGTTCGGTGACTCATCGTAACAGACGTGAGCGGGTGTTACACTTTTGCATAAGTGACTCCAAGCCGCAACCTAATTTAAGACGTTGTCACGTCAAAAACCACGTCCTAAACCGGTCCATACTAAGATAGCGTCTACTTCATTCTATCGTGAAATTGAAACCGCCGTTGCATGAAAGTCGCGTGTTTATTCCGATGAACGAATGAATAAGAATGAAATAATGGAAAAGAAAGAATTCTGCTCTCGTTCATGCCCTTCTTTCTTTTTTAATATATCACGTTATACTATATTAAAATTCGAATTTCATAACGTTTATTATTTTTAAACTTTTATTTGTGTATGGAAGGTGGAATGCCGCCGCCTGGCTGGTCAACAATTGTGGTTATCTTACTTACCTTAGTCGCCTTTTACGACACCTCAGTAAGAAATGAGGGTGGTCTATTCTACTCCACCGGATACCACAGGGCGGTTAGGCTTATAATAAATATACATACATAAAAGGTAATTCCACTTACATATCTCTAGAGGATTCTAGAGATATGTGTAACCTACCAATCATTGGAGCAGCGTGGTAGGTCTTAGTTCCAAACATTCTCTACAAAAACGGAGAGGCCTATGCCCTGCTGTGGGATAGTAAACAGGCCGATACTAACTACTAACTAATAATCCCACATTGTTTTGTTATCACAAAATTCTTCTACATCTCAAACACTTCTACTTTCTACGCCGGTTAAAATGAAAACAGAAGATCAGAAAAAAGTTATTACATCCTCCCGACACATGTGCTCAGATGTAATATTCAAAACTTGATATATCGATATGGGGTGGGCCAATATTGTCTGTCGCAAGAAAGTCGATGCAAAGAATTTATTTGAGGTACAAATGGATTTTGAAACTGTTAAAGGTTAAGATGTATTGTTGTTGTATGTGAAGGTGGAATCTTGCAAGTTAAATTTGCCCCACTTCCCGGTGTCCGATTGAGATGACACATACTGCTGCAGTCCCAAGAATGCATGTTTATGATAAGCATGACCTGATGACAGGATTGGCTCCAGACGAGGGAACTGTTCAATGGCTAACGGGTCACGAAATTTAGATAAAAGCTTTTTTAAAAGTGTTTTTAACTTTACTTGTTAATGACTTTTATTTAACTTGCAATGTATGTATGTGAAGGTGGAATCTTGCAAGTTATTTGCCCCACTTCTCGTTGTACGATTGAGATGATACATACTGGTCCAGTCCCGATGACAATGTTTATGATAAGCATGACCTGATGACAGAATTGGCTCTAGACGGTTGTGAAAGGTGACGTCAGGCAGGCAGTGTGTTGGTCATGTAAAACATGTTCCGACACCACTTAGAGTGGGATAAGGGCAGGAGAATGATGATCTGGGGTGCCAAAGTGGTCGGCCTCCTAGTATCGCACCCTCGGCAGGCCCTTGCAATACTTTTATTCCTCAGTCTTGGCGAACGGACCACTGTGGGGTGGCCAACTTCTTCTATGGATCCAATCTGCTGCTGGCGAGTCCAGGTGGTAGCGACTTGCTTAAGCCCGTCGTCTGCCGCCTGTCAGGGGACCTTTGGGCGTTCCGAACGGGGTATATCGGACGTTTGGCTTACAGGTCCCCGAGGCGGTCGGTGCATCTGGTGCTCCCAAAGCACCGGTTAGCGAAGGAGGGATTCTCTTTCGAGGGGTCCCTGCACGGAGGAGGTGTTCTCTGGGATCAGAGCTATTGGCGGGGATGGGGCCATATGTACAATGATTCCCTGTCCTTGCCATCAGCAGCGTGGTGGAGCACAAAGGTCTTTTAGTCGGTGCGATTTCAGCGAATGTTATTGTCCATAAAACATAAAGATATCAAACCCCGTACCCTAAGCTTAAAAATACATTCTAAAAAGTAAAAGCTTCGAACTTTGTGAAGTAAAATTTTCCCAGTCATCCTCAACCTATAAAAATCTTCCTTATAATTAGACTACGCTCCTAAGTTTTTTTTCTTTTGATCCTTAAAGCTTGGTCCAAGTTATAAGAGCGAGCGATCGAATATCGTAAGGAAATGTTTATTTCGTTTAAAAATTGAAATCTTTAATAATGAAATGAGTCAATTTAATATAAGTGTTATTAATTTTATAGAATTAGTCGTTACTTTGCGGAGGTCCATAATACAAAAGTAATGAGAATATTATTTTGCTATAATCCGCGATAAAAGAAAATATATCTAATGCTAAATGCAGAGAAAACACATGCACTACTAGTCAGGGAATTGACTGGAGTCTCTTCCCTGACGATGCTTTGGTTACGGGGCGAAACAATTGTTGAGATTTTGGTGGTGAATGTGTGCAGTGCTTGTGTTTTGTTGTGTTATTGGTGTCGGGTAGTACATGAGTTCTTACAAATTCTGCATATATCAGGTATGAGAACTAGTACACTCTACACTAAATGTAAACATTACATATATTTTCTTTTATCGCGGATTATAGCAAAATAATATTCTCATTACTTTTGTATTAGTATTTTTTTATTTGCAACAAAATGTACAACTTATATCTATCTTAAAATATTTACACGCTAGGACTATACAAATCATGCCCACGTGGAATGGTCCCAAAAATGCTAGCAGCGTTTCCGCGCTGAATCGCTAAGCTGATTCTTTGTGCGAAAAAGAAGCCAGCACTCTTGTCCGCTGAAGAGGCAATTTGTATAGGCCTAGCGTGTAAGTAATTTAACATAAATATAACATGTACATTTTTGTTGTATATAAAAAAAAGCAAAATTAACTCTTTCAAATATTAAAGATTTTGAACTTGAATATGTTGTAATCTATCTACTTTAAGAGCCTTTTTTGACCTGTCTACATTTAATTAACTAAACCTATGGTGTACTGGATAACTTATAGAGGTTCTATTGCATAAATAAGTCACCGCTACCGCTTACGTCCCGCACCACACTTTAACAGGCCGAGTTTGTCAAGTGTCCGGAGTCTAATAAGCATACAAATGGCTGTGCTTACATTAAGCTAATCACTGTTTGCTCCAACGACAGAGGGAGACAGTGGATAATTAGCGACGATAGGGTGTAAGGGGCACGCTCGTCACAGTCTGTATCTGCCGATTACGTCGCATCTTTAGTAAGTAGCGGCCTGTTACTATCCCACTGATGAGAATAGGCCTCTTCTCTCTGTTTTTTGGAGAGAAGGTTTGGAGCTAAGCTTGGTAGCTAGCTACCGTGTCACCGTGACCGTGACCGTCACCGTGTCAACTTACCTAAGTCGCCTTTTACGACACCTCGGTAAGAAATGAGGGTGGTAATATTCTATTCAGCCCGATACCGTTGTTGGAAATAGGCCTCTTCTCTCCGTTTTTTGAAGAGAAGGTTTGGAGCTAAGACCTACCACGCTCCAATGATTGGAGACATATCTCAAGAATTCACTAGAGATATGCAGGTTTCCTCACGATGTTTTCCTTCACCGAAAAGCGTGTGATAAATTGCAATTATCAATTAGACACATAAGTTTTAACAGAAAAACTCATTGGTGTCTGCCCGGGTTTGAACCCATGACCTCCTCGAAAGAGTCGCACGGTGTTACCGCTGGGCTACCACAGCTTGCTATCTATATTAATATATAAAGCTGAAGAGTTTGTTTCTTTGTTTGATTGCTTGAACACGCTAATCTCAGGAACTACTGGACCGATTTAAATTCTTTCAATGTGAGATAATCCATTTGTCGAAGGCTATAGGCTATATAACATCACGCTAAGATGAATAGGAGAGGAGCAGCAATAAAAAATTTACGCAAACGGAAAAATTTAAAGGTTTCCGTGTGCTAAGTAAACGTAAGTTATTCAAAAATCATGTATGACAAAATTGTTCCCCTCTTAAAGTTCTTAATAAAAGTCCGAAACAGCATATGTCTAGCTTTTAAGGTTAACCCACTTTAACCATTTTTATGATTATCAAAATACTATATTACGGTTTTAATCTTTCCATGCGGGCGGAGCCGCTGGCAATTGCTATTTTTTATAATAAAACTGATGGAAAGTGAATGCATCCAAACAGCATGCATCCAAATTATATATATTTCTCTGTCAAATCTACTCCTTCCTTTTTTTGTCGCCTACTGCTACATATTAGTATAGATGTAAACCAAAGTCCAGATACGATCTACGAAATTCGATAGTAACTTTTTAGTTTAACTTATTCAATACAATGTAAACAAACGTATATAAGTCGATTTGAAAAGCTCTTAAGACTTGACAGATTTATAGCGACCCGGTTAAGTGGCGGCGTATCCGGGTAGAGGCCCGGTAGTCCCGGGCATTTAAAGTCAGATGAATACGGTTTACAAAGTACTTTGCAATATTACTAATAACTTTGCCTTGCCTTCGTACACGTGGACATCTAATATCTCCTAAAGCAGGGGTGGACAATTATCAGGACAATTTAAATTTTTAAATATTCTGGCGCATATAAAGTAATGGCCCAAGATCCCGTAACGCCAGACCTTCGTCATTTTATAAAAGCTGAAACTTTGTCAGTGCATGCTCCCAACACAGGTAAGAACGATGGCAGATTATAAAATTTGGATCATAGTTGCTTTGGGAGATACGAGGTACTCAAGGTTGCAAAATTCCGAATTAATTTCGTCATAGTATAAAGCTTGATCTTTTGATATTACGTTTAGAATAATATTAAAAATCACGTCAGTCAATGCCAGACACTTAGCATAGTGGAAACCCCCTGCCAGACACCCTTAAGATCATGAAATTTGACTTCTATTTACGTCATAGTATAATTTATTTATTTTTTTTAACAGGAAAAAACCGCCGCCCGACGGGGACAGGCGGTAAAATAACCTGTGTGCTGCACTACGCTGCTGGTGGCGGGGATAGGGTACCCATGAAGACATTGCCCCCCATCCCCGCCAGCAGCAACTCTGTAGCCCAGAGTGCGCCACCTCTGGGTCGGGGCCTCTCTCAAAGTGGCCCCTCCCTCCGCTGGACGATGCATCGGGAGCACCAGATGTATCGAACGCCTCGGGGACCTAACTCCAGCGAGCGTCCGATAAACCCCGTTCGGATCGCTCGGAGGTCCAATAGTATAAAAGCTGATTTTAATATATATTACTTGGTAAGAATAAGATGATGTTTCCCCTTTAGCCAGACATTTTCCATAGTTCCTACCCCAGCCAGACAAGCATATTTGCGGTTGGAAAGAGCGCGAAGTATATGTACGGGTAGGTGCGAACGAGATGGTAGGTCGTTACGTACACGGCAGTTTTTTTTATACGCTATTTTCAAGTATTGTTAATTTAATATTTTAACAACACCATTCTATAAAAAAAACTGCAGCAACATTGTTGTTGCAGTTTTTTTTATAGAATGGCAGGAATAAAGAATATTTTGGATTCGAATAACTACTTGGAATATTAAAGTTTATTAGTGAAAAGTGCAAAAATACCTTTGTTATAGCAGTAGGGATCCAAAATTTCCTCACCCAAAGAGATAAGCTTGTCAACGCGTGATCGATTTATTGCCGAATGAAAGTAAAGGGGGATCTAAGATACTTTAAAGGGAAATAGAATTATTCTATCATCCTCCTGCCCTTATCCCACTTTAAGTGGGGTCGGCACAACATGTTACAAACATGTTGTCACATGATTTGGCTACGTATTTTACGACCGGCCGCCTGCCTGACGTCAACATACCTTAGTCGTATTTTACGAATCCTCGGTAAGAAAGAGGGTGGTCTATTTTACTCAACCGGATACCACACGGCGGGTCGACTTACCTTAGTCGCCTTTTACGACACCTCGGTAAGAAATGAGGGTGGTCTATTCTACTCAGCCGGATATCACACGGCGGGTCGACTTACCTTAGTCGCCTTTTACGACACCTCGGTAAGAAATGAGGGTGGTACTATTCTATTCAGCCGGATACCACACGGCGTAGAAATAGAATTATTCTAATGGTATTTATTTATTCATACGCCGTGTGGTATCCGACTGAGGTGAATAAACCACACTCATGTCTTACCGAGGTGTCGTAAAAGGGGATTAAGGTAAGTTGACCCACCGTGTGGTATCCAGCTGAGTAGAATAGACCACTCTCATATCTTACCGAGGTGTCGTAAAAGGCGACTAAGGTAAATTGACCCACCGTGTGGTATCCGGCTTAGTAAAATAGACCAATGTCTTTTCTTACCGAGGTGTCGTAAAAGGCGACTAAGTAAGTTGTTGAAAAAATCAATTAATAATGTTTAGAAAATGGATTCTTAAAAATCGATTATAATAAAATTATCGATTGATATAATAATCGAATATTTTTACACATACCGAAACCCCCCCCCCTCCCCACTAAAATGACCTCTAGGTTCAAACTGGGTTAAAAACGTTACAAGATCGTGTAGTTTTATCACAAAGTACTCATGGCAAAACTCTTGCCCGTGTAGATGTAAGTTAAATGAGAACTTGTGACCAATAAAATCGTGTTAATCACTGTGCCATTGGGGTAATAAACACAAGGTTCACATCTGCATGCGCTCTCTCCTCACGTACAGACTATAAAATGGGAAAATCTTTATTATGAGTGCGGTGGCGCGGAAAGGCGTTTTATACAGCATGATCAAAAAAATCTAATATTTTTTTATACATATTACTTAATACTTAATAGTTAAGCTGTGGTAGCCCAGCGGTAATACCGTCCGCCTCTTTCGAGGATGTCTAGGGTTCAAACCCCGGGCAGGCACCAATGAGTTTTTCTGTTAAACTTATGTGTCTAATTGATAATTGCTATTTATCACACGCTTTTCGGTGAAGGAAAACATCGTGAGGAAACCTGCATATCTCTAGAGAATTCTGGGGATATGTGTAACCTACCAATCCGCATTGGAGCAGCGTGGTAGGTCTTAGCTCCAATCCTTCTCTCCAAAAACGGAGAGAAGAGGCCTATGCCCAGCAGCGGGATAGTAACAGGCCGTTACTTACTACTTACTTAATAGTACCTTAGTGGCCGAGCTTTGTAATTTTATTAAGAGATATAAAAAAATGCGAATAAAAAAAAGAAAAGATTGTGATACGTGGAACTCGATTTGGGGTTTTTTTTCTTTAATCCGCCCGTCGCTTACAGAGCCATTACAATTTTATGAATTACCGCACAATCATCATCATCATCTTCTTGCCCTTATCCCACTCTAAGTGGGGTCGGCACAACATGTTATAAACATGTCACATGATGTGGCTGCGTTTTTACGACCAGCCGCCTGCCTGAAGTCAACTTACCTTAGTCGTATTTTACGACACCTCGGTAAGAAAGAGGGTGGTCTATTCTACTTAACCGGATACCACACGGTGGGTCAACTTACCTTAGTCGCCTCTTACGACACCTCGGTAAGAAATGAGGTTGGTCTATTATAAATGACCGCACAATATACCTTTGTATTCTATTTTTTATTCAGCAGTTTTTCAATGCCTGAAAACATGGATAAAACGACATTTTTTTTTAATAAAACCTAGCTAGATCGATGTAACGCCGCCAAAACCCCCTCCATGTTGAATTTCATGACAATCGTTGGAGCCGTTTCCGAGATTCCGTTTTACCTTACACACGGCGGGCCAACTTACTTTAGCCCCCTTTTACGACTCGTTAACAAAGTAGGTGGTTTTTCTAGGCAGCTGGATATCACACGGCAAGTCAACTAACCTTAGTCGCCTTTTACGACACGGTAAATGAGAGCGGTCTATTCTACTCAGCCGTGAACCACATTTGTCTTTAATATTTAAATGAGTTAATCTTGTATGTGCATATATATATTTGGAATCTCGAAAACGGCTTCAACGATTTCCCTGAAATGCAGCATGTAGGGGGTTTTGGGGGGAAAAGTCGATCAAGCTGGGTTTTTTTTAAATTTATTTTTCCCCATTTTTGAACATAAGTAAGTAACGGCCTGTTACTATCCCACTGCTGGGCATAGGCCTCTTCTCTCCGTTTTTGGAGAGAAGGATTGGAGCTGAGACCTACCACGCTGCTCCAATGCGGATTGGTAGGTTACACATATCCCTAGAATTCTCTAGAGATATGCAGGTTTCCTCACGATGTTTTCCTTCACCGAAAAGCGTGTGATAAATTGCAATTATCAATTAGACACATAAGTTTTACTAGAAAACTCATTGGTGCCTGCCCGGGGTTTGAACCATAGACCTCCTCGAAAGAGGCGCACGGTGCTACCGCTGGGCTACCACAGCTTATTTTGAACATAAAAATTACTAAATTGCATTTTTGCCATAAATGCAGTCAATTCAGCGTAGCTTATTCGGGGAACGGTTGGTCGCGCAAATGAAAATACCTAAGATCGAGCCCCCACCTACCCCTTTATTTTTTAAATGTCTTTTTTTTGTAAAAAATTACCGAGCAAGGCCCGGTCTACCAGGTACTTATATTTATTAATTATATTGTTATACAATTTATACTATATTTATACGTTATAATTTATACAATTTTAGTTTGAAAGTAAACCGGAGCACGCTGTATATAAAGGTGTACAGCGGGGCACCATTGTACTGTGAACTTCGTGCTATGAATGTGTTAAATATGAAATATACACTGGTTAGGGCTTTATTCGATGTAACTCCAGAATTCAAGCGAAGTTATTAAAGTTAAGTTAATAGTTAAGTACCGGGTTGAGCTTACTCAATATTTTTTTACAAAATAAAAAAAGAAACTTTAAAAAAAAAAGAAAAAATAATTATTAATTAATTTTTTTTGAACACCTACACACACGGTCGTCCGTCCCCAAAGTAAGTAACTTAGTACATGTGTTATGACAGACAACTGGTGAATATATACTTATATATTTTTTAAATACATACTTAAATACTAGTCTGGGTGTATTTTTTAAATACACCCAGACTCGAAGACCAACAAATTCATTTAAGAAAATGTTGGCCCTCGGCGGGAATCGAACCCGCGACCCGCAGAGCTTAAGGCAGGGACCCACTGCGCCAACGGGCCAGTCATTTTAATTTCTCATTATAAAATTCAGCATGTAGGGGTTTTGGGGGAGATTTTATCCCGGTTTTTGAGCATTAAGAAAACTACGAAAATAGGATTATTACATTTACATTTAAATTCAGCATTTAGCAGATTTTGGGGGTGAAAAATCTAAGATCTAGATAAGTTTTATTAAAAAAAATTGTAGTTTTATCCCTGTTTTCAGGCTCTTAAATTTATTCACTATTCTTCAACTCATGGTGGTTCATTTGGGGAACGGGCGGTCTAGAGAGGTGAAAATACCTAAGATCGAGCCGCATCTGCCCTATTATTTTTTTAATTTTTCTTTTCAATTTTTTTTACATAATTTTTTACTGAGCAAGGCTCAGACACTCAGGTACTTCTATTTTGTACGTGGAAAAAACTTTTGTAACTAACACTGATATCCACGGGCAAAGTTAAAGGCAGAGGATAGTGTCTTATAAACTATGATATCTTATGGAAACCCAAAAACTTCCCAGTGCCGACCACTCGCTAAGAATAATATTTTCTTAGTTTAGCTGCGGACCGCCGATAAGAGGGCCCCTGGTCATTCTTTTATAGGTACAGTCAGGAACATTAACCACACAAAAAGAAATAGTTTATTTCTTTCACTTAATTATAAAAGTTAAATTATATCTGCCGGGGACTACCTTTTAAGTAATGGATATTACAAAAGTATTAATAAAATTATTTTACTATAATCCGCGAAGAAGTAAAATAGAAAATATATATATTGCTAAATGTAAGTGGACAATCGGTTATCATACCTGATACATGCAGGATTCGTAAGAACACAATCGCAAAGCGATTTTGGTCGTGGAGTCTATCTCCTGATGATGCTTCGGTTGCGGGGCGAAACGATTGTTGAGTTTGTGATAGTGAACGTATATAGTGCTTGTGTATCGTGGTGGCGGTGGTGGAGGTTTGTGCATGTGTTTTTACGAATCCTGCATGTATCAAGTATGATAACCGATTGTCCACTTGATTACTTGTGCTAGGGATCCCCGCTCTTCCACATTCATCACAAAAAGTTCTAGAACAACATTACTAGTGGGAACAAATTTTTTATTTTTTATTTTACAAAATTTTGTGTGTGTGTATGTTTGTTTCGAGGGTGTGTGTGTGTGTGTAAGTGTATGAATATATTACTTAATTGGAAAGAGTAGTACATCCCAACCTTTGTGTTCCACCTTAGCCTTTCTATAAATTATATATCTTCTTTAAATGAATTTGTTGGTCTTTGAGCCTGGGTGCACATTTGTATTTAAGTATGTATTTAAAATATGTAATTATATATTCACCAGTTGTCTGTCCATAACACAAGTATTAAGTTAATTTGGGGACGGACGACCGTGTGTGTAAGTGTCCCATATATTTGTATTTATTTATATTTATAACTCTTATGGCCTTATATAATACTAACTCCACCCGTGTGGAAAGATTATATACAGACATAAGTACGGTTAAAGTGGGTTAATCTTAAAACTTAGACATATGCTGTCGCGGACTTTTATTTAGAACTTTTAGAGGGGAACAATTTTGTAATACATGATTCTTGAATAACTATTACCGTTTACTCAGCGCACGCAAGCTTTTAATTTTGCCGTTTTCGTACTATTTTTTAGTGCTCTCCTATTTATCTTAGCGTAATGTTATAGCCTTTCCCGATAAATGGACTATCCTAAACTGAAAGAAATCAAAACGGTCCAGTAGTTCCTGAGATTAGCGCGTTTAAACAATCAAACAACAACTATTCAGATATTAGTATAGAGTGCCAGGTTGACCAAGTCTTGCTCGGTAATAAAAAAAACTTTAAAAAAAAGAATAAATAATAAGGTAGGTGGGCTCGATCCTAGGTATTTTCATTATTTGCGACCACTCGTTCCCCGAATAAGCAACGCTGACTTGACAGTTAATGGCAAAAATTCAATTCAATATAAATTTTAGTATTTTTCAATGCCCAAAAACAGAAGATTTTTTTTTTAAATAAAACCTAGTTAGATCAATTTTTCTCTCCCAAAACCTACATGCCGAATTTCAGGAAAATCGTTGGAGCCGTTTCCGAGATATTGAATATATACATACAAGATTAACTCATTTTAGTTTAGCTTTTATCTGTTGCTGAGGTCTGTGCGTAAAACAATGGCGGCCACTGAAATTCGGTGTTCGGGTTTCAAATTCGAACCAAAGCCAAGTGGTTACCCCTTTTATGGCGTCACACCGCGCCTTTATAAATAAATTTATTATAATTATTGTGTCCTTATATGTAAAACTTAGTGGTGTACGTCATAAATAAAGTTTTTCTTTCTTTCTTTCTTCCTTTTTGACGTGACAACGTCATAGATAAGGTTGCGGCTTGGAGTCACTCATGAAAAAGTGTAACGCCCGCTCACGTCTGTCACGATGAGTCACCGAACGAAAGAGAGGCCCGCCGGACTGGTGAATGCCTTGCGTCTCTCTCCCACCCCAATCCATCACATTTAAAAAGACGTTGTCACGTAAAATCTTTGCCCGTAAAACCGACTTTACAGGCAACCGTTTTTTTCTTTCATTCTTTCTAAATATTAAAGATTATTCAAAAGGCTTTTCGCCACACCTGTACCCGTCGCTTTGTTATGATAGGCCGATGCTAAGTGTATGTCCCTTATACGCGATCACACCTCTATCTTGAACATGTTGTGTTACGAATCAATTTCCTTAACCTCTATTATTCTTTCATTCTTTATTACGACTTAATATCCTAAACGTCTATTAAAGACAAGGTAGATCTATACTAATATATAAAGCTGAAGAGTTTGTTTGTTTAAATGTGCTAATCTCAGGAACTACTGAACCGATTTGAAAAATTATTTGAGTGTAAGATAGTCCATATATCGAGGAAGGCTTTTTTTTTTTTTTTTTTTCAGTTTTGAGTGAGACACGGGGTTGTTTAAGTGACTCACTGGTGAGAAACGCCCCACTCGGCCAAACTCATCCAGGTCTTAATCTTTCCATTCGGGCGGAGTCGCTGGCGATTGGTAGTTAATAATGAAGTAAGTCATCATCCTCCTGCCCTTATCCCACTCTAAGTGGGGTCGGCACAACATGCTATAAACATGTTGTCATATGATTTGGCTGCGTTTTTACGACCGGCCGCCTGACTGACATCAACTTACCTTAGTCGTTTATAATGAAGTAAGTAAATACCAATTTTAGAATGTTAGTATGACCATAAGTAATTTCGCTTTGAAGTGGAAAAACATTCTATGAATAAAATTGTAGTTTAAATTCAAATTTATAACGCGTGAGACATTTATACGACTACCCTCAATTTACATTTATTGCGAGCCATTTCTGTACTGAGGATGAATGACTGAATAAGCAACGGTAGTAGGTATGTGACGGAGTAGAAAAAACGATTTTTTCTCGTTAAGAATAATCGATTAAAAAAAATCGATTTTTTCGTATTAAAATAATCGATTAATGATAATCGATTTTTTTCTGACTATTTGATCAAACAATCGACCAAACAAACTCTTCAGCTTTATATATTACTATAGATTCGTCAATTTGATCCCTTACAATATATAATTCTAATTGCCTATTCAGGTGACAAGAGGGCTGGCTCCTTTTTCGCACAAAGAATCAGCTTAGCGATTCGGCGCGGAAACGCTACCAGCATTCTTGGGACCATTCCACGTGGGCGTGATTTGTATAGTCCTGGCGTGTAAGTAATTTAAGATAGATTTAACTTGTACATTTTTGTTGTAAACAATTAAAAAAAAATTCTAATTTAAATTCAAAATAAGTGTAAACAAGTGTCTTTAAAACAACTCTACTGATGTTTCGTAAAACTGTTGCTGCCAATGATCAATATGATTAATGAAGCTACAATTGGTTCGGAATGTTGCTCTTACCGAGAACCAGAACGATACTCGGCGGTCAATTAAACATTTTCAATTTTACATTATTAAACCGGCTATATGAAGCTGTAAGGATTTTCAAATCCAGGCTTTTGTATCATACAAATAATTATTTGTACACATTGATACAAAGCCCGCCCATGACCACACTCAATACAACTTTAAAAATGACATCTTAACACGTCAAACGCCATGGGGGTCACCGGTGACCTCACCCTTCCTCTACCATAGCGCCATGGGGGTCACCGGTGACCTCAGCTATGTATTTGACTGTAACTATGTAACCCATGTACAGAATTGAAGAAAACTTATTTTCTATACGTATCGTAACATAATAAACAAATTACGACCAAAAGTATTTTAACGATTTTTAATTTTTTCTAACGGCGTTTAACGTGTTAAAGAGTGTTTTATATTCAATGTAAATTTTAAATTTTTCAATGCCTGAAAACACGGATAATTAAATAAAAAAATTAATCAAGCTTGATTTTACTTTTAAAAATAAAATCTAGCTTGATCAATTTTTGCCCCCCAAAACTCCCTACATGCTGAATGTCATCCAAATCGATGGAGCCATTTCCGAACGTTAACTCATTTAAATATTAAACATTTTAATTTGATTTGACTTACATAAATAAACTAAATATGCTGGAAATACTGTAATACACCGTTCTAGTAAGGCGTATAATAATTTATTTCACGACATTGATATATTGAACGATAATATATTTTCTTTCAAAAATAAAACAAGCAAAATACTGTATTAAACATTACATTAAATAGTTAAGATCCTAACTTACTAGTATTTGTGTAACATTTTTAGTGGAAACTTTATTGTAAGTAAGTAACGGCCTGTTACTATCCCACTGCTGGGCATAGGCCTCCTCTCTCTCTGGAGAGAAGGGTTGGAGCTAAGACCTACCACGCTGCTCCAATGCGGATTGGTAGGTTACACATATCCCTAGGATTCTCTAGAGATATGCAGGTTTCCTCACGATGTTTTCCTTCACCGAAAAGCGTGTGATAAATTGAAATTATCAATTAGACACATAAGTTTTCATAGATAAACTCATTGGTGTCTGCCCGGATTTGAACCCATGATCGTCTCTAGAGATTCACACGGTCGCACCGCTAGGCCATCACAGCAGTCTTATTGATTTAGGAAACTTTATTGATGTATGATATATTTATATTTTAATATTTATTTAGTTATAGAATCATTGTTTGTTTCCCAAATAAAATAAAATAAAGCGTAAAAATAGCCGTGTGGTATCCGGCTAAGTAGAAGAGTACCACCCTCATTTCTTTCCGAGGTATCGTAAAAGGCGACTAAGGTAAGTCGACCCGCCGTGTGGTGTCCGGCTGAGTAGAATAGACCACCCCAATTCTTATCGAGGAGTCGTAAAAGGCGACTAAGGTATGTTGACCCACAGTATGGTATTCGGTTTAGTAGAATAGACTACCCTCCTTACCGAGGTGTCGTAAAATACAACTAAGGTAAGCTGACGTCAGGCAAGCGGCCGGTCGTAAAAACGCAGCCAAATCATGCTATAGCACGTTTATAACATGTTATACCGACCCCACTTAGAATGGGATAAGGGCAGGAGGATATATATATATAAAATAAAGCGTAAAAAACTTACCTTTTCATTACATTTGACAGTCTGTTTCATGATATAGGGTAAACCGGGTATTTGGAACATCGACGGCACCATGGCAGGCGCTATAATCACTTTGACAGGTTGGTTTTGACAGCACGATTTTGACTCGCCAACAATCACTTTGTCCTCGCACGAATCGCGGCAACAGCAATGGTGGCAGATTTTGACAGGATTTTGACAGTGCTTTTGACAGTCTTTATGCGTTTCCGATGTTTGCATAGACGTGTTTCTCATCTCAGTATTTGTTGAATCATCTGATGTTTCTGAAGCGTAGAGTTTTGGTTTCTTGGTGTTATCAGGTATTTCTAATAGAGGTGGTTTACGTTTTAATTCTGGTGTTTCTAGTAGATATTTTGGTTTTTCGTTCTCTTTTGTGTTTTTGGAATATGGATGAACTAGAAGAGTTTTCTGGGGTCTTGAATTCAATTTAACAGCCCCGTAGGGCTGAACGTTCGTTGTTGAATCCAATTTGAATGTTTATATTACTTTAGAGTGTTTAATGTTTCATAAACACTACGTCACTTTTGATTTACTTTAGAGTTTTTAATGTTTCATAAACACTAGTTCACTTTCGGTTTACTTAAGAGAGTTTAATGTTACATAAACACTACGTCACTTTTGATTTACTTTAGAGTATTTAATGTTTCATAAGCACTACTTCACTTTCGGTTTACTTAAGAGCGTTTAATGTTTCATTAACACTATTTCACTTTCGTTTTACTTGTGTAGTGTTTAATGTTTTATAAACACTACGTCACTTTCGGTTTACTTTAGAGTGTTTAATGTTTCATTAACACTATTTCACTTTCGTTTTACTTGTGTAGTGTTTAATGTTTTATAAACACTACGTCACTTTCGGTTTACTTTAGAGTGTTTAATGTTTCATTAACACTATTTCACTTTCGTTTTACTTTAGTTTTTAATGTTTTATAAACACTACGTCACTTTTGATTTACTTTAGGGTGTTTAATGTTTCATAAACAGTACTTCACTTGCGGTTTACTTTAGTGTTTAATAATTTCATAAACACTACTTCACTTTTGATTTACTTTAGAGTGTTTAATGTTTCATAAACACTACGTCACTTTTGATTTGCTTTAGAGTGTTTAATGTTTCATAAACACTACGTCACTTTTCATTTACTTTAGAGTGTTTAATGTTTCATAACTATCACTACACTTTGGTAACTTGTATAGTTTTTGTTTAAGTATTAAATGTTTCTTTAATATCTCTACACTGTTAACATGTTAAGTTTTTGTTTACACTAAAGTTAAATCACTATAATATTAGCAAATAATGGTTTTAGTCGTGATATCAATTTATTTGATTAAAATATATATAGTTAATGTATGTTTATTTTAATATTTTATTTTATTTATTTGATTTATTTATCTGTATTGAATTTAGTATAGTAACTGTTTATATATTTAAATTAAATATTAGTTTGTAAGTGTGTGCACTTTCTACCCGACTTTTTATACAATTTCTTTCACCGAGGTTGTCCGGTAGAAATCGCTGTTAAGCGATAAGACTTTCTTTGTACAATTTTTATAGTTATAGGTGTATTTTAGTATATTCTGAAACTATTTTATTTTTGTTGTGCAATAAAGAATATTAAATAAATAAAAAATAGGAAAATCTATTATTTCAATTTTTAAACACTTTTATTATAAATGCTAAACTTTTTTATAAATAAAATTTAAAAGTTTTCTACACGCTTGAATGTTCAGTATTTTACAAGTTTTATCTCTATATGTATGCTAATATATAAAGCTGAAGAGTTTGTTTGTTTGGACGCATTAATCTCAGGAATTACTGGACCGATTTGAAAATTTAAGTGTAATATAGTCCATTTATCGAGGAAGACTATAGGCTATATAACATCACGCTAAGATGAATAGGAGAGGAGCAGCAATGAAAAATATTTCAAAAACGGCAAAATTTTAAGCTTTCCTTGCGTGCGCTTAGTAATAATAGTTATTCAAAAATCATGTATTACAAAATTGAATTGAAAAATTCTTTGAGTGAAAGATAGTCCATTTATCGAGGAAGGCTATTGTCTAAATAACATCACGATAAGATGAATAAGAGAGGAGCAGCAATGAAAAATATTTCAAAAACGGCAAAATTAAAAGCTTTCCTTGCGTGCGCTAAGTAAACGGTAAAAGTTATTCAAAAGTCTCTTACAATTAACTTACGTTTACTATTTTTATATTCTAAATTTTAATTCAGGAAAAAAAATGTGACGCTGCTGCTGGCACAGCTAAGTATTATACACAAGTATTTTAGTTTTTTTTTTAAATATAACTAGACAATTTTTTTACTTTAAACCACTATATTTTTTATATTAAATGAAATTTTTGTTTATAAATTGAAAATCATCAATGTTTTAGGTTCGTTAAACAATTCTATCCAAGTTTTTTTTTAAAATTTAGTCACTAAATAACTTTATTACATCTAAATAAAACCAGTTTCTATCCTGTCCTTTTCACTTGTCACTTAATTTATTTATCCAATTAAATTGTTTACAAAGCGTTATATTTCACAAATCTTTATTAAGTTTATTTTATATATTGCAGAGTTTATTCTTTTTTAATTTATTTCTGAAAACAATTATTTAAAATATATATAGTTCTATCACTTTATAATATATTTTAGATTGTTTATAAATCTTTCAAATCTTAAATTTCATATATAATTTACGCACAATTTTATTGAATGTTTACTCAAAGAATTATATTTAACAGTTAACACAAAACTAATTTTATAATACAATTTAATTAAACCATATTTCACAAATATTGTATTATATAGTTTATATTATCTATATATTCATAGTTAATTCAATTTACTACACTAAACCAATTTGTACGAACATATTTACAAATATATAAATAAACACCTTAAATATCGTATAATTCAAGTTTATTTTATATAAATTGTTTAAATATATTTATAACACTTTATATATTTAGTTAATTGTCAATTTGATTTGATTTAAGCATTTTAAAGTGGAAATTTAATTTAGTAATGTAGATAAAACCAGTCACAACAAATATGTCCTTGACCTACGTGAACTATGATGTTTGTAAACAAACAAATTCGCAAATAACACAAAAATTGCAAATTTTTGAGTGTTATATATATCAAAACTTTTACAGTTGTAATAAACGTGATTTGTTCTTTAATTTATGTATTTTTTATTTGAATATATGCTGTTAATTAATATATTTACGGGTTGTTAAATGCGATACGTGTTTCCACGTCGGCATCTTCGAGAAAACTGGAGGAAAATTCTCAGAGAGGAGGGTTTTTGGGCGTCGTTATTGGGTGGGACGTGGTATCATAACCACGCCTCTTTAGAGCTAGGTTTTAAATTATTTTATTATTAGCCGTCTAGACTGCAAGATGGCCGGCATTGAGTGCCAAATTTTTTAGTTTTCAATTATATAATAATAGCATTATAACATATGGATGACCAAGCATTTATATAATGATATCAACGATAGTTTTATCATCATCCTCCTGTCCTTATCCCACTCTAAGTGGGGTCGGCACAACAGTTTACAAACATGTTGTCATATGATTTGGCTACGTATTTTACGACCGGCCGCCTGCCTGACGTCAACATACCTTAGTCGTATTTTACGACTCCTGGGTAAGAAGTGAGATTGGTATATTCTACTCAGCCGGATACCACACGGCGGGTCGCCTTACCTTAGTCGCCTTTTACGACACCTCGGTAAGAAATGAGGGTGGTAGTTACTATTCTATTCAGCCGGATACCACACGGCGTTTGCTAGATAATTTTTTATAAAAGATTAAAACCGTAATATAGTATTTTGATAACCATAAAAATGGTTATTAAAAAATGCTAATTTAAAAATTACTTTAGATACCATAAAAACCATTTTTATGGTATCTAAAGTAGCTAGACATATGATGTCACGGACTTTTATTTAAAACTTTTAGAGAGGAACAATTTTGTAATACATGATTTTTGAATAACTATTACCGTTTACTCAGCATATTATTTTTTATTGCTGCTCCTCTCTTATTCATCTTAGCGTGATGTTATATAGCCTATAGCTTTCCTCGATAAATGGACTATCTTACACTGAAAGAATTTTTCAAATCGGTCCAAGTAGTTCCTGAGATTAGCGCGTTCAAACAATCACTCAATCAAACAAACAGCTTTGTATTATAGATATACAAAAATGCAATAAAAAAAAGAAAGCGCCGGTAACATGTCAAATTAAATCAAAATAATCTTTATTCAAATAAGCTCTTTCAAGCACTTTTGAATCGTCAATCAATATTAATGAAGCTACAACTGGTTCGGAATGTTGCTCCTACTGAGAAGCAGAAAGAAACTCGGCGGATAATCTTTTAAAACAATAATTACAATTTAATTAATGGTTACAAGTTAATTGTTGCAGCTTCGTAGCTGATTGCAATTAAGATATGCTATTACTAAAATAATCCTCAATAGTATAGTAAGCTTTATGTAGCAAAAAAACTTTGTATTACAAAAAAAAGTCAGTGGCATTTACAATTTAAGTCCGCGTGATTCCCTGCGAGAGAAGTTTAAGGAAATAGATATTCTTACATTTGCTTCACAGTATATTTTAAGTAATTTGATATTTATATATATAAATATAAACAATTATAAAACGATAGGTGATGTATATAATAGACAAAGTAGGAAACGACATAAGCTTGCGGCTCCTGCTTTGCGTCTTGAAAAGTACGTAAGTCGTTTGTGGGTTTGGGTATAAGATTCTATAATAAAATTCCATATGGCGAAAAGGCCGTGGGCCCAGTAACGTCACACTGGGTCAGAACACCCCGAAAATGAACTGTTCCGCCGATGAACGTTCCCTAATTGCTTTGGCCTGGACAACAATTACACTTACCGCAGTACACTTGCCACAACGGTTTTAAAAACGAATATGATAATAGAAAACAAATAAGCGTCCTTTTTCTCGGATTTTCTTGCCGAATCGATGCGTGGGCGCTGCCAGCGACACATCAACTCGGTCCGGGGCCAATGGTGACGCGTTACTGCCGTATGCTCACAGAGCGTTGTTATTGGACAAACCAAGCGCGCGAGATTTGAATTCACGAAGAGTTAACATTCCACAATCAATTTTAGCTTTGCCATTAATAATAATAATACGCATTTTATTCCAAAAAAAATAAAAAATAATGTCAAGTTCTAATTAATTGGTATAACAATGTTTCCTTTTAAACTAATTTCTATTTTATTATATGACTTCGTCATTGTTTTTATTCCTTATTTTTGTTTATAATTTGGACGCCCATAATTGGGCTAAGTCCATGTCCTTCCATTTTCCCTATTTTGGGCTGTTCTGGACCACGTTACTTTACCTTAACTTTGCCATTACAGCAGTTTAAAACACTATTAAGTAGAGGCTGATACAGAAAGCCTACTATACTTTTGAGGATTATTTAGTCGATAATAATGCGTAGATATAGCTACTGTTCGGCCCTGTACAAGATAGAAACGATTAAATATAACTAGTATTAAGAATTATATTTTTAAAGCAACCACCGAGTTTCTTGCTGGATCTTCTCGGTAGGAACAGCTTTCCGAACCAGCAGTAGAGTTGACGATTCAAAAGCACTTGGTTACAAGTTTATTTGAATAAAGAATATTTTGAATTTGACATCGTTTTGAAATAATTTCTAAACTTGTGTAAATTTCAATTTCCAAAATCTAAAAACAATAACATCGTTAGGCGACGTGTTGATTTTTACAGGACGCGCTTCGCTTCAGGAATAATAATTAACTTTCATTCGTATTGCAAGCTTTTTCGTGGAATCATAGACATTTTTAAGGACTCTAATTAAACTTTTAAACAAAAAATAAAGAAAGGGTGTATATTTGTATTTGTATTTAAGTATGTGGTATTCCACCAAACAGCACCTCCCTACTTAAAATATAAGTTCGAGTTTTTAAGACCTCGAGTCAATGCAGTAAGATCCGCTCGGAGGCTAACCCTCGTATTGCCTTCCCACAAGACATCCTTTTTTGGACGCTCCTTTAATGTCAGAGCGGTTCAACTTTGGAATTCTTTACCACTAGCTATAAGGGAAGCTAAATCTTTATGCAGTTTTAAAAGAATGCTTAAAAACTACTATCTGCTTAGGACGACCTTGCTTAATCCTGATGCATATATGTATTTATGTATATGTATTTGATACATATTTTGTATTTATTACGGTATATGTGTAATGTTTTTATATATGAATATATATATAATTTTTATATTTGTATATATTTATTTTAAATATGTAATATGTATTTGACTGGCCCGTTGCGGCAGTGGGTAGTGACCCTGCCTTCAGCTCCGCGGGTCGCGGGTTCGATTCCCGCCGAGGGCCAACATTTTCTATAAATGAATTTGTTGGTGTTTGAGCCTGGGTGTATATTTGTATTTAAGTATGTATTTAAAAAATATATAAGTATATATTCACCAGCTGTCTGTCATAACACAAGTATTAAGTTACTTACTTTGGGGACGGATGACCGTGTGTGTGTGTCCCATATATTTATTTATTTATTTAAATACATATGTACTTCATAATAATATATTTTTATATGTTTAATGTTTAATAATGTTTATTTATTTATTTAGTTAGTCATGCCAACAGTATTATTAACAAACATTTTTGTTGTTTACATGTATTTCATACAGTCTTAATCTAAACAAAAGTAATAATAGAATTATTTTGCTATAATCCGCGATGAATCATCATTCATCAATTCATCGCGGATTATAACAAAATAATTTTATTATTACTTTTGTATTATGGATCTCCTCAAAGTAACGCATAATACTATAAATCAATCTTAATCTATTTAAAATACTATTACAGGCATAAAACATTCAAAAACAGTAAAAATAAAAATAAACATTGGTTATGGTACAAAGTAAAAGTGAAAAAGAGTAAAATTTTAAAATATTTGGCAACTAACACTGAAAAGTACAATATATAATAAAAAAATATATAATAATAAACAAAATACTACAGAAAATTTTAAAAATACTAAAACAAAATTGAATAAACTTTATTCTTATCTTTAATATTAAAATGAGTTAATCTTGTATATATATATATTTTCCGAATCTCAGAACGGCTCCAACGATTTTCCTGAAATTCAGCATGTAGGAGGTTTTGGGGAAAAAATTGATCTAGCTAGGTTTTATGTAAAAAAAATATTGTTTTATCCCTATTTTTGGGCATTAAAAAACACTAACATTTATATTGAATTGAATTTTCACCATTAACTGTCAAGTCGACGTAGCTTATTCGGGTAGCGGGCAGCCTCGAGAAATAAGAGTGCCAGTGATCGATCCCAACTAAATAATTGTATTTTTCTTTTTTTTAAGTTTTTTTTTGTAAAAAATTACCGAGCCAAGGTCGGTCACCCAGATATTAACTATAATAGGAATAATGTTTTTAATTAATGTTTTTATTTTTTAATATTTTCCCCATATTTTAATTGTTAAAGTTAGTTTGTTTTTTATTTTATTTATGGTACTAACTCTTTTTTTCTTCCTTCTTTTACTTTTTTTATATATTTAGTGAGCAGAACGTTATTAAGCTTTTTATTTAATTATGCATGCTTAGTTAGCCTTTAAGTGGAATATATAATTGAAAACTATGGGTAATTTAGAAATTTATATAAGTTTTAAATAAACTACTTTATGTTGTATATCACTTCGTGATGTTATATAATCTCAGGAACTACTGGACCGATTTGAATAATTCTTTCAGTGTAAGATAGTCCATTTATCGAGGAAGGCTATAGGCTATATAACATCACGCTAAGATGAATAGGAGAGGAGCAGCAATAAAATGTAGTACGAAAACGGCAAGAGCTTTCCTTTCTATTCAACTAAGCCGGATACCACACAGTGGGTCAATTTACCTTAGTCGCCTTTTAACCTCGGTAAGATATGAGGGTGGTCTATTCTACTCAGCCCGATACCACAATACATAAATCTGAAGAGTTTGTTTGTTTCATTGTTTGAACGCGTTAATTTCAAGAACTACTGGACCGATTTGAATAATTCTTTCAGTGTAAGATAGTCCATTTATCGAGGAAAGCTATAGGCTATATAACATCATGCTAAGATGAATAGGAGAAGAGCAGCAATAAAAAATAGCGTGCGCTAAGTAAAAGGTGATAGTTATTCAAAAATCAAGTATTAGAATATTGTTCCGCTTTAAAAGCTCTAAATAAAAGTTCCCGACGTCATATATCTAGTTTTTTGATCCTCTCTAACTTTTAAAGACTTTTTTTTATAAAACTACTAGCGGCCTGCCCCTGCTTCGCACGGGTATAAAATATATATCCCATGTCAGTCAGTGTAAAAAAATGATTAAATCGATCGAGTAGTTTTGATTTATTGATTACTGCCCGTGGCCCGCAAGCGTTAAATTTGGAGAAAAACAATTTCCCTCTCCCTATACCAAGAAGATTTCCTGCTATCGGGCGAAGCGCGGCCTCCGACGTGTATGTATAGGCAAGCGGTGCGCTGCCGCAATCGCTGTGTCCCTGCATTTTAAATCTGTAATATTTTTGAAAATGTTCATTTAAATTGCATGCTTTGCATATTGCATATTGATCTGTATTAAATCAACAATGTATTTAAAGTACTTAATTGGATAAGGATTAATGCTGTATTGTATAAAAATTACTTCGAAAATAACGGATTATTTTTCGTAAAAAGTAAATGACAAAAAAATGCTATTGTGCGTTAGAGATAGACATATACCATCGCGGAGATTTCTGTAGACCTTTTCAAGGTGTACAAATACTTAGTACATTATTTTGATAAATCTCGTAGGGTTTAGCCTGCGTTTGCAATGTAAGCGGAAAAAAATGTAATTATTTACAGAAACCTCAAAAATTACAGTATTTCTCTACTCCGTATTGAATGTTATTATACGTACAAACCTTCCTCTGGAATCACTCTATCTATTAAAAAAAACCGCATTAAAATCTGTAGCGTAGTTTTGAAGTTTTATGCGTATATAGGGAAATATGGACTTTGTTTTATAATATGAAGTGATGATCATTAATCGCCGAAGTTTATTATAAAACTAGCAACCGCCAGGATTGCTTGTTTTATAAACACACTATTAACACTATCAAACACTATTAAGGAGAGGCTGATACAGAAAGCCTACTATACTGTTGAGGATTATTTAGACGATAAGAATGCGTGGATATAAATATTGTTCGACCCTGTACAAGATAGAAACATTAAATGTAACTAGCATTAAGAATTGTTGTTATTAAAAAGTTCAACCGCCGAGTTTCTTGCCGGCTCTTCTCGGCAGGAACAGCTTTCCGAACCAGCAGCAGAGTTGACGATTCAAAAGCACTTGTTTACAAGTTTATTTGAATAAAGAATATTTTGAATTTGAATTTGAATTTCAATTACACTCAAAGAATTTTTCAAATCGGTTTAGTAGTTCCTGAGATTAGCGCATTCAAACAATCAAACAAACAAATAAATCTTCAGCTTTATATATTAGTATAAATAGAAAGAAAGAAAGAAAAGAAAAACTTTATTTACTATAACTTTTATTTAGGATTATAGAGCAAACGAATATAATACAAAATATAAAAGATCTATTATATAATATATAATAAACATTACACAACACAAAACAGAAGAAAAATATATAATAAACATTACTATATTACTTTACTTTTGTTTAGTAACAGTTTCCCACGTCGTTCGCAGATGGCGCTGTGCTTTATTCGCCCGCGCTATCGACTGTACATTATAGATAGTATAACACACTACACATCATTTAAATATTGCGCTTTTCAATGTCATTTACATTTAAAATGTAAATGTAATATTTTTTGGATAGGGACATCATGTATTGTCCCTTTATTACTATAGACAAGACAATAGAAATTAGAAAACAGTTATGATTTCTAGCTTGATGTAGAAAAATCGATTCTTAAAAAAATCGATTATTTCGGCTCAAAATAATAGTTTTTTTTTATAACTATTTGAACATTTGCTCTCTTTGATATAATAATTGATTACAGTAAAGGCTAATTGAGTGAGAGGCAAATTACAATAAGCGACAAATATCATTATCAATTAGGAATGTCACTTAGAGTAGAAAAATCGATGAAAAAATAAACGATTTTTAAAAAATCGATTATTTTGTTACCAAATGGTTTTTTTCAGACTATTTCAAAAGTTGTCTCTTTAATATTCAAAAATAATTAAAATAAAGGCTAATTAAAGTGTACAACAGACAACTACCAAGAAATAATATCAGATGCGCTGTTTGTGTAATTCTTTTGAAATTTGTATTTTTGGTAACTTGTTTTCATCTAACAATGCATATGTATACTTAGAAAACAAGTAAAAGAATGAAAAAGAAATACAGAATAATTAAAATAATTGATTTTTAATGAATAAAATAATCTATAATTTAAAAAAAAACGATTATTTAAAAAATAATCGGTTATTTTTACATCCCTAAGGATGAGAGTTGGAGACGAAAAAAATCGATTAATAAATAAATAATCGATTTTCCCTTTTAAATAAAACGATTTTTCAAAAACCGATTATTTCGTATCAAAATAATCGTTTTTTTCTGACTATTTGAAAAGCGGCCTTTTTTAATTTTAATAATTGATTAAAATAAAGGCTATTAAAGTGGACAAATACCAAGAAATAATAACAGATGCGCTAATTGTGAAATTGTATTAAAATGTGTAGTTTGACTACATTGGTTTCATCCGACAATGGATATATATACTTTAAAAAATATGAAAAAGGAAAAGAGGATGTGAATCATATGACTTGGAGTAGAAAAAATCGATTAATAAATAATAGATTCCATCCCTTTAAAAATAATCGATTAAAAATCGATTTTTTTTCTGACTATTTCAATTGTCTTTTTTTAATATTAATAATTAATTACAATAAAAGCTAATCAAAGTGGACAACTACCAAGAAATAAAATCAGATGCGCTGTTTGTGAAATTGGATTAAAATGTGTAGTTTGGCTACATTGGTTTCATCCGACAATGGATATCTAATCTTAAAATACAAGAAAAAGAATAAAAAAGAAAACGAGGATGAATAAAATAATATATTTTTTTAAATTTCTTTTTTAATGAACAAATAAAATCTTTTAGTAAAATCTGTACAACAAATTATTTAATAGGTTTTAAGAAAATCGATGTCATACAGACAGACAGCGTGTCGGTACTTTGTTTAATAATATGTATAGATCATTTTTATCAACATCAACCTCCTGCCCTTATCCCACTCTAAGTGGGGTCGACACAACATGTTGTCATACGATTGGACTACGTATTTTACGGCCACCTGCCAGACGTCAGCTTACCTTAGTCGTATTTTTCAACCCCTCGGTAAGAAAGCGGGTGTTCTATTCAACTAAGCCGGATACCACACGGCGGGTCGACTTACCTTAGTCGCCTTTTACGACACGTCGATAAGAAAGCGGATGGTCTATTCTACTCAGCCTGATACCACACGGCGGGTCGTCTAACTTTAGACGCCTTCGACGACACCTCGGTAATAAATAAGGGTGGTCTATTCAACTCGTCCGTATACCACACAGCGGGTCGACTTATCTTAGTCGCCTTTTACGACACCACGGTAAAAAAATGAGAGTGGTCTAATCTACTCAGCCGGATACCACACTTTGATTACGTTTTTCAACACTTATATCAGTATAAACGTGTCCAGACTCCAGATATGTTTCAAGTACTGTCTCAACAGTTAATCATAGATGGCGCTGTTCTGTTTTAGCCCGCGCTATAGACTGTGAAATCTGTTTATTATATACGTATGCCAGATTTTGACTTTAGCACTCTATGTGGTTTTAACACTGTTAATTATGTATTATTAAATTTTTTGGATAGACACGTTGTCCAGTGTCTTATTACTTTAGTCAATACTTGTTTCGTCACATGAACTCTCTGATCAGTATTGATTAGATAATACCATTATTAATAATTGATTTCAACAAAAGCTAATTAAAGTAGACTTATCTATAAATAATACGAAATAATCGATTATTTAAATATCGTTTTTTTCTGACTTCAAAATTTCTCTGATCTGTCTGATTTCAAAAGTTGTCTTCTTTAATATTTATGATTAATTACAATGTAGGGATACCTAAAATAATCGATTTTAAAAAATCGATTTTTGATGAAAAAATAATCGATTATTAAAAATCGACTATTTTGAAAAAATAATCAATTATTTGAAAAATCGATTATTTTTTTCACATCGCTAAGTTGTGAGGTTTGGCCCTATTTTGTTTTGAGTAGTTTATATATACCTAAATATATTTCAAAAGATGTCTCACATTTTATTTCAAAATGTATGTTTTCAAATAATAAAAAAATAATCTACTTACTAATACGCCGTGTGGTATCCCGCTGAATAGAATAGTACCACCCTCATTTCTTGCCGAGGTGTCGTAAAAGGCGACTAAGGTAAGTTGACTCAACGAGTGATATCCGGTTTAGTAGAATAGACCACCCTCTTTGTTACCGAGGTGTCGTAAAATACAACAGAGGTAAGTTGACGTCAGGCAGGCGGCCGGTTAAAACGCAGCCAAACCATGTGACAGCATGTTTATAACATGTTGTGCCGATCCCACTAAGAGTAGGACAAGGGCAGGAAGATGAAGATATTATAATTAATTAATAATATTCAAAATTACAACTTTTGAAATAGTCAGAAAAAATCGATTTTAAATAATCGATTATTTCGTAACAAAATGATCGATTTCTTTAAAATCGATTATTTTTAAAGGGATAAAAATTGATTATTTATTAATCGATTCTTTCTACTCCAAGTCACACCCTACCACAACTTACAAATTTGATTGAAAATATTTTGTAAATAATTAAAACCGATTTATAATGTTTTCTATACTAATATCATAAAGAGAAAACATTTTGTATGTATGTATGTTTGTAATGTTTTCACACAAAAACGTCTGGACCGATTTCAGCTACCGCCGCTTCGTTCATTAGTGTGTCAAATTTTTTCCTTCGTAAATTTCCCCACAGGAATTGTAGGAAAAAATAGCCTAAATGTTTCTCCTCAATCTTAGTGAAAGACTCATCAAAATAGGCTTAGCTTAGTTTAGGTTAATATTAAAATATGCAGATTTTAATATTAACCTAATTCTTTCTCCACGACTGCTCTGTCTTATAGTATAATTGGTACTACAAAAAATCCAAAAATGTATTACAAAGTTTGAATTATTACATTGTGTATTACATTTGCTTCACAGTATATTTTAAGTTATTTAATTTTTGTATATAAAGAAATATAAAACGATTTGTGATGTATATAATAGACAAAGTAGGAACTGACATAAGCTTGCGGCTCCTGCTTTGTCGTTTGTGGGTTTGGATATAAGGTTCTATAATAAGGTAATAACATTCCGCAATCAATTTTAACTTTGCCATTACAGTTTAAAAACACTGTTAAAGAGAGGCTGATACAGAAAGCCTACTATACTGTTGAGGATTACTTAGATGATAAGAATGCGTGGATATAGCTACTGTCCGACCCTGTACAAGATAGTAATGACTTTATGCAACTGGTTATGAGTATTATGTTTAAAAGAGCAACTGCCGAGTTTCTTTTAGGCTCTTCTCGGTAGGAACAGCTTTCCGAACCAGCAGTAGAGAGTAGAGTTGATGATTCAAAAGCACTTGTTTACAAGTTTATTTAAATAAAAAAAATGTTGAATTTCAATTTGAATAGGTTTTGAGAAAATCGATACATACAGACAGACAGCTTTTGGGTACTTTGATTAATAGTATGTATAGATAATTTTTATCAATATCAACCTCCTGCCCTTATCCCACTCTAAGTGGGGCCGACACAATATGTTATAAACATGTCTACTTTATTTTACAACTGGTCGCCTACTGATGTCAACTTGCCATAGTCGTATTTTATTTACGACACCTACTTAGGAGGCGACTACCTTAGTCGCCTTTTACGACACCACGGTAAGAAATAAGTGTGGTCTATTCTATTCAACCGGATACCACACTTTGAATATTTCTATCAACCTTTATATCAGTGTAAACTTCTCCGGATGTTTCAAGTACTGTATCAACAGTGACTCATAGATGGCGCTGTTCTGTTTTGGCCCGCGCTATAGACTATGCAATCTGTTTACTATATACATATGCCAGATATGAAATTTAATTGCATTTTAAATCTGTAATATCAATTTTTGACAGACACTACAACTAGTGTCTTATAATCGCCAGACGCATAATTAGGAACTAAGGATGTGAATTTCGAGTAGAAAAATCGATTATTTTAAATAAAAATAATCGATTATTTAAAAAGTTGAGTTTTAGTTCGTTTAATCGTAAATCGATGAAGAAATAATCGATTTTTTTAATTTTTTTTTTACTATATTTAAAATTGCCTGTTATAACCAGTGTTGCCATCTTAGTGGATTTTCCACTAAAACTGGTGGTTTTAACTACCCACTTGGCACTTAGTGGCCAAATATTGCTTTTAGTGGCTAGTGGTTTTTTTTGGTGGTTAGCAGTTAAAAAGTTAGATTTACTTCTATTATACGATGATTTTTATATATCTGTTCGTTTTCCTTTTTGAATATGAATATATACATTGTGTACAAGCTTAAATCCGCTGTTTGCTCATGGTTGGTGTTAATGAACATATGAATCGGATATGACCATGCCATATTTTTATTTTTAAGAGTACGACCGCGGTCAACAATCAACATTATTTGTTATTTCATACAAAATCCTAATTCATGAGAATCCTAAACAAAAACCGTGGTTTCATCCCGGCCGTCCTTCAACATCCACGAGGACGATGCTGCGCGTATGGTGCCATCAGCGGGGCATAATTATCTATTATAAAGTGCTGAAATCTGTTGAAACTATCGAAGTGCACCGTTACCAACGACAGATAATAGAAATGTGGCGTGCTATGAAGAAAATAGGCCAGAATATCAGCTAAGACATGAAAAGCTGATTTTCGTCCATTGTAATGTAAATTTTGTGATATTAATTTGCTAATTTTTTAATAAGTAATAATAAAGGAAACTTATTATTTGTTACTTTCATAAAACAATGTCATTTCCAGGAAGGAAAAAAGGCCAGAATATAAGCTAATTTTCCTCCATGACAATGCTCCGTCACACACATCAAAAAAGGTTCTAAATTACTTAGAGACGCTCAACTGTTAGATATTACTCCATACCGCTTATTCACCAGAACTGGCCCCATCCAACTATCATCTGTTTTCGTCGGTGTGCCATTTGCTCGCTAAGTAGCAGTTCGATTCTTACGCGAGACGTCTAAAATTGGCTCGAAAAGTGGTTTGCCTAGAAAAACGAACAATTTTTTTTGGTATGTTATCCATATATTACCTGAGATATTTTAGAAAAAACGCGGATTTTAGCTTGTATACCTGGTAGATATTTACTTTGCTTGAGTAGGCATAACTGATCGGCAAGAATTAGTCGTCTACGTGTCTTTACTTATACTTTATACGCGGGGATTTCTCACTTCATATTTTTTTCTGAATACTTATACTTATAAGTTAGAAGGGTTCATCGTTCAGTAACGCTTATGGGCTCATAATTATTAATTTTGTTTTCTTTTAACCGAGCGAATTTATTAACGCGTAAGTATGCAAAAATCACAATATACGCAACGGGATTCTTGGCTATTTGAAAGGTGTCTGAAATACTACGGGTCGAGTAGCGAAATATAAATTTTTTGATATTAATTTGTTAATTTTTTAATAAATAATAATAACGGAAACTAATTATTTGTATATATTTTTTTTTTTATAAAACAAAAATTGTTTTAGTGGAAATGTTAGCGGTTAGCGGTCATTTAGAGTGTAAAATTTTTGTTTGTTAGTGGTTTTCTGGTGGTTTTGAAAGTTGAATCTAGTGGGAAGCTCATTGAACTGTTGGCAACACTGGTTATAACAAATAATATTTTTAAATTTAAGTTATAATTATTATTAAAAACAATAAAGGCTAATTATAGTCGATTTAAAAACAAGAAAAAGAGGATAATTAAAATAATCGGTTATTTGAAAAAAATCGATTATTTTTTCACAAGTTAGGGATGTCAAAAAGTAATCGATTTTTAATATTAGATTATTTTAATTATCCTCTTCTTATTTAATCTTTTTCGTTTAATGCAATGCATATCAAGTATATTTATTGTAGTAATATTTATAATATTTAGTAAGTAGTAGTAATATTTATTGTTAGTTGCTAATTTTAATTACCCTTTATTGTAATTAATTATTAATATTAAAAAAACACAACTTTTCAAATGGTAAAAAGAACGATTATTTTGATAGACATTAATCGATTTATTTTAAATTAATTTATTTTTAAAGGAAAAATACCGATTTTTTATTGATCGTTTTTTTCTACTCCAAGTCGCATCCCTATCCTATACTCTCAGAAGTTCCATATCTCTAAATCATGTTATATCACTCGCAGATGTTTCCTTTGTCAAACCATATCTGGGGTAACCCATAGTACTGATTTATCTTTTAAACTTCAAAGGGAATCTCTGAATACAGACTTGTGTCTTTAATATTTAAATGATATCGTGTGGTATCCGGTTTAGTAGAATAGACCACCCTCTTTCTTACCGAGGTGTCGTAAAATACGACTGAGGTAAGTTGATGTCAGGCAGGCGGCCAGTCGTAAAAACGCAGCCAAATCATGTAACAACGTGTTTATAACGTGTGTGCCGACCCCACTTAGAGTTGGATAAGGGCAGGAAGATGATGTCTTTAATATTTAAATGAGTTAATCTTGTATGTATATATATATTTTCCGAATCTCGGAAACGGCTCCAACGATTTTCCTGAAATTCAGCATGTAGGGGGTTTTGGGGGAGAAAAATTGATCTAGCTAGGTTTTATGTAAAAAAAATATTGTTTTATCCCTGTTTTTGGGCATTAAAAAACACTAACATTTATATTTAATTGAATTTTCGCCATTAACTGTCAAGTCGACGTAGCTTATTCGGGTAACGGGCAGCCTCGAGAAATGTGAAAGCCAAGGATCGATCCCCAACTAAATAATTGTTTTTTCTTTTATTTTAAGTTTTTTTAATTTTTTTTGTAAAAAATTCTCGAGCGAAGCTCGGTCACCCAGATATTGTTTAATATTTAAATGAGTTAATCTTGTATGAATATATATATATATATATATATATATATATATATATATATATATATATATATATATATATATATATATATATATATATATATGTTTAATATTTAAATGAGTTAATCTTGTATGTATAAATATATTTTCGGAATCTCGGAAACGGCTCCAACGATTTTCCTGAAATTCAGCATGTAGGGGGTTTTGAGATACAAAAAACGATCTAGATACGTTTTACCTAAAAAAGTCAAGATGAATCCCAGTTTTTGGGTATTAAATAATACTAAAATTTATATTGAATTGAATTTTTACAATTAACTTTCAAGCCAGCGTAGCTTTTTCCGGGAACAGGCGGTCGCGAGAAATGAAAATACCTAGGATCGAGTCACACCTACCATATTATTTTTTCATTTTTTTAAAGTTTATTTTTTATTTTGTAAAAAATTACCGACCACGGCTCGGTCACCCAGATATTCCTACTAATCTATACTAATATATAAAGCTGAGTTTGTTTGTTTGTTTGAACGCGCTAATCTCAGGAACTAATGGACCTATTTGAAAAATTCTTTCAGTGTAAGATAGTCCATTTATCGAGGAAGGCTATAGGCTATATAACATCACGCTATGAATAGAAGAGGAGCAGCAATAAAAAATATTACGAAAACGGCAAAATTTAAAGCTTACCTTGCGTGCGCTGAGTAAACGGTGAAAGTTATTCAACAATCACGCATTACAGATCATTTATATGGTAAAACAACATTGGCCCGTTCAGCTATAATAAATATACGTGTAAATGTAAGTACCTGCCAGGCATTAATTCAAATTCAAAATATCCTTTATCTTTCTTTAATATTTAAATGAGTTGATTTTGTATGTATATTAAAATACTAAATAAAAGGTTAACCAGGTACTTCAAATAAACTTGTAAACAAGTGCTTTTGAATCGTCAACTCTACTGCTGGTTCGGAAAGCTGTTCCTACCGAGAAGAGCCTAAGAGAAACTCGGCGGTTGCTCTTTTCAAATCAAATATCTTTATTCAAATAAGCTCTTACAAGCACTTTTGAATCGTCAATCAATATGATTAATGAAGCTACAACTGGTTCGGAATGTTGCTCTTGCCGAGAACCAGGAGAAACTCGGCGGTCAATTTAAACATTTTCAATTTTACATTATTAAACCGCAGTCTTGTATGAACCTGAAAGGCTTTTTTATCATCCAAATAATCTACAATTTTGTAATATGCTTTACGTATTTATATTTCTTATACTTAATTTAAACCTTTCTGTAGACTGATCTAGTATTGATTGCGGATTTTTTTTTAAATATAATTCTTATTACTAGTTACATTTACTTATTACTGCCTTTAACATAGTCGACGATTAGCTACCTCCAAGCATTCATATCATCCAGTATCTGAGATTAGCGCAAACAAACTCTTCAGCTTTATATATTAGATAGGGTCCGATTTCCGTTATGGGACATAAAGCTACATTATACAGCCCCTAAATAGTAATGTTGGGTTTAAACCAACCCTTCGGGTAGCGCATAGGGATGTGACATGGTGTAAAAAAAATCGATTTTTAAATAATCGATTTTTTTAAATCGATTATTTTTTCATGTCGCTACTGGGGGCGAGAGTTGGAGTAGAAAAAATCGTTTTTTTTAAATCGATTTTTTCATATCAAAATAATCGATTTTTTCTGATTAATTAGAAAGTTGCCTTTTTTAATATTAATAAGTAATTACAATAAAGGCTAATTAAAGTGGACAACTACCAAGAAACAGATGCGCTGTTTGTGAAATTTTATTAAAATGTGTAGTTTGGCTAAATTGGTTTCATCCAACAATGCATATCTAATCTTAAAAAACAAAAAAGAGTAAAAAATAAAATTAAAATAATTTATTTGTAAAAAATCGATTTTTGATGAAAATATAATCGATTATTAAAATCGACTATTTTTAAAATATGATCGATTATTAGCAATCGATTATTTTTTGGCATCCCTAGTGGCGCCCAATAACCGTGTCGAGGTTTAGACCCTGCTATAGAATGCACCGGACCCTAACGAATTTGGTTCTTTGTAGACGAAACGGTTCAGACACGATTTTTAATTTGTTTAACTGATAATATTTTACTAGCTTTTACCCGCAACTACGACGACGACGAAGGGTCTTCTCAATGCCCGAAGGCAATTGGGGTACGGGCCTCGAGGCGAACCTCCTTACCCGGGCTGGTCCTCGCAGGCTTGCGCCTGGATTTTGTTATGGCCTTATGGCCAGGGCTCTCGCCTGTTGGCTTGAGCCTAGGGGACATCTCTGTGTATGAGGGGGACCTCTGCAGGTCATTGAAAACCCGGATATAATCCGGGGAGAAATGGTTTTCTCTTCACGTGGTATCTTCTGAGCGGTGGGGTGTCGATTTCATGAAGAGTCAATCCGTGATATTGTCAAGTCCAGGGGGGGTGTCATGTCCGGGTTCGCGTCGTCCTGATCGTCATCCTGTTCCGCCGCTAGCAGTGAGGGTGACCGTAGGAGCTCGCGAGGTAGGGGACGGCCCTCCGGTGGACGAGCATGCAATGGGGCTATGCCGTGGAGGTGGACATGCACGCTGCAGTCCGCTCGCGCAAACATCCTGCGCGCAAGCATGCGGACGAACTCCTCCACGGTCGGTGTCCTGGTGTCCCGGTGCAGAACGTCATTCCGCACATATCTCGGAGCTCCTACGATCAGGCGCAAGCAGCGATTCTGTTGGATCTGGAGCCTTCGCCTCTGGTATGCAGAGCACAGCGCGTACCAGGCGGGTGCCGCATACGTCAAACGCGAGCGAACGTAGGCACCGTAGACTTTCAGTTTGGTCTTCGTAGGCAGGCGGGATGTGAATAGGGCATGTAACTTCGACCTAGCAGCGGCGGCCTGGCCCTCCACACGGTTCACCGTGGGTACCATTTGCAAGCTGCGGTCGATTTCACACCCCAAGAACCGAACTGAGGTCTTCCACTCTACGTTCTGGCCTCGTAGGGTGAGTTGACGAAGCGGCTTGGAGCGACTGGTCAAGAGAGCGGCTGTTTTCCCGATATTTACCGCCATCCTCCATTTATCCAGCCACTCTGGCAACAGATCCAGCAGACGCTGCATCCGGTTGGTGGAGATGATCTGATGATGGGACGACGCGAAATACGCGCTGTCATCCGCGTAAAGGGACAACAACACGTCTTCCTCCCCTTCGCGCAGATGATCGCGAAGGGTCGGGATGTCGTCTGTATACGCCGCGTACAAGCGTGGCGAAAGACAGCTGCCCTGGGGTACTCCGGCTCTAATGAGGCGTGGCATGGAATCTGCTCCTTCAACCGACACGAAGAAGCTCCGACCCTCGAGAAAGGACGCCAGCACTCGCACGAGCGGTGCCGGTGTGGTTGTATCCAGTAGTTTGGCCAGGAGTCCGGCGTGCCACACTCTGTCGAAGGCTTTCTCCATATCAAGAAATACCCCGACGGTGTAGTGCCCTCTGTTTCTCTCACTGGCCAAGAAGTTGATAACTCTCGCCAGCTGGAGCGTTGTAGAATGACTGCTGCGAAACCCGAATTGCTCCTCGCGCAGGGGCAGGTGAGGTATGAGTCTTCGCAGTAGTAAACGCTCAAACAACTTGGCGATGTGCGAGAGCAGCGTGATGGGTCGGTAGCTCGAAGGGTAGCGGCGGTCTTTTCCTGGTTTTGGAAGCACGACGATCTTTCCGATCTTCCACACATCGGGGAAGTGGCCGGTCCGGAGTACACCATTGAAGAGTTTCTTGAGCGCAGAGAGACCCTCTTTAGGCAGTTGCATCAGTGCGGCATTGGAGATGCCGTCGGGCCCTGGTGCCTTTCGTTTATTTAGACGAGAGACAGCCGACCGCAGCTCAGACGGGGAGATAAGGTCCTCATCCCGGAGCGGCGATGTTGGGGCCGACAGGAATCCTTCCAGTTTACTTTGGACTTCTGCATGATGACGGACGACTTGGGCGTTGCTAGTATTTGTCGGGTTCGGTACGAAAGTATTTTCTAGATGATCAGCGTGGATCTCGGCCCGATCCTTGGCCGAATAAATCCTTTTACCCGTTGAGTCCAGCAAGGGGTAAATGGGGGTGTCATTTCCGGTGAGTTTACGGCAGAGGGCATAAAGAGTAGTGTCATACTCGGAAGCTCGATCGATGGTGTGCTCCCAGCGCACCTCATCGAGAGCCACGAGTGCACTCGCTATCTTCTCTGCTGTCCTGTTTAAATCACTCTTCACCCTAGGACAGCGGGTTCGGGCCCACAGGCGGCGTAAGGTGCGTTTTCTCCGCAACATACTACGGAGCGAGCTTGGTATGTTTCTTCTGGTGGCAGCTTGTGTCCTGTCACTGGTGGTGGTGGCTGATGTGTGGGCACATTGTATCACCTGGGTAAAAGTTGCGGCTGCCTCCTCGACTTCAGCTGCGGTCGACAAGGGACCGACAAACTCAAGCCCAGCGAGTGCGACGCTGAAGCGCTTCCAATCCACCCGGGTATGGGGGGGACGGGGCACCAGAAATCCTCCTCGAGTGGCGAGAGTGATGAGAACAGGCAGGTGTTGCGTATCTAAGTCGTAAAGTACCTCGACATCAAAAGGAAAGTCTATTCCATGATGTAGCACTATGTCGAGTACATCCGGCTGGAGTCGGTGATCTGATGGGATGTGGGTCGGCGCTCCGGGACCCACCACTCCATAACCGACTCTCACGCTATCTTCGAACAGCAGTCTTCCGGCCGGGGAAATGACGCGTGAGCCCCACGCGTGGTGCTTCGCATTGAAGTCCCCCACGATAAGTGTGGGACCTTGCTGCTCAAAGATTGACCCGACATCAGCGCTACAGAAAGTTTGTCCGGGTGGCTTGTAGGCGGCATATAAGCATAGTTCCTCTTGTCCCACATTGATCCGCACACCCTGCGTGCGAGTGCTCACGAAAGGTGCATGCTCCAACTCCTCGTGTATGACGTCCCTCCTCACCAGAGCGGCCGTACCCCTGAAGGGATAGCCCCGGGGAGAGATCTCATCCCGTCGATACACAAGGTAGTTTGGCACGCGCAGCTCGATGTTGTTCGTGAGCTTTGTTTCGCCCAAGAGGATGACATGTGCGTCCTGCGTTTGGGCGAGCAATGTGTTCGCGGACGTGGCCCCTTATGCCGCCTGGGTTCCAGTAAATTATTCTGATCATTGATAGAGTTGGCCAATACGGTTAATTGCGGCTGAGATAGCGATGACGACGTCCTTGCTGTGTAGATAGGTCGTCAGCGCTGCCATCAAGGCTTCTATGATGACTCGTATAAAACTGTTTGTATCAGAGTCGTACGGGAGGGGAAGCGGGGCAGTAGTCGCTCCTGGAGCCGGTAATTGCTCACTAAAGGTTCCTATGAGGCCGTGGCTTCTCGGCGCCTCGGCAGTTTTTGGCGGTACCGCCAACGACGCTTGCACTGGCGGTCGGGGCTGCGGTGTGGATGAGGCCGCTGGCTCGGCGTGAGCGGGCCTTGCCTCTCTGCGTTTCCTGTTTCTCCTCTTCTTTTTAGTAGGCGGTTCGCCTCTAGCAGTAGGGGGATTTGCTGGTGGTTGTAGAGTGGTTGGCGGTGCAGCTACCGTAGCCGGGTGCGTATTAAACGTATAAGGCTGCGCATTTGAGCCAGTAGTAAACACGGGGGGTGCGGTAGGGCCTGCGAGCGACGTGGTAGGGGCGTACGCCACATGTATTTGTGCTGCGGAGGTTGCGGGTGCTGCGTGGGTGATCGTTACTGGAGCGATTGGGGGAGCTTGTGCTTTCCCCACTGCTTTCTGAACTTGTCGAGGCTTTGACGGGCGCGGGGGTGCGATATCTATGCCCCTCCTCCGCGCCTCCTTACGGAAGACGGCACATTTTCGGTCACGCGCCGTATGCGCCTTTCCGCAGTTGGCGCACTTCGGTGCGTCCTCCCTCGCCCTGTCGCAGTCCTTTGATATGTGTTCGCCTGCACAGCGAACACACTTGGGCGGCCGGTGGCAATTGGCCGATGAGTGACCAAATGCTTGGCAGCGGTGGCATTGGGGGGGGCCACGGCCACCCCTCCAAGCCTCCACAATGAGTCCCGGCATAGATAACAACTCGGTCTCTTGATAGAGGTGACCGAGTTCTTCGTGGGTCAGGTGATCCAGTTCCACGAAAAACGTGCAACCATGTCGTCCTTTTACTGGTGGGATGGCCCTCGCTCGCACCGCGGGATATCCTAGGGCCCGCAGTGCGGCGGTTAACTCCTCTGGAGGGGTATCTTGAGGTAGCCCTCTTATGGCCACCTTTGAGGGAAGCGAAGACGCAGGACTGTAGCAGAACCACGCTATATTGGGGTCCTGCTTAGCTGCTTCCGTTAGGTGACGTTGCACTATCCGAAACTCTTCCTCTGATTTTGGAATGAATCGTACCCCTTTACCCATGGGTCGAGCGTTGGGTGCATGACCAAGCTTCGCCCTGATGTCGCTGAAGTGCTTCGTCCAATTGGGGAAGCACTCCACCGTTATTGGGGGGTATTCTGACCTCGGAGCTTTGGGTCCTGCTTGGAGTTGTTGCTGTTGTTGTTGGCGAAGCTGTTCCGCCCGGCGCTGCTCGTATGCTCGGGGCGACGGTGGTGCAGCGGCAGCTGCAGCATAGCCAGATGGCCCTGCCTGGGGTGAGGGGGGGCAACTACGACCGCGTGGACTGTAGTCACTAGATAGGTTGATAATAGATGGCGCTTTTCAATGTCATCCTATTCCTATAGAATTAACAGGATTTCTATAGCCTACATGTTATTTCAGTGTATAAGGAATAACTGTGCCAAATTTCTTTATTATTGGTTCACCGGAATCACCGTGAAAGAGTAACAAACATCCATACTCACAAACTTTCGTATTTATAATACTAGCTTTTACCCGCGACTTCGTTCGAGCGAACTGTTGTGATAGGTTTAATAGATGGCGCTTTTGTGTCATCCTACTCCTGTAGAATTAACAGGACTTCTATAGCCTATATATTATTCCGGTGTATGAGGAATAATTGTGCCAAATTTTATCGATATTGGTTCAGTGGATTCGGCGTGAAAGAGTAACAAACATACACCCATACTCACAAACTTCTTCTTTCTTCTTCTTAAGCCGATGGACCTCCACTGCTGGACATTGGTCTCTTCATGGGATCTCCACAACATCCGATCTTGTGCCGTTAGGATCCAGCGGCTCCCCGCGACATTAGAGGTCGTCAGTTCATCTCGTGGAAGGTCTACCGATACTCACAAACTTACGCATTTATAATATTAATAGAATTGGTAGGATAGGATATTGATAGATCTATTCTCTAGCCCTTATCCCACTCTAAGTGGGGTCGGCACTATATGTTTTAAACATGTTGTTACATGTTTTGGTTAATTATATTACGACGGGTCCGCCTGACGTCTATTTACCTTAGTCGCCTTTTACGTTAAGAAATAATTGCAAAAAACAAAAGTAATAATAACATTATTTTGCTATAATCCGCAATGAGGTAAAATAGAAAATATATATAGGTAATGCTAAATGTAGAGTGGAAAATCCGTTTTCATACCTGATACATGCAGTATTCGTAAAAACACATGCACAAACCTCCACCACCGCCACCACAATACACAAGCACTACACACGTTCACTATCACAAACTCAACAATCGTTTCGCCCCGCAACCGAACCATCATCAGGAGATAGACTCCACGACATAATCGCAAAGCGGCTTTGCCGATAACCGAAAACCCATTGTCCACTTACATTTAGCATTATATATATTTTCTAATTCAAATATATAATTCAAAATTATTTTATTATTAATGAATCTCCGCAGAGTAATGCCTAATTCTATAAATTATGTCAAAGAAAAAAAAAAATCATGAAATACACGTTTAGAATACAATAACTCGATCTACAGTTAGGTTTCATAGCGACCGACTAAATGTTAATATCGTATCGATATCGTATGCTGTAAACAGCTTTGAGATTAAGTTTAAACTTAATTAAGACCTGAGTTTAAACGAGAAGTTAATTTGAAGTTACGAAGAGAATTACTATAGGTATTATATTGTGATTATATTTTGTGTCTGTATGTACATTACATAATAAAGGAGATTGGATATGTATAAATATATATCTATACATATATATATCACTACATATTATAAAACAAAGTCCATATTTCCGTATGTACGCATAAAACTTTAAAACTACGCAACCGATTTTGATGCGGTTTTTTTTAATAGATAGAGTGATTCCAGAGGAAGGTTTGTACGTATAATAACATTCAATACGAAGTAGAGAAATACTGTAATTTTTGAGGTTTTTGTAAATAATTACATTTTTTTCCGCTTACATTGCAAACGCAGGCTAAACCCTACGAGATTTATCAAAATGATGTACTAAGTATTTGTACACCTTAAAAAGGTGTACAGAAAAGTCCGCGATGGTATATATCTATCTCTTATGGATAACCCACAATAGCAGTTTTTTTCATTTACTTTTTACGAAAAATGATGCCTTATGTTCAAAGCAATTTTTATACAATACAGCATTAATCCTTATCCAATTGAGTACCTTAAATAAATTGTTGATTTAATATAGATCAATATGGCCGTTTACAGCATGCAATTTAAGTGAACATTTTCGGAGATATTACAGATTTAAAATGCTGTGAGGACGCCGCGCTTCACACTATAGCACTTCGAATCTTTTAGAGTTTGTTTAAAGACATTCTGTAATTAATTGTAAAAATAAAATACATAGGTAAAATGTAAAAATAAATAAGTAAAAATGTACTATATGAGTTTAGATATTCCAAAGATAGCAGGAAATCGTCTTGGTATAGGGAGACGAAATTGTTTTTCTCCAAATTTAACGCTTGCGGGCCACGGGCAGTAATGAATAAATCAAAACTACTGGATCGATTTTAATCATTTTTTTACACTGACTGACATGGGATATATATTTTATACCCGTGCGAAGCAAGGGCAGGCCGCTAGTATATATATAAAGCAGAGTGTATTACAAAATTGTTCCCCTCTAAAAGCTCTAAATAAAGGTCCGCGACAGCATATGTCTAGCTTTTAAGGTTGACCCACTTCAAATAAGTAGTAACAAAAATCTATTATTTTGATAAAAATTAAAAAAAATAGGTTTATTTTAAAGGGATGTGACTTGGACTACGAAAAATCGATTAAAAAAATTTTATTTTTTCGTGTCAAAATAATCGGTTTTTTTCTGACTATATGAAAAGTTGCCTTTTTTAATATAAATGATTAATTAGAATAAAGGCTTAAAGTGGACAACTACCAAGAAATGATAACAGATGAGCTGTTTGTGAAATTGGATAAAAATTGTAGTTTGGCTACATTGGTCATCCACCAATGCATATTATCTAATCTTAAAAAACTGGAAAATAGATTATTGAAACGAGAAAGAGGATGATTAAAATAATTGATTTTTTAATGAAACAATAATCGATTATTCAAAAAACTCGATTATCATTAATAAATTATTTTGAAAGGGATAAAAATCAATAATTTATTAATCGATTTTTTCTACTGCAAGTCCCATGTTACATCCTTATTCTAAATATAAAGAATTTAAAAAAAAATTGGTGATGTGTTTAAGAGGCAAAGTAGGAACCGACATAAGCTTTGGGCTCCTACTTTGACGAACAAAAGTACGTAAGTCGTTTATGGGTCTGGGTATAAGATTCTATAATAAAATTCCACAATCAATTTCAGCTTTGCCATTACATCAGTTTAAAAACACTGTTAAAAAGAGGCTGATCCAGAAAGCCTACTTTACTGTTGAGGAATACTTGGAAGATAAGAATGTGTGGATATAGCTCGCTTAGACCCTGTACAAGACAATAATGACTAAATGTAACTAGTCATAAGAATTATATTGTTAAAACTTTAAAAGAGCAACCGCCGAGTTTCTTGCTGGCTCTTCTCGGTAGGTACGGCTGTCCGAACCAGCAGTAGAGTTGACGATTCAAAAGCACATGTTTGCAAGTTTATTTGAATAAAAATTTTGAATTTGAATTTGATTTTCGTATATAGTTATATATATTCTAATGCAGATAATAATTTTAATAAGGGATGTTTTAAAAACAACCCCTTTACAAAAACTGTTTCTCATTTAAGAGATCATACACGTCCTCGTCATACACTTTTCTGGGCAAGTCGGTAGCTTAAGAAGGATCCCACACAGTGTTATACAATCCATAGTGCACACTCGATAGCGCGGGCAAATACAGTACAGCGCCATCTGTTGTACGATGAGTACAACAGATGGCACTGTACTGAAGTAAATATTACATACATATTGTGTGGATATAGCTCTCTTTGAACCTGTACAAGAGAGTAACGACTTAATGTAAATAATATTAAGAATTATATTTCTAAAAGAGCAACCGCCGAGTTTCTTGCTGGCTCTTCTCGGTAGGAACGGCTTCCGAACCAGCAGTAGAGTTGACGATTCAAAAGCCTTGGTTACAAGTTTATTTGAATAAAGAATATTTACTTACTTACTTAATGTATGTAAATATTACATACATAAAGTAATATTGTGATAAAAATATTATTTTATGTATGTAAAGTAATATTTTTATCACAAAACTCAATTGATAATATTACTTTTGCATCATAAAACTCTGTAAAGTAACGCCTAATTTTATATATTTTATTAACAATCAAGTTTTAAAATAGTTATTTTGCTATAATTAACGATTAAAGAAAATCTTTGTAATGCTACAACAATATGTGTAACAAATCTACATTTTAAAGCATTCAGGTAGGGCTAAGGATGTGGGAATTTAATCGATTTTTTTCTTTACCGATTATTATAAACCGGTTTAAAAAAAACGATATTAATTACCCCCTTTTTATCTTTTTTTACTCTTTTTCTTGTTTTTTAAAGATAAGATATCCATTTTTAGAACCGATTGGTTAAACTATATTTTACTTCATCGCGGATTATAGAAAAATGATTTTATTATTACTTTTGTATTATGGATCTCCGAAAAGTAACGCCTAATTATATAAATTATTTAAATAGTTTTAAGTAGATATTGACAGGCCCGTTGGAGCAGTCGGTAGTGACCCTGCCTTCAGCGCCGCGGGTTGCGTGTTCGATTCCCGCCAACGGCCAACATTTTCTATAAATGAATTTGTTGGTCTTTGAGTCTGGGTGTATATTTGTATTTAAGTATGTTTTTAAAAATATAAAATATATATTCACCAGTTGTCTGTCATAACACAAGTATTAAGTTACTTACTTTGCGGACGGACGACCGTGTAAGTGTCCCATATTTTTATTTATTATTATTTATTAGAAATGCAGGCATAAGACTGCTATATCGTAAAAAAAAGGTAAAGGCACTTGAAAAAATATTTTATTAATGGAACAATATTAACAATTAATTTAACATAACATTAGCTTAAGCTAGCAGACAGTCTTATAAACATATCATAGTTTCAAAAACATGTTAAATGCTGAGAGAAGTTAAGGAAATAATTCTTAAATTTGTTTCACAGTACATTTTAATTAATTTAATTTTTACATATAAAAATATAAAAAATTATAAAACGATATGTGATGTATACAATAGACAAAGTAGGAACCGACATAAGCTTGCGGCTCTGCGTAGCGATGTCTTAAAATAATCGATTATTCATTCAAAATAATCGTTTTTAAATAATCGATTATTTTCATCAAACATCGATTATTTTAGGTATCCCTTTTCTTTTTTACTCTTTTTCTTGTTTTAAGATTAGATATGCATTGTTGGATGAAACCAATGTAGCCAAACTACACATTTTAATACAATTTCACAAACAGCGCATCTGACATTATTTCTCGGTAGTTGTCCACTTTAATTAGCCTTTATCGTAATTGATAATTCTTATTAATATTTAAAAAATATTTTTTTTATAATAGTCAGAAAAAATAGATTATTTCTTAACAAAATAATCGATTTTTTAAAAATCGATTATTTTGGTTTCTTTTAAATCGATTATTTCCATCGTTTTTTTCTACTCCGAGTCACATCCCTACCGGATACCACACAGGGGGTCAACTTATCTTAGAAACCTTTTACGCCACCTCGGCAAGAGACGAGGATGGTTTATTCTACTCAGCCGGATATCACATTTTAATTATTTGTATCAACATTTCTGACAGTATGTTTATGCATATCTGGAGACGTTTGTCTACAGATATGAACGTCTATAAACGTCTCCAGAAAAAGTCAATTATTTCGTAACTAATGGGCGTACAAATAGAAACGTGCCGTTTTTGCATAGGAAGCGCCAGCATTGCAAATCGATAAATAAATACTATCAGATACATTAGATAGCATGCTGAGACATCGGTCAACTACTCTACAGAATCTCGCTTGTCCATTTCTACTGTGCTTTGTTTTGTTCGTGCTCAAAAATGGCGAAATTTGAGCCGAATATGGGTCATTTGCGGGAAGTGTTACTTTTTGCATTTCATTCGAAAAAAAATGCAGCTCAGGCGCATCGAATGATTGTAGAAACTTATGGTGAAAGTTGTATTTGTGAAAGAACGTGTAGGAAATGGTTTCAGAGGTTTAAGAATGGTGAATTTGACGTAGAAGACAATGAACGTCCAGGGCCCGTGAAAAAGTTTGAGGATGCAAAATTAGAGTGCTGGATGAAGATTCTTGTAGAACGCAAGAGGAACTTGCTAATTTATTAGGCGTGACTCAGCAAGCCATTTCTCATCGTTTGAAAAGCTTAGGAATGGTCCAGAAACTGGGAAATTGGGTGCCATACGAGTTGAAGCCGAGGGATATCGAACGTCGCCTTTGCACTTGCGAACAACTCCTCCAACGGCAAAACAGAAAGGGTTTCTTGCATCGCATTGTGACCGGCGATGAAAAGTGGATTTACTACGAAAACCCGAAGCGGAAAAAATCATGGGGGCTACCCGGCCATGCATCAACTTCGACAGCAAAACCAAACATTCATGGTTCGAAGCTGATGCTGTGTATTTGGTGGGATCAGCTCGGCGTAGTATACTATGAACTCTTGCAACCAGGCGAAACCGTTACGGGAGCCCTCTATCGAACGCAACTTATACGTTTAAGTCGGGCGTTGAAGGAAAAACGCCCGCAATACTCGGAAAGACACGACAAGGTAATACTTCTGCATGACAACGCTCGACCACATGTTTCCAAGGTAGTGAAAACATACTTACAAACTTTGAAATGGGATATCTTACCCCACCCGCCGTACTCTCCTGACTTTGCCCCTTCTGATTTCTACTTATTCCGATTGATAACGCGTGACCTGGCTGAACAGCACTTTCGTTCTTTCGAAGAAGCCAAAAATTGGATCGATTTGTGGATCGCGTCAAAAGACGAACAATTTTTTCGGAGAGGAATTCAGAAACTGCCAAAAAGATGGGAAAAAGTTGTGGCTAGTAATGGAAATTATTTTGACGAATGAGTACCTAACGAGTTTTTTACAATTAAGTCTCAAATTATGAGAAAAAACGGCATTTTTCTATTTGTACGCCCAATAATTAATCGATTTTTAGAAATCGATTATTTTTAAAGGGATAAAAATCGATTATTTATTAATCGATTTTTTCTACTCCAAGTTACATCCTGCTTTGACGAACAAATGTACGTAAGTCGTTTGTGGGTTTGGGTATAAGATTCTATAATAACATTCCGCAATCAATTGTAGCTTTGCATTACAGCAGTTTAAAAACACTGTTAAAGAGAGGCTGATACAGAAAGCCTACTATACTGTTGAGGATTATTTAAATGATAAAAATGCGTGGATATAGATGCTCTTCGACCGGGTACAAAACAGTATTGATTAAATGTAACTAATTATAAGTATTATATTGAAAAGAGCAACCGCCAAGTTTCTTGCTGGCTCTTCTCGGTAGGAACAGCTTTCCGAGGTTCTCTTTTAAAGGAATAAATAGGTTTAATACTAATAGATTTAATCTTCGCTGGCGAGCGCCGCGAACTTGTTCGCGATCTCCGTATTATCTTCATCATCATCATCGCTCTCATCACCCGAGCTGTCCTCGCCGCGGGACACATCATCAGTTTCCGATGATGAACGCGCCACCTCATCATCAGCTGTCAGCGCTTGCACCCACTTGACGTACTTGATCTCATTACAGGTTTCATATGTATCTGTGGACATTACAATTAATATTATAAATGCGAAAGTTTATGAGTATGTTTGTCACTCTTTCACGGCCAACCCGCTGAATCAATATCGATGAAATTTGTTACATTTATTCCTTATACACCGGCGTAACATATAGGCTATAAAATCCTGTTAATTCAACAGGAATAGGTGCAGAATTTAGGCACGATGGTCCACTGACCATCACTGAAACTGACATCACTGAACATCACTATGTTGCCTATTATTATATTATTATAATTTACCTATTATTATAATTATTATATTGATTCTTACTACTAATATTTTAAGTTTTGAATAAAAGATACATGATATAGACGGGTGAATGACCGTACTACATTGACCTTGACCGAGGGACTACATACAAGTGCGAGGGAGACAGAACTATTATAATTGTTCTATATTTTTGAACAAGCGCACCGCGCCAGGTTGTCGATTAGCACTGACGAAGTCAGATCTCAATTATATTATAATATTTTGTTCGAAAGTAATTTTTTTTAAATATGATATAATATATTGTTTTTACATGATTTATAAAATAAGGGAAGTAGGAAAGATGCGGCCATTACAGAAAAGATGAGAAGTGCGGGACTACGTTGGTATGGTCATGTAATGAGGAGGGATGATAATCATGTGACCAAAAGAGTTTTAAATATGAATGTGGATGTATGGCTAGGGGGAGGCCGAAAAAAAGATGGACGGATTGTGTGAAGAATTATATGCATGTTAAAGGAGTGGCACCAGAGTTGACGAATGATAGAGGAGAATGGAAGAAGACATTGTGCCAACCCCACTTAGAGTGGGATAAGGGTAAGAGAATGATGAATTTATAGAATTAGGCGTTATTTTGCAGAGATCCATAATACAAAAGTAAACTAGAAATATTTATCAAGTAGCTTGTTACACTTCTTCGCAGACAAAATTAAATAAACGGTGGGGTTGGACCGATTAGTACATAACTAAGCTTATTGGGGTATTGCTTCGCTTTGCAATTTTGTCGTGGAGTCTATTTCCGGATGATGCTTCGGTTGCGGAACGATTGTTGAGTTTGTGACAGTGAACGTGTGTAGTGCTTGTGTATTGTGGTGGCGGTGGTTGAGGTTTGTGCATGTGTTTTTACGAATCCTTGTAACAGTCTTATCCCTACTTTCGAGTTTTAAAAATAAATAATTATTAAAATTTCAATATTTTAGTAAAATCTATAAATATAAAAATAAATGTTTGTTTGACACACAGTAACGTTTTTTCGCATCTATAATTGATGCTCTATTTATAAAACATCAAATTCAGAAAAGTCAAATTTTCGTCAAATTGACCGCATGTCACGTCATCCGCCGTATGGAGAGAGCGGGCGGAGCGTAGGGCGCATAAGTGATCTGTTAGGTCGCTTATGAAATGTTGTTATAATTTTTTTTTTTTAATTTATTTATTCAATACAATTTACAATTTAGTTTTGGCTTATTAATAAGACGCGTTAAAAAAAACCCGTGAGGTTTATGCGTAACGCGAATGCGTACACCTGCCCGCAGAATGTATTTTACATCACTAACTTAAATTAAATAAACTAAATTAAAGAATTATTTATACATTCCTAAATAATATGACTTGAGCATATTCTCACATTGTATCTTGTTTTTAAATACCTTCTTTAGTATAAATTCTGGCAAATTATTTAGGATATTAGGCAACATATATTTCCATGTTCGTTTACCAAAATTGTTATTGGTTTGAGGCAACCTGTACATCGGTTGGTTTACTAATTGCCTCAAACTGCTTTGTCTTAAATTTATGATATTGTAGATGTGTACTGCGGCGATACATGATATATGTTGGGTTTTAATCCGACTATTTCTAAGAATTGAAATACACATCTAATGCTCGCTCTCGTATAACGGTTCAAGATGCAAGGATCGTGCCGATCTTTGGAAAGGCTGTGATTGCGACTTGACCATTAAGAGTGTAAGCGATGGTGACATCGCTTAGCTCACCTCGAATGATTATAGTGTCTGAATATTACTTGGTGGCACTGAATGTTACTTTGCTGAGTAGTGGCACTCTACCGAACATGCTCTGGCGGGTACTGGAAAATTTCAGGTTTAGGCCGGTAGTGATTTCCTGCATGTATCAGGTTTGAAAACGGATTGTCCACTCTACATTTAGCATTGTATTTATTTTCTATTTTACTTCATCGCAGATTATAGCAAAATAATATAATTATAACTTTTGTTTAAATATTACCTCTCTGGTCAGTGAAGTCAGGCGGTCTCAGCCAGAGACATATCTTCCCGTCAAGCGCCATCCTCAGGATGCTGTTAGCTGCTCTGTATGTATCCAGCCTAATGACAAAAAATATATAATAAACACTCAATTAGATTAGGCACGGACCCCCAAAAAACAAAACATACCTAAACAGTCAACTATATGTAAAAAGGGACAAATATCGACACAAAACGCGACTGTAGGCGACGTGGCATCTAATAGTTGTATTGAGTCAAGGTTCAGAATTAAATTAATTTAGCAATCTCCGACTGGCCCGTTGGAGCAGTGGGTAGTGACCCTGCCTTCAGCTCCGCGGGTCGCTGGTTCGATTCCCGCCGAGGGGCAAAATTTTCTATAAATTAATTTGTTCGTCTTTGAGCCTGGGTGTATATTTGTATTTAAGTATGTATTTAAAATATATATAAATATATATTTACCAGTTGTCTGTCATAACACAAGTATTAAGTTACTTACTTTGGGGACGGACGACCGTGTGTGTAAGTAGCCCATATATTTATTTATTTATTTATCATTATCCTGCCGTTATCCCACTTAAAATGGGGTCAGCACAACGCGCTACAAACATGTTGTCACATGATTTGGCTGCATATTCCACGATCGGCCGCCTGCCTGACGTCAACTTACCATAGTCGTATTTTATGGCACCCCGGTAAGAAAACGGATGGTTTGTTCTACTTAACCAGACACCACACGGTGGTTCAACTTACCTTAGTCGCCTTTTACGACACCTCGGTAAGAAATGAGGATGGTCTATTCTACTCAGCCGGATACGGATACGCTATATATCGTATACAATAAATTAAAAAAAGTACCTAGCCGCTTTCGCCGTTAAGTAGCCACGCTTCTTGGCCCATCCGTCGCAGATGTCTCTAGGTGACCAGGTGTCATCGTTCTCTGGATGGTCGATACGGAGCAACCGCGGTAGATCTAGTCTTTCGCCTAAGTATCTGTAAATTAAAATATATGGTCAAATGAGATATGTTATTAAGGTATCCGGCTAATTAGAATAGACCACCCCATGCGATTTTGTCGTGGCGTCTATCTCCTGATGATGCTTCGTCGCGAAACGATTGTTGAGTTTGTGATAGTGAACGTATATAGTGCTTGTGTATTGTGGTGGCGGTGGTGGAGGTTTGTGCATGTGTTTTTACGAATCCTGCATGGATCAGGTATGATAACCGATTGTCCACTCTGCATTATACATATTTTCTATTTTACTTCATCGCGGATTATAGCAAAATAATTTTATTATTACTTTTACGCCGTGTGGTATCCGGCTTAATAGAATAGTACCACCATCATTTCTTACCGAGATGTCGTAAAAGGCGACTAAGGTAACTTGACCCACCGTGTGGTATCCGGTTTAGTAGAATAGACCACCCTCTTTCTTACCGAGATGTAAAATACGACTAAGGAATGTTGACGTCAAGCAGGCGGCCGGTCGTAAAGACGCAGGCAAATTATGTGACAGCATGTTTATAACATGTGAGTGCTCAGGATCAGGAGGATGATGCAATATGCTAGAGTTCTGAGGTTTCAGGCAGTTGTTAATAGATGGCAAGAGGTAATTGCAAATTTATTTTTTTATTAGCTACAACAAACAAAACGCTTATTTTTAAATAAGCCGTTTTGTATTTTAATACAAAACGGTCAACGGTCAATTACTAATCCTTTTATATTACCTTATATCACTACATAGTATAAAACAAAGTCACGTTCTCTGTTTGTCCATATATCCTTATGTATGCTTGAATCTTTAAAATTACGCAACAGATTTTGATGCGGATTTTTTAAATAGATAGAGTGATTCAAGAGGAAGGTTTATATGTATAATAACATTCAATACCGAGTAGAGAAATACTGTAATTTTTGAGGTTTCTAATGTGATGTCGTAAATAATTACATTTTTTCCGCTTACATTGCAAACGCAGGCTAAACCCTACGAGATTTATCAAAATGATGTACTAAGTATTTGTACACCTTAAAAAGGTCTACAGAAAAGTCCGCGACGGTATATGTCTATCTCTTATGGATAACCCATAATAGCATTTTTTTGAATTTTTTTTTACGAAAAATAATGCCATATTTTTGAAGCAATTTTTATACAATACAGCATTAATCCTTATCCAATTAAGCACCTTAAATAAATAGTTGATTTAATATAGATCAATATGGCCGTTTACCGTTGGCCGATTTAAAATGCCGTGAGGTGGCCGCGCTTCACGCGCTTCGAATTTAGCAACTATATGTCGTTCTTTCAAGAGTTTGTTTATTGACAAGGAAGCTGTGAATGTTGTATATAAAGACATTCTGTAATTAATTGTAAAAATCAAATTCATAGGGAAAATGTAAAAATAAATAATTAAAAATGTACTATATGAATTAGATATTCCAAAGATAGCAGGAAATCTTCGTGGTATAGGGAGAGGGGAATTGTTTTTCTCCAAATGTAACTCGTGCGAGCCACGGGCAGTAATGAATAAATCAAAACTACTGGATCGATTTTAATGATTTTTTTTAATTTGAGTTACATGGGCTATATATTTTATACCTGTGCGAAGCAGGGACGGGCCGCTAGTATTTATTTAAATACATTATAAAGAATCTAATTAAAATGAAAAAAAAATTGATAAATTTGAAAAAAAAATATTTTGTCTGTAATCGATCCTGGTATACAGAATTCGAGACCTCCCGTTATCCAATTGAGCTATCATGGCTTTGCATTTGATAGCGTGAGTTGCGGGTAAAAGCTAGTTATATATATTACCGTATGGTGGTGTAGGGCTCCCGCAGTTGAGCTATGGGGTACGATCCCATCAGGATCTGGATGGGACGAGGCACCTTTGATGGGAACACCAGCCCGGGACAGTCGCACAGACGAACCTGGAAAAATGTTGGAAACCATATATATATACCTGTACTTGTTATATAAACTACCTGTGTAAACAGAACTTACCTGTTGAGTCAGGAATATCGTTTGAAAGGATATTGTGTGACACTTTATGGCATATTCCCATTTTTATCTGTACAAGTTATATAAATTACCTGTGTAAACAAAACTTACCTGTTAAGTCTGTAATATCGTCTGGATGGGTATCGGTTGTCCTAATAACCAGTATAAAGTATTTGTGACATGTTCCTATGTATATATGTACGTGTTATATAAATTACCTGTGTAAACAAAACTTACCTGTTAAGTCTGTAATATCGTCTGGATGGGTATCGGTTGTCCTTATAACCAGTATAAAGTATTTGTGGCATGTTCCTATGTATATATGTACGTGTTATATAAATTACCTGTGTAAACAAAACTTACCTGTTAAGTCTGTAATATCGTCTGGATGGGTATCGGTTGTCCTTATAACCAGTATAAAGTTTTTGTGGCGTGTTCCTATGTATATATGTACGTGTTATAGAAATTACCTGTGTAAACAAAACTTACCTGTTAAGGCTGTAATATCGTCTGGATGGTTATCATTTGTCCCAATATCCTGTATAAGTATTTGTGGCATGTTCCTATGCATATATGTACGTGTTATATAAATTACCTGTATAAACAAAACTTACCTGTTAATGCTGTAATATCGTCTGGATGGTTATTATTTGTCCAAATATCCTGTATAAAGTATTTGTGGAATGCTCCTAAGTATATTTGTACGTGTTATACAAATTACCTGTGTGAACAAAACTTACCTGTTGAGTTAGGAATATCGTCTGGAAGTGTTTCGTGTGTCCCGGCGTCTTGGACACCGACACGACCTTCTTGCCCATGATAGCGTTCATAAGCGACGACTTGCCCACGTTAGGTTGTCCGACGCAGCCGATCGTCAGCACACCGTTTTTGTAGCGTTCGTGGGTGTAAAATGTAGTGTCCGCCTTTTCGAGTATCGTTTCACCTGGAATCAACGGTAAGAAAAATATTAAACGAAAATGAATTCGAAAATGCCAACTTTTGAGTGATATATAACAGTTTTTACACTTTACATAGCGCGTCCGAGGCCGCACTTCTATACTGCTGTAGTACTTCGAATTTAGCAGCGATCGGACGCGTCTGTTTTTCACATGGCCAACTATATGTCGCTTTTTCAAGAGTAACCTCTAAAGAAAACATGTTTGTATTGTCTAATGACATGAAAGCTGTAAATGTTGTATATAAAAACATTCTGTAATTAATTGTAGTATTAAAATACATAGGGAAAAAATGTAAAAAGTAAACAAGCAAAAATGTAGTATATGAATTTAGATATTCCAAAGATAGCAGGAAATCTTCTTGGTATAGGGAAAGGAAATTGTTTTTCTCCAAATTTAACGCGTGCGGGCCGCGGGCAGTAATGAATGAATCAAAACTACTCGATCGATTTCAATCATTTTTTTTAACTGAGTGACAAACTATATATTTTATATAGCCCGTGCAAAGCACAGGCAGGCCGCTAGTATATATATATATATATATATATATATATATATATATATATATATATATATATATCTCTCTCTCTCTCTTCAACCAATAGCCGTCCACTGTTGGACATAGGTCTCTGTCATGGACTTCCACGCCACACGATCTTGTGCCGCCTGGATCCAGCGGCTCCCCGCGACCTTTTTGAGGTCGTCTGTCCATCTGGTGGGGGGTCTGCCTACACTGCGTTTTCCGGTGCGGGGTCGCCACTCTAGCACCTCGAGACCCCAACCTCCATCGGTTCTTCGAACAATGTGCCCCGCCCATTGCCACTTCAGCTTCGCGGCCCGTTGAGCTATGTCCGTCACTTTGGTTCTTCTACGGATCTCCTCATTTCTGATTTGATCACGTAGGGATACTCCGAGCATAGCTCGCTCCATCGCCCGCTGAGCGACTCTGAGCTTTCTTATGAGGCCCATAGTCAGCGACCAAGTTTCAGAGCCATAGGTCATCACTGGCAACACGCACTGTTCGAAGACTTTAGTCTTCAGACACTGAGGAATATTGGACGAAAAGATTTCGCGTAACTTCCCGAACGCTGCCCATCCGAGTTGTCCGCTAGTATATATATATATATATATATATATATATATATATATATATATATATACAAAATTAACTCATTTAAATATGCATTAGATATTCCAAATGCGTTCGTTTCTGATGAAAAAATCCATACAAACTAGAAGGCAGGGTCGGGTTTCCTCATGTAAAATTTAGGTGGAAGTCACTGCTATGAGTCTACTGCTATCAGCTTTCTCCACTAGAAATATGATATCTTATGGAAATATCTACGTCATTCTCACCAACTTCAGTCTCCTCATCGTCAAACTCTAAATCAGTCTCTTCTCTTATCTTCTTCTCCCACGAGGCCAGGTCCACTTCACCGTTGACTATATCCTTGCAGGCTTCTAGAATCTTCGTGGCTCCTTCTGCGCACATACGCTGACGACCTTTGCGCCTGCGAACTTGGAGACCTGGAAAGGAAAATGGCGCCTAAAGTAAGTAAGTAGACCCGCCGTGTGGTATCCGAATGAGTAGAATAGACAACTCTCATTTCTTACCGACGTGTCGTAAAAGGCGACTAAGGTAAGTAGACCCGCCGTGCGGTATCCGACTGAGTAGACTAGACCACTCTCATTTCTTACCGACGTGTCGTAAAAGGCGACTAAAGTAAGTTAGCCTACCGTGTGGTATCCGGTTGAGTAGAATAGACCACCCTCATTTCTTATCGACGTGTCGTAAAGACGACTAAGGTAAGTAGACCCGCCGTGTGGTATCCGGCTGAGTAGAAAAGACCACTCTCATTTCTTACCGACGTGTCGTAAAGGCGACTAAAGTAAGTTGACCTACTGTTTGGTATTAGGTTGAGTAGAATAGACCGCCCTCATTTCTTACCGAGGTGTCGTAAAAGGCGACTGAGCTAAGTCGACCCGCCGTGTGGTATCCGGTTGAGTAGAATAGACCATCCTCATTTCTTATCGAGGTGTCGTAAAATACGACTAAAATAATTTGACGTCAGGCAGGCGGCCGATCGTAAAATAGCCAAATCATGTTGCAACATGTTTCTAACATGTTATGCCGACCTTAGAATGGGATAAGGGCTGAAGAATGATGATAAAGTCACTCCAAAGTGTAATTCTAGTCTTAGCGACAGCTGGATTGGGTGATTACAGGAACGTATATACAGCGCGGTTAGAATTAAAGTGACCTAATTCAAATTGTTGAATTTCTTCAAATAAATAAACATATAATCAACCGTCCAGCTTCTCTTAGGCTCTTCTCGGTAGGAACAGCTTTCCGAACCAGCAGTAGAGTTGACTCAAAAGCACTTGTTTACAAGTTTATTTGAATAAAATATTTTGAATTTGAATTGTACACACCAGCTTTGTCAGAGCTCCCTCCAGCCAAATTATATCCCGGGCAAGATGTGAAATACACCACTCGCAACCCAGGACATGTTCTCGTCAGGTAATCCTTCCACGCAGCCACCAAAGATGCTGGGACCAGGTCGATCTTGTTCAACACCAGAATCATGTTCTTCTTCTGTTCTTTTACCACGTATTCGTAGAGGGAGGGGGGGAACATCATACCCTGGAAGAAGATGTGGGAATTTTAAAAAACTACCCTACACTGTAAAAGAAATTTTCCAAAACCGCAACAGAGATGACGATTCAAAATTACTTGTAAAGCAGTTTACTTGAATAAAGAATAATTTATATAATTAGGCGTTACTTCGCGGAGATCCATAATACAAAAGTAATGATAAAATTATTTTGCTATAATCCGCGATGAAGTAAAATAGAAAATATATATAATGCTAAATGTAGAGTGGACAATCGGTTATCATACCTGATACATGCAGGAGTCGTAAAAAACACATGCACAAACCTCCACCACCGCCACCACAATACACGCACTATATACGTTCACTATCACAAACTCAACAATCGTTTCGCCCCGCAACCGAAGCATCATCAGGAGATAGACTCCACGACCAAAATCGCAAAGCTCGATTGTCCACTTACATTTAGCATTATATATATTTTCTATTTTACTTCATCGCGGATTATAGCAAAATAATTTTATTATTACTATTGAATAAAGAATATATTATTTTGTAATATAGTATTTTGTAACCATAAAAATGATTAAAGTGGGTTAACCTTAAAAGCTAGACATATGTTGTCACGGACTTTTAATTAGAACTTTTAGAGGGGAACAATTGTGTAATACATGAGTTTTGAATAACTATTACCGTTTACTCAGCGCACGCAAGGAAAGCTTTAAATTTACTCGTTCACATATTTTTATTGCTGCTCCTCTCCTATTCATCTTAGCGTGATGTTATATAGCCTATAGCCTTCCTCGATAAATGGACTATCTTACACTGAAAGAATTATTATAAAATCGATCCAGTAGTTTTGATTCATTCATTACTGCCCGTGGCCCGCACGCGTTAAATTTGGAGAAAAACATTTCCCCTCTCCCTATAGCAAGAAGATTTCCTGCTAAAGGGCGCGGCCTTCGACGCGCTATGTATAGGCACGCGGCGCGCTGCCACAATCGCTGTGCCCCTGCATTTTAAATCAGTAATATCTACGAAAATTTACATTTAAATTACATTTTGTAAAAGGCCATATTGATCGATATTAAAACAACAATGTATTTAAGGTACTTAATTGGATAAGGATTGATGCTGTATTGTATAAAATTGCTTAGAAATTAAGGCTAATAATGAATAATGAATAAGAAATAAGGAAAATAATATTTTTCATAAAAAAAATGACAAAAAAATGCTATAGTGGGTCATCCATAAGAGATAGACATATACCATCGCGGACTTCTCTGTAGACCTTTTCAATGTGTACAAATACTTAGTACATCATTTTGATAAATCTCGTAGGGTTTAGTTTTAAATGTAATTATTTACGACATCACATTAGAAACCTCAAAAATTACAGTATTTCTCTACTCCGTATTGAATGTTATTATACATACAAACCTTTCTCTTGAATCACTCTATCTATTAAAAAAAACCGCATCAAAATCTGTTGCGTAGTTTTAAAGATATAAGCATACATAGGCATATAGGGGCAAACAAAGAATGCGACTTTGTTTTATACTATGTAAAAAAAAAAAGTAAGTTGGGGCCTGTTACTATCCCACTGCTGAGAATAGGCCTCTCCTCTCCGTTTTTTTTTGTAGAGAAGGATTGGAGCTAAGACCTACCACGCTGCTCCAATGATTGGTAGGTTACACATATCCCCAGAATTCTCTAGAGATATGCAGGTTTCCTCACGATGTTTTCCTTCACCGAAAAGCGTGTGATAAATTGCATATATATAAACCACATACAAAACTTGCATACACATCTACACACTCACATACATCTGCACACACATATACACATACGCGCGCGTGAACACGCACACACACACACACACACACACACACGCACACACGCACACACAAGCACAGACAAGCACAGACAAGCACAGACAAAGACACACAGACACAGACGCACGCACGCACGCACGCACGCACGCACGCACGCACGCACGCACGCACGCACGCACGCACGCACGCACGCACTCACACACACACACACACACACACACACACACACACACACGTACACAAACAGTTTTTATTTCTTTTAATTTTGTTAATTTATATTAATTTAATTTATTAGTATGCATATTGTAACGGAGAGCCGGGCCTTCTGACACAGGTGTTTTTTCACTTAAAAGAAGGTCCTCGCCTTTCGTTTTGTAACATTTCTGTATGTAACGAAAAATAAATAAATTATTATTAAAAATTATTATTAATTATTAATTAGACACATAAGTTTTACCAGAAAACTCATTGGTGCCTGCCCGGGATTTGAACCCTATACTATGTAGTGATTTATAATTTCTAGTGTGAATTGACTGGCCCGTTGGAGCAGTGGGTAGTGACCCTGCCTTCAGCTCTGCGGGTCGCGGGTTCGATTCCCACCGAGGGCCAACATTTTCTATAAATGAATCTGTTGGTCTTTGAGCCTGGGTGTATATTTGTATTTAAGTATGTATTTAAAAAATATATAAGTATATATTCACCAGTTGTCTGTCCATAACACAAGTATTAAGTTACTTTGAGGACGGACGACCGTGTGTGTAAGTGCCCCATATATTTATTATTTATTTTATTATTATTTAATGTTTTTTATGTGTAGTGTATATATGGAATGATGACGCGCAAGACATGCTTCAATATACTTACAGCGAATCTGACATCAACGATCAATAAAAGGATATCGCACATCTCCAGAACTCTCCAGAGCTGCCTCCAAGTTTCCAAGTTTAGCTCGAAATACGACATTTCCTTCCAATGGGGGGTAGATTGAAGATTCTGGATGTATTCCTGCAAATAATTGCATAGATTAAATTCCTACAGTTGACTCTTAGGGGGTTAGGGAAAAATTCTTTGAGTGTAAGATAGTCCAAAAGTAATAATAAAATTATTTTGCTATATTATTTTACAGTAAAATAGAATATCGCGATTTTGGTCGTGGAGTCTATCTCCTGATGATGCTTCGGTTGCGGGGCGAAACGATTGTTGAGTTTGTGATAGTGAACGCGTGTAGTGCTTGTGTATTGTGGTGGCGGTGGTGGAGGTTTGTGCATGTGTTTATACGAATCCTGCATGTATCAGGTATGATAACCGATTGTCCACTCTACATTTAGCATTATATATATTTTCTATTTTACTTCATCGCGGATTATAGCAAAATAATTTTATTATTACTTTTGTATTATGGATCTCCGCAAAGTAACGAAATAAAATAAATAGCCATTTTTGGCTATCAAAAGACTATATACGGTTTTAATCTTTTTATTACGGTTTAAATCCCACTCCCTGTGTGCCACAGACAACATTGTATATCCAACACCATAGATACACTATTATCTGTACCAAAGACCAATGATTCTCAACATTTTTTTGTTGCGGCATATATTAAAAATTTCCAAATTTGGCGGCACACAAAGAAAAATATAAAATTTATTTACTTACTACATCACACTGAAAATAGTTTATGACAAAAATTTTAAATATACGAAATAAACTTATATATACTACAATAATAACTTAGCGTTTATTAAGGGATTAATTACAAGCTAATAATAAAAATATTTTTCTTTCTAAATGATATAATTTAATAATATTAACATTATTATATATTTGCAAAATTTGGCGGCACACAAAAGTGCCGCGGCACAGCGGTTGAGAATCACTGATCAACACCATAGACACATTATTTATTTCAACTAGAAGTTTATAAGGACTCAGAAACCCAAAATACAATTCCAAAATTTTCATTGTAATTTTTTATATTTTATCAAATTCAAACTTCTCACCCTAAAATATCTTTGCTCCTGAGCGTCCAGCTGTGCGGGACTCATGTTGAAGTCCCACGGAGGTCTCTTCGGGAATGATATCTCTTTAGGGAAGAAGTCAGATGGATCGACCTCCATATCTTTCTCTGGCACAGGATTTAGAGATTTACTGCAAAGTAAATTGTGACAATTAAAGAAAAGGACCAGGTTCACCGAGCCTTGCTCTATAATTTTTAAAATGATGTAAAAAAAAATTGAAAAGAAAAAAACGGTTGCCTGTAGTCGGTTTTAGGGCCAAAGATTTTACGTGACAACGTCTTTTTAAATGTGATGGATTGGAGTGGGAGAGAGACGCAAGGCATTCGCCAGTCCGGCGGGCCTCTCTTTCGTTCGGTGACGCATCGTAACAGACGTGAGCGGGCGTTACACTTTTTCATGAGTGACTCCAAGCCGCAACCTAATTTAAGACGTTGTCACGTCAAAATGAAAAAATAATAGGCCAGTGGGGCTCGATCCTAGGTATTTTCACCTCTCTAGACCGCCCGTTCCCGGAAAAAGCTACAAAGGGATAAGACGATTTTGTTAAGATTAACTCATTTAAATATTAAAGATAAGTCTAAGGACTGCTCGTATTTGCTAAAAAAAAGTGTCGGGCTATTTTTTTAAATAATAGAAATATTTTTTGATTTTTAAAATAATCAATTATTTAGAAAAAAAAATCGATTATTTTTTCATAAAAAATCGATTATTTTAGGAAACCCTTTTTCTTTTTTTCTTGTTTTTTAATTTTAGATATGCATTGTTGGATAAACAAATTTAGCCAAACTACACACTTTAATCCTTTCACAAACAGCGCATCTAATATTATTTTTGGTAATTGTCCACTTTAGTTAGCCTCATACCCATACAATAATTATTATTATTGTACTTGCCATTGGTAAAGTAATAATTAGTAACTGTTACATTGTACTATTATTATGCTTATTAATATAGAATACACATTTAAAAACTATTGTTTTCTTGTAGGGTTCCATCAAGTATTAAGCTTCCCAAAAACGTTCTTTCACCAAAAAAGTTTTAGAACCACTGCTGTTAACGTATTCGTTTATTTTTTATTATTCATTTTAAATTGAATTTAGACAATATATATCACTTTAGATACATAATGTGTACACTTACAGCGCTTCCTCCTTTTTAATCTTGAGCTCTTGATCACTCTCTCTATAGAACTTGAGGGCATATCTGTTTGTGTCACCGCGACCCCTCAAACGGTTGGGCTGATAGTTCACCGAAACAACATCAAAAGTGTTCGAGCCTGAGGAAGCTAAATAACGAAATAAGTTAGTTGTAAAGGAAATGATACCATCAAAAGAGCTCTTGCCACCATCGACATTCCGGTCCTTCTCGAGCCTTCCAGGATATGCGAGTCTCTAGTGTGACGCTGGGAGTGAATGAAATTCTCACCAACAGTCAACAACAAATTTAATGGGTCGTAAGAGGTCTACTGCCCGTCAATGCATTGCTCCGTAAGAGGGTAGGTGTGCGCTAGGTACTGCCCTGGCTTTGTCTAGCAGCGGAGTGGGCCGTACAGCGTGCGCCCGGAGAACGATGAGTCGACCCGAAGAACGTCGGGCCCGGACTCAAGGCCACTAAAGTCCGGCTCTGGCTGAGATGGGGGTAAAAGGCTCCTTTTCTAACTCCGATATGACACCCCGATTTTGGGGTTATAAGAACAAATTATAGGCTTATCACCCCTATATAAACAAATTTAAGGCTTTAGATATAAAATATAACAAAAGCGAATATTTTATAACTAAATATTACGTTACACGGGATGATGGCAAGAGACCAGACGGCGACCTGACGCTGGTTCCTTGGAAAACGGGGACGGGCCCTAATGTGGGACGCAACATGCCTTGATATGTTAGCCTCGTCCCATATCAAGAAGACAGGAGGAAGTATGCAACCTCATGTGTCGTTTGTAGTTGAGACCCTAGGGTCATGGAGTCAAAGTGCAAAAAATTTTTTTATCAATTTTAACACCTTGGTTAATTGACTCTTTCCAGGAGGTCACAGGTTCAATTGATATTTGCAATTTATCACATGTTTTTGACAAACAAAAACATTGTGAGACTATTAAGAATTCTAGGGATAGGTGTAACCTACCAACACGCAGTATAGTATTCAGCTGAGAAGAATAGACCACCCTCATTTCTTACTGAAATCTCGTAAAAGGCGACTAAGGTAAGTTGACTCACTGTGCGGTTTGTGATTGAGTAGACTAGACCACCCTCTTTCTTACAGAGGTGTCTTAAAAAAAACTAAGATAAGGTTAACATCAGGCAGGTGGAAGGTCGTAAAATACCTAGCCAAATCATGTGACAACATGTTTATAGCATTTTGTGCCAAGCCTACTTAGAGTGAGATAAGGCCAGGAGGATGATAATGATCTAATAAAATTATCTATCCATACTCACTTGGCATAACTAGAGTTTTGTTTTGTTTTTTAGACTGTATCTGTTGTTTCTTAGCTTTCCCGCTGAAGGGAGTTTTACGACGAAATTGAGGCATTTTGAATAATTACTGTTCTGAAAGAAAAAAAAAATACTCATTCCATACACTGTTATCACTACATACTATAAAACAAAATCGCTTTCCCTGTCTGTCCCTTTGACCCTATATCCCTGTGTATGCTTAAATCTTTAAAACTACTCAACAGATTCTGAAGTGGTTTTTTTAAAAGATAGAGTGAATCAAGAGGAAGGTAAAAAGTAAAGGTTAGGAAAAAGTTGGCGATGGTATATGTCTATCTCTAATGGATAACCCAGAATAGCATTTTTTGTCATTTACTTTTTACGAAAAATAATGCCTTATGTTCAAAGCAATTTTCATACAATACAGCATTAATCCTTACCCAATTACCTAAAATAAATTGTTGATTTAATATAGATCAATATGGCCATTTACAGCATGTAATTTAAGTGAACATTTTCGGAGATATTACAGATTTAAAATGCTGTGAGGAGCTTAGCCCTATAGCACTTCAAATTTAGCAGCTATATGTCACTCTTTCAAGAGTAAACTCTAAAGAAAACATGTTTGTATTCTTTAATGACAAGAAAGCTGTGAATGTTATATTATATAAAGAAATTTTTAATTAATTGTAAAATAAAATACTCAGGGTAAAAATGTAAAAATGTAGTATATGAATTTTGATATAATTTATAGTAGGAAATCTTCTTGGTATAGGGAGAGGCGAATTGTTTTCCTCCAGATTTAACGCGTGCGGGCCACGGGCAGTAATGAATAAATCAACACTACTACTGGATCGATTTTAATCATTTTTTTCACTGAGTGACATAGGCTATATATTTTATACCCGTGCGAAGCCCGAGCGGGCCGCTAGTTTCATATAAATCGATAAGCACCGCATGTTACCTGCAATGTTCGAAAAATAGGAATAAAACTGATTATTACTTGGGACATTTTTAACGATAAGTTATTTTAATAATTAAGTTGTAACTTGCAATGCAAGTTTCAACTCCATTTGACAGAGAGTTTACAGAAGCATTATTTTTGAACACAGTATATGCCCACATCAAAAGTATAACAAAATAATAGTGTTATGAAGTAACTATAATAAACAGTACTATACTGGCAGGTATGAAGTTAAGGTTAACAAAGAGAAACGTTAAGAAACGTGTTCATGATTTATCACTTACCTTTAATTGAGAGGAATGTAAGACACGTATCATCGTTTCATAATTAAAATTATCAAACAAAAACAGATTACTTTCTAGATTATTCCCATTTGTAATCCGGCACCGGCTTATTTCAATTTTTTCGTCCGCGTCAAAGATATCCATAGACAATACTAAAAAATGGACAAAACGCAAACATTATGTTACGAGTAGGTACTAAACAAGGTTATTCAGTTCCGTTGAAAAGAAAAACGTATACGGTATGATGGGATAGTATCAAAAGAAGATTTAGAACGGTTGAAAAAGATGAGATACTGAAACTAATATATCTAATTAGAAACTACTATTAGAACAAAAGAAATAATAAAATTATTTTGTTTTAATCCGCGTTAAAGTAAAGTAGAAAATATAATATATAATGCTAAAGAGCGGACAATCCGTTTTCATATCCGCTACATGCCGGATTCGTAAAAACACGTGTACAAACCTCCACCACCACACTCACTATCACAAACTCAACAATCGTTTCGTTTCGGTATTTTATTTCAACGAAAACATACTATGATTATACTTCGCATAGATTACTAACTTACTTATAAAACTTAACTTATAAAACTGATACTACGTAAACCATAGAGTTGCTTATTGCTAAAACTTGTGTAATAACTCTATGACTAAAGCATCAAATATTTGACAATCAACCTTAGCAAATTGTCTATGTTAGTAAATGTCAAGTGTAGAAAAATAAACTTTGAATCAAATTTTCCGCTTTTTGTTTGTACAAAAGTTGTTTATAGTTTAATAAATAAAAAATGCTACCATTATCACTATTACGAACAGCTCAGAACCATCCAATGCTGGTTGAATTAAAAAACGGGGAGACTTATAACGGACATCTAGTTAGTTGTGATAATTGGATGAATATAAATCTCCGAGAAGTAATTTGTACGTCGAGAGATGGTGACAAGTTTTGGAGGATGCCGGAATGTTATATCCGCGGTAGCACGATAAAGTACCTAAGAATACCTGACGAAGTCATAGATATGGTAAAGGAAGAAACACAGATTAAAACGAGAGGTCGCGGTGAAGTTTCAAAAGGTCGTGGTGGACAGAACATGCGTTCTGGTAGAGGCGGCAGTCGTGGAGCGTTTGGCAACCGTGGTAGACCCGCGCCGCTCTCGCGTGGCGGCAGCAATACTGGACGACCACAGAACAAAAATAAAAAATGATCTTGTACTATGTTGTGTAAATTATAATTATTTAAGTATTTTGAATTTTTTTTATTTTATAAATTAACGCCTTATTAACTTTGGATATTGATGTAACTCAAATTAAAAATAGTACTCTGTACTTAATACACTAATCTTTGCTCAGTAATTTTATTAAAAGATTAAAAAATGCAATTTAAAAAAAAAAAGGGTCGTTGACATGGAAGAATTGAACTCTGGTTTTTTCCTGTATTTTATCTGTTTACCATTGCACCATTATAACTTTACAAGTGACAGAAAATATAAGCTTCATAATCATTTTTGGCAGTTTCAATTTAATGCTCAAAAACAACATTTTTTTAAACAAAACCTTGCTAGATCAATTTGCCTTTTGCTCAAGGCTCCCTATATGTTAAATTTCATGACAATCATTGGAGCCGTTTCCAAAATTCAGAAAAATATATATATACAAGGTTAATTCATTCAAATATTAAAGATTTTTAATTCAAATAATCTTGTAAACAAGTTCTGTTCAAAAAATTTCCTTTACCAAGAAGAGCTAGGTATAATGTATGAGAACGGTTTGGTTCCAACAAATAACATTACATAGATTTTCTTAACAAACACGTCAAGAGAAAGCCACTTGAGTATGTCGGAAATTTGGCACTACAGCTTTCCATCCTGGATCCAAGGCCAGTTGGAAGACCCAAGACTAGGTGGAAAGAAGTAGTGCTAAAAGATATGAGGGTATGCAAAGTTACCGATGACGATGTCCATGACCGAGCGAAGTGGAGGAGATTAATTAGGAAGGCTGACCCCACCACCAAGTGGGATACATAGCCAGAGAGAGAGAGATTTTCTTTACAAACATGGATTATGGCAAAATAATAATATCATAACTTTTCTGCTCTGGAATTCCGCAAAGGAGTTAGTTTACTTCTATAAATTATTTAAGTCTTACACTCTCCTATGATGTATTTATTAATATTAAGAATGATGTATTGTAAATATGAATTGAGTTTTATATAAAAGAAGCATTAGCAGATTTGTACCTGCAATCTCATGTTAAAATTCCATCCACTGTTAGGACATGGTATAATGTATTTTAACATATTCTCGTCAGCTAAAATTATCAAAATCATGCAAGGAAGAGTTGTGTAGAACGACATAAGAATCAGAATTCTAAAAAAAAAAGAAGCAGAGCAAAGCTCAGTCACTAGTAACATGGGATACAAAAAATCGATGAATAAATAATCGCTTTTTTCCCTTTAATAAAAATCGACTACCTATTTGATAAGTTTGTCTTTTTTAATATTAATAATTAATTACAATAAAGGCTAATTAAAGTGGACAACAACCAAGAAATATTATCAAATGCGCTGTTTGTAAAATTGGATTAAAATGTGTAGTTTGGCTATATTGGTTTCATGATTCATCCAACAATGCATATCTAATCTTAAAAAACAAGAAAAGGAGCATAGAAATTAGAAAATAAAAGTATACAAAGTAGAATAGAATAGAATAGAAATATACTTTATTGTACACCATAATCCATACAAAAGAAAAACAGTTTGAACATGAAACATTTTTTATAAACATGATTAAGATATACAATGGGCGGCCTTATCGCTAAAGAGCGATTTCTTCCAGGCAACCCATGATTAAAGGACCAGGTAAAAATCACAAAAAGGGGGTGTACGTATACATATAAAAATATAAATGTAAAAAAAAAAGAAAAAAGTATACATATAAAAAATAAATAAAAAATAAGCTGTAAAAATAAATAATATTGAGTACATATAGTCAGTAGAATATACAAAAATAGACAAAAATAGCTGCTAACCCATTAAATAATGTCTTTTCAAATTTTCTTTAAATACGAAAAGAGACTGTGCATATCTTACAGAAAGCGGTAGTGAATTCCATAGCAGGACACCTTTTACAGAAAAAGAATTACCATAGAAACACGATGAATGCGTAGGTATTTTAAGGGTAAGTCTTTCACTTGGACGAAGTGAACGGTGAGAAGAACGAAATTGAAAACGCTCTTTAAGGTAAGAAGGTGTAGCGGGATTAAAAAGAATGCCATATAAGAGAGAAAGAATATGAGTATTCCTGCGAAGTCGGATTGGGAGCCACTTGATTTTATTGCGAAATTCGGAGATGTGGTCATACTTACGGAGTCCAAATATGAACCGAATACAGAAATTTTGAAGACGCTCAAGTGTATTCAATTGCTCCTCAGTAATATCAAGATAGCAAATGTCAGCGTAATCAAGAATCGGTAAGAGGAGTGTCTGTGCTAACGCAATTTTAGTAGCAACTGGAAGGAAATTGCGCAACCTACGGAGAGAGCTAGCAGCTGCAAAAATTTTCCTGCTCACCTCAGAGATTTGTGGTCCCCATGACAAATGTTGATCCATGATGATCCCTAAGTTTTTAACTTTGTCTTTATATGGAATGACAACACCGTTAAGGGACACAGGAGGTAGATCTGACATGGTAATTTTAGAGATTTGCTTCGAACTTCCAATAATTATCACTTGCGATTTTTCAGGATTTATAAGCAAACCAACAGAATTACACCAAGTCATGATATTTGACAGATCTTTATTTATTAAAGTGATTGTTTTAGAGAGATCAACTATTGATGAGTGCAAGTAGATTTGTAGATCATCAGCATACAGGTGGTAGAAGGAAGAGATGTGTTGACTGATAGAATTAATGAAAATAGAAAATAAGAGTGGAGACAGCACACCACCTTGCGGTACACCGGCTTTAATAAGAGACCAATCAGAAAAAGTGTCCTGAATTCGTACTCTTTGCCGACGCCCATGCAAGTATGAATGAAACCAATCAATCACCTCAGGAGATATGTTAAGAGAAGTCAAAAAACTTAGCAAAATATCAAAGTCCACGGAACTGAAAGCATTGCTGAAATCTAACAACGTCAATACAGTTACTTGTTGCTTATTCATGGCGAATCGGATATCGTCAGTTACCTTCACTAAAGCAGTAGTCGTACTATGGCCGTTTCGAAAACCAGATTGAAAATCATTAAAGAGATTATTGCGTGTAAGAAAAAGACTTAACTGTTGTTGCACCAGACGCTCCAGCACTTTGGATAAAAAAGGGAGGATTGAAATAGGATATTTCAATCCTCAATCAAAATCAAAGTATTTAGTATAGTACACTCAATTTAGATTATTTCGTAACAAAGGAATTTTTAAAATCGATCATTTTTAAAGGGATATAAATTAAAAATCAATTATTTAGTAAACAATTGTTTCTACATCAAGTCATCCATATTATCATATAGCATTATCGCTTAAGGATACTCCGATACTAGAACAGTACCCATAGATAATACACTATATAGGATAACAGTACCCTCGCAAAAACTATGTGCTGTATTTCATTTTAAGAGTATAATGGTAATTGAGAAATTAAAATCAGTGTATTATACCATCCTTGTAACAATGTACATTTGATAGCGCGGGCAAATACTGCACAGCGCCATCTGTGTATTATATGTCAAACGGTCAATAGTATTTTCAATTATTTTAACTAGCTTTTACCCGCGACTTCGTTCGCGCGATTTATTGAACAAACATACATCCATACGCACAAACTTTTGCATTTATTTATTTAATACACCATGATATATTATAGATACATCCTTACTAATATTATAAATGCGAATGTCTGTCTGTCTGTCTGTCTGTCCGTCTGTCTGTCTGTCTGTCCGTCCGTCCGTCCGTCCGTCCGTCCGTCCGTCCGTCCGTCCGTCCGTCCTTCTGTTAAAATTCTGTTAATACAACAGGAATAAAATTCAGGAGGAATTAAACAGGATGACATTAAAAACGCCATCTATAATAAACCTATGGTACTTATTTTTACGATGTGTCAAAATCAAGTTTTTTTTCTTCCTTTCGCCCGTTTTTAAACGAGCAGGCTAAGGTCGTTGACCATACCGCCTTATCAAAATCAAGTCAAATCTGTATTAAATAAGTATTTAGATTTCAAGAATTTCGGCTTGCGTCAAAAGAGTTTTCTTTAGAGAGTATTTATATTTTATTATATTTTTATTCGTTTACTGGACTTTACTTTTATTAATTTACGTATTTTGAACGTTACTTTTATATATTTTTATTCGTGTTTTAAGTGAGTTATTACAATGGATAATTAATATAAGTAATACGGGTTATTTACTAACATAAATAAGCTTAAAAATATTATAAATGCGAAAGTCTTTCTGTTTTAATGGAAAATTCGTTGAACATATAAAAAAATATTTTTATTAATCATAAATAAAATAAATATATAGGACACTTATTTAAATATTTCGGACATATTATATATAGGACACTGATTTATATTTTGTTTATATATTTATTTTGTTTATTTAATAAAGGAGACCGCCAGAATTTCATACATCTTTTGGCCCAGACCTTACGGAGGAAAAAAGAATTATAGTTTGAGGTTATGTACAAGTACGATTACTAGCTAAATACCATAATAAAACATTAAAAACGATAGGATTTGTGATGAAAATATAACAATAAGGTATAATCATTTAAGTTCAAGTTAAATTTAATCATATACATTTTTTACTGTCAAAAAAACGTTTCGAGAAAACATATTCTTAAACGGAACAAGTCTTTAGTAAGTAGTCTGTGGCAACAAGTAAGAAATAAATGACTAATAATTGACCCATAGAAATTAGGCCATACGGCTAATGGAAAGAAGATTTTATTTCTAAACACCGTTTTTAATATTTGAAAAGTCATTACAGTTACATAACAAAGTGAAGGTAATATATTTTCATATACCTATTTTAAAATATTATGTTAACAAAAACGTAATTTAAATTTAATTCTTCGTATTTATTCTAAAAACGCTGGAATCCAGCGCCGTACGTATATGTAATTAAAAAGAAAAAACAAGTTGACAATTGATGACGGATGACGTTACGTATAAATGTTTTTATTACATAAGTTTTCTAGCACGTTACCATTAAAAGTTTATACTATTTATAGAGATATTTAATACCAGAAAAACGTTATGAATTTTTTGATGCATATGATGTTTTTGTACTTCTTTTACTGAGATATTTAAAATATATATATATATATATATATATATATATATATATATATATATATATATATATATATATATATATATATATATATATATATATATATATATATATATATATATATATATATATATATATATATATATATATATATATATATATATATATATATATATATATATATATATATATATTTCATGTAAGTACGGTTTATTTACTAAAATTATCAAATTATGCTCTTGATAAAACGATAAATCCCTCTGATTCTTCCCGGATCGATCCGATTTTTGTGATAGAGATACTCATTGGCAGAGTTAACAACCTATCAGTCTACGCGAACCAAGTTGCGGGTAAAAGCTAGTTAACAATAAATCCCGCCATGTGGTATCTGGCTGAATAAAAAGGTACCATCATTTCTCACTGATGTCGTAAAAGGTGACTAAGGTAATTTGACCCACCGTGTGGTATCCGGTTTAGTAGAATAGACCACCCTCTTTCTTACCAAGGTGTCGTAAAATACTACTAAGATAAGGTGATGTCAGGCAGGCGGCCGGTCGTAAAAACAGCAATATCATGTGACAGCATGTTTATAACATGTTGTGCCGACCCCACTTAAAGTGGGATAAGGGCAGTAGGATGATGACATTAACAATAAATCCTTATATTATTTCTAGTTCAATTCTAATTATCATTTACAGGCGTATTCAGCATTGTTTTTATTTTTTTAGTCCCTAACTATTCTATTTTAATTATAACAATAATTAAATCTAGGTTTTCCATAAACCAAGCTTTTCTGAAAATAAATATGTAAAAAAAAATTAAAAATATTAATTATTATGTATAAAAAATATAAATATCTTAATATTTAAATGAGTTAATCTTGTATCATCACTACATCACTACATATTATAAAACAAAGTCCATATTTCCGTATGTACGCATAAAACTTTAAAACTACGCAACCGATTTTGATGTGGTTTTTTTTAATAGATAGAGTGATTCCAGAGGAAGGTTTGTACGTATAATAACATTCAAACCGAAGTAGAGAAATACTGTAATTTTTGAGGTTTCTGTAAATAATTACATTTTTTTCCGCTTACATTGCAAACGCAGGCTAAACCCTACGAGATTTATCAAAATGATGTACTAAGTATTTGTACACCTTAAAAAGGTCTACAGAAAAGTCCGCGATGGTATATATCTATCTCTTATGGATAACCCACAATAGCAGTTTTTTTCTTTTACTTTTTACGAAAAATGATGCCTTATGTTCAAAGCAATTTTAATACAATACAGCATTAATCCTTATCCAATTGAGTACCTTAAATAGTTGATTTAATATAGATAAATATTGCCGTTTACAGCATGTACTTTAAGTGAACATCTTCGGAGATATTACAGATTTAAAATCCCGTGAGGAGGCCGCGCTTCGACCTATGACACTTCGACTTTAGCAGCTACGTCGCTCTTTCGAGAGTTTGTTTAACGACATTCTGTAATTAATTGTAAAAATAAAATACGTAGGGAAAATGTAAAAGTAAATAAGTAAAAATGGACTATATGAATTTAGGTATTCCAAAGATAGCAGGAAATCTTCTTGGTATAGGGAAAGGAAATTGTTTTTCTCCAAATTTAACGCGTGCGGGCCACGGGCATGAATGAATCAAAACTACTCAATCGATTTTAATCATTTTTTTACACTGACTGACATGGGATATATATTTTATACCCGTGCGAAGCAGAGGCAGGCTGCTAGTATATATATATTTTCCGAATCTCGGAAACGGCTCCAACGATTTCCCTGAAATTCAGCATGTAGGAGGTTTTGGGGGAGAAAAATTGATCTAGCTAGGTTTTATGTAAAAAAAATATTGTTTTATCCCTATTTTTGGGCATAAAAAAACACTAACATTTATATTGAATTGAATTTTCGCCATTAGCTGTCAAGTCGACGTAGCTTATTCGGTTAGCGGGCAGCCTCGAGAAATGTGAGTGCCAAGGATCGATCCCAACTAAATTCTTTTTTTTTTCTTTCTTTTTTTAAAGTTTTGTTTTTGTAAAAAATTACCGAGCGAAGCTTGGTCACCCAGATATTAATAATAATAAAAATAAAGATCATAATTGCCTAAAAAGTACTTTATAATATTAGTAGAATTTAACTTTTGATAGCTAAAGAAGTGATGTCCAAATTTAAATGTCTGACTCAATTTCTAAAAACAATCGTTTATATTTACAGTACATTGTTGACTGAGCCTTGCTAGGTCATTTTTTACGGAATAACAAAAAGAAACTTTAAAAATATAATAGGGTATGTGGGGGCTCGACCCTAAGTATTTTCATTTCTCTCGACTGCCCGTTCGCCGAATAAGCTACGCTGACTTGACAGTTTACGGCAAAAATAGTGTTTTATATTCAATGTAAATTTTGGTATTTTTTGAATCCCCAAAAACATGTAACAACGCAGCCGTGTCGCTACTGCAAGCAAGCAAGCCATGACGTCACATCTCGCCACAGCCTTTCGCGCCATTTTGACGTGGGAGATGTGACAGCCGCTGTCCCGCGGATAGCGAATGAGAGTTTGCTTTGATTTCATATTAGCATTTTTTATGAAAAGAATAAAACTGATTTAGAATACTTCTTTTATGAATACTAATAGTTTAGTTACAAACAGGAATAAAACGATTAAAAAAAAAATAAAACCTAGTTAGGTCTGTTCGCGCCAACGTTACGCGGACCTAATTCATTGGCCGGCGACCAGGGAGAGGGGTGCGCGGGGATGGTCAAGGCGTACGTGACCAACATACGTGGCGCCGCGACCAACCTCTGCCACTTCCCCGCTGACCACGCAACAACTCCACGCAAAATTACATATCTTATTAAAGAATCAAAAATCAGCATTAAACCAAATTTTACCAATATTTTATATGTTACCGTAATTAACAAGGTCCATTTTTCTCCCCCAAAACCTACATGCTGAATTTAAGGAAAATCGTTGAAACCGTTTTTTTTATACATTTTCAAACATTTAGTTTCATTTAAATCTATAGTAATATATAAAGCTGAAGAGTTTGTTTTTTTGTTTGTTTGAACGCCTTAATCTTAGGACTAGGGGCTATATAACATCACGCTAAGATGAATAGAACAGGAGCAGCAATAAAAAATAAAACGGAAAAATCATGTACAACAAAATTGTTCCCCTCTAAAAGTTCTAAACAAAAGTCCGCTACAGCATGTCTAGCTTTTTATGTTAACTCACTTTAACCATTTTTATGGTTACATAATAATATATTACGGTTTTAATCTTTCCACGCGGGGGGAGACGCTGGCGATTGCTAGTTTAAAGAATATAATAAAACACAGTTATAGTGCAAACATTTATTTGATTAAATACACTTATACAAATAGGACATCATTACACTATACTTATATAAGCATGATAAATAAATCATGAATTTTAATAATAATTTGGCTTTATTCCGAGTTTTACACACAAAAATTCGTGTATCGACCTTAAGAATGCCGAAATCGATTTTAATTTTATCTGTAACTAGCGGCCTGACCCTGCTTCGCACGGGTATAAAATATATAGCCCATGTCACTCAGTGAAAAAAAAAGATTAAAATCAATCCAGTAGTTTTGATTTATTCATTACTGCCCGTGGCCCGCAAGCGTTAAATTTGGAGAAAAACAATTCCCCTGTCCAATGTACCATGAAGATTTCCTAATTCTGTAGACCTTTTCAAGGTGTACAAATACTTAGTACATTATTTTGATTAATCTCGTAAGGTTCAGCCTGCGTTTGCAATGTAAGCGGAAAAAAATGTAATTATTTACGACATCAAATTAGAAACTTCACAAATTACAGTATTTCTCTACTCCATATTGAATGTTATTATACATATAAAACCTCCTCTTTAATTACTATATCTATTAAAAAAGACCGCATCAAAATCTGTTGCGTTGTTTTAAAGATTTAAGCATACATAGGGAAATAGGGACAGACACAGAAAGCGACTTTGTTTTATACTATGTAGTGATATATTAAAAATATCATCAAAATTAACCAACTCAAGTTAGTTTGAAATGTCATTAGAAAAATTAACATGTTTCTATCCCACTTCTGAGTATCGGTCTCCTCTCTGTTTTCAGAGAGAAAAATTGTAGCTAAGACCTACCACGCTCCAATGATTGGTAGGTTACACATATCACCAGAATTATATAGAGATATGCAGGTTTACTCACCATGTATTCCTTCACGCCTAAAAAAGGATTAATAAAATTATTTTGCTATAATCCGCGATGAAGTAAAACAGAAAATATATATAATGCTAAATGTAGAGAGGACAATGCGTTTTCATACCTGATACATGCTGTTGTGCGATTAATATTAATATATTTAACTCATGCAAGCTTGCGATTTCTGCGAAAGCTTGTGCATTATTGCTTTCGCATCGATTAAAAAACAAGAAACAAAGAGAAGAAAAAAGGATATTGAAAATAATCTATATACAATGTAAAAAAAACTATTATAAAAACCGATTAATTTAATAAAATAATCTTAAAAGTTCGATTATTTATTAATCGATTTTTACTACTCCAAGTCCTTAATTCATAGGCGCTTATATGGATAGACGTCAGGGATGTGAAACAATAATCTTATCAAAGTAATCGATTTTAAAAAAATCGATTTGTTTAAAAGCGGAAATAATCGATTATTTATTAATCGATTTTTTCTACTCAATGTCATATACCTATTGCTCACTTTAGCCTTAATTGTGATTAATTATTAATATTAAAAAAGGCAACATTTCAAATAGTCAGAAAAAAAACGAATTTTAAAAAACGACAGCTTTTAATACCCAAAAACAGGGACAAAACGGAATTAATAGATTTTTTCTATTCCATATCAGCGATGTGAAAAAATAATCGATTTTTAAAAAATCGATTATTTTACGTGTCTCCCATTTCTTTTTTACTCCTTTTATTGTTTTACAAGATTAGATATGCATTGTTGGATGAAACCAATGTAGCCAAAATACACATTTTAATCCATTTCACAAACAACACATCTTTTTTGGTAGTTGTCCACTTTGATTAGCCTTTATTGTATTTAATTATTAATATTAAAAGAGACAACTATTGAAATAGTCGGAAAGAATCGATTTTCAATAAATCTATTATTTTGAAACAAAGTAATCGATATTTTAAAATTCGATTATTTATAGAGTGAAATTAAAGAATATTTAAAACTCGATTTTTTCTCGATTTTTCTACTCCATGTTACAATCGTCTCTAGCTTAGGGACACTTAAAAATGTGCCCCTCTTACAAAAATTCATTAAATACGTGTAAATGGAGCAAGAAGTTATAATACTTAATTTATGTAAGATCACAGTCTTATGCTATTCAAAATATACACTCGATAGCGCGGGCCAATACAGTACAGTGCCATCTGTGGATGAGTGATGTAGTCACTAGACTCAATGCTACGTTTACAGCGTCATCGCTTGCTAGCGATGTAAAAATAATCGATTTTAGATTTTTTTTTATCGATTATTTTAGGTATACCTTTTTCTTGTTTTTTTTAAGATTACATATGCATTTTTGGATGAAACCAATTTAGCCAAACTACACATTATAATCCAATTTTAACTTTCATAATCGATTTCTAAAAATCGATTATTTTTAAAGGGGTAAAAATCGATTATTTATTAATAGATATTTTCTACTCCAAGTCACATCCCTAGTATCAGCGTGTTCTAAATGTACTCTTTTTATATGATGACCGTGAATGAATCGATAACCCCCTCCCCCCACTTTGGCTCTTAAGTTTCCGAAGTATCCTGATGGGGAGATATGTATTAAGTTCCCCCTCTTAACACCGTTTATAGCAACCCCATATCCCCCCATTTTGTCTAGCTCAGTTTTCATCCCCCTTTTTACTATCAGCGTAATCTAAATGAAGGTCACTCTTTTTATTTAAATCTTATATTCCCGAAGTATCCATCCTGATGGGGAGATATGTTTTAACTTCCCTTTTAACACGGTTAATGGCAACCCCATATCCCCCATTTTGTCTAGCTCAGTTTTCATTCCCCTTTTTACTATCAGCGTAATCTAAGTGAAGGTCATACTTATTATATAAATGACTATGATCGAATCGGTACACAACTAGGCGTCTTTGGATTCTACGTTTAGCTAAGTTGGGGATTGGTTTGGGGGAATTGGGGGGATTAGGGGGGGAGATCTATCTGGGCTTGTGTATCCTGAGATGTCGCAGCGCGCAGCGGGCGGCTGTGCCCTTTGCTATTCTGTAATTCCTCCCGATCCCTTTGAAAGCCCCGCGGCCGAATACCTCGACGCACACTCTAACGCGACGTCCGTCAGCCAATCGCTCTGGTTTACTGAAAATATATATTTAAAAATAATGAACACAATATATCCCTGCCCTTATCCCAAGATTAACTCATTGAAATATTAAAGATATATATATATATATATATATATATATATATATATATATATATATATATATATATATATATATATATATATATATCTCCTTCATTTCACGGTAAGCAATATTTCCCCCAATTTCCCCCCTTTTCGTTAAGCTTAGTATTCATCCTCTTTTTAGTATGAGTGAGTACTAAATGGACTCTTTTTGTATAAGCGGCCGTGTCTGAATCAACGCCCCCCTTCCCCTCCTTGGCTCGTATATTTCCGAAATATAGTATAATGAAGGGGTGATATGTTTTAAAGATAAGATATATTTAAAATTAATAAACACAATATATGTATATCCTCCTGCCCTAATCCTGCCTAATGTTATAAACATGTTGTCACATGATTTGGCTGCGTTTTTACGACCGGCCGCCTGCCTGACGTCAACTTACCTCAGTCGTAAGAAAGAAAGAAGGTGGTCTATTATACTAAACCGGATATCACACAGTGGGTCAACTTACCTTAGTCGCCTTTTACGACATCGGTAAGAAATGAGGGTGGTACCATTCTATTCCGCCGGGTAGCACAAAAATTTAAATTTAATAAACACAATATTAAGAAAAAATAATCAGTGATATTTAGACTTTATTAAATTACCTTATTATATTTAATTTTATAAATATACTCTATCGTATTTATTATATTATTACTATTAAAATCGATCCAGTAATTTTGATTCATTCATTACTGCCCGTGACCCGCACGCGTTTAATTTGGAGTAAAACAATTCCCCTTTCCCTGTACCATGAAGATTTTCTGCTATCTTTGGAATATCTAAATTCATATACTACATTTTTACTTATTTACTTTTTACATTTTTTTTTATTTTTACAATTAATAACAGAATGTCTTTATATACAACATTCACAGCTTTCTTGTCACTAGACAATACAAACATGTTTTCTTTAGAGGTTACTCTTGAAAGAGCGACATATAGTTGGGCATGTGAAAAACAAACCCGTCCGATCGCGGCTAAATTCGAAGTGCCATAGGGCGATAGGCGTCCTTCTCGCGGCATTTTAAATCTGTAGTATCTTCGAAAATGTTCATTTAAATTACATGCTGTAAACGGCCATATTGATCTTTATTAAATCAACAACGTATTTAAGGTACTTAGTTGCATAAGGATTAACGCTGTATTGAATAAAAATTGCTTCGAAAATAAGTCATTATTTTTCGTAAAAAGTAAATAACAAAAAATGCTATTGTGGGTTATCCATCAGAGATAGACATATACAATGGCGGAGTTTTCAGTAGACCTTTTCAAGGTGTACAAATACTTAGTACATTATTTTGATAAATCTCGTAGGGTTCATCTTGCGTTTGCAATTCAAGCGAAAAAAATGCAATTATTTACGACATCACATTAGAAACCTCAAAAATTACAATATATCTCTACTCTTTATGAATGTTATTATACATATAAACCTTCCTCTTGAATACCTCTATCTATTCTATCTTCTTTGTTTAAATTGTTAAGAGCAGACTATATAAAATAACACGATATAATAGGATTACCACAATTCCCGTTCTGAGATGCTCTTCTCGTGAATGACGAACCAAGACTGACTGTCACTGAACCGTTTTATCAATAAGAAGATTAAACCAGTAACAACACGTCACAGTGTTGGTACCATTTTGATCAAAAAGGGCGCGATACTCTTGTTTCATGACTGTGTTGCTATAAAATACAAAGCGGAAGTCAATGGCGACAACATCCGGCCCTCCTGCATACGTGTTCGTCCCGAACACGTACTAGTCTAATGTAGAAGCTGAGGACAAACTATGTTCATGAGTATAGTTATCTACAAAGTGAAATGGAGTCACTTAATCGTTAATGTTCTGTGAAATGTGAATACTGAATTCAGTTAAACATCAGATAAACATCGTGGATGGTAGCTGAAATCGTTAGACCGCAAAGGGCCGTACAACTTACTTGTGAATGATGGTTTGGAATAGAGATGCCTGAGGCCACTCTAAACGCGTATCACCATGCCATCATTGCAACAGTGTTCACTTCGGATCTCTGTTACAATTTTATCCACCCTGGTATCCTTTGTCTGAAGCGAATACATTAGACAAGGCAAATAATCAGAAAACTAAACTTTGTAGTTAATAAGTTATCTACAAAATGAATATGAGTCATTAGGCTGTTAATGTTCCGTCTAAATGTGAATACCGAATTCCGACTATCTCTAACTATATATCCAAACATCGGATAACCAGCGTGGATGTTTGGGCTCGTTAATCCGCAAAGGGTCGCACAACTTTTTCTTCCATGCAACCATTGCAACAGTGTTTACTTTGGATCTCTGTTACAATTTAATCCGCTCGGCTATCCTTCATCTACGACAACATCCGGCCATGTCGTATAACTTGTTCATGTATCCTGCTTTACTACTACAGGAAAATTCCAACTGAATAGTTGATTGGTGAGCGTTTAATGGTATGATTCTAAATCCTGATAAATGTTCTTTTATTCGATTTTCTTGAAATCTTGTCATCGATTCTAAATATACAATCCACAAAAAAAAAAAAACTGATCCAGGAAAATGCATATGTGCGCGATTTGGGTATCATATTTGATGCTAAACTACGGTTTCAACACCATATTGAACATATCTGTCGATCTGCTCGCAGGATGTTAGGTTTTATATTCAGAAATTCCTAATCATTTAAACAACTTCATACTAAGAAACTTCTGTATACCACCTTTGTAGAAGCAAACCCGAGTATGGTACTGTAATTTGGAATTCTTACTATTAAATATACAAGGATTGTCAGGAGATTATCCAACGCAGATTTACAAAATTTTATTCTATTGGAGGTGATAAGAGATTACCTTATAGTACGAGACTACAAGTTTTAAAATAAGATCATTATTAAATAGTCGTAAAGTACATGACTTGATATTCCTATACAAACTTTTGAATGGAAAGATAGACAATTCTGAGCTTTTCATCTAAATCTCTTTTAATATCTACTCTGGATTGCCCCGACATACCGTCTCTTTGCTCACACACAAAGTTTGTAAAACAAATCTCGGCTTTGAAATTCTTTGATTCCTAGACTGTGCAGATTGCTGACGGAACTTGTTGACAAAGATACTGATCGATATTTTTCGCGATAAATTAGCTGATTTTAAGAAAAAAGTGGATAAAGCACTGACTACTGTTTAATTTAATTCATTTTTTTTTTTCGGTATCCTGTTAATATTTTTTTGTATGTTGAAAATAGTGTATTTTTAGGCAATAGTTTAAGTTTTAGTTAAATAAATGTTAATAATTTCAGTTCTACATTCTACCTACAGTCTATTTGTTTATCGCACGTAGTCTATAAAAGCATGCTGTGTCTACCTATAAATGAAATTATATGTAATTAGCAAATAAGACCAAGTATCTATGGTTTAACAAACACGTACTTTTGTTGGTAGGCCAAAATTAAATAAATAATTGTATCATGGTTTAGAATAGAGATGCCTGAGGCCACTCTAAACGTGTACCACCATGCAATCATTGCAACAGTGTTCACTTTGGATATCTGTTACAATTTAATCGTAATCCATTCGGCTATAATTTCTCTTAGCCAACTGTCCGGCTTATAATTCATTTTCTTATACTGTATTTGAGGTTCTCTGCGCTAGTCGTTGCAATATATGGTTTGAACTTTAACTTTTCTCTCATATCATCAACTTTTTCTAATTTGCGGCGAAGTTCTGACCTTCACTGGTTTTATTTTCTACCTCATTACTAAGTACATCAAATCTATTTCCAAAAAGCAGCCTTCACTAGCGTTCCAGGAATTGAATCAAGCAAAACGACATTTTTTTCTCTTGTGTCGGTCCATAAACGTCGTAAGTCAATGTATAAAAAGTCTTCTGGTAACTTACAACAAATAACAGACATTTAACATTATTAGCGATGTCCCTTGGCAGTTATAAAGGCGGTTTTATGAATGGAATTTTCACTAATACGTAATTGATTTAAACTAGAGCAATGTCTAGCCCAATAAACACAGCACTACTTGATTCTCGAATTATGTATAACCTTACTCAACTCAATAAGTAATACGTAAATTCTCATCATAGGATTAGGTCCACATTAAGCAAGACAGTATTTTATCTAGCACTTCAAATAGTCTTTCTTCAATATCTCATGCTACTTGGGTAATTACCGTATTTCCAAAAAATTAATATCTGACTGCACATTATACACCATAGCTTCACTACACATCCTATAATGTGTAGTGGCTCTACTATGTATACTTGTAAGTGCCTCTCAAATATGTAACAACTTTTCTATTCAAGATATCCATGCTAATAATTACTTCAGTATTTACCATCAACGATATAAAAATCTACTTCTAAAGTGATATCTGTTAATTCAATCGGCGATGTAATTGAAGCTTTTGATTCTACTTCTATACCTCCTAAATCTTTAATGTTAAATAAGTCGTACTAATTTGACTTGCGGAATCTTTTATTAAGTTATTAGACGTTATAGAGACACGAACCACTATCAATAAGTACATCTGTAGATACGCTCGCAATAACTTTTTCTAAATTGAGAACGTCACGATTTTTCCTCATACCTTCATTTTTCCAACAAAAATTAACGCCTTATTTTTGTAAACCGGCTTAGATTTCTTAGGACAATTAATATTAATGATAGACTGGAACATGTGTAAAACAACTAATACTTTGAAATAAAAAAAAAAATTAATTTTAATTGAATTCAATTTCAAATTGTAGGTAAAAGATATAGGAAAAAGATTTACTCTCATCATGAATACGCGGCTCAAAATGAAATTAAAATATTGGTTCGATCACACCAGCACATTTATGGATCAACCGCATTGAAGTGTCCTCATTTGCATGTGACGAAATCGGAAGATATCAGCCCTCTAGTGACAATCATCTATTCAACATTTGACACATGGCTTCAGTTAAATCAATGCAAAATTACTACTACGACATCTGTATTGTTAGCTAGTATGCAGAATTTAAGTGTCCAATCGGTGTCTATTTCTGCTCTTTTAGAAAATAAAATCTACTAATGCAAGTATTTTCTCAGTTCAAATGTTTGAATTTTAACAAACTTTCTCGGATAAAATGTGAGTAGTTATCCAAAACTTTATAACAAATAAACTATACTTTTGCACTATTTAATACGAAGAAAATTGAAACGTACTAATTCAACAGAAACGTTCGTTATACGTAATATACAACTGTAATCACTTTTTACTTACGCAAAAATATACAAACCAAGAAATGATTTTTATTAAAATTAGGCGAGAGTAAGTTTAAAAAGCAAAAATTGCCGTAAATCAGGATGCACAGACTACGGGCACGACGCGAGTACACTTTCACACTTCTGATGTTAAGAGCAGACTATATAAAATAACACGATATAATAGGATTACCACAATTCCCGTTCTGAGATGCTCTTCTCGTGAATGACGAACCAAGACTGACTGTCACTGAACCGTTTTATCAATAAGAAGATTAAACCAGTAACAACACGTCACAGTGTTGGTACCATTTTGATCAAAAAGGGCGCGATACTCTTGTTTCATGACTGTGTTGCTATAAAATACAAAGCGGAAGTCAATGGCGACAACAAAATATTGAAAAGATTTTTGAAATGTCAAATGTTAGCGCCAAGGCGCAAACATCACGCATGCGTGTTGCGTCGCCGCGGACTCGTTCATTGAAACCTTTTTTTTAAGGTAGAGGTTCACCCTCCTCGGTCCAGCTGGAGCTTGTATAGGTGTATCGTTATGATCAAAAAGTTATATTATGATACAGGTGTCCATACAAGACCTGTATCGTAATAAAACTTTTTAATTTTCAATATTTGGTCTGTACGTAATGTTTGTCTTAAGAATTTTGGTTTCAGTTTTATAATCTTTGTATAATAGTATCAGATCAGATAATATATTATTATTAATAGGATCCCTGGTCAAAAATAAAAGTAGATATTCATGAGTACAGTATGAAATCTTACTTTACCTATTAATTTTATCGGTGAGCAAAAACAGCATTTTTAATTTTTTGGGGTTGGCAGCACTGATCAATATACTAATATATAAAGCTGAAGAGTTTGTTAGATTGATTGTTTGTACGCGCTAATTCTTAAAAAAATTCTTTCAGTGTAAGATAGTCCATTTATCGAGGAAGGCTATAGGCTATATAACATCATGATGAATAGGAGAGGAGCAGCAATAAAAAAATATTACGTAAACGGCAAAATTTAAAGCTTTCCTTGCGTGCGCTGAGTAAACGGTGATAGTTATTAAAAAAATCGTGCATTACAAAATTGTTCCCCTTTAAAAGTTGTAAAAAAAAGTCCGCGACAGCATATGTCAAGCTTTTAAAGTTAAACCACTTTAACCATTTTTATGGTTATCAAAAGACTATATTACGTTTTTAATCTATCCACGCGGGCGGAGCCGCCAGTATTTTATAAGGATCCATAATTGCTAGCGATGTACAAAATAATCGATTATTTTTTCAAAATAATCGATTTTTAATACTAGATTACTGTTTCATCAAAAATCCATTTAAAAAAACCGATTATTATAGGTATACCTTTTTATTTTTTACTCTTTTTTGTTTTTTTACATTAGATATGCAATGTTGGATGAAACCAATTTAGCCAAACTACACATTTTAATTCACTTTCACAAACAGCGCATCTGATATTATTTCTTGGTAGTTGTCCACTTTAATTAGTTTTTATTTAAATTAATTATTTATATTAAAAAAGGCAACCTATCATATAGTCAGAAAAAATCGATTATTTTGATACAAAAAAATACATTGTTTAGTAACCGATTTTATCGACCCCAAGTGACAAGTCACATCGCTAATTGCTTAGGGACTCTAGAAAGAGAGTCCCTTTTACAAAATTTAACTATTAATTATTACGTATGCATTAATACTCAGTCGTCACATTGATGTAGAGAATATAAACACTATCACACAAGTCTTATATAATCCACATTGAATAGTCGATAGCGCGAGCTAATATAGTACAGCGCCATCTGTGGACCATGCTTACAAAACTTGATGTACTTCGGTAATTGGTAATAAATTTCAGGCAATTCAATAAATTTTTGTAAAAGGGGCATGCATATGCATAGGTGTCCCTAAACTAGGGATATGTACAAAAGTAATAATAAAATTATTTTAATTTAAAGAAATTTCTTCGCGGATTATAGCAAAATAACGCCTAATTCTATAAATTATTTTGGGATATGTAGAAAAAATATCGATTATTGGGTTACGAAATAATCGTTTTTTTTTAAATCGTTTTTTTATGACTATTTCAGAAGTTGTCTTTTTTAATATTAATAATCAATTACAATAAAGGCTAATTAAAGTGGACAACTACCAAGAAATAATATCAGATGCGCTGTTTGTGAAATCGGATTAAAATGTGTAGTTTGGCTAAATTGGTTTCATCCAACAATGCATATCTTATCTTAAAAAACAAGAAAAAGAGTAAAAAAGAAAAAGGAGAAATCTAAAATAATCGATTTTTGAAGTAAAAATAATCGCTTATTTAAAATCTATTTTTGATGAAAAAATAACCGATTATTTTGAAACAATATTCGATTATTTTAAAAATCGAATATTTTTTCCCATCACTAGCCCGGGCAAGGAGGTTCGCCTCGAGGACCGTGCCCTCCTAACCCCCACCCGGGGAGTAACCGAGAAGACCCTCCGTTCGTTATCGATATCTTTGATATTTGGCACAATTGAGGGGGTAATCCAAATGCAGCGAGGTGTGCGACAGGGAGATGTCATCTCCCCGAAGCTGTTTACCGCTGCATTGGAGGACGTCTTTAAGCTTTTGGATTGGAACGGATACGGCATCAACATTAACGGCGAGTACATCACTCACCTTAGATTTGCCGACGATATAGTCCTTATGGCAGAGTCTCTGGAGGATCTTAACACAATGCTCGAAGACCTCAGCAGAGTATCTCAACAGGTGGGCCTTAAAATGAACATGTGTAAGACGAAAATCATGTCGAACTCACATGTTCCGCTCCACCCGGTCATTGTTGAGAACTCTGCACTCGAAATTGTAGACGAATATATATACCTGGGACATACGGTCCGGCTAGGTAGGTCCAATTTCGAGAAAGAGGTCAGTCGCCGAATCCAACTCGGATGGGCAGCGTTTGGGAAGCTACGCGAGATCTTTTCGTCCAAAATACCTCAGTGCTTGAAGACCAAAATCATCGAACAGTGCGTGTTGCCAGTGACGACATACGGATCTGAAAAGTGGTCGCTGACTATGGGCCTCATAAGAAGGCTCAGAGTCGCTCAGCGGGCGATGGAGCGAGCTATGCTCGGAGTATCTCTACGTGTCAAATCAGAAATGAGGAGATCCGTAGAAGAACCAGAATCACCGACATAGCTCAGCGGGTTAAGTACCCAATGAAGTATTTTGCAGTGCCAATTAAGTACCTTAAATACATTGTTGATTTAATATAGATCAACATGGCCCTTTACAGCATACGTTTTCGGAGATATTACAGATTTAAAATGCCGTGAGGACACCGCGCTTCGCCCTAAAGCACTTCGAATTTAGCAGCTATTTGTCGCTCTTTCTCTATCTCTTTTCGAATAGTTTGTTTAATGACAAGGAAGCTGTGAATGTTGTACATAAAGATATTCTGTAATTAATTGTAAAAATAAATAAGTAAATATGTAGTAAACGAATTTAGATATTCCAAAGATTCCGAAGTGACGGGAAATCTTCTTGCTATAGGGACAGGGGAATTGTTTTTGTCCAAATTTAACGCGTGCGGGCCACGGGCAGTAATGAATATATCAAAACTACTGGATCGATTTTAATCATTTTTTTTCACCGAGTGACATGGGATATATATTTTATACCCGTGCGAAGCAGGGGCAGGTCGCAAGTAATAAATATAAGTAAAATGGTTTATTTTAATTTTATAAATGCGAAATTCTATTTGACTGTTACGTTTTGACGGTAGCGATGTGTAAAAATAATCGATTTTTTAAACAATCGATTTTTTTTTTAAATAAACGATTTTTAATAATCGATTATTTTTATTATACATTTTTCTTTTTTACTTTTTTTTTAAGATTAGATATGCATTGTTGGATGAAATCAATTTAACCGAACTACACATTTTAATTCAGTTTAACAAACAGCACATCCGATATTATGCCTTGGTAGTTGCCCACTTTAAAAAGCTTTTATTTTAATTAATTATTTATATAAAAAAGGCAACTTTCCATATAGTCAGAAAAAAATCGATTACTAATAATCGATTATTTTGAAACGAAAAAATTGATTTTTTTAAAATCGATTATTATTAAATGGAAAATACATCGATTATTCATTAATCGATTTTTTCTACTCCAGGTCACCCGCTATTTCACAGCCAATGCGCTGAACCAATATAACATATAGGCTAAAGAAATAATGTTAACTCTACAGGAATAGGATGACATTGAAAACGCCGTCTTTTATCATTACATCAATTGTTTTAATTGACGATGTGTCAAAGTCAAATTTGAAAGTTAAAGAGATGTATGTATGGGAGGTAATGAGAGGTCATCAGGTGATGACCTTGAATAATCGATTATTTATTAATCGACTTTTCTACTCCATGTCACATCTGTCACTCACATCTAGCGAGGTGAAAAATTAATCGATTTTTAAAATAATTGTTTTTTATTAATCGATTATTTTTTCATCATAAATCGATTTTTTTAAAATCGATTTATGATGAAAAGTATTTTAGGTATCCCTTTTTCTTTTTTACTATTTTTCTTGTTCTTTGAGATTCGATATGCATTGTTGGATGAAACCAATTTAGCCAAACTACACATTTTAATCCAATTTCACAAACAGCGCATCTGATATTATTTCTTGGTAGTTGTTTACTCTAATTAGCCTTTATTGTAATTAATTAATAATATTTAAAAAGACAACTTTTGAGATAGGCAGAAAAAATCGATTATTTCGTAACTAAACAATCGTTTTTTTTTTAAAGGAAAAATTAATTTTTTCTACTACTAGTCATATCCCTAGAAACAAAGACTTTTCGTAACATTTATTTAGATTAATTAATTTAGACACTAGAAAGAGTGTCCATACTAAAAAAGTTCTATTAAACAAAAAAATGTATAAAATATATATCGTTCATTTTGGGCTTACTTCTATCTATAGTAAACACATGGCACACTCTATAGCGCGGGCCAAAACAGTACAGCGCCATCTATAGTCAGTTAAAACAGTTCTAGAGACCTAAAAATACTTTAAAAATGCTTTCAACAAAATTTCATAGTCCTACTGTTAACTTTTGAGGAGTTCCGTCGTCTGGAGCCAATCCTGTCATCAGGTCATGCTTATCATAAACATTGTCATCGGGACTGGACCAGTATGTATCATCTCAATCGGACCAAGGGAAGTGGGGCAAATAACTTGCAAGATTCCACCTTCATATACATACATTGTATTGAATAAAAGATTTTAATAACCAACGGATGAAGGACTATTGACACAGCGGTCTGGGAGTACTGACATCCTTCAGGTTAGCTTTTAGGTGACCTAGGCCTGATGGTCTGAACACTGTCCAGGCAAGGCATGCCTGGGCAAATATATATGCCTCGGGATTTCCAAATAGGGATGAATTATAATGACTTGGAGTAGAAAAAATCGATTAATAAATAATCGATTTTATCCCTTTAGAAATAATCGATTTAAAAAAGAACGGTTATTCTGTTACGTAATAATCGAATTTTTTAAAAATCGTTTTTTTCTGACTAAATGAAAAGTTGCCTTTTTTAATATAAATAATTAATCAGAATAAAGGCTTATTAAGGTGGACAACTACCAAGAAATAATATCAGATGCGCTATTTGTGAAATTGTATTAAAATGTGTAGTTTGGCTAAATTGGTTTCATCCATAAACACTCATTCTAGTGTCGAATTTTAATCGGGATGCGAGTTACGGACGTGACATGGAGTAGAAAAATCGATTAAAAATAATCGATTTTATATTTTAAATAATTATTATATTTAAAATAACTTTAAAAAACGTAGAATAATTTTAAAAAATAAGAAAAAGAGATATCTAAAATATCCGATTATCTTTCACATCGCTACCAACAAACGGCCAAGGCTAAGTGCGAGAGGACTAAGAATTGATAGCAAGAGAAAGCGAAACAGAAGTTTGGAATATAGGATAGGCCCAATTCTGAACGTGTTACCCGAATTTGGCTGTATCCGGTTCCGCCTCCAGCAGCTCCCGCACCGGCGACTTGGGCGCGGCCGCACTGAACGCGTCCAACTCGGCACCGAGAAGAGCACCAACGGAACGCCACACCGCGCCCAGCGACATGCCTGAAGAACAACAAACAACAAAGATATTCTACTAATATTATAAATGCGACAGTTTGTGTGTATGAATGTATGTTTGTTACTCTTTCACGGCGAATCCGCTGAACCAATATCGATGAAATTTGACACAATTATTCCTTAAACACCGGGGTAACATATAGGCTATGGGAATCCTGTTAATTCTACAGGAATAGGATGACATTGAAATCCTACTTCTACTAATATTATAAATGCGAAATGTTTGTGAGTATGGATGTATGTTTGTTACTCTTTTATGACGAATCCGCTGAACCAAAATCGATGAATTTTGGCGCAATTATTCCTTATACACCAGTGTAACACATAGGCTATAGACATTGAAAAGTGCCATCTATTATCTATTAGTGTTCTTTTATTCACAATGTGAAATAAATGAATCAACGCCGCGTGGTATCCGGCTGAATTCAAATTCAAATTCAAAATATTCTTTATTCAAATAAACTTGTAAACAAGTGCTTTTGAATCGTCAACTCTACTGCTGGTTCGGAAAGCTGTTCCTACCGAGAAGAGCCAGCAAGAAACTCGGCGGTTGCTCTTTTAAAAATATAATTCTTAATACTATTTACATTATGTCGTTACTGTCTTGTACAGGTTCAAAGAGAGCTATATCCACACATTCTTATCTACCAAATAATCTTCAAGAGTATAGTAGGCTTTCTGTATCAGCCTCTTTTTAACAGTGTTTTTAAACTGCTGTAATGGCAAAACTGAAATTGATTGCGGAATTTTATTATAGAATCTTATACCAAAACCCACAAACGAATTACGTACTTTTGCAAGGCGCAAAGCAGGGGCCGCAAGCTTATGTCGGTTCCTGCTTTGTCTATTGTATACATCACCTATCGTTTTATAATTCTTTATATTTTTATGTACATAAATTAAATTGCTTAAAATAATAAAGAGAATAATACCATCGTCATTTCTTACCGAGGTGTCGTAAAATGCGACTAAAGTGTACACCAAAATTATTAAACTATGCTTCCGTGGAAACGATAAATCACTCTCGGTCTTCCCGGATCGATCTAATTTTTATGATGGAGATATGTCCTAGGTTCGTGAGTGACAGAAGCTACTTTTAATTACAGACTACAGTCCACGCGAATGCGTAGCGTATAAATTAATACACGCAATTGAATTACGCTTACCTGAATCCAGGAATATGGCTCCAGCCACCGACTCGAACAAGTCCCCAAGTGCCTTTGGAACCTCCACATCTTCAGCTTGTTCCATTTCATCCTCTTGGATCAAATAGTGCTGCAGAATAAACAAAACATATCTATAAGTATATATAAAGCTGAAGAGTTTGTTTGATTATTTGAACGCGCTAATCTCAAAAACTACTGGACCGATTTGAAAAATTCTTTGTAAGTAAGATAGTCCATTTATCGAAGGCTATAGGCTATATAATAACCGATTTATTATTATTATTCTACTCCAAGTTAGCGCTGTAAAAAAATAATCGATTATAAAAATAATCGATTTTTATTAATCGATTTTTTTTCATCAAAAATAGACTTTTTAAAAATCGATTATTTTAGGTATCCCTTTTTCTTTTTCACTCTTTATCTTGTTTTTTAAGGTTACATATACATTGTCGGATGAAACCAATTTAGCCAAACTATATTTCAATCCAATTTCACAAATCGATCATTTATAATTTATAAAGGTATAAAAATCAATTACTTGTTAATCGATTTTTACTACTCCAATTCCGAATTTAGTTTAGACACTAGAAAGAGTGCCCATACAAAAATTTCTGTTTTAGAATAAACACGGATAATAATATCGGCCAATTGGGCTTACTTTTGTCTATAGTAAACACATGGCAAACTCTATAGCGCGGGCCAAGACAGTACAGCGCCATCTATGGTCGTAAAATATGACTAAGGTAAATTGACGTCAGGCAAGTGGCCGCTCGTAAAATACGTAGCTATTGGATAGGATTGGCTTCAAACGAAGGAACTCCTCCATGGTTAACCTGGATCTGGGGCCTGTAGTCCCAAACTTAGTCCAAAACATTTAGTTTTTGAGTTGTGTTACTAAAGTAGTAATAAAATTATTTTGCTATAATCCGCAAAGAAGTAAAATAGAAAATATATATAATATTAAATGTAAGTGGACAAACGGTTTTCATACCTGATACATGCAGGATTCTTAAAAAACACATGCACAAACCTCCACCACCGCCACCACAATACACAAGCACTATATACGTTCACTATCACAAACTCAGCAATCGTTTCGCCCCGCAACCGAAGCATCATCAGGAGATAGACTCCACGACCAAAATCGCAAAGCGGCTTTGCCGATAACCGAAAACCGATTGTCCACTTACATTTAGCATTATATATATTTTCTATTTTACTTCATCGCGGATTATAGCAAAATAATTTTATTATTACTTTTGTATTATGGATCTCCGCAAAGTAACGCCTAATTATATAAATTTGTTGTGTTACTATTGCAGCCTAGGAGCGATATAGGGTTAAAAATATCAAATATTTCCTTTGGAAATAGAAAAAAGAACAATATCCTGTTATTATTATAAATGCGAAAGTTTGTGAGTATAGATATATGTTTGTTACACTTTCACAACGAATCCGCTGAACCAATATCGATGAAGTTTGGCACAATTATTCCTTATACAACGGAATAACATATGGACTATAGAAATCCTATTAATTCTACAGGAAAAGGATGACCTTGAAAAGCACTATCAAACTATCATGCGACAATAGTCTACGCGAATGAAGTCGCGAGTAAAAGCTAGTATTATAAATGCGAAAGTTGGTGAGTATGGATGTATGTTTCTTACTCTCTCACGGCGAATCCGCTGAACCAATATCGATGAAATTTGGCACAATTATTCCTTATACACCGGAATAACATAAAGACTATAGAAATCCTAATTTACAGGTATAGAGCGAAGGAAGTCGCGGACAAAAGCTGGTATTATATCATTGGTACTGTTCACTGACCTCCTCGCTGATGGAGTGTCCATTCTCCTCTTGTATCTTCACGTACTTCGTCAATACCTCGTTCAGACCCGGCGACATGTGCCTGAAGTACCTGTAATATCCAGAAACGGATTAAAGTGAATTATTTATCTTAACCAAGTGGTGGAATAACTTACCACCCCCTCTCCAAAATGTTAATACTATATGTATTTTTCGAACCCGACTAAGGTAAGTCGACTTAGGTAGCCGGTGTGGTATCCGGCTGAGTAATACATCACCCTCTTTCTCACCGAGGTGTCGTAAAAGGCGACTCAAGTAAGTTGACCCACCATGTTGTATCCGGCCGAGTAGAATAGACAACCCTCTTCTTACCGATGTGACGTAAAATACGATGAAGGTAACAGGTTGACGTCAGGCAGGCGGTCGTTAAATATGTAGCCAAATCATATAACATGTTTGTAACATGTTGTGCAGAGCCCACTTACGAGTGGGATAAGGGCAGGAGGATGATGATGAGCTATTTTTTTATTTAAATTTAAAACACATTTCTTGAACCATGAAGAAAATTGTATTCACGAATACCGACAATAAGCAACGGTGTACAAAAGTGACCATGTGACAAATTGCAACCAACGATCACAGACAATGACCAACGGTATACAAAAGTGACCGTGTGGAAAAATGCATTTAACGATTACCTACGATTACCAACGATGACCATATGTGTGTGTGTGTGTGTGTGTATGTATATACATATATATACTGTCAATACGTGTGTATTTATGTGCTTAAAGAGTTTACTTTTTAATGAATTGTTACACTTAAATTACTGTACTAGGCAAGTAAGAATTTATATTATTATTGTAAGCAATGTTAGTAAACCCAAATAAATAAATAATTACCAACGGTGTAAAAAACTTTAAAAAATGTACAAAAAGTGACCATGTGGCAAAATGCAATCAACGATTACCGACAATGACCATGTAACAAATTGCAATCAACGATTACCAATAATGACCGACAGCGTACAACAATGACCATGTGTTAATTAATAATTTACAATCAACGATTACCGACAATGACCGAGAATTACCGTGTGACAAATTGCAATCAACGATTACCGATAATGACCAGCGGTGTACAAAAGTGACCATATGGCAAATTGCACTCAACGATTACCGACAATGACCAACAGTGTAGAAAAGTGATAGAAACTGAACATTACTTGTGGAATCCGTGTCTCGCGGCCAAGGTGGCGAAGATGGTGTTGTTGACGAGGGCCGAGCGGAGGTCGGTCAGGGCTCCAGGCGAGTGGCGCCGCGGGTCCTCGTAGAGGTGACGGGTGATGAGATAATCTGGAACGGGAGATAGATCTTCATTGACATATGGGAGCGCCAGTATGGTTGGTTGGTGAATTATACGAGTAGAAATTATACACACAATGTCCATACGTATAATATGCGACAAACAAAGTTCAGAGAAAGAGATAGACAAGCAGGTCAAAAGGAAATATATAAAAGTAATAATAAAATTAACAGGATCAGGAGATAGACTCCACGACCAAAATCGCAAAGCTGTGCGATTTTGGTCGTGGAGTCTATCTCCTGACGATGCTTCGGTTGCGGGGCGAAACGATTGTTGAGTTTGTGATAGTGAACGTATATAGTGCTTGTGTATCGTGGTGGCGGTGGTGGAGGTTTGTGCATGTGTTGCTACGAATCCTGCATGTATCAGGTATGATAACCGATTGTCCACTCTACATTTAGCATTATATATATTTTCTATTTTACTTCATCGCGGACTATAGCAAAATAATTTTATTATTACTTTAGTATTATCAACAGTTAAGCTTTGGATATCCTATATATCCAGAGCTTCCATGGTAAATGGACGCTCACCGAGTATAGCGTCCCCGAGGAACTCCAGCCGCTGGTAGCAGTCGGTGAGGCGGTTCTTCTGGTGGGAGGCGTGGGTCAGCGCCTGCAGCAGCAGCGAGCGGTCCCGGAACCTGTACTGCAGGGTCCTCTCCAACGCATCATAACCTATAAGGAATCAAAAAGTTAGTAGCTGGATGAGGGCGCCTTGATCGGAAATTATTTTTAAGTTAAAAAGATGCAAAGAGTTTTAAATATGAATGTGGAAGGATGTATGGCTAGGGGGAGGCCGAAAAAAAGATGGAGTGATTGTGTGAAATATATATCATCTTTCGTTAAAGGAGTGGCACCAGAGTTGACGAATGATAGAGGAGAATGGAAGAAGACATATTGTGCCGACCCCACTTAAAGTGGGAGTACCTGAGTGACCGAGCATTGATCGGTAATTATTTAAAAGATAAAAAAAGAGACCTTGAGGCGACCCCGCATCGGAAAACGCAGTGTCGCGATAGACCTAGAGATGTACTTGGAGTAGAAAAAATCGATAATTAAAATCTTTAAAAATAATCGATTATTTTGTTACTAAATAATCGATTTTTATAAATCGATTTTATCTCGATTATTTCAAAATTTTGGACAACATCGATTATTTTGTACCGAAATAATCGATTTTTAAAAATCGATTTTTTCTGACTATTTTAAAAGTTGTCTTTTTTAATATTAATAATCAATTACAATAAAGGCTAATTAAAGTGGACAACTACCGAGAAATAATATCAGATGCGCTGTTTGTGAAATTGGATTAAAATGTGTAGTTCGGCTAAATTGGTTTTATCCAACAATGCTTATCTAATTTTAAAATAAAGAAAAACAGTAAAAAGAAAAAGGGATACCTTGAATAATCGATTTTTAAAAAAATCGTTTTAATGAAAAAAATCGATTATTGAAAATCGATTATTTTTTCACATCGCTAAACTCGTTCCACTCTCAAAAGGGTATCCAAAAAATATGAACTCACCAGACAACATTCTCTCCAACTCCCCCTCAGGGTCTTCGATGTACCTTAAGAGTGGGGATGGGGGCGCCTTCAGCTCACCGAATATTGGCTGAAATATCGACAGTTAGGAAATTGAACAAAACGATCAAAAATTTGCAATATGGCGAACAAACTAATAGTATCGTATTATCAGAATCTTGGTCAAAATAAATCCATATATAAAAAATCGATTACTAATAATCGGGTTTTACCCTAATGATAAATTGTCTTTATAATTAATAATATATTTATATTAATATAATAATTAAGTAGAATAAAGACATTGAAGCGGCTTACGAATAAAAAAAATAGATCCGTTTTTGCGAAATTCGATTAAAATGTGAACTTTGGCTACATCGATTTATCCAACGGATATTTTATATTACAAACAAGAGAATTACTAAAATCGATTTTTAAAAATATCCATTTACAATGGTTAGGAATCAATTATAATAATACAATAATCGATTTTTTAAAAGATCGATTTTTAATGATAAAAAAAATCGATTCTAATTAAACAATGATCCATTTTTAAAAAAATTGATTTATAATGATAAAAAATGTATTCTAATAATTATTAGAATACATTTTTCAATAATCTCATTTTTAAAAGATCGATTTATAATGTTAAAAAAATCGATTTTAATAAAACAATAATCGCATTTTTAAGAATCGATTTATAATAATTAGAAAATCGATTATAATAATATAATAAACTATTTTTTTTAAAATCGAATTTTATGATAAGAAAAACGTTTTTATAGAAAATCGATTTTTTTTAAAACGATTTATTATAATAAGAAAATCGATTCTAATAAAAACATCGATTGTTAAAAATCGATTCATAATATTAGAAAATCATCATTACAATAATACAATATTATAATAATCGATTTTAAAATCCGTACCTGCAGCCACTTTCCATTCCTGTCTTGGTAGGGCCTCAAGGTGCCCACAGGCCTCCCCGACCAGCCCCAGTCGGGCTCCGGCGCACCAGTCTCAGGGTCCACCTCCTCCTCATCATCAGAACAGCTCGAATCTGAGGACTCCGGCTCCAAAGGCTTCGGCGGTGGAGGCTTCTGCTTAATAAATACATATTCGTTACTTTGAGGGTACCTATTGGGGATATTCCAATAGGTATTCCAGCACCTTAGGACCCCAACGCCCATCGGTTCTACGTACTACGTGCCCCGCCCATTGCCACTTCAGATTCGCGATACGATGAGCTATGTCGGTGACTCTGGTTCGTCTACGGATCTCCTCATTTCTGATTTGATCACGTAGAGATACTCCGAGCATAGCCCGTTCCATCGCCCGCTGAGTGACTCTGAGCTTTCTTATGAGGCCCATAGTCAGCGACCACGTTTCCGATCCGTAAGTCATCACTGGCAACACGCACTGTTCGAAGACCTTAGTCTTCCTTAGTCTTCTTATTACTACATTATAGATATATTACTTATTTTTTATTTTTTTTTTATTATTTTACTGCGGTTGTGTTTGTTGTTGTGCCGTCTGCGAGTCCAGTACTCGGCGGCCACTGAAAATCAGTTTTGGGGCTTTGCTCCAATTACAGCTGAGTGGTCATCCTTTTTGGTGTCACACCACTGTACAAATCTTTACATATATACTAAATTAACTAGATAAGGTTAATTGTTAGGTTTAAGAGTATTCTGTTTAGTGGTTTTTACTTTTTTGTTATTTGTAATTTGTATCGTGGTGTGAGAACAAATAAAGTTTTTTCTATTTCTATTCTATTCTATTCTATTCTATATGACTTGGAGAAGAAAAAATCGATTAATAAATAATTTTTATTCTTCTTCTTCAGTCGCTCACTCTTAACAGAGTGGTCGTGGTTGAAGATGCTTTGCATCCATTATTGTAGCCATCGCAATGCGCTCTCGCACACTGGACTACGGATTTTTGGGTTATTAATCGTATCAGGTCCGTCCAACGTCCATAATTGTTATAAAATCGATTAATACGTATCAAAATAATCGATTAATATTAATATTAATAATTAATTACAAAAAAGGTTAATTAAAGTGAACAACTACCAAGAAATAAATAATAACAGATACGCTGTTTGTGAAATTAAAATGTGTAGTTTGGCTAAGTTCGAATAATTATCTGATCTGAAAAAGACTAAAAAATAAAAAGAGGGTAATAATCGATTAATAAAAATCGATTATTTTCCATATTCCTAGTATCTACTTATATTTTAACCCAATGAGATCCACAAACGACGAGTAGTAAAATAAAGGCTTGTTACTATACTGCTGTGCATAGGCCTCTTCTCTTCCTTTTTCTGGAGAGAAGGTTTGGACCTTGACCCACAACGCTGCTCCATTGCGGATTGGTAGGTTACACATATCCCAAAAATTTTCGAGTTCTAAACCCGGGCAGGCACCAATGAGTTTTTCTGTTAAAACTTATGTGTCTAATTGATAATTGCAATTTATCACACGCTTTTCGGTGAAGGAAAACATCGTGAGGAAACCTGCATATCTCTAGAGAATTCTGGAGATATGTGTAACCTACCAATCCGCATTGGAGCAGCGTGGTAGGTCTTAGCTACAATCTTTCTCTACAAAAACGGAGAGAGGTCTATGCCCAGCAGTGGGTTAGTAACAGGCCGTTACTTTAAACAGTTAGCGGCTGCGATGTCTTGAGTAAAAATATACAACAATAGTGGCCATACCAACGCCGTGTGGTATCCGGCTGAGTAGAATAGACCACCCTCATTTCATACCGAGGTATCGTAAAAGGCGACTAAGTTAAGTCGACCCGCCGTGTGGTATCCGGTTTAGTAGAATAGACCACCCTCATTTTTTACCGAGGTGTCGTAAAAGGCGACTAAGGTAAGTCGACCCGCCGTTTGGTACCCGGCTGAGTAGAATAGACCACCCTCATTTCTTACCGAGGTGTCGTAAAAGGCGACTAAGGTAAGTCGACCCGCCGTGTGGTATTCGGCTGAGTAGAATAGACCACCCTCATTTCTTACCGAGGTGTCGTAAAAGGCGACTAAGGTAAGTCGACCCGCCGTGTGGTATCCGGTTTAGTAGAATAGACCACGCTCTTTCTTACCGAGGTGTCGTAAAATACAACTGAGGTAAGTTGACGTCAGGCAGGCGGTCGTAAAAACGTGACAGCATGTTTATAACATGTTGTGCCGACCCCACTTAGAGTGGGATAAGGGTAGGAAGATATTGAATATTGGCCATACCTGCACAACCCTCTCCTCTTGTTTATGGGTACTGGTTTGCACGTAGGGATGGTCGGATGGTAGGGGTATCACGTGGCGAGGCAGCACCCTGATGCCCAGCCAGGACATGAAGAGTAAGGCACCACGAGGGCCACACTCCAGGAGGTAGGCTCCGATAAGCGCCTCCACGCAATCCGCTATTGATTTGTCTGTAAAACAAAATGGCTGGCTTTTACTGACTGTGATAGACTGGTATCAGTCTGCTTTATATTGACAACAGTCATCAAAATTAAAGTAAGTAGCGGTCTGTTACTATCCCACTGCTGAGAACAGGCCTCTTCTCTCCGTTTTTGGAGAGAAGGTTTGGAGCTAAGACCTACCACGCTGCTCCAATGCAGATTGGTAGGTTACACATATCCCTAGGATTCTTTAGAGATATGCAGGTTTCCTCACGATGTTTTTCCTTCACCGAAAAGCGTGTGATAAATTGCAATTCTCAATTAGACACATAAGTTTTAACAGAAAAACTCATTGGTGTCTGCCCGGAACCCGTGACCTCCTCGAATGAGTCGCACGGTGTTATCGCTGGGCTACCACAGCTGTATAAAAGGATAAGGGGAGAATGATGACAACAGTCATCATTCTCATCTTATCCCACTCTAAGTGGGGGTCTATTGTGGCTACGTATTTATTTATTTTGGACAGCCAGTTGTTTTTTCATATAAAATTTTCATATAATATAAATAGAAAAAAAAAATTATTTAACATGTACAACTTATGAAGGTGTCACAGCATGCATCAAAAAATATTAAACAAAATACATAGAAAAAAATTATATAAAAAATTTAGCATATAACATTAATATTTGTACCTGGGTGACCGAGCCATGCTCGGTAATTTTTAAAATGGTGTAAAAAAATAAAATTAAAAAAAAAAAATTGAAAAGAAAAAGTGAAAAAATAATAGGGCAGGTGGGGCTCGATCCTAGGTATTTTCACCTCAGGTTTGACAGTGACAAATTGTGATTGTATTCAACGTAAATTAAAAAAAAATATATTTGAGCCCGAAAACAGGGATAAAATGACATTTAAAAAAAAACTTATGTAGATTGCTTTTTCTTCCCCAAAACCCCCTACATGCTGAATTTCAGGAAAACCGTTGGAGCCGTTTCCGAGATTCCGAAAATAAAAATAAATTCCAAGATGATATCGATTGCATCTAATTAATCTCCTCTTAACAATCTTATTGTCTGTACTTTTTTTAGTCGCCTTTTACGACACCTCTGTAAGAAATTGGTGTAGTCTATTCTACTCAGCCGGATACCACGCGGCGGGTCGACTCATATTAGTCGATTTTTACCACGTTTCGGTAACCCATTCATTACTATCACCCATCTAGCGGCTTCAGCCAAAATCACAAAATATTAGCCATTTTTAAAATGAAATAATTAATAACTCACCAGGTATACTATGCTGAGTGATCAGGTTGTAGGGTATAAAGCATCCGCTACTGTCCACCGGCGCATCCGGATTCTGGAGTGGCTCCTTCACCTCCCCCTGGATAAATAAATAAATAAATAATAAACATATGGGAGACTTACACACACGTCGTCCGTCCCCAAAGTAAGTAACTTAATACTTGTGTTATGGACAGACAACTGGTGAATATATACTTATATATTTTTAAATACAAACTTAAATACAAATATACACCCAGACTCAAAGACCAACAAATTCATTTATAGAAAATGTTGGCCTTTGGCGGGAATCGAACCCGCGACCCGCGGAGCTGAACGGGCCAATCAAGTAAGATTTACTTCCTGATAAATGCACTCTAAATTAATCTTTGTCGTTTTGTATCTATTAAATAAGAAGGGAGGCTGTAGTGGTATTGCTGTAGAATGGAACAGGTCTTCGGGTTCCTCAATGATTGAAGACAAGTCATCAAGCAGTGTATCCGGCTCGAAGGACCAAAATGTGAGTAGGAGAAATGGTACTACTAACTTACTACAATGATATAGTATTTTTAAAAGAGCAACCGCCGAGTTTCTCGCTGGCTCTTCTCGGTAGGAACAGCTTTCCGAACCAGCGGTAGAGTTGACGATTCAAAAGCACGCGTTTACAAGTTTATTTGAATAAAGAATATTTTGAATTTGAATTTGATAACTGCTATGTCCATATATATTTCCATACGTGCATACGTATCGATGTGATCGATTTTCTAAAAACCTACTGAACCAATTTTTCTACGGATTTATAACAAGGTACTGCAATGTATCCGGTAAGGTTTAAATTAAAAGTACATAACGGTTTTATTTCAATTGTCTTTAAAAGGTCGCGCCTCTTTCGTTTTGTCTTCGTTCAGTTTACCTTCGTTTTCTCTAGTGATTGGCGATGTTGATGATGATGGGGTGATGATGATGATGGGGATCGTGATGACGATAGAGATTGTGATAATGATGGGACTGGTGATAATGGTGGGAAGCGTGATGATGATGGAAATGATGAGTGATGGGGATGATGATGATGATGGGTGGTGATGATGTTGGGGTGGTGATAATGATGGGGATCGTGATGACGATGGAGATAGTGATAATGATGAGGAGCGTGATGATGATGGAGATGGTGATGATGATGGGGTGGCGATGATGATGGTGTGGCGATGGTGATAGGGTGGTGATGATTATGGGGTGATGATGATGTTGGGGGTGGTGGTGATGATGATGAGGATGGTAATGATGATGAGGGTGGTACTGTTGGTGATGATGGGAATGGTGATTATACCATTATTATCGATGGAGATGATGATGGATATGGTAATGAAGATAGGGATGGTGCTGATGATGGGGATAGTGATGATGATGGGGATGGTGATGATGATGGTGATGGTACCCACCGCAACTCCCGGCTGCAGCGTGGGCGGCGGGCGGTGGCACGGCGGTAACCAGTTGTCGTGCGGCTCGAACTTGGACGCGATCATGCGAGCTCCTAACCTCTTGCTGCGACCCAGCCGGTACAGGTTCAGGTTGGACACCTGGAATACACGGCAACTAAATCTAAATCCAATTCCATGTCAATATATTTTTTATTACTTCATCGCACATACATATTGTTAGAAAAGAGTAAACATACACAAAGTACATATACAAAGGCGGATATCTCCACAACGCGTCGTTTTAAGCCGAGGTCCGGCCTCACAGGAGGCTCCCAGGATGCTGTGGGTCTTGCTTGAGACTCGCTCTCCCAGTTTTTTCACTCCGGCGATGCTTCTGCGCTCGCCCGCTCTCTCGGTGACGCTGTCAAAGCCTCTAGGGCTAACAGCATTAGTGTTAAAAAAAATCTCTAAAAGGTATCTCTTTCAGTCAATATTTGAATAACAGAACTTCTTCTTATTATCCTTTGAGTACAAGAAGTGAAATACGGGTAATATAGAAAGAAAGAAAAGGAAAAATAAAGAAGTTCAATGACGGAAACGACAGCGCGATCGGACAGAGCATCGTTAGTAATAAGCACATATTCGTTTATATCTATAATAGAATTTAGGTTCGAACAATTGCAATGGTGATGTGCTTATTACTGACGACGCTCTATCTGGTCACGCGATCGCTTCTGTATTGACCCCCCCCAGTACCCCCTTAGTCACTCGCTCCCTTCCGTATTGACCCCCTCACCCCCTTTGCCCTTAACTCTTCTTCTGTATTGATCCCCCGCTCCCCCTTGACCACTCACTCTCTTCTGTATTTATCCCTCTCATCCCCTTTGCCATTAACTCTCTTCTGTATTGACCCCCCCACTCCCTATTACACTCGTTTTCTCCTGTATTGAACCCCCGCCCCTACTTTGGCAATCATTGCTTTCTGTATTGACCCTCCGCACCCCTTATTCCTAGCGCTCCTTTCTGTATTGACCCCCCGCACCCCCTTAGCCACTCACTCTCTTCTGTTTTGACCACCCACGCCCCCTTGGCCACTCACTCTCTTCTGTATTGACCCCCACACCCCTTTTGCCACTCACTCTCTTCTGTATTAACCCCCGCACCCCTTTTGCCACTCGTTCCCTTTTGTATTGAACCCCGCATCCCCTTTACCACTCGCTCCCTTCTATACTGACCCCCCACACCCGTTTTTTCACTTTTTTCATTATGTATTGACCTCCCCGCACCCCCTTTGCGGGGGGAGTGAGGTCAATACACAATCCCGTTTCGAGTCTGTTCAAGCGCTAACAGACCTAGATAATAGAGTATCGACGTCAATTGCACCCACCTGCTTGCTCCGCATGTGCGAAAGCTTGCCCTCGTGTACTGCGGGATGCGCGCAGTAGAGGTACGCGGTGATGGCGAACTTCAGGAAACTGTCACCGATGGTCTCCAGACGCTCCAGGTTTATCCCGTCGTTGGCGTTAGACATCGTCAGCGCCTGGAACGGCAGGCGAATACTACAGCCTTAACTAGTTTTGTTAAGGAAACCGATACACTTTCGTACATGTCAAGATCTTGGCTTGTGTATGAGCTTGTGTAATGTGGTAGCGGTGGTGATTTGTGTTTTTTTTTACGAATCCTGCATGTATCAGGTATGAAAACGCATTGTCCACTCTACATTTAGTATTATATTCTATTTTACTTCATCGCGGATTATTGCAAAATAATTTTATCATTACTTTTATATTATGGATCTCCTCAAAGTAACGCCTGCTTCTATAAACATTTGAAAAGATTTTTGAAATAATAGATTGAAAAGTTCGCTAATTTGGATATATTTTGAAAAATATATCAAAAAAAAATATACCAACTTTTTTCAAGCCATACCTCAAACTATTACAATTTGGCTTAAAAGTACCAGTTTCTTTTCAACTCTCTAGGACTCTATGGACTACCTTCTCACATATATATTAATTTCTTCTTTCTTTCCATTCTCTCTTATCGTTCGTCAACTCTGGGACCACTCTTTTTATATTATTTTTCTCATATCTACTCCTTCCTTAATATACTTCAATCTTACTTCTTTAATATACGTAAGTCTTACCTGCAAAATAACACTAGGACTGGGCCCCGGATGTCCCTGCAAATCAGGCTGGTAATCAAAATCGAAATCCTTCCCATTCTGCCCTTTACTATCCATATAATAAGGTCTATTTTCCGCTGAATCAAACCAGGTTGTTACTCTCTCTTGATACTTCTCTTTCGAGTCAAAACCTACGTTAGCGACTTTCTCATTCACGTAATCAGGAGAGTCTATATCAACATCAATCATAGAGAAGCAGTTTAACTTTTTAATTTCATCATCAGGCAACGATTTTTTCAATTGAGCTAACAGTTGTCTTTTACTTCTTTCAATCGATTCTAATGTTATTTGTCCATCTTTTAATTCTATAGTGCTTTCAAATGGAAATATTTCTTCTATAACTTTCTTAGGATCTTTTAAAAATTTTATTGGATTTGTGAGCTTATTTTGTTTTTCATTGTTGTTCATATGTTCAGCTATTAATTCGCCCTTAACAATACCATGTACATTTTCAGTATCTACAGTTGATGAAAGATATTCTATTTCTTTATTATTCACTTTATCTTTTAAATTGACATCATTAGCTATTTTTGTTATTCTGTGTAAGTCTGTATTTTTAATTATATCATTTAGAAATTCATTTTGAGAATTTATATTAATTGTTTCATAATTTATATTATATTTTATACTTTCTGGAGATTTACCGGAATCTTTTCTAATATCTAAATTTTTCATAACTTCAGTATTACATTCGTTTTTATTTCCTTCATCGTCAATATTTTTACTTAAATCTGTATTATTCGATATTGCATTAAGATCTATATTTCGAGTTTTTATATTTCCATACAAATTGTTATCAATTGTATCGACTACTGAGGTTTTATTAGAATTTATAATATCTTTAGAGGGAGACAGACTTTTTATAGCTTCATTATTAGCTGTTATTGTTAATACATCATTATTTGAACTCATATCTTTTAAATAACTTACTTTACCTTCATTTGGATGATTCATTATCTTTGTATTATCAGCTATTATGCTATCATTTTTGGCATGTTTAATGTCAAATATATTTACACTTGCATCTGTTTTTTCTTCAACATTTCTATTCTTATCAACATTTGGTATTTTTGTATTATTTGCATCACCATTATTAATTTCATTTCTATTACCTAAGTGGTCGTAATATTTCTCAATGTCTATCGTTGCTTCAGGCAGTAGGTTCACTATAGGTTTATCTTTGCATATTAGATTTCCGTTCTCTTTTATTTCTTTCTTATGTTGAGCTACAGATCTCTTGAACTTTTCGATGTGCTGAAACAAGGTAATTAGTCAATTTATATCTGTTTTTAATAAGATATATCAATTATTATGAAACTAATAGCCATTTTTAGCAGTCGCGAGTATAAATTATAGTTCAAGCATTTACTGAGTAGGTAGGATTTTTTTTTGGACAATTTTTTTGATATAGTGTATATTTAATTTTTTTATTTTTCCAAAAACTTTAAAAATATCAAGGGTGGTCAACCCAAATTACTTAAGGGTATGAAAAATAGATCTATCTATGTTTGTAATTTTTTTATCTGATTGTGAAACCTACTTAAAATGCATATAAAATTTCATAAAAATCAGTCAAGCCTTTTGGAGAAGTATTGTAACTAAAATTGTGACACGAGATTTTTATATATAATGTAAGTCTTGTGTGTTCACTATCGTCCTGCCCTTATCGCACTCTAAATTGGATCGGCACAACATGTTACAAACATGTTCTCACATAATTTGGCTACGTATTTTACCACCGGCCGCCTGCCTGACGTCAACTTACCTTTGTCGTATTTTACGTCACCTCGGTAAGGAAAAGCGTTGTCTATTCTACTCAATCAGATACCATACTGTGGGTCGACTTACCTTATTCTCCTTTTACAACACCTCGGTAAGTAACGAGGGTGGTCTATTCTACTCAGTCGGATACCACAAGACGGGTCGACTTATCTTAGTCGCCTTTTAAGACACCTCGGTAAGAAATGAGGGTGGTCTATTCTACTCAGCCGGATACCACACCGTGGGTCGAATTACCTTAGTCGCCTCTTACGAAACCTGGGTAACAAATGGTGTTGGTCTATTCTACTCAGCCGGATACCACACGGTGGGTCGACATACCTTAGTCGCCTCTTACGACACCTCGGTAAGAAATAAGGGTGGTCTATTCTAGAGATCTGACATAGAGTAGGAAAAATCGAATAAAAAATAATCAATATTTTTCCTTTTCAAATAAATCAATTTTTAAAAATCGATTATTTTGTTACGGAACAATCGATTTTTTTCTGACTATTTCAAAAGTTGTCTTTTTAATATTAATTATTAATTACAATAATGGCTAATTAAAGTGGACGACTACCAAGAAATAATATCACATGCGCTGTTTGTGAATTGGATTAAAATGTGAATTTTGGCTACATTGGTTTCATCCTACAATGGATATCTGACCTTAAAAAACAATGAAAAGAGACTAATTAAAATAATCGATTTCTAAATAATCGATTTTTGATGAAAAAATAATCGATTATTAAAATCGATTATTACTGAAAAATAATCGATTATTTTTTCACACCGCTGGTCTGTTCTTATCAGCCGGATACCACACGGCCAAATAAACAAAAATAAATAAAAAATACCTTTCTGGGCGGAACCCCTGCCTTCAATATCCTCTTATACTCGGCCAGGTCTTTGTCATCATCAAGCTTGTCAGGCTGCGGTGCTGGTGCTATGGGTTTCCTCCTCTCAAGGTCGACAGCTTCCGCCTCGTGGGCTGTCTTGTACTCGATCCTGACTCCCATTGCCGCTGAAGAGAGAAAAAGATTTAACTACTGATGGACCTACGTCCATTTAAGGTCAAGAAGAGAAACACACAGATGTTTCTCTTCTTCTTTGTCAACATAGGTCTCTTCACAGAATTTCCACACTACACGATCTTGTGCCGCTTGGATCCACCTCCTTACGACTTTAGAGGTCTTCAGTCCACCTCGTAGGGGATCTAACGCCGCTGCGTCTTCTGGTACGGGGTCGCTAGCACCTTGAGACCCCATAACTCATATTGGTGACTTTGATTCTTCTAAGGATCTCCTTATTGATCACGTGAAGATACTCCAAGCATCTTCTTTGTGGACTGATGGCCTTTCACTGCTGGACATAGGGGTCTTCACGGGATCTCCACAACACACGATCTTGCGCCGCTTGTGTCTAGCGGCTATCGTGACCTTTCTGAGGTCAGATGAACTTGTATGGTTTACCAACGCTGCGTTTTCTGGTACAGGATCGCTAGCACCTTGAGACTCCGTAACCCAACGGTTCTCCACACTATGACTAAATGTAACTAGTAATAAGAATGTTTAAAGAGCAACCGCCGAGCTTCTTGCTGGCAACCAGCAGTAAAGTTGACGATTCAAAAGCACTTGTTTTCAAGTTTACTTGAATCAAGAATGATTTGAACTAGAATCATTTGTCCATAGTCACTTCAGCTTCGCGACACGCTGAGCTATATTGATGTCTTTGATTCTTCTACGGATCTCCTTATTGATCACGTGAAGATACTCCTAAGATCATCTTTGTTGACTGATGCCCGTCCACTGCTGGACATAGATCTCTTCACGGGATCTCCACAACACACGATTTTGTGTTGCTTGGATCCACCTTCTCACGACCTTAAAGGTCTTCAGTCCATGTTATAGGGGGTCTACCGACGCTGCGTGTTCCGGTGCGGGGTCGCCATTCTAACACCTTGAGACCCTAACGCCCATCGGTTCTCCGCACTATGTGCCCATCGCCACTGCAGCATCAACACGCTGACCTATATTGGTGCCTTTGATTCTTCTACGGATCTCCTTATTGATCACGTGAAGATACTCCTAAGATCATCTTTGTTGACTGATGCCCGTCCACTGCTGGACATAGATCTCTTCACGGGATCTCCACAACACACGATTTTGTGTTGCTTGGATCCACCTTCTCACGACCTTAAAGGTCTTCAGTCCACGTTATAGGGGGTCTACCGACGCTGCGTGTTCCGGTGCGGGGTCGCCATTCTAACACCTTGAGACCCTAACGCCCATCGGTTCTCCGCACTATGTGCCCATCGCCACTGCAGCATCAACACGCTGACCTATATTGGTGCCTTTGATTCTTCTACGGATCTCCTTATTGATCACGTGAAGATACTCCTAAGATCATCTTTGTTGACTGATGCCCGTCCACTGCTGGACATAGATCTCTTCACGGGATCTCCACAACACACGATTTTGTGTTGCTTGGATCCACCTTCTCACGACCTTAAAGGTCTTCAGTCCACGTTGTAGGGGGTCTACCGACGCTGCGTGTTCCGGTGCGGGGTCGCCATTCTAACACCTTGAGACCCTAACGCCCATCGGTTCTCCGCACTATGTGCCCATCGCCACTGCAGCATCAACACGCTGATCTATATTGGTGCCTTTGATTCTTCTACGGATCTCCGAATTGATCACGTGAAGGTACTCCGAGCATTTTCTTTGTTGACTGATGTACGCCCACTGCTGGACATAGGTATCTTCACGGGATCTCCACACAACACGATCTTGTGCCGCTTTTACCCAGGGACTATCGCAACCTTTGAGGTCAGTTCATCTTGTTTGGTCTACCAATGCTGCATTTTCTGGTGCGGGGTAGCCAGCACCATAACCAAAAGATTTTTTGACACTTCGGTAAGAAATGAGTGTGGTCTACTCTATTCAGCTGGATACCACACGGCGTTATTCTTTATATTTTTATGTACAAAAATTAAATTTCCAACCTCCCCCACACTTTCCATATTACATCACCCCGAGTCACGTCCCTTGAAATGTCCCGTGCAATGTGGGAACTGTGAGGACATACTCTACACCACTGACGTGTAATTGTTAAGTCTGCACACACTCACCATTGGTATTCCTGCTGTTGCAAAAGCCACTGGTGTCGGTGTCGTCGTCACTGCCATCGCTCAGGTCCGAGTCGTCCGTGTCGAAATCACTGGAAATTTATTAAAGCTTGTGATTAAGCTGTTATAACCCAGCGGCATCATAAGAGAGCTCAAAGTGACTCAGCGGGTGATGGAGAGAGCTATGCTCGGAGTATCTTTATGTGATCAATGAGGAGAACCGTAGAAGAACCAGAGTCACCGACATAGCTCAGCGTGTTGATGGAAACATAGTGCGGAGAACCGATGGGCGTTGGGGTCTTAAGGTGTTGGAATTGCGATCCGCGAAAACGCAGCGTTGGTGGACCCCCTACGAGGTGGACTGACTTCTAAGGTGCTATGGTCGGAGTAGCTCTACGTGATCAATGAGGAGGTCTGTAGAAGAACCAGAGTCACCGACATAGCTCAGCGTGTTGATGGAAACATAGTGCAGTGAACCGATGGGCGTTGGGGTCTCAAGGTGCACCGCACCGGAAAACGCAGCGTTAGTGGACCCCCTACGAGGTGGACTGATCTCTAAAAAAAAGGCGGACTTATCCCGAAAAGGAATCTTTTCCAGTCAACCTTTGAGTAACAGAAGGAAATGGACAATAAGTGAAATAGGGTAATATTGAAAGAAGGAAGAAAAACTATGTACCTAGATTAATATTTGCACTCGAGATAATACAAAAAATGTAAAATAAAAATGTCTATATATCTCTTCACAGACAGCGTGGGCTTTCACGGACTGCCAAGAGGTTCTGGATTATACTGATGAGGAAACAGAGAAGAACCCAACCCAAGATATGGCTAAAGGTATGATTAGAGAAATCTTAGTAGTAGTGCGTGTTGCCAGTGATGATATACGGATCCGAAACCTGATCGCTGACTATGGGCCTCGTAAGAAGACTCACTTACTCACTAAAGAGTCACTTAGAGGGCGATGGAGCGAGCTTTGGTCGGAGTATCTCTACGTGATCAATGAGGAAACCGTAAAAGAACCAGAGACACCGACATAGCCCTGCCAGTCACCACACGTATTACAAAACGCACAGCCAACCACACTACACAAGCACTGCACTCACTCACTAGAACTAAGAAATTAAGTGTATTTATTCGATTAAAGTCGAGTCACGGAAGTCACTAGTTTAAGTATATTTTTAATGGAAAAAGTCATTCTTGCGCACTTCTTTACAAAATTAAAACACCCATATCTCCGGTAGATAACTGGTATATAATAAAACTGCCACTTGTAGTATATCTTAGCTCCGATCCTTGTCTTCCAAAGTGGGCAAGAAGCTGCCCAGGTATTACCAAGCTTTTTTTATGAGATAAGGCTACTGTCTGGCTACGTTCCCGCCTGATGAAAAGCGAAGAGAAGCGAAAGAGAGAAGCCTAAGGTGGACAGCGCTTGCCAGTGTATTGATTATTCACTCTTTTTTAAAGTCTTTCAAATCGTACGAGTCACAGCAGGAACGAGTACAAGGAAGGGAATTCCGCGCCTTTGAAGTACGCATAAAGAAAGGTATGGGTTAATAACTATTTGAGCGTCTGTGTCACTGGTCACCAAACAATCAATCAATCCTCTAGTCAATCAATCACCCGCCAGAACGTCACTTAACGGCTACATTCATCCATACCATCACCTAAAAGAAACATTTTTCACTACCAAGCAACTTTGCAGACCATTGTAAATTTTACACAAATAGATATATACGCTAACTAGCGGCCTGCCCCTGCTTCGCACGGGTACAAAATATATAGCCTATAACAAAGTGAAAAAAAAAAGATTAAAATCGATCCAGTAGTTTGATTTATTCATTACTGTCCGTGGCCCGCACGCGATAAATTTGGAGGAAAACATTTCCCCACTCCCTATACTAAGAAGATTTCCTGCTATCTTTGGAATAACTTAATTCATATACTATATATTTACTTATTTATTTTTACAATTAACTACACAATGTCTTTATATACAACATTCACAGCTTTCTTGTCATTAGACAATACAAACATGTTTTCTTTAGAGGTTACACAGAGGGTAAACATAGGGATATAGGGACAAACAGGGAATGCGACTTTGTTTTATACTATGTAGTGATAATCAATAAATTTACCTCGATACGTAGGAGCAGTCGCTGTCGGCCACGTAGTAGGAGCGGGTCGGGTTGAATTGACCCTTGGGCTTTTCAATGGGCTGCGACCAATTGGCGCCACCTGGAATAAATATCGGTACGTGAGAACCTTCTAGAATACCAGAGATATGTGCATATCATCATCCTCCTGCCTTAATCCTACTCTAAGTGGGGTCGGGACAACATTTTAAAAACAATATCTGGGTGACCGAGCTTCGCTCGGTAATTTTTTAGAAAAGAAAAATTTAACAAAAAAGATTATTTAGTTGGGATCGATCCTTGGCATTCACATTTCTCGAGGCTGCCCGTTACCCGAATAAGCTACGTCGACTTGACAGTTAATGGCGAAAATTCAATTCAATATAAATGTTAGTGTTTTCCAATGCCCAAAAATAGAGATAAAACAATATTTTTTTTACATAAAACCTAGCTAGGCCAATATTTCTCCCCCAAAACCTCCTACATGCTGAATTTCATGAAAATCGTTGGAGCCGTTTCCGAGATTAAAAAAATATATATATATACAAGATTAACTCATTTAAATATTAAAGATATTGTCACATGATTTGGCTTAGTATTTTACGACCCGCCACCTGCAGCAGAGATGTGTGTATAGTGAATAGATCAACAAGTCAAGTTAACGGGTTTTAACACAATTTCATGGGCCTAATGTTAACCGTTGAGTTCCCTCGTCTGGAGCCAATCCTGACGTTAGGTCATGCTTATCATAAACATGCATTGGGAAGTGGGTCAAATTTAAGTCACAAGATTCCACCTTCACATACATAGATTGCAAGTTGAATAAAAGCTTTAATACTTATTTCTAACTGTAGCAATGCAGATAAACTCATAATTCAATAGGCCGTTCGTTGAAACAAAATAATGTATTTATGCATTTTCCTTAGCAAAGAAAATTTTAAAACCATTATCTTCTAACATGATTTTTTGAGTTTTGCCACTATTTCAACGCATTTGTGATATGTTAGTCTAATATATAAGCTAAAATTGTATTATCTTTTTTTTCAACCGATGTACATCCACTGCTGGACATAGGTCTCTTCACGAGATCTCCACACTACATATTGTGCCGCTTGGACCCAGCGGCTATAGCGACCTTAGAGGTCAGTCCACCTCGTAGGGGTCTACCGACGCTACGTGTTCGCCATTCCATCACCTTGAGACCCCAACGCCCATCTGTTCTCCGCACTATGAGCCGCCCATCACTTCAGCTTCGACATATATACCTGTCTGTGATTTTTCTACGGATCGCCTTATTGATCACGTAAAGACACTCCGAGCATCTCCTTTCTTACTAATAGCCGTCCACTGCTGGTCTCTTCACGGGATCTCCACTCAACACGATCTTGTGCCGCTTGTATCCATTAGCTCCCCGCGACTTAAGAGGTCGTCAGACCATCTGTTAGGGGGTCTGCCAACGCTGTGTTTTCTGGTGTGGGGTCACTATTCCAACACCTTAGGACCCCAACGCCCATCGGTTCCCCGCACTATGTGCCGCCCATTACTTCAGCTTCGACACGTTGTGCTATGTTGGTGACTCTGGTTCTTCTACGGACCTCCTCATTGATCACGTAGAGATACTCCAAGCATAGCTCCCTCCATCGCCCACTGACAGACTCTGAGCTCTCTTACGAGGTCCATAGTCAGCGAGCACGTTATGGATTCATATACCATCACTGGCAACACTTACTGTTCACGGAGAAGGAGTACTCTACTAAGATTTTTCTGATCATACCTTTAGCCGTATCTTACGCCGTGTGGTATCCGGCTGAATAGAATGGTACCACCCTCATTTCTTACCGAGGTGTCGTAAAAGGCGACTAAGGTAAGTCGACCCGCCGTGTGGTATCCGGCTGAGTAGAATAGACCAACCTCTTTTCTTACCGAGGTGTCGTAAAAGGCGACTAAGGTAAGTTGACCCACCGTGTGGTATCCGGTTTAGTAAAATAGACCACCCTCTTTCTTATCGAGGAGTCGTAAAATACGACTAAGATAAGTTGACGTCAGGCAGGCGGCCGGTCGTAAAAACTCAGCCAAATCATGTGACAGCATGTTTGTAACATGTTGTGCCGACCCCACTTAGAGTGGGATAAGGGCAGGAGGATGATGATGACCTTTAGCCGTATCTTAAATTGGGTTCATCTCTGAGCTATGTCGGTGACTCTGGTTCTGCTACGGACCTCATAGATCACGTAGAGATACTCCGAGTTCTCTCAATCGCCCGCTGTGAGCTTTATTGTCCTTTCTGAGCTTTAAATCTTTTAATAAAAACAAAACTGCGCAGCGAACTCGCTTGTGTTAACTTAAGATTTTTCAAAATACCTGATGACGAGGTGCAAAAGGTGAGGTTCGAGGGCAGCGGTTCCATGAACTCGTCGTAATCGATCTGCGGGATCGACGACGCCATGTCGTTACTCCACGTGCCTATCTCGAAGCCCTGAAAAACATGAACAAATATTTTTGATTTTATATTTATCTATCGCGTGTGGTCATTCGTATTATCTTAGTAACGGCCTGTTATTATCCCACTGCTGGGCATAGACCTCTCTCCGTTTTTGTAGAGAAGGGTTGGAGCTAAGACCTACCACGCTGCTCCAATGATTGGTAGGTTACACATATCACCAGATTTCTCTAGAGATATGCAGGTTTCCTCACGATGTTTTCCTTCACCGAAAAGCGTGTGATAAATTGCAATTATCAATTAGACACATAAGTTTTACTAGAAAACTCATTGGTGCCTGCCCGGAGTTTGAACCATAGACCTCCTCGAAAAAGGCGCACGGTGCTACCGCTGGGCTACCACAGCTTATATATTTATCACCATGCAGTATTTTCAATATTTACCCTTGAACTTGTGTATACAAGTAGACATTGACCGCGGCCTTGTTGCGCCAGTCGGGGATTTTAACCTGACCAGTATTTACTGAGAATTCATTTATATAAAAAAACCCCAAAAACCACCATTTAATTTGACCAACTATGGGCCATAATATACAAAATTTACATAACATTGTGTTAGTATTAATACAAAACTTAAGCCTAATTGTAATCTATACTGTTATTTTAAAGTGGGAAAATTTGTATGTATGTTTTTAATGTTTTCACACAAAAACTACTGGACCAATTTCAAAAATTCTTTCACCATTGGAAAGCTGCATCTTTACTGAACAAAGTTGCGTTCAAAGCCAGTTTCTAATAATCGCAAAAAAAATGAGGCTGATTGAAAAGTTGTCAAAAATTAAATAGTAATAGTAATTAAAGTAAAGTATTGCGTGTCAACTTTGCGTTTTTCACTATACTTATAGTTGTTGAGTTGTTTTTTAATTTCTGAAACTTTCCACCGATGTACTTCGTTACCACGAAGATTTTACGTCACTTGGATCCAGCAGCTACGTATGAACATTTTAAAGTCATCAGTCTGTCTAACAACGCTGCGCTATAATAGTAATGTATTTCACTAAACACTGCTCCATCTCTTATTTTCAAGCACTCCGTCTTGTTTTTTAGGATCTGAGGTCTCACTAAAAACAAAACAAGTAAAAACAAATTGAACCGTAGGTGAGCGCCGTTGTTACATTATTTCAAAGCGCATACATGTTCCGCGCCGCTCCAATTTCAAATCGAATCAGACGCCGTTCACACGTCACGTCACGACACGATCTGTCAGGGGTCAGTCGACGTGACGTATGCATGACCCGGATCATTGGGTTTTTAATAGGCACATACAAACATTTTAAATAGCTCAAATATATAAGGGCCTTTCTCTACTAACAGGAAAATCATAATCCAAGCATTTTTTTTCACTTTGGCTATATTACACAAAAAAATAGGAATCCATTAAAAATGTAACGGTGTAAAAAAAATACACGGGCGAAACCGCGGGATATTACTAGTATATAAATACAATAGTATTTATGTATACCAAAAGATACATACGCTCTCTGCTTCCAGCTTCTCTTGCAGGATATCATTTATAGTTTTCTCTTTTTCTTCTAATGTCTCCACATTCCCTTCCACGGCATTTTCGCTAAAAATTCAATTAATTATTAACTATAGATCGCGACCATAAAGAATAAATGGATACAAGTTAAGTTAAAACGTTTTTAACAAAATTTCATGTCCCTACTGTTAACTGTTGAGGAGTTCCCTCGTCTGGAGCCAATCCTGACATCAGGTCATTATCATAAACATGCATTGTTGGGACTGGACCAGTATGTATCATCTCAATCGGACACCGGGAAGTGGGGCATTAACTTGCAAGATTCCACCTTCATATATACATTGCAAGTTGAATAAAAGCTTTTAATCATCATCTTCAACCGATGGCCTCCACTGCTACACATCGGTTTCTTCACGGGATCTCCACACCACACGATTTTGTGCCGCTTGTATCTAGAGGGTTCCCCGCGACCTTAGAAATCGTTAGTCCATCTAGTAGGAGGTCTACCGACGCTGCGTGTTCCAGTGCGTGGTCGTCATTCCAACACCTTAAGACCACAACACCCATCGGCTCTCCGCACTATGTGCCGCCCATCACTTCAGCTTCGACACGCTGAGCTATGTCGGTGACTCTGGTTCTTCTACGGATCGCCTCATTGATCACGTAGAGACACTCCGAGCATCTTCTTTGTCAACCGATGTACGTCCACTGCTGGCCATAGGTCTCTTCACGGATACTCCACGACACTGTGTGCTGTTTGGGTCCAGCGGCTATAACGACCTTTGAGGTCAATCCACCTTGTAGTCTACCAACGCTGCGTTTTCCGGTGCGGGGTCGCCATTCCAAAACGTTAAGACCCCAACACCTATCCTTTCTCCGCACTATGTGCCGCCCATCACTTCAGCTTCGACACGTTGAGCTATGTCGGTGACTGTGTTTCTTCTACGTATCTCCTCATTGATCACGTAGTGATACTCCGATTATAGCACCTTAGAAGTTAGTCCACCTCGTAAGGGGTCTACCGACGCTGCGTTTTCCGGTGCGAGATCATTTAAACACATTAAGACCCCAACGCTCGTCGTTTTTTATTAATATGTGCCCTAGGAAACCATATATTCCGGTAGATAGTAATTAACACACTCTTTTCGGTGAAAGAACACATCGTGAGGAAACCTGCATATCTCTAGAATATTCTGGAGATATATGTAACCTACCAATCATTGGAGTGGGTCTTTGCTAAAACCCTGTCCAAAAACGGACAGAGAGAGGCCTATGCCTAAGAATGATGTGATTTCCTGTAATTGGTACTACATAATTTAATCCGATTAAAAATATCCGAATAAGACTATTCGGATATTTTTTGGGTTATATTATACAACAAAATTAATAATAAAATTATTTTGCTATAATCCGCGATGGAGTAAAATAGAAAATATATATAATTCTAAATGTAGAGTGCACAATCGGTTTTCATACCTGATACATGCAGGATTCGTAAAAAACACATGCACAAACCTCCACCACCGCAAACACAATACACAAGGACTACATACGTTCACTATCACAAACTCAACAATCGTTTCGCCCCGCAACCGAAGTATCATCAGGAGATAGACTCCACGACCAAAATCGCAAAGCTTTGCGATCCTGCATGTATCAGGTATGAAAACGGATTGTCCACTCTACATTTAGCATTATATATATTTTCTATTTTACTTCATCGCGGATTATAGCAAAATAATTTTATTATTACTTTTGTATTATGGATCTCCGCAAAGTAACGCCTAATTCTATAAATTATTATATTATATGTTATGCTTTGCAATGCTTTGCAAATGCCTTGTAGCGCGATAGTACTAAGCCGTTACTTTACCACCTGCTATGAACTATATCTCCACGTATTTTCCCTCAACTCACCTCGCTTCATCAATTGCATCCGCTTTAGATTCGTTATCCTGGTCTTTTATCTTCTCAGTCTTCTCCGAATCGGCGTTGAGCACCTGATAAAAGAAATATAGTTAAAATTTAAAGTTCCCACTTCTCTATTTGTATGGACTTAATCTAAAAATTATAACCAAACGAGTGTTAAATATGAATGTGGTTGGATATGTGATTAGAAGACGCTGAGAGATGGTTGTATTGTGTGCAGTATGACATATAACAGGAGCAGCGACAGAGTTGGATGATAGGAGAGAGTGTGGAGGGATATGTGACTTGAGGGAGGCTGAGAGATGGTTGTATTGTGTGCAGTATGACATATAACAGGAGCAGCGACAGAGTTGGATGATAGGAGAGAATGTGGAGGGATATGTGACTAGAGGGAGGCTGAGAGATGGTTGTATTGTGTGCAGTATGACATATAACAGGAGCAGCGACAGAGTTGGATGATAGGAGAGAATGTGGCGGGATATGTGACTAGAGGGAGGCTGAGAGATGGTTGGATTGTGTGCAGTATGACATATAACAGGAGCAGCGACAGAGTTGGATGATAGGAGAGAATGTGGAGGGATATGTGACTAGAGGGAGGCTGAGAGATGGTTGTATTGTGTGCAGTATGACATATAACAGGAGCAGCGACAGAGTTGGATGATAGGAGAGAATGTGGAGGGATATGTGACTAGAGGGAGGCTGAGAGATGGTTGTATTGTGTGCAGTATGACATATAACAGGAGCAGCGACAGAGTTGGATGATAGGAGAGAATGTGGCGGGATATGTGACTAGAGGGAGGCTGAGAGATGGTTGGATTGTGTGCAGTATGACATATAACAGGAGCAGCGACAGAGTTGGATGATAGGAGAGAATGTGGAGGGATATGTGACTAGAGGGAGGCTGAGAGATGGTTGTATTGTGTGCAGTATGACATATAACAGGAGCAGCGACAGAGTTGGATGATAGGAGAGAATGTGGAGGGATATGTGACTAGAGGGAGGCTGAGAGATGGTTGTATTGTGTGCAGTATGACATATAACAGGAGCAGCGACAGAGTTGGATGATAGGAGAGAATGTGGAGGGATATGTGACTTGAGGGAGGCTGAGAGATGGTTGGATTGTGTGCAGTATGACATATAACAGGAGCAGCGACAGAGTTGGATGATAGGAGATAATGGAAGAGAAAAGTGTGCTACACTTAGAGTGGGACAAGAGTAGAAGAATGAGAATATAATTATATACTGGCCCGTTTCTCAAATCAAATCATGAGACCAAATGAGTGTTAAATAAAAATGTGAATAGATATGTGACTATCATAAAAACACATGGAGCATGTTTTTACGAATCCTGCATGTATCAGGTATGAAAACGGATTGTCCACTCCACATTTAACATTATATATATTTTCTTTATCATTTTACTTCATCGCGGATTATAGCACAACAATTTTATTATTACTTTTGTGTTATCCTATATATTTATGGACAAACCTCAGCCAGGCTCAATCCAAAGTCCAGAAGGGGCCAGTGGAATCCAGGGCAGGTACCGTCGTCTATCCTGGGGATGCCGAGCCTCTACGTGATCAATGAGGAGATCCTTAGAAGAACCAAAGTCACTGACATAGCTCAGCGTGTCCAAGCTGAAGTGATTGGGCGGCACATAGTGCGGAGAACTGATGGCCGTTTGGGTTTTAAGGTGTTGGAATGGCGACAGACCCCCTACGAGATGGACTGACCTCAAAGGTCGCTATAGCCGCTGGATCCAAACGGCACAAGATCGTGGTGTGTGGAGATCCCGTAAAGAGACCTATGTCCAGCAGTGGACGTACATCAGTTAAAGAAGAAGATGCTCGGGGTATCTTTAGGTGATCAATGAGGAGATCTATATAGGTCAGCGTGATGAAGCTGAAGTGGCGATGGGCGGCACATAGTCTGGGGAACCGATGGGTGTTTCGGTTTTAAGGTGGTGGAATGGCGACCCCGAACCGTAAAACGCGTTGGCCGACCCCCTATGAGGTGGACTCACATCTAAGGTTGCAAAAGCCGCTAGGCCCGAGCGGCACAAGATTGTGTGGTGTGGAGATCCCGTGCAGTGTCCTATAGCCAGCAGTGGACGTCCAGCGGTTGTAGAAGAGAGAGAAAGAGAGGAGACAGATGATAGATAATTCTTGCAACTACCATCTGATGGAGACGTTTTGCCACATATATTTATGACAAACCTCAGCCAGGCTCCATCCGAAGTCCAGAGGAGGCCACTGGAATCCAGGGCAGCTGCCGTCGTCTATCCTGGGGATGCCGAGCCCGACGTCGATGGCCACTGCGCGGCGGATCTCATCAGCTATCAGCAGAGCGTTGATCCTGTAAAAGAAATATAGCGGGATAAGTTGAATCGAATATAATTTATAGAATTAGGCGTTACTTTGTGGAGATCCATAATATAAAAGTAATGATTAAATTATTTTGCTATAATCCGCAGTAAAGTAAAATAGAAAATACACAAGCACTACATAAGTTCACTACCACAAACTCAACAATCGTTTCGCCCCGCAACCGAAGCATCATCAGGAGATAGACTACACGACATATTATTTATCAATCATTATTTGATTATTGATCTGAAATCATCGCCCATTACAGAAAAGTCGAGAAGTGCAAGATTGAGATGGTATGGACATGTAATGAGGAGGGATGAAAATCATGCGACCAAACGTGTGTTAAATTTGAATGTGGATGGATATGTGCCTAGAGGGAGGCCTAAAAAGAGATGGTTGGATTGTGTGAAGTATGATATGCATATAAAAGGAGTGGCGCCAGAGTTGACGAAAGATAGGACAGAATGGAAGAGAAAAACATGTTGTGCCGACCCCACTTGAGTGGGATAAGGACAGGGAGATATATATATATATTTGATTATGATATCAATGAATTTTTAGGTTAAATAATTTATGGAATTAGGCGTTACTTTGCGGAGATCCATAATACAAAAGTAATAATAAAATTATTTTGCTATTCATCAATGCGATTCATCGCGGATTATAGCAAAATAATTTTATTATTACTTTTGAATTTTTAGGTTAATTGTAGTATATTATGATTTTCTTTTTGTCATTTTTTATTTTAATTTACATGACATTATAATTTTATATTTGGACTGAACTATTTATATTTTTTTATTTTGACTGATTTTTTAATTTATGTAACCTATAAATTTATATTGTTTGACGTTTGCACGCTATTTATGGCAGTTTAAGGCTGTATTTAATTAATTTTAAGACATTTATATGTACCTACTCCTAATCTGTAAATAAAGATGATTTGATTTGATTTGATTTGACATAATAGCAGAACGATTTACGATTTGTGGTGGAGGTAATATAAACACAGTTAATGTATATAAACTGGCTATACTCGCGTGTTATTTTATCGGATGAGCCAGACTATTTTCAGCCCATACGGGGCTCTAATTCATGAGCTCTTTACACGGCGTTATCGCAGAGGGAACTCAGTAGCGATAGCAAAGGCGAGTTCCCGTCGCGATAACGCCGCGTAAATATTAAAGTAAGCAACAAACATACATCAATATTCACAAACTTTATTTATAATATTAATACTTATTTTCCGAATTTTAGAAACGACGACTTTCCTGAAATTTAGTATGCAGGAGGGTTTGGGAGAGAAAAATCGATCTAGCTAGGTTTTATTTAAAAAAAATCGTTTAATCCCTGTTTTTGGGCATTAAAGAAATACTAAAATTTACAATGAATATGTCGGCTTCTGTAGCGCCATCAGTAATTTTGTATGAAATAAGATTTGAATCAAATATCATCTCTTTAGTTTTGACGAATGGTAAAGTGGGGGCAAGTGAGAACTGTCTATAAAACAGTGAGCTTGCCATAGCGAAGTCAGTCATACAAGTCCGATACAGTCCTCCACAACGCGTCGTTTTAAGCCGAGGTCCGGCCTCACAGGAGGCACACTTAAGGACAGAGCTAAGAGAGGGTTTGGTCAAGAAGAAAGCGGCGGCGTTTATCATAACAGCATTAGACGAAGTCACACAACATGTTATAAACATGTTGTCACATGATTTGGCTACGTATTTTATGACTGGCAGCCTGCCTTACATACCTAATATCATATCATTGACATACCATATATAACTATTTTTTGAATTTAATTTTGACATGTTGTAATTAGATAATTTTATTGTGAACTGTATTTTATTAACATTATGTAACTAAAATCTTAAATTTAATTGAAATCAAAATTTGCATGCTGTGTAACAGTAGAATATGTTTGTGCGTTTTAATTAAAATGACAACATCTCTGTATATAACTCATATTCTTGCAAATAAAGGATTATTATTATTATTATTATTAAGTCGAGTATAGCCGCTTCTATACATTAACAATTAAAGATTTGGATTGCATTAACCTGTTACCTGTACAATACACACGGCAGGGCGACGGTCGCGAACCAGAGCGGCGCGGCGAACGGGTGCACCCGACATAGCTCGGGCACCAGGATCTGCTTCTGGTCCAGCCTGTCCCTCTTGGCGCGACGGGTGCGCTCCGACGACACGGGCAGTGTGACGCCCTTGCGATTTACGTACCTGGAAGCGACGCATTTTAATTTAATAAATATAGTAGTATCGGCCTATTACTATCCCACTGCTGGGCATAGGCCTCTTCTCTCCGTTTCTGGAGAGAAGGATTGGAGCTGAGACCTACCACGCTGCTCCAATGATTGGTAGGTTACACATATCCCCAGAATTCTCTAGAGATATGCAGGTTTCCTCACGATGTTTTCCTTCACCGAAAAGCGTGTGATAAATTGCAATTATCAATTAGACACATAAATTTTAATAGAAAAACTCATTGGTGTCTGCCCGGGTTTGAACCCGTGATCGTCTCTAGAGATTCACACGGTCGCACCGCTGGACTGTCACAGCTTTTTAATTTAATAAATATTATTTTAAATTAGAAAGAAGAAAGAAAAATATTTATTCAAATACTGTATAAAATATAGATGAGAACATACACGTACACATATAACGCCGTGTGGTATCCGGCTGAATAGAATAGTACCACCCTCTTTTCTTACCGAGGTATCGTAGAAGGCGACTAAGGTAAGTCGACCCGCCGTGTGGTATCCGGCTGAATTGAATAGTACCACCCTCATTTCTTACCGAGGTGTCATAGAAGGCGACTAAGGTAAGTCGACCCGCCGTGTGGTATCCGGCTGAATAGAATAGTACCACCCTCATTTCTTACCGAGGTGTCGTAGAAGGCGACTAAGGTAAGTCGACCCGCCGTGTGGTATCCGGCTGAGTAGAATAGTGTCACCCTCATTTCTTACCGAGGTGTCGTAAAAGGCGACTAAGGTAAGTCGACCCGCCGTGTGGTATCCGGCTGAGTAGAATAGTACCACCCTCATTTCTTACCGAGGTGTCGTAGAAGGCGACTAAGGTAAGTCGACCCGCCGTGTGGTATCCGGCTGAGTAGAATAGTACCACCCTCTTTTCTTACCGAGGTGTCGTAGAAGGCGACTAAGGAAATTCGACCCGCCGTGTGGTATCCGGCTGAATTGAATAGTACCACCCTCATTTCTTACCGAGGTGTCGTAGAAGGCGACTAAGGTAAGTCGACCCGCCGTGTGGTATCCGGCTGAGTAGAATAGTACCACCCTCATTTCTTACCGAGGTGTCGTAAAAGGCGACTAAGGTAAGTTGACTCACCGTGTGGTATCCGGTTAAGTTGAATAGACCACCCTCTTTCTTATCGAGGTGTCATAAAATACGGCTAAGATAAGTTGACGTCAGGCAGGCGGCCGGTCGTAAAATACGTAGCCAAATCATGTGACAGCATGTTTATGACATGTTGTGCCGACCCCACTTAGAAGTGGGATAAGGGCAGGAAGATGATGATACACGTACACATATAATACAATACAAATACATAATCTAAATCATTAATCTAAATTTTATACAGCCTTGAAAAAGGCCACACAGCTCGGTATGAACCGAATGTCATTAGCAATAACAACACTCGGCACCGATTTTCAGCTGCAGCCTAGGTGACCTCACGGACAAGAGAGCAGACAACGATACAAAAGCAAATAAAAATAATAAAATAATTACACTTTGCAATAAAATAATTATAAAGATACACACACAAAGACCTAAAAACAGTAAAAAATAAATAAAAAAAAGACAATAAAAAAAACAAATAAAGATTTTTCGGTCGACTAAATAATTAAAACATTGTATAAAAAGAAATGAAATGGCCTGTAATAAAATTATATATATTTATATTGATTATATATTTATATTATATGATCATAAATTATTTTATCTACTCTGATACTATAATACAAAGATTATAAAACTGAAACCAGAATTTCTATGACGAACATTAGGTACAGGCCAAAAATAAAAAATTAAAAAGTTTTATTACCTTACAGGTCTTGTATGGACACCTGTATCATAATATAACTTTTTAATCATAACGATACACCTGTACAACCTCCAGCTGGACCGAGGAGGGTGAACCTCTACCTTAAAACAAAAGGTTTCAATGAACGAGTCCGCGGCGACGCAACACGCATGCGCAATCGCTGTTTGCGCCTTGGCGCTAACATTTGACATTTAAAAAATCTTTTCAATATTTAAACAAAGTTTGGTTTTTACTAATATTGTTTTACGTATTACAGTATGAGAGTAGATAAAGTAGTGTATGGCACTGTACATAACTTGGAAAAAATAATGCCTTATATTTGAAGCAATTTTTATACAAAACAGCATTAATCCTTATCCAATTAAGTACCTTAAATAAATTGTTGATTTAATATAAATCAATATATATATACAGCATGTAATTTAAATTAAAATTTTCGAAGATATTAGAGATTTAAAATGCAGGTGCACAGCGATTGCAGAAGCACGCCGCGTGCCTATACAAAGCGCGTGAATAGTAATAGTTATTAAAAAATAATGTTTTGCAAAATTTTTCCCCTATAAAAGTCCGCGACAGCATATGTCTAGCTTTTAAGGTTTTTTTTAATTTTTTTTATTGCATAAATACACGTACACCCAGGTTAACCCACTTTAACCATTTTTATGGTTATCAATACTATATTACGGGTTTAATTTTTCGAAAATACTGGTCATACTGAATGCGGCGCCATCTTGAATCGCGCCATTTTGGAGTTTTAATGGTGCATTGCAATGGTTCAACACTCTTAAAAAGAGCCTGATACAGAAAGCCTACTATACTCTTGAAGATTACTTACAAGATAAGAAAGTGTGGATCTAGCTCTCTTTGAACCTGTACAAGACAGTAACGACTGAATGTAAATAGTATTAAGAATTATATTTTTAAAAGAGCAATCGCCGAGTGTCTTGCTGGCTCTTCTCGGTAGGAACAGCTTTCCGAACCAGCAGTAGAGTTGACGATTCAAAAGCACGCGTTTACAAGTTTATTTGAATAAAGAATATTTTGAATTTGAATTCGGGATGATTTGAGCGGCATTCAGTTTTTAAAATGATGTGAGTGTGTTACTAAATTCCAGTACCTCGGGGTCAGTAGGTTCAGTCTCGCGCTGGTGTGGTCTACGTCCAGCAGTGGCTGCGAACTCTGCGTAAGCTCTGCGCCGTACTGGAAATTAAAAAAAAAAACAATAGAAAACATATATATCCTCCTGCCCGTATCCTACTCTAAGTGGGGTCGGCACAACATGTTATACACATGCTGTAACATGATTTGGCTGCGTTTTTACGATCGGCCGCCTGCCTGACGTCAACTTACCTTAGTCGCCTTTTACGACACCTCGGTAAGAAATGATTGTGGTACTATTTTACTTAGCCGGATACCACACGGCTAAAAACAATAGAAAATCATATATCTTTAATATTTAAATGAGTTAATCTTGTATGTATATATGTATATTTTCGGAATCTCGGAAAGGGCTCCGACGATTTTCCTTAAATTCAGCATGTAGGGGGTTTTGGGGGAGAAAATTCGAGTAAGTTTTATTTAAAAAAAATGTCGTTTTATCCCTGTTTTCGGACTGTAATTTTTTTGAAATTTACGTTGAATACAATCAAAATTTTTTAGTCAAACGTAAAGTCATGGTGGTTCATTTGGGGAACGGGCGGTTTAGAGAGGTGAAAATACCTAAGTTCGAGCCCCACCTGCCCTATTATTTTTTATTATTTTCTTTTCATTTTTTTTAATTTTTTTTTACAGCTTTTTAAAAATTACATTTTACATTTTAAATTAAAGATTAATGTTAATTTTGAGCATAGTATCAACTGCACGGCATAGATGGCGCTGTAGCGTATTGTACCGCGCTATAGAGTGTGCGTTTTAGATAGCATATTGATAAAACTATTTACTAATATCAAATTATCTCCCGGTGACGCTGTCAAAGCCTTCATGGCTAACAGCCTTAGTTAGTGTCCGAAAAAAAAAATAATATCAAATATGTACGCAGCTGAATGAAGCACAACAAACTGTTCAATATTTTAAAGACAGACACCCTTACTGGCGTCCACAAATTAGGTATGTGACTTATAATTTATATCTATGTATTTTACACCGGCCGTCTGCTAGGGATGTGACATGGAGTAGAAAAAGTTTAAAGTAGATTTTAAAAAAATCGATTTTTAACAATCGATTATTTAGTTAATAAATAATCGATTTTTTTCTTACTATTTTAAAAGTTGTCTTTTTAATATTAATAATTAATAACAATAAAGGCTAATTAAAATGGACAAGTACCAAGAAATATTATCAGATGCGCTGTTTGTGAAAATTAAAATGTGTAGTTTGGCTAAATTGGTTTCATCCAACAATGCATATCTCATCTTAAAAATCAACAAAAAGAGATACCAAAAATAATCAATTTATAAAAAAATCTATTTTTGATGAAAAATAATTGATTATTTTAAAAATCGATTATATTTTCACATCGCTAATTAGGGATGCGACTTTTAATTAATCACTACATATTATAAAACATAGTCCCCATATCCCTATGTACGCATAAAACTTTAAAACTACGCAACAGATTTTGATGCGGCTTTTTTTAATAGAAAGAGTGATTCCAGAGGAAGGTTTGTACGTATAATAACATTCAATATGGAGTAGAGAAATACTGTAATTTTTGAGGTTTCTGTAAATAATTACATTTTTTTCCGCTTACATTGCAAACGCAGGCTAAACCCTACGAGATTTATCAAAATAATCTACTAAGTATTTGTACATCTTGAAAAGGTCTACAGAAAAGTCCGCAATGGTATATGTCTATCTCTTATGGATAACCCACTATAGCATTTTTTGTCATTTACTTTTTAAGAAAAATTATGCCATATTTTTGAAGCAATTTTTATACAATACAGCATTAATCCTTATCCAATAAAGTACCTTAAATAAATAGTGGATTTAATATAGATCAATATGGCCGTTTACAGCATGTAATTTAAGTGAACATTTTCGGAGATATTACAGATTTAGAATACTGTGAGGACGCCGCGCTTCGCCCTATAACACTTCGACTTTAGCAGCTATGTCGCTCTTTCAAGAGTTTGTTTAAATACATTCTGTAATTAATTGTAAAAATAAAATACATAGGGAAAATGTAAAAGTAAATAAGTAAAAATGTACTATATGAATTTAGATATTCCAAAGATAGCAGGAAATCTTCTTGGTATAGGGAAAGGAAATTGTTTTTCTCCAAATTTAACGCGTGCAGGCCACGGGCAGTAATGAATAATCAAAACTACTGGATCGATTTTAATCATTTTTTTACACTGACTGACATGGAATATATATTTTATACCCGTGCGAAGCAGGGGCAGGCCGCTAGTTGCTATATATTTTACGACCGGCCGTCTGCCTGTCGACATCATCTTACCTTAGTCGTATTTTACGACATCTCGATAAGAAAAAGGTTGGTATATTCTACTTAATCGCATACCACACAGCGGGTCGACTTACCTTTGTCGCCACCTCGATAACGGTATACTATTATATAGAAAATATACGTATATAATAGACAAAGTAGGAACCGACATAAGCTTGCCCCTGCTTTGCACCTTGAAAAAGTACGTAAGTCGTTTGCGGGTTTTGGAATTAATTGTAAAAATAAAATACATAGGGAAAAATGTAAAAATAAATAAGTAATTATGTGCTATATGAATTTAGATATTCCAAAGATAGGAAATCTTCGTGGTAATATTATCCAATTAAGTACCTTAAATAAATTGTTGATTTAATATAGATCAATATGGCCGTTCACAGCATGTAATTTAAGTGAACATTTTCGGAGATAGTACAGATTTAAAATGCCGTGAGGACGCCGCGCTTCGCCCTATTACACTTCGAATTTAGCAACTATATGTCGCTCTTTCAAGATTTTGTTTAATGACAAGAAAGCTGTGAGTGTTGTATATAAATACATTGTGTAATTAATTGTAAAAAAATACATAGGGAAAAATGTAAAATGTAAATATGTAGTACATGAATTTAGATATTCCAAAGATAGCAGGAAATCTTCTTGGTATAGGGAAAGGGGAAATTTTCTCCAAATTTAACGCGTGCGGGCCACGGGCAGTAATGAATAAATCAAAACTACTGGATCGATTTAAATAATTTTTTGACGTGACAACGTCTTAAATAAGGTCGCGGCTTGGAGTCACTCATGAAAAAGTGTAACGCCCGCTCACGTCTGTTACGACGAGTCACCGAACGAAAGAGAGGCCCGCCGGACTGGCGAATGCCTTGCGGCTCTCTCCCACTCCAATTCATCACATTTAAAAAGACGTTGTCACGTTAAATCTTTGCCCGTAAAACCGACTTTACAGGCAACCGTTTTTTTTACACTGAGTGCTATGGGCTATTATATTATATATTTTATACCCGTGCGAAGCCGGGGCAGGCCGCTAGTATTAGTATAGATTAGTCTCTCGAACTTACCTTAGCGCGGTAATACGACCGGAAGCTGTCGTGCTGAGCGGACGGAAACGCTGAATCCGGGGAGAGTTTCCAGCATATCTCGGCAACTAGGAAAAACTGGAAACGAATAAAATATTCTATATAGAATAGAAATTTAGCTAAAAGTCGTTTTTGGGTTTTGATTAGGGATGTGACTTGGGGTAGAAAAAATCGATTTATAAATAATCGATTTAATCGAATCAAAATAATTTTTTCCTTAAAAATAATCGAATTTTAAAAATCGATTTAATCGTATAATAATAATCAATTTTTGCTTAATTTTTTAAAATCGATTTTTTCGTATCAATATAATCTATTTATTCGGACTATTTAATAAATAGCCTTTTTAATATTAATAATTTATTACAATAAAGGCTAACTAAAGTGGACAAGTACCAAGAAATAATATCAGATGCGCTGTTTGTGAAATTGGATTAAAATGTGTAGTTTGGCTACATTGGTTTCATCCAACAATGCATATCTAATCTTAAAAAACAAGATAAAGAGTAAAAAAGAAAAGGGGGATACCTAATATAATCGATTTAAAAAAAACGATTTTTGATGAAAAAATAATCGATTATTTAAAAAAATATATATATTATTACTTTTGTTTAATAATTTTAGGCTTAAACTGCTTTATATTAAAAATTTTGGACTAAAATCATGAACCGAATGACTTAACTTGCTTTAAGCATACAAACATTTAGACTGGCCCGTTGGTGCAGTGGGTAGTGACCCTGCATTCAGCTCCGCGGGTCGCGGGTTCGATTCCCGCCGAGGGCCAACATTTTCTATAAATGAATTTGTTGATCTTTGAGCCTGGGTGTATATTTGTATTTAAGTATGTATTTAAAATATATATATAAGTATATATTCACCAGTTGTCTGTCATAACACAAGTATTAAGTTGCTTACTTTGGGGACGGACGACCGTGTGTGTAAGTGTCCCATATATTTATTTATTTTATGAAATAATTTTAGGCTTAAACTGCTTTATCTGAAAGTGATTGGACCTACATTATAAACTAAATGGCTTAACTTGCTTTAACCATACAAAAACTATTCCAACTGACCTGCGGTTGATCCTGGTTCCTGTACCATGGAGTAACCACCGCCTCCTTATACTTCTCAGGGTCGAAGGTGAACACCTCCCCATCCTTCAGCAAGGGGTTTTCCATCTTCACTTTGCCATCCTACGACCAAAGGCACTAAATATTGCAACCAAAGCCATTATTCTGATGTAGACATGATACACTAAACGCCGTGTGGTATCCGGCTGAATAGAATAGTACCACCCTCATTTCTTACCGAGGTGTCGTAAAAGGCGACTAAGATAAGTTGACTCACCGTATGGTATCCGGTTTAGTAAAATAGACCACCCTCTTTCTGACAGAGGTGTCGTAAAAGGCGACTAACGTAAGTTGACGTCAGGCAGGCGGCCAGTCGTTAAAACGCAGCCAAATCATGTGAAAGTATGTTTATAACATGTTGTACCGACCCCACTTAGACTGGGATAAGGGCAGGGGGATGATGATGTAGCCATGATACACTAAGTGCGGATGATACATGGATATACCATCCTCCTACTTTCATTCCACTCTAAGTGTAAAATAATAGTAGTAAAGTAGCGGACTGTTACTATCCCACTTCTGAGAATAGGCCTCTTCTCTCCATTTTTGGAGAGAAGGGTTGTAGCTAAGACCTACCACGCTGCTCCAATGCGGATTGGTAGGTTACACATATCCCCAGAACTATATAGAGATATGCAGGTTTCCTCACGATGTTTTCCTTCACTGAAAAGTGTGATGAATTGCTATTATCAATTAGACACATAAGTTTTGAATAGAAAAACTCATTGGTGTCTGCCCGGGTTCGAACCCTTGACCTTCTCGAAAGAGTCGCACGGTGTTACCGCTGGGCTGCCACAGCTTGCGCAACGGCCGCATGCCTGATCTCAATTTACCTTAGTCGCTTTTTTCGACAATTCAGTAAGAAATAAAGGTGGTCTATTCTACTTAGTCAAATACCACACGGAGGGTCAACTTTCTTTAGTAACCTTTTACGACACCTCGGTAAGAAACGAGGGTGGTCTATTCTACTTAGCCGGATAAAGCACATCTTACTGTCGTATTCACATAAAAAAACAGTTAATTCAGCAAAGTATTTTAGCCTCAGTAATATGAAATTATTGGTTGAGAAAAAGGATACCTTCTCTTTCTCTTTCTTCTTTTCCTCTTGCACCCATATGATAGGTTTCTCTATCTCCAAATTCTTCTGCTCCTCCGTATGCTTGTATATCAGCTCGAGGAAGGACCAGTCCACGTCTGTCCAAGATGTACCATCGCTTCTTGTCTCTGGAATTAAAAGAGTTGAGAGTGAAAAAAAACAACCCAAGAGACAACATGAAATAAATAAAAATAAAAAAAAACTCAGAGTTACTCAACGGGAGATGGAGCGAGCTATGGTCGGAGTGTCTCTACGTGGTCAATGAGAAGATCCGTAGAAGAACCAGAGTCACCGACATAGCTCAAAGAACCCAACCCAAGATACGGCTAAAGGTATGATGAGATAAATCTTAGTAGAGTACACCTTCTCCTTGAACAGTGAGTGTTGCCACTGATTAAATATGGGCCTCGTAAGAGAGTTCAGAATCACTCAGCGGGCGATGAAGCTGTTTTCGGAGCTATGTTATCCCTACGTGGTCAATATGGAGATCCGTAGAAGAAACAGAGTCACCGACATAGCTCAGAGAAGAACCTAACCCAAGATATGGCTAAAGGTATGTTGAGATAAATCTTAGTGGAGTACTCCTGTGAACAGTGAGTGTTGCCAGTGATGGTATAAGGAGATTTAAGCGACCAGGGTTAGCAACAACTTTAACTCCTAATGAAGGTACTGTTCATGAATGAATTACATCTGTAGCTGTAATTAAAATTCAACTTTAATTATAAGGCAGAATTACTTGATTATCATCATCTGTTTGAATCACATAAGAATCAAATTTTTCATTATGAAAATATGAATATTCATAATTTCAATATCATTGATGATATTGAATCATCAATGATGACCACGTAAGTGCCATAGCGTGGTCGCTGACTATGGGCCTCGTAAGAAAGCTAAGAGTCAATCAGTGGACGATGGAACGACCTATGCTCGGAGTATCTCTACGTGATCAATGAGGCGATCCGTGGATATGTGACAAGAGGGAGACTGTGAGATGGTTGGATTGTGTGAAGTATGACATATAAAAAGAGTAGCATCAGAGTTGAATGGTAGGAGAGAGTGGAAGATAGATATTTTTTTTTAATAGGAAAAAACCCCTTATAGGTACCGTCGCCCGACGTTGACTCGAACCGACTAAAATAACCTGTGTGCTCCACGCTGCTGGTGGCGGGTATAGGGTACCTATGAAGACATTACCTCCGCTAGCAGCAACTCTGTACCACAGAGTGCGCCACCTCTGAGTCGTGGCCTCTCTAAAAGTGGCCCCTCCCTACGCTGGACGATGCATCGGGAGCACCAGATGCATCGAAAGCCGCGGGGACCTTATAGGGGGGCGTCCGATTAAACCCCGTTCGGAACGCCCGGAAAGGTCCCCGTTAGGGCGGCACGCCACGGTCTTGAGCGTGTCGACGGCTCACCTGCGGCGGATCGGATCTAAGGACTCGTTTTCCCGGATCCCAAGATAGATATTGCGCCGACTGCACTTAGGTTGGGATAGGAGTAAGATAATAATGATTGATTGATGACATTTTTATTGTTTAGTTCATCTTGTGCACCGATTTCAGCCTGTCTCTTATCTTTATTACTTTAACGTAGGGGTTGTTTGTAAGAGATCACTTTTAGTGATAAGACCGCCCTTGCACTCTTAAATGTTCTTATTTTACTTGTTTATGTGTATTATTTACCTGGTGTGCAATAAAGAGTTTTTCATTCATTCATTCATTCATTGATGATTGATTGATAAACTGATATATTACTTTTGATGGTGGGCACCACGTAGTAGTTGTTGTAGACGGTGCCTTCAGTCTGCAGCCGCATGCCGCGGCGGCGCACGCGCAGCACGTCCGTGAACACGAACCGCATGAACCTGCGAACGGGACGCACGCACGTGAGGGATGTGAACTACCTTCCAACAGAATAGTTAATACGATTTTACAATCGATGGACGTCCACTGCTGGACATAGGTCACTAAATGGATCTCAAAAGTAATCGATTTTTAATATATTGTTTATATTTCCATCAAAAATCGATTAATTAAAAATCTATTCTTTTAGTTATTCTCTTTTGCTCGTTTTTTAAGATTAGATATGCATTGTTGGATGAAACCAATTTAGCCAAACTACACATATTAATAGAATTTCACAAACAGCCCATCTGATATTATTTCTTGGTAGTTGTCCACTATAATTGGCCTTTATTGTAATTAATTATTACTATTAAAAAAAGCAACTTTTCATATATTCGGAAAAAAACGATTTTTTAAAAAATTATTTATTTGAAAGGAAAAAAATCGATTATTTATCAATCGATTTTTTCTACTCCATGTTACATCCCTACTCCACACCCCACGACATGTGCCGCTTGTGTCCAGCGGCTATCGCGTCCTTCGAGGTCAGTCCATCTCGTTACGTTTCCCAGTGCGGGGTCGCCATTCTAACACCTTGAGACCACAACACCCATCGGTTCTTCACACTATGTGCCCATCAGCACTTCATCTTTGCGATACGCTGACCTATATTGGTGTTTTTGATTCTTCTACGGATCTTCTCATTGATCACGTGAAGATACTCCGAGCATCTTCTTTGTCGACTGATGTACGTCCACTACTGGACATAGGTCTCTTCACGGGATCTCCACGACACTGTGTGCTGTTTGGGTCCAGCGGCTATAACGAACTTTGTGGTCAGTGCACCTTGAAGGGTCTGCGACGCTGCGTTTTCCGTTGCGAGGTCGCCATTCCAACACCTTAAGACCCTAACGCACATCGGTTCTCCACACTATGTGCCGTCCATCACTTTAGCTCCGACACGTTGAGCTATGTCGGTAACTCTTGTTCTTCTACGGATCTCCTCATTGATCACGTAGAGATACTCCGACCATAGCTCGCTCCATCGCACGCCGAATAACTGAGCTTTCTTATGTTGCCCATAGTCAGCGACCACGTCTCAGTTCCGTAAGTTATCACTGGCTATACGCAGTGTTCGTAGACCTTGGTCTTCAGGCACTTTCTATCAAGTACCGTTATCAAACCAAATCAAAATAATCTTTATTTAAATAAGCTCTTTCAAGCACTTTTGAATCGTCAATCAATATGATTAATGATGCTACAACTGGTTCGGAATGTTGCTCTTACCGAGAACCAGAAAGAAACTCGGCGGTCAATCAAACATTTTTAATTTACAATTAAACCGTAGTCTTTTATGAAGCTGAAAGGATTTCAAATTCAAATAATCTTCAATTTTGTAATATTTTTAATATTTAAATGAGCTAATCTTGTATGTATATATATATATTCGGAATCTCGGAAACGGCTCCATCGATTTTCCTGAAATTCAGCATGGTTTTGAGGGAGAAAAATCGATCTAGATAATTTTTATTTGAAAAAATGTCGTTTTAACCCTGTTTTCGGACTCGTCGCTGTCAAACGTAAAGTCATGGTAGTTCATTTGGGGAACGGGCGGTCTAGAGAGGTGAAAATACCTAGGATCGAGCCCCACCTGCCCTATTATTTTTTCATTTTTCTTTACAATTGTTTTTTAATTTTAATTTTTTTTACATCATTTAAAAATGACCAAGCAAGACTTGGTTACCCAGGTACTGCTTTATGTATAAGCACATCTCTTACACTTAATTTTAACCTTTCTGTAGACTGGTCTAGTATATCTATAGTATCTGTTACTACTTACCTCCTAATGAGCTTGGCTCTTCGCGGAGATATCCTCACGTCAGCTTCCAAAGCAGGCTCCACGGAGACTCTCACTTCTCCTGACCTCGTGTACACTGGGAAGGCAGGTATCTGAAGCCTGGAACAGTGAGTCGGTGAAATAGCCTGTTACTATCCTACAGCTGGGCATGAACATCTTTTCGTTTCTTTAGAGAAGGGTTGTAGCTAAGACCTACCACGCTGCTCCAGTGATTGGTAGGTTACACATATCTTAGAATTCTCTACCGATATATATATACACATTAACAAAAAAGAGTACTAATAAACTAGACAAGCACTACTGTACAAAACCAGCAACACTAAGCAAAACTAACACAACCACACAAAACAATCATCATTCGACGAAACACGCACTATTTTACAAAACAAGCACCACCGTACAAAACAAGCACTACTCGACGAAACAAGCACCATAATACAAGACTAGCACCACCGTAAAAAACAAGCACCACCATACATAATAACTATCACTCAACAAAACAAACACAAACGTACAATACAAGCATCACTCGACAAAACAAGCACCACAGTACAAGATAAGCACTCACTGCGTGGGCTCTCTCCTCGCCATCAGCACGCCGATGGCCTGCGTCGCATGTTGCGGCGCGTGCAGACGTCTGCCCCTTGTGTTGTAGCGCTCGGGCAGCGCACACCACAGCCGGGAGACTATCGCGTACAACATGTTGTGACTGGAAGCTGCACCAACAGAGCACTGACTTTTATTTTATATCACTCTTATCCTACTCTAAATGGAGTCAGCATAATATGTTTTAAACATGTTTGGCTAGATATTTTACGATCTGCCTGACTTCACCTTACTTTAGTCGCCATTTACGACACCTCGATAAGAAATGAGTGTAGTTTATTCTACTCTGCCGGATACCACACGGCGGGTCAACTTACCTTAGTCGCCTTTTACGACACCTCGGTAAGAAATAAGGGTGGTCTATATCATTTAGCCAGATACAACTCGGCGGGCCAACTTACCTTAGTCGCCTTTTACAACACCTCGGTAAGAAATGAGGGTGGTTTGTTCTACTCAACCAGATACCACGCAGCGGGTCAAATAACCTTAGCGGCCTTAATAGTTAATTCAGCGAACTATTATAGCCATACGAATTATTCAACGTTTAAAAGTAAATCCGTTTTATATGGTGTAATGACCGTACCCTAACACGACCTTGACCTTGATAATCTTGACCTAAAAAAATAAACAGAAGGTGGGAGAGATACAAAACAAGAATAATGGTATTGTTTTCTCCTGTTGTGCACTTCTCCAGGTCATTGAACTATTAAAAACAAAGTCAGCGCCCAATTAAATAATGTTCGTAAATACATTTTTAACTATATTTAAGAAGTAATAAGGGACAAATTTTTAGAAGAGTAGATAGAGAGAGAGAGGGTGAGGTAGAGGTCTTCTTCTTTTTCTTTGTCAATTAATGTACGTCCATTGCTGGACATAGGTCTCTTCACGGTATCCCCACAACACACGATCTTATGCTGCTTGGGTCCAGCGGCTACTTAGAGGTCAGTCAACCTCTAATCCTTAAGAACCCAACACCCATCAGTTCTCCGCACTATGTGCCGCCCATCACTGCAGCTTCGACACGCTGAGCTTTGTCGGCGACTCTGTTTCTTCTACGGATCTCCTCATTGCTCACGTAGAGAGACTCCGATCTTCAACCGATGTACGTCCACTGCTGGCCATAGGTCTCTTCACGGATACTCCACGACACTGTGTGCTGTTTGGGTCCAGCGGCTATAACGACCTTTGAGGTCAATCCACTTTGTAGTCTACCAACGCTGCGTGTTCCGATGCGGGGTCGCCATTCCATCACCTTAAGACCCCAACGGCCATCGGTTCTCCGCACTATGTGCCGCCCATCAGTTCAGCTCCGACACGCTGAGCTACGTTGGACTCTGGTTCTTCTACAGATCTCCTCATTGACCACGTAGAGATACTCCGACCATAGCTCGTTCCATCGCTCACTGACTAACTCAGAGCTTTCTTATGAGGCCAATAATTAGCGACCAGTTATCAGATCCGTATATCATCACTGGCAACACGCACTGTTCACTCTACTAAGATTTATCTCAACATACCTTTAGCCGTATCTTGGGTTAGGTTCTTCTCTGAGCTATGTCGGTGACTCTGTTTCTTCTACGGATCTCCTCATTGATCACGTAGAGATACTCCGACCAAAGCTCGCTCCATCGCCCGCTGACTGGCTCTGAGCTCTTTTACGAGGCCCATAGTCAGTCAGCGACTACTTTATGGATTCGTATATCATCACTGGCAACACTCACTGTTCACGGGAGTACTATTAAGATTAACTCATCATACCTTTAGCCGTATCTTGCGTTGGGTTGTTCTCTATTTCCTCATCAGTTGAATCCACAACTGCTTGGCAATCCGTGAAAGCCCACGCTGTCTGTAAAGAGACAATGGTTATTTTAAGTAATTCGTCCAATTAGTAATGAATCTATCATCTATACTAATATATAAAGCTGAAGAGTTTGTTTGTTTGAACACATTAATCTCAGGAACTACTGGACCGTTTTAAATTATTTCAGTGTAAGGTAGTCCATATATCGAGGAAGGCTATAGGCTATATAACATTACGCTAAGATGAATATGAGAGAAGCAGCAATAAAAAACAGTGCCAAGACGGCAAAATTTAAAGCTTTCGTTGCGCTGAGTAAACGGGAATAGTTATTCAAAAATGATGTATTACAAAATTGTTCCCCTCTAAAAGTTCTAAATAAAAGTCCGCAACAGCATATGTCTATAGTCAGTCAGTTTGTGACCACGGTGGATGCAACTCTGGCTAAACGTCGAACCTTATACTAAGGTAACTCGAGGTTATACGTGACCCGTTTGTTTATATATTAATTTAGCATATGCCTAACTTTTAAGGTTAACCCGCTTTAACCATTTTTTTTTCCTATTTTCAGTGGGTCCCGGCTGTGTTTTTTACTCCACTGGCGAGAAACGCCCAAATAGTGGCCAAACTCGCTACAGGTCAAGGGTGACGGCTTCCGCTATTGGATACGTCCACCGCCACCCTGCCTGTGAAGCCATGAATTTAAACGCAGTCTTTATTAAACAAAAATGTTGATTACATAATATTAATTAAATTAACAGCGCTCACTTAACAAATATATACATTTGGTCCGCATTTGCAGAACAAAAAAAAAGGAAGAGAAAATTATTGATAAAAACAAGGATGTTATACAATAAAATAATTTTTAAATGCAAAATCACAAAATTTTAATAAGCTTACACTCTAGGAACTACACTACTAAAAATAACAGGCATTATTATAAATATTAAAATGTAGAGAGAGGAGGGGGGGGGGGAAGATGGGGGGTAAATGCTTATCTTTGTCTAATCGGGCATCTGAACTAATTTAATTTGTAGTTTATCAAAAGACTATGGTTATATTATGGTATTAGGTTAATAAGCTGTGGTAGCCCAGCGGTAACACCGTGCGACTCTTTCGAGGTCACGGGTTCGAACCCGGGCAGACACCAATGAGTTTGTCTGTTAAAACTTATGTGTCTAATTGATAAATGCAATTTATCACACGCTTTTCGGTGAAGGAAAACATCGTGAGGAAACCTGCATATCTCTAGAGAATTCTGGAGATATGTGTAACCTGCCAATCATTGGAGCAGCGTGGTAGGTCTAAGCTCCGAATGTTCTCTCCAAAACCGGAGAGAAGAGGCCTATTCTCAGCAGTGGGATAGTAACAGGCCGCTACTTACTTTACTTACATGTTTATTAGGTTAATATTATGGTTTTAATTTAGTCATCTGTTTGAGATCGGTTGGTTCTAATGTTGGTTGGATAGGTCAGTCCCTACAATAATTGTTCTGAAGTCATACCCGTTTAAAGTAGTACTGCCTTCGCTTGGTGGTGCCCGGACGAGCGCAATCCCCGCTATCTGGTTCAGAACATGTCACCGTGTTTTCCAACTCTGCTGCCTTGAAGTTCTCCTTGCCTGAAAGTTACAAATGTCCATACTTAATTTAAAATACTTTAATTTATAAATATAAAAAATATCTGGTTGACCGAGCCTTGCCAGGTAATTTTTTTTAAATAATAAAAAGAAACTTAAAAAAGAAAAAATAATTGGGTACGTAGAGCTAGATCCTATAATAATAATGACTTTATTAACTTTATTAAACATCCGAATGTACATAGTGCATTGAAGCCCTAGCCCTCTTGAACTACAAGAACTGTGTTTCAGGAGCTAGTACCTTCCCTTATCGACTAAAACGGAACAATTTGGCATTTACAAAGATACAAAAGAATAAAATTTATATATAAAATTCATTATATTCGGTATATTCATTACTCGTGACCGCCCGTTCCTCGAATAAACTACGCTGACTTGACAGTTTATGGCAAAAATTGCGTTTTATATACAAACTAGCGGCCTGCCCCTGCTTCGCACAGGTATAAAATATATAGCCCATGTCAGTCAGTGTAAAAAAAATGATTAAAATCGATCCAGTTGTTTTGATTTATTCATTACTGCCCGTGGCCCGCACGCGTTAAATTTGGAGAAAAACAATTTCCTTTCCCTATACCAAGAAGATTTCCTGCTATCTTTGGAATATCTAAATTCATATAGTACATTTTTACTTATTTACTTTTACATTTTCCCTATGTATTTTATTTTTACAATTAATTACAGAATGTCTTTAAACAAACTCTTGAAAGAGCGTCATCGCTGCTAAAGTCGAAGTGTAATAGGGCGAAGCGCGGCGTCCTCGCGGCATTTTAAATCTGTAATATCTCCGAAAATGTTCACTTAAATTACATGCTGTAAACGGCCATATTGATCTATATTAAATCAACTATTTATTTAAGGTACTAAATTGGATAAGGATTAATGCTGTATTGTATAAAAATTGCTTAAAAAATATGGCATTATTTTTCGTAAAAAGTAAATGACAAAAAATGCGCGCTAAAATATCGCGGACTTTTCTGTAGATCTTTTCAAGGTGTACAAATACTTAGTACATTATTTTGATAAATCTCGTAGGGTTTAGCCTGCGTTTGCAATGTAAGCGGAAAAAAGTTTGACAGCTCAAATAACATTTAGATTCAATTCTACATTTTAGCATTTTTTCATTTAAAAGTCATCAGCATCAGTATTTGACTGGCCCGTTGGCGCAGTGGGTAGTGATCCTGCCTTCAGCTCTGCGGGTCGCGGGTTCGATTCCCGCCGAGGGCCAACATTTTCTATAAAAAGAATTTGTCGGTCTTTGAGCCTGGGTGTATATTTGTATTTATGTATGTATTTAAAAAATATATAAGTATATATTCACCAGTTTTCTGTCACCCATAACACAAGTATTAAGTTACTTACTTTGGGGACGGACGACCGTGTGTGTAAGTGTCCCATATATTTATTTATTATTTATTTATTTATCAGTGATAAAACGACATTTTTTTTAAAAACCTAGGTAGATCGATTTTGAAATCTTTTACAGATCCTAATTTAGATCTAAAATATACAAGATTAACTTATTTAAATATTAAAGATATGGAGAGCTATCAGGTGTTATGTTGGTGCAAGTCCGATATATCCGCCTTCCATCCCTATCGGACGACGGTAAACATAAAGCATTTTCCTGATATAAAAAATCACTATAAAGATAAACACGAGCATATTTACCTATGGGCATCAGCTGGTTGTCCAGCTCGCCGGACTTGTGCAGGATCCGGCACGCCTGCAAGGCCACCACCCTACGAGCCAACACCCGGGTCGGCATCGGATGACCCTGAAGAGTTGAAAGAATATAGGTCAGGCAGAATCTTTGTCAACCGACGGTCGTCCACTGCAATCCAAACGCGGATTATAGCTAAATAATTATATCATAACTTCTGTACTGTGAAATTCTGCAAAGTAACACCTTAAAATTTACTAGTAAAAGTTAGAAAGTAACGGCCCATTGCTATCCCACCGGTGGGCATAGAGAAGGGTTGTAACTTAGACCTACCACGCTGCTCCAATGATTGGTAGGTTACACATATCCCCAGAATTATATTGAGATATGCAGGTTTCCTCACGAGGTTTTCCTTTACCGAAAGGCGTGTGATAAATTGCAATTATCAATTAGACACATAAGTTAGTCATTGGTGCCTGTCCAGGGTTTGAACCCATGATAGTCTCTTGAGAGACATGGTTTCACCGCTGTGTTCTTCTTCTTCGTTAACCGATGGTCCTCCACTCCTGGTAGGTCTCTTAATGGGATCTCCACACCACATGATCTTGCGCCGCTTGGGTCCAGCGGCTATCGCGACCTTTGAAGGGGTCCACCAACGCTGCGCTTTCGCAAGGTCGCCATTCTAGCACCTTAGGACCCCAACGCCCATCGGTTTTCCGCACTATGTGCCTATCGCCACTTCAGCTTTGCAACACGCTGACTTATATTGGTGTATTTGATTCTTCTACGGATCTCCTCATTGATCACGTATAAAGATACTCCAAGTGTCTTTTTTGGTCAACCGACATTCATCCACTGCAGGCATAGGTCTCTTCACGGGATATCCACAATACATGATATTGTACCGCTTGGGTCCAGGGGCTATCGCGACCTTTGAGGTCAGTCCATTTAGTAGGTTCTACCGACATGTTTTCCACCGTTGGGTCGCCATTCCAACACCTTAAGACCCCAACACCCAATGGTTCTCCACATTATGTGCCGCCCATCCCCACTTTGGCTTTAGTTAGAATACCCAAAACCAATGGTTAAATATTGTACAGAATTTTCATTCTTAGCTTAATGATGCACGGACTTCTTAAATAGAAATTGTGTATATTTTAGGGTGTAAGAGGAGGAACTCATTCTAGTCTAGCAACAAACATGCGGCTTGATTATTAAAAGCTTTTATTTAACTTGCATTGTATGTATGTGAAGGTGGAATCTTGCAAGTTATTTGCCCCACTTCCCGGTGACCGATTGAGATGATACATACTGGTCCAGTCCCGATGACAATGTTTATGATAAGAATGACCTGATGACAGGATTGGCTCCAGAGGAGGGAACTCCTCAACAGTTAACAGTAGGGATATGAAATTTTGTTTAAAGCTTCTTGAATTGTACTTCTTAATTTTAATTTTTTCAATTTTGTCATAACTGATATTTTGAAATCATATTCCTGTTGCGACTGAGCAGATTTAGCGAATCATTCTATACTCTCGGTATTCGCGTTTACAATAAAATTACGCAATCAATATCAGTAAGAAATATGCTTATACGTAAAGCATATTACACAATTGAATATTATTTGGATGATAAAAATGCCTAGATTTGAAAATCCTTTCAGCTTCACAAAAGACTGCGGTTTAATTGTAAATTAAAATTGTTTACTTGACCGCCGAGTTTCTTTCTGGTTCTCGGTAAGAGCAATATTCCGAACCAGTTGTAGCTTCATTAATCATATTGAATGACGATTTAAAAGTGCTTGAAAGAGCTTATTTGAATAAAGATTGTTTTAATTTGATTTAACTATTTCCTTTGAACAACAAAATACTCACAACAATGTTGTATTTGACTGGACAGTTTAAAGGCATCCTCAAGGTGCAGATATACGCCCTCTTCATCATCCCGTGCCTGTCCGGGAGCCGAACCTCCTCCATCCACCACTGCGGCGCCAGTCGAGTGAACGTGTCTGAAGGTAGTTTCCCGCAGTACCTTAAGAGTAAAGTCCAGATTATTTTATGGCAACAACTCCTTTAGAGAAGGTACATTAAATCCATCATACTGCGTAAATTTGAGATATTTGTGGAGATAATGAAAGAGAGGAAAGATACATGACATATCATGTTTTTCTTCCTCTCTTTCACCATACTTGCAAAAACATAGTCTGTATTGATTTATCATCTTTATAAAGCTGAAGAGTTTGTTTATTTGCTTCATTATTTTAACGCGCTTATCTCAGGAACTACTGGACCGATTTGAAAAATTATTTGAGTGTAAGATAGTCCATTTATCAAGTAAGGCTATAGGCTATATAGCATCACGTAGAGGTGAATAGGAGAGGAGCAGCAATAAAAAATATTATGAAAACAAAATTTAAAGCTTTCCTTGCGTACGCTGAGTAAACGGTGACAGTTATTCAAAAATCATGTATTACAAAATTGTTCCCCTGTAAAAGCTCTAAATAAAAGTCCGCGAAGGCATATGTCAAGCTTTTAAGATTAATCCACTTTAGCCATTTTTACGGTTATCAAAATACTATATTACGGTTTTAATATTTCCACGCGGGAGGAACCGCTTGCGAGGTTTTTAATTTTGCTGTCATTTGTAAAGTTTTAATTCATATGGGAACGTGCGGACTAAATAAGCAAAAATACCCCGGATCAAGTCCCAGATATTATCAGGCTTTTTATTTTTTTTAAAGAATTTTTTGATATTTTTAAAAAAAAAAAGGACCAAGTAAGGCTCGGCCACGCAGTTACTTACCTATTTATAAGAGCTATCGCTGAATTCAAGTCAACGCTCGCTATATTTTCGTCAGATTTCTTACAATCGCCGAGTTTGAAATCGTATTTTATATCTGTATATACACTTTTGCCATCTTTACCCGTAAAAGAACTAAAATCTACATCTTTATCATTTCCATCTCTTACTGCTTCTAAATTATCATTTGGTTTATCATCAAATACACTTAAAACATCTTTATTATCTTTCTTATCAAAACATTCTTCAGCATATTTATTAAAATTAGCCTTTGTCAAACTTTTAATTTCCTTAACACTATCAAAATCTTCTACAGCATCTTTATTAAGATCTTTAGCCTTTGTCAAACTTTCAATTTTCTTAACACTCTGAAAATCAACAGCATCTTTATTAAGATCTTTAGCCTTTGTCAAACTTTCTATTTTCTTAACACTATCAAAATCTTCTACAGCATCTTTATTAAGATCTATAGACTTTGTCAAATTTTGAATTTTCTTAACACTATCAAAATCTTTTACAGCATCTTTATTAAGATCTTTAGCCTTTGTCAAACTTTCAATTTTCTTAACACTATTAAAATCCTCTACAGCATCTTTATTAAGATCTTTAGCCTTTGTCAAACTTTCAATTTTCTTAACACTATCAAAATCTTCCACAGCTTCTTTATTAAGATCTTTAGCCTTTGTGCAACTTTCAATTTTCTTAACACTATCAAAATCTTCCACAGCATCTTTATTAAGATCTTTAGACTTTGTCAAACTTTCAATTTTCTTAACACTATCAAAATCTTCCACAGCTTCTTTATTAAGATCTTTAGCCTTTGTGCAACTTTCAATTTTCTTAACACTATCAAAATCTTCCACAGCATCTTTATTAAGATCTTTAGACTTTGTCAAACTTTCAATTTTCTTAACACTATCAAAATCTTCCACAGCTTCTTTATTAAGATCTTTAGCCTTTGTGCAACTTTCAATTTTCTTAACACTATCAAAATCTTCTACAGCATCTTTATTAAGATCTTTAGCCTTTGTCAAACTTTCTATTTTCTTAACACTATCAAAATCTTCTACAGCATCTTTATTAAGATCTATAGCCTTTGTCAAACTTTCAAATTGCTCTACACTCCTTTCCTTAATTTCTTTATTAAGTTTATCTTCATCTGTCATGTTATCACAGTATTTGTCTTCAATTATATTACATTCATTGTTATGTTTAATTTCACTTTTTACAGTTTTGTTATAAACATTAAAATCTTTGGTAAACTCTTTAGGTTCTGTGGCATTTAAAACATTATCTTCCGCATTTAATCTATTCACATTAACATCAGTCACGGTATTCGTAATCTGTGCTAAAATTTCCATGACGTTTTCTTGAACTTCTTTATTTATCAAGAATTCATTATTATCTGTAATTTCATTGATGTTTTCGCTATTCTCCACATCATTGTCTATTTTAGTATCTATTTTTGTTTCTGGTTCGATACATATATCAAGAACCTCATTTACTAAAGTGACTCCTTCTCTATTGTACAAATCTACATTTATTGCTTCTCTATGATAAAGTTCTTTTTTCTTTATTTTCTCATCTATCTTTTCGTTATGCCTTTTGTTAGCTTTATTGTCTTTTCCTCTAGTGTCTTCGCATTTTATTTCATCGGGACTATCGTTTTGTATGACATCTACAGGTGTATATGGTTTTACTATTGATGCAACGGAATCTGCATGATTTTCTTCTTCTAATGGAGGTTCGAATTGTATACCGCAGCCACATTTTCTCGTTATTATCTGTGGACAATAAAGAAATTGAATTTAAATTACGCCATTGGTAGGGGAACGTGACCAAATAGACCCATGTATTTTAGATTAATCTATATTTGTCCTAGTTTCGACAGTCTTAGAGGCAGTGGCGTAGTTAAATAGATATATGGATAGTGCCCACCCCCTAACTGCTCCTGGACTCCTCACCTACTGACTTTCTCGTACTTTTATAGATTGTGACATACAGAAACAAATAAATTCACAAACAAATTCAAATAATTCTTTATTCAAATTAGCCTTTACAAGCACTTTCGAATCGTCAAATTACAATGAAACTACCACTGGTTCGGAAAGGTGCTCTTACCGAGAAGAACCAGCAAGAAACTCGGCGGTCACTCTTTTCAAAATTGAGTTTTACAATAATGGCTTAATTAAGAACAAATTAAAAAAACTACAATATAATCTAGCGCGTAGCTGGACGCAAAGCAACAAAACCATAGCTCACATGTTGTATTGTTTTAAATAACGTACGTGAGCTATGGATAAATTAAAAGTTATTTAAATAGGCATATCGATCTAGCATTGTAAAAAAAGCCGTTTTATCCCTGTTTTCAGGCATTGAAAAATTACTAAAATTGTCATGAAATACAAAAGACTCATCATCATCATCTTCCTGCCTTTATCCCACTCTAAGTGGGGTCGCCACAACATGTTATAAAAATGTTGTCAATGATTTGGCTACGTATTTTACGACCGGCCGCCTGCCTGACGTCAACATATCTTAGTATAGTACTTAGTAGTATTTTACAACACCTCGATAAGAAAGAGGGTGGTCTATTCTACTTAACCGAATACCACACGGTGTGTCAACTTACCTTAATCGCCTTTTACGACACCTCGGTAAGAAATTAGGGTGGTCTATTCTACTCAACTGGATACCACACGGCGGATGAAATACAAAAGACTATTGCTATCAATCCAAAAGTTGCAATAGCGCAGTGGAGAACGATACAGTTCTCCACAGCGCGTCGTTTTAAGCTGAGGTCCGGCCTCACGGGAGGCACCCTTAAGGCGTCGCTCCCAGGATGCTGCGGGTCTCTTTCGAGAACCGCTCTCCCAGCACCTAAAACCCCCGGCGATGCTTCTGCGCTCGCCCTATCTCCCTCACAGCTAACAGCTTTAGTTAGTGTCCGAAAAAAAATCCAGATATAACCGCCCCATCGTCATCCTCCAGCCGTTATCGTCGTATATGCAAAGGCCCTTAATATGAGAGGACAAAGCCGCTGTAATGACTTTTACATCACTGCCTTGTAGTACTTGAAGCCTTACCTGATCAAGCTCCTTATAAACGGCTAGATTGTGAACTAACGCTTCGGTGTGAGATTCAGCAGAAGCAAGCAACGCTACTAAAGCTCTGGGTGCTCTTGCGCGACTCCTGCACAGTCCGTGCGAACGGTACCTGAAAACAGAAACATATTTTCAAAGCAAATTCAAATTCAAAATTTCCTTTATTCAAAACAAATTAGGACCTAATGATTAATAATCTAAAGTTTCGAAATCTTGCACACCTGTGAAAAAAGTCTTAAATTAAACATCTGGGAGCAACTTGAGATTATGAAGCCTTCAATGTGTTATTTTGAAATTTTCAATTACCAGTAAAATAGAAATATATATAATGCTAAATGTAGAGACAATCCGTTTTCATACCCGATACATGCAGGATTTGTAAAACCTAATGACCATAGTTTCGAAGTCTTGCGCACCTGTAACAAAGGTCTTGAATATAATATCTGGGAGCAGCTTGAGATTATCAAACATAACAATGGCACCCTCATTAACGATCAGATAAATGTTTCTAGTTAAAGCTTGTTACACGTGTTCGCAGGCAAAATAAAATTAATGGTGGGGTTGAACTGATTAGTATATAACTGAGCTTGTTTGGGTATTGCTTCGCTTTGCGATTTAGTCGTGGAGTCTATCTCCTGATGATGCTGCGGTTGCGTGGCGAGACGATTGTTGAGTTTGTGATAGTGAAAATATGTAATGCTTGTGTATTGTGGTGGCGGTGGTGGAGGTTCGTGCATGGATTTTTACGAATCCTGCATGAACCAGGTATGAAAACGGACTTGCTCTACATTTAGCTTTATATATTTATAAATAAATAATTTTAAAAAAAACTTACGAGGGCGGTACATCCCATCTCACTATGAGATTACATCTCGGCAGGTCGATGCCTTCCTCTAAGACTGATGTAGCTAGAAGCAGGTTGCACTCGTGCATACGGAACCTGGAAATGTAGAATAGTATAGAAGTTACAATAAAATTATTTTGCTGTAATCCGGTGTTAAGAGAATATATGTGATGCTAATAGTACGAAGCAAGCATTCACATCACTACATATTATTTTTATAATATGTAAAGACCATGACAACATGTTATAAACATGTTGTCACATGATTTGGCTAAGTATTTTACGACCGGCCGAGTTTCGCTAGTTCTTCTCCGTAAGAGCAACATTCCGAACCAGTTGTAGCTTCATTAATATCATTTGAATTTGAATTTAAATTTCGGTGCAAAAAAAAAGCAATTTTTCTTCCTAAAACCTATTATTTATGATCTTTAAGTGGACAATTAAATTTTTAATATAAAAATTTATGTATGTTACTTATGGGAGCAAAATAATTTTTAACGTGGGGCATGGATCAAAAAATATCGGGAAACACTGGTATTAAGGGATGTTAAAAAATAAACGATTTTTAATAATCGATTATTGTTTCATCAAAAAACGATTTTCTTAAAATCGATTATTTTAATTATTCTCTTTTTATTAGTGATTCGACGATTCAAAAGTGCTTGAATGAGCTTTGTGTAAAGATTTTTTTGATTTGATTTTGAAAAACATAAACTCTCGTCAGGACACGTGACTTAGTGACGTAGAAAGGAGAGTAGAACGCCGGCGCGGCGTAGGAGAGCTAGTATCCTCCTTTCTTTCTAACGCGCAGTGAAAATATATAAGTGTACCATTAGCATGCTATTTTTGAATTTAAACTATTGTGTTATTCATAAATGTATAGAAACCGGCTATACTCACGTCGAGCTAAACGGCCTCATGTGATAAAATAAGTATAGCCAGTTTCTATACATTAATCAAGCTATTTTTCACTAGACATATAGCACCACTGATATACTAACTTCTTCAAGACCTCCTCCTGCTTCTTCCCCTCCCGCTGGCAGTCCCTCTCCCCGCCCCCCTCCGTGGCGCAGTACTGGACGTTTAAGTATGACAGGGATCGCCGGCTGCGAGACATGTCCTGTAAACATGTACATGTTATTACCTACCTGTGACTTGAAGAAGAAAACGATGAACAAATGAATAAATAATCGATTTGATAATAGGGATGTGACATGAAGTAAAAAAAATCGATTAATAAATAATCGTTCTTTTCCCAATAAAATAAATAAATTTTTAAAACATCGATTCAATCGATCAAATCGATCGAAACAATGACTTGACAAAATAATGAATTTTCTGACAATTTCAAAAGTTGTCTTTTTTAATATTAATAATTAATTGGATTAAAGGCTTATTAAAGTGGACAACTACCAATAAATAATAACAGATGCGCTGTTTGTGAAATTGGATTAAAATTTGCAGTATAGCTACATTAGTACTAAACTACTACTACTAAAATACTCGATTTTCTCAAATCGATTTGTAATTAAAAAATCGATTATTTAAAAAATAATCGATTAATTTTTGAAGTCCCTATGTACCTTCACCCGCAGCAGCTTCACCCGCATGAAAATCAGTGTCTTAAATTTTTCCCGAATTGAAATTTTGAACATAAAAGTAGTTATCGTGTGTTAATTATTGAATTTTGAATAACTTTCACCGTTTACTCAGCGTACGCAAGGAAAGCTTTAAATTATGCTCTTTTCGTACTATCTTTTATTGCTCTCCTATTCATAGCGTGATGTTATATAACCTATAGCCTTCCTCGATAAATGGACTATCTTATACTGAAAGAAATTTTCAAATCGGTCCAGTAGTTCCTGAGATTAGCGCGTTCAAACAAACAAACTCTTCAGCTTTATATATTAGATAACTAGCTTTTACCCGCAACTTCGTTTGCGTAGACTGATAGGTGTTAACCCTGCAAATGTGTATCTCTATTACAAAAATCAGATCGATCCGGGAAGAATCAGAGGGATTTATCGTTTTATCAAAAGCATAATTTGATAATTTTAGTAGTTAAACCGTACTTACATGAAATATATATTAAAACAGTTCAGTAAAAGGAGTGAAAAACATCATATGCATCAAAAAATTCATAATGTTTTTCTGATATTAAATATCTCTATAAATATTATAAACTTTTAATGATAACGTGCTAGAAAATTTATTTAATAAAAACATTTATACGTAACGTCATCCGTCATCAATTGTCAACTTGTTTTTTTCTTTTTAATTACCTATTCGTACGGCGCTGGATTCTAGCGTTTTTAGAATAAATACGAAAAATTAAATTTAAATTGTTTTTGTTAACATAATATTTTAGAATAGGTATCTGAAAATATATTACTTTCTCTTTGTTATGTAACTGTAATGACTTTTCAAATATTAAAAATGGTGTTTAGAAATAAAATCTTCTTTCCATTAGCCGTATGGCCTAATTTCTATAGAAATTTCTATTAAATAAAACTTCCCAATACATATCAATTATTTCTTAGTTGTTGCCACAGACTACTTACTAAAGACTTGTTCCATTTAAGAAAATGTTTTCTCGAAACGTCTGTTTTTGAATACAAAAAATGTATATGATTAAATTTAACTTGAACTTAAATGATTATACCTTATTCTTATTTTTTCATCATAAATCATATAGTGTTCAATGTGTTATTATGGTATTTAGCTAGTAATTGTACTTGTACATAATCTCAAACTATAATTCTTTTTTTATAGTTCCTCAGTAAGGTCTGGGCCAAAAGATGTATGAAATTCTGGCGGTCTCCTTTATTCAAACCAAATAAACTTTATAAAAACCAAAATATTTAAATAAGTGTCCCATATATTTATAATTAATAAAAATAACAATTTCAAAGATTTTTATATGTTACCCTGGTATATAAATATTAATTGTTCCAAATTTTATTTATAATGGTTCACCGAATTGGCCATTAAAGCGTAACAGAAAGACTTCGCATTTATAATATTTTTAGCTTATTAGCTTATTTATGTTAGTAAATAACCCGTATTACTTATATTAACTATCCAGTGTAATAACTCACTTAAAATACGAATAAAAATAAATAAAAGTAAAATACGTAAATAAATAAAAGTAAAGTCCAGTAAACGAATAAAAATATAGTAAAATTTAAATACTCTCTAAAGAAAACTCTTTTGACGTAAGCCGAAAAACTTGGAACCTAAATACTTCTTTAATTCAGATTTGACTTGATTTTGACACATCGTAAATAAAAATAAGTTCCATAGGTTTATTATAGATGGCGTTTTGAATGTCATCCTATTTAATTCTTCCTGAATTGTATTCCTGTTGTATTAACAGGATTTATATAGCCTATATGTTACCCCGTTGTATAAGAAATATTTATGCCAAATTTCATCGATATTGGTTCAGCGGATTGACCGTGAAAACGGAACCGACAGACAGAAAGACAGTCAGACTTTCGCATTTATAATATTTGTAAGGATAAGGATAATGACTTTTCAAATATTAAAAATGGTGTTTAGAAATAAAATATTTTTTCATTAGCCGTATGGCTTAATTTCTATGGGATTAAATTAAATAAAACTTCCCAATACATGTCAATTAATAGTCATTTATTTCGTACTTGCCATAGACTACTAACTAAAGACCGTTTAAGAATGCGTTTTCTTGCGTTTGTTTTTTTGACAACAAAAATTATATATGATTAAATTTTACTTGAACTTAAATGATTATAGCTTATTGTTATATTTTCACCACAAATCCTATCTTTTTAATGTGTTATTATGGTATTTAGCTAGTAATTGTACATGTACATAACCTCAAACTATAATAAATAAATATTAGATAAAATAATAATTGAAACTAAGATAACAAATATTTTTCTATTTAACAACACTAAAATTATTACTATGGTCTGGGCCAAAAGATGTTACATACATCATTCTGATGGTCTCTTTTTTATTAAATATTTTTCTCCGGTTTATGAAATAAACAAAACCGAAATATTTAAAAAATAATAATACTAACTTTTTTGAAGATTTTTATACGTTACCCCGGTATAAAAACATTAATTTTGCCAAATTTCATCTATATTGGTTCAGCGAATTGACCATGAAAACGTTACAAACAGACTTTTGCATTTATAATATTATTAGTTTATTTATTTTACTAAATAGCCCGTATTACTTATATTAATAATCCATTGTTATTACAATGTTAAATTTGTCCAGTAAACGAATAAAATAAAATAAAATATAAATACTCTTTAAAGATAACTCCTTTGACGTAAGCCGAAATACTTGGAATCTAAATACTTCGTAAATACAGATTTGACTTGATTTTGACACATCGTAAATAAAAATTAGTTCCATAGGTTTATTATAGATGGCGTTTTGAATGTCATCGTATTTAATTCCTCCTGAATTTAATTCCTGTTGAATTACCAGGATTTATATAGCCTATATGTTACCCCGGTATATAAGAAATATTTATGCCAAATTTCGTCGATATTGGTTCAGCGGATTGGCCGTGAAAACGGAACCGACAGACAGACAGACAGACATACAGACTTTCCCATTTATAATATTAGTAAGGATTAGTATAGATTAATTTTAAACTTACCACAATCATCATGAACATTATTTTAGCCATCAGTGCCTCTTTAACGAACACTATCCCGCACAAAGAGTCAGGGTTTTGCTGTAATTGCTGTAACTTCGTATTGTTTCTCTGTAACCTGAACCTGCCTTTTAACTTGTTCCCTGCCCGTTTACCATACCCTAATTTCCGATTATCGCTATCTTTGGCACAATCAATATTGTTTCCTTCTTTATTTCCACCATCGTTATTACCAGTATCTTTATTTCCGCCATCTTTTTTACCACTATATTTATTTCCAGATTCCTTATTTTGACTATCATTATTTTCTTTAATTTTATTTCCACTATCCATATTTCCGCTATCTTTATTTCTACCATCCTTATTTCCATTATCTTTATTTTCACCATTCTTATGTTTTCTACCTTTATTTCCACCATTCTTATTTTCGCTATCATTATTACCAGTATATTTATTTCCACCATCATATTTTTCAAAATCGTTATTTTCATTCTTATTTACACCATCCTTATTACCACTATCTTTAATATCAATATCTTTATTTCCAGTCGCCCCATTTCCATTATCGTTATTTCCAGTATCTTTATTCCCACCATCTTTATTTTCAACATCTTTATTTCCACCTTCTTTGTTCCAACTATCATTATTACCATTATCTTTAATTTCAATAACATTATTTCCAGAGTCATTTCCACTTTCCTTATTCGCAATGTCAACATTCACACCAAGCATATATTCACTATCATTATTAAGCCTGTTGTCTCTGGTTTGCCATGTACAAACACTATTTTTTTTATTACCATTATTAACTGTAATATTAGACTTATCTATAATAGCGTTATCTACACTATATTTTTGGTTATTTTTATTATCCATTGTAGTTCTATTGTTAATAGCTGCATCAAAAATTTCATCACATTTCATTTCGTTAACGTTAGTCAGAGATTTCTTATTATTTATTTCAGAATTGGCTATATTTGGACTAGATTCATTATAATAGATATCATCTAAATCTTTCAAATTAGCTGCATATGTATTAACTCTATCTTCTATCTTGTTGCCTAGAGTCGTAAAATCACATTTCTCTATTGCTTTCAAAAGCTCATTGGTTTTAGATCTTTTTAAACGATTAACGTTATCTTTTACATTTCTATTATCATCTTTTACAATCTGTACTTTACTATCAGTTTTATCTTTAATCTTGTCTATATAGCTCTCAGTTTTATCAGCATCCTTAACAGTTGCTGTGTCGTTCAGATTTTCTGGTGGCTGAAAATTTTCCAATATCTCCGCTAGTCTTAACACTTTTGGTGTGGAAAATGTTACAATTTTCTCCCATTCAGACGTACATTTGGAGAATAATAAATCAGCGTAACATCTGATTTTGACGAAAACCGACGTACATAAGCATAGGAGCAGAAAATGTCGTTCGTAGGGTACTTTGATTTTTAATTTTTCTAACTTAACTAATAATGTGAACGCCGCTTTATCTGCCGCGTATGGACCTGAAAGTGAGAATTTAATGAGGTATTAATGAATATACGCTGTGATAGCCAAGTTGTGTCGTATCTGGCTGAGTAGAATAGACCACCCTTATTTCTTAACGAGGTGTCGTAAAAGGGGGTTAAGGTAAGTCGACCCGCTGTGTGGTATTCGGCTGAGTATAATAAACTTACCCTTATTTCTTACCGAGGTTTCGTATAAGGGGATTAAGGTAAGTCGACCCGCTGTGTGGTATCCGGCTGAGTAGAATAGACTATCCTCATTTCTTACCGAGGTGTCGTAAAAGGTGACTAAGGTAAGTTGACGTCAGACAGGCGGCCGGTCGTAAAATGCAGCTAAATCATATGACAACATGTTGTGCCGACCCCACTTAGAGTGGGATAAGGGCAGGATGATGATGATTTTTTTTATACTACTATAATTAACTCAATCATCAATATATGTTTGACCAGCTTTTACCCGCAACTTCCTTCCCGTGGTCTGTTGTCGTGTGATAGGTTGACAATAGATGGCGCTTTTCAATGTCATCCTATTCCTGTTGAATTAACAGGATTTCTGTAGCCTATATGTTATTCCCGTGTATGAGGAATAATTGTGCCAAATGTAATCAATATTCGTAACAAACATACATCCATACTCACAAACTTTCACATTTATAATATTAGTGGGACGAATAAAAGCATATAATGGCGATAGTAAGCTAGCACAAAGTAAGCTCACTACTCTAGAACATAGACGAGCAGTCGCATCGCTTTCTGTTTTTTACAGGATATATTTCGGAGAGTGTGCTACAGATCTTTTTGATCTAATCCCTTCCTCGCCATTCTATGACCGATCGACCAGACGCCGCGAGGGGCTCCACCGGTATACTATAAATACCTCGAAAACTCGCACCCAACGGTTCGGCTCTTCGTTCCTTATGCGTACTTCAAAGGCGTGGAATTCCCTTCCTTCATCTATCTTTCCGGATTCGTACGATTTGAAAAACTTTAAAAAAAGAGTGATTAGGCACTACACTGGCAAGCGCAGCCCACCTTAGGCTACATCTTTCGCTTTCCATCAGGCGAGATCGTAGCCAGGCGCTAGCCTTATCTCATAAAAAAAAAAAAAAGCATATAAAAACCAGTACGATTTAGAAACGATATTTCATACATACCCAATTCGTCCAAAACGTATATAAACTGTTTAAATAACTGCTTGGGGTCGTCGGTAGGGTCCGGAATGTTCACGAACTCCTCGTACATATCGTCACCGTAAATTTCAGTTGGATCGTATCTGGAAATATTGTTAGATATATCTTTAATATTTGACTGGCCCGTTGGAGCAGTGGGTAGTGACCCTGCCTTCAGCTCCGCGGGTCGCGGGTTCGATTCTCGCCGAGGGCCAACATTTTCTATATATGAATTTGTTGGTCTTTGAGCCTGGGTGTACATTTGTATTTATGTATGTATTTAAAAATATATAAGTATATATTCACCAGTTGTCTATCTACTATAACACAAGTATTAAGTTACTTACTTTGGGGACGGACGACCGTGTGTGTAAGTGTCCCATATATTTATATTTATTTATTTATATTTATATTTATTTAAATGAGTTCGGGCCTGTTTCACAAGTTACTGATAAAGTTTCGTATAGTTAACGGACAAATAAACTAAGTAACAGATAAATATCTCTAAAAGGTACTTTAAAAAGTGCAAAAGAAAGACGCGGCCATTTTGTAATAGGTATATGCTATCCAGCAGATAAACAAAATGACATCCACATGATCTACCTGTTAACTTATTAGGGACTTTAAGTGCTGAATAAGCCTAGCAGAAACCTGAGAAACGCAAAATTCTGAGTTATGTGTCAGATATGTTCCGAATAAACTAACTGACAGTTTTAAGGATGATTCACGCTACACCGTGCCGCGACCGGGCCGTGCCCCGTCCGGGGCACGGTCGAACAATATGGTATACTTTTGGTATGAAGTGATTCATGCCTAACCGTGCCCCGGCCGTGTCCCGGCCGTGCACGGTCGGGGCACGGCGTTGAAATGTCGGTGGGTATTGTTTCCCGGCTCCGGCATGGTTCGGCCCCGTCGCGTTGTAACATAAACATATGCGCCCGGGCGCCCGCAGACCAGTCAACGTCAAATCTTAGTGAGTTTAGCAGCTTAACAGCAAAATGGACAATGCGAATTGTTTAGAATGTGTGTAATTTGCTCTGTGATTTACGACATGAGCCATCCTAAGTATTTATATAGATAACAAATAAAATAATTTCCAATACTTCATCATCGATGGCAATTGCAATAGCTGCTAATTCAAATTGTGAAACAGCATATTTATTTAGGCGTCAAGTCTATCGATAGATGAAATCACTTGCTGACAAAAGCTACTTAACACAGATATAAGTCGTGCAAATAATAAACCCAAACAGCCCGGTGTAACATGAATGACTGGCACGGCCGGCGCACGGTGGCCGTGCCCCGGCCGTGGCACGGCCCGGTCGCGACACGGTGTAGCGTGAATCATCCTTTATGGTAACTTGTGAAACTTTTGTAACACAATTATCGATTATTTAAAAATCGATTTTTTTTTCTACTCCATGTCACATCGCTATCAGATATATACATATAACTCTGTCAATAAAGCAACACGTTTAAAGAATCAGATAATCATGTTAGACGCAGCATCCTATTCGACGAAACGCAGGCCTCGCTAATTGACTGTCGCAGACCCCTATCGCAATTTTTCTCGAACCAGATGGCATGTCTGGCAGGGTGTGACAAGTCTTTATTGCTTTTACAGATATTAGATACAAGAATATCACTACATAGTATAAAACAAAGTCGCTTTCCCTGTCTGTCCCTATCTCTCTATATACCTATGTATGCTTAAATCTTTAAAACTAGGCAAAAGATTTTTTAATAGATAGAGTGATTAAAGATGAAGGTTTATATGAATAATAATGTAATTTTTTGAGGTTTCTAATGTGATGTCGTAAATAATTACATTTTTTTCCGCTTACATTGCAAACGCAGGCTGAACCTTACGAGATTTATCAAAATAATGTACTAAGTATTTGTACACCTTGAAAAGGTCTACAGCCAACTCAGTGATGGTATATATTTATCTCTTACGGAAAACCCACAATAGCATTTTTTTGTCATTTTCTTTTTACGAAAAATAATGCCTTATTTTAAACAATACAGCATTAATCCTTATCCAATTCAGTAACTTAAATATATTGTTGATTTAATATAGATCAATATGGCCGTTTACAGCATATTATTTAAATGAACATTTTCGAAAATTTAACAGATTTTTGATTCAACAGATTTAAAATGCCATGGAGGGCATTGAGTGACTGAGACCACTGAGTGACATGGGCTATATATTTTATACCCTTGCGAAGCCGGAGTGGTCCGCTAGTAATAAATATATCTTGTTTTGAGTTATTGCTAGTTAAAGATAAAAATGATGAAAAAGCAAAATGTGGCTTATTCAAGAATTGGAATTTCTTCCACCCAACCAGTCTAAAATTAAGGATAAATATTAAATACTACAGATACTGATATATAAAGCTGAAGAGTTTGTTTGATTGCTTGAAAGCGCTAATCTCAGGAACTACTGGACCGATTTGAAAAATTCTTTCAGTGTTAGATAGTCCATTTAGAGAAGGAGGAGGAATTTATGGTGGTAGAGTCACGTTACCAACATGCGTCGGTTAACCGAATGGGCAGACTCGACCGGTTTCATACCACCCTCACACAGAAAACCAGCGTGAAGGAGCGGCTTGCCGCTGCGTTTCGCATAGGTGAGTGTTGAGCACCGGTGCCCCCCCCTGCCCTCCCCAAATATGACAACGGTTCGAAGAAGAGTTTTAATACCCCAGGAGGGTACCGACTCTGACAGAGTTGGAGAATCCCTCCCTGAGCAACCTCGCTCGGGCTGCCCGTCGTATTCTGGGGCGGGGAACCAAACGTTAAATATCAATAGCGGACAAGGGAATAATACTGCGGCACCCCGTCCTACTCTTAATGTGGACTTCTGTAACATTCGAGGACTACATTCTAACTTAAATGCTGTCCACTACCATCTCGAGACATCTCGGCCAGCCCTGTTATTTTTAACGGAAACGCAAATATCATGTCCAAGCGACACAGCGTATTTACACTTCCCCGGCTACAAACTCGAATATAACTTCGTGCCCCATGCCGGAGTTGCTGTGTTCGTAAGAGAAGATATTTGCTTTCACCATCTTGTCAATTTTGAAGGTCGGAATCTGTCTACCATTTGGGGGCGCGTGGCCTGTGATGACCATGCCCGAGTTTATGCGTGCCTCTACAGATCCCATAGTGGTAATGCGGAAACGGATAGGCTTATGGAACATTTACAAGCAGCTATTGACAATATACTCTCGCAGACTCCCTCTGCTGAAATCGTGGTTCTTGGTGATTTTAATGCCCACCATGCTGAATGGCTTGGCTTCTCGGATACCACATACTAAGCGGAAAGAATTACATTTGACTTCGCAGTTGCGAATGGTCTATCCCAATTAGTGAAGGAGCCAACGCGAATTCCAGACGTGGACGGTCATAATCCCTCTCTATTGGATCTCTTCCTAACCACACATCCGCAAAACTACCAAATCTCGGTCGATGCTCCCCTAGGCTCTTCTGATCATTGCCTAGTAAGGTGTGTAGTGCCTATCGCACGTCGTTGGCGCAGATCACTCGCGACACGACGTGTTTGGCATTTCAAGTCAGCAGATTGGGATGGTATGCGCTCCTTTTATGCGTCCTATCCATGGAAGCAAGTTTGTTTCTCCGCGAATAATCCTAATTCTTGTGGTGCATCTGTCGCCGAAGTGGTGTTGCAAGGTATGGAAAACTATATACCTAGTTCTGTAATTCCAATCGGTGGTAGATCGCAGCCATGGTTTAGTGAGTCTTGCAAGGCAGCAGCGGATAGCAAACGGGTCGCTTATCGGACTTGGGTTGAGGCATTGGCTACAAAGAATCTCAGCTCAACAATACTTAAAAGGAATTATAACCGTGCCTCGAGGTACTTTAAGAGGGAAATTGCCAGAGCCAAGTTTAAGTATGTTGTCAATATTGGTAAGAAGCTTGAACAATACCCATCTGGAACGCGTCGGTTCTGGGCGCTCTCCAAAACGGCGCTTGGTAACTTCCACCAACCTTCTCTTCCACCGTTGCGCACAGATATTAATGCACTGGCTCATACAGCAAAGGAGAAAGCCGATCTTTTGGGGAATTTCTTTGCCTCGAACTCGACTATGGATGACCAAGGACTTCCGTCACCTATTATTCCACGGTGTCAGAGCTCAATGCCGGGTATTAAGTTCACCCAAAAAGCTGTTCGGCGAGTTCTGTTGTCTTTGGATATTCAAAAGTCGAGTGGGCCAGACGGTATCTCTCCGATTGTACTCCAAATGTGTGCTCCTGAGTTAACTCCTGCGCTGACGCGTCTATTTCGGCTCTCCTACTCACAAGGCATAGTCCCGGATACATGGAAATCAGCCCTGATCCATCCGATCCCTAAAAAAGGCAATGCTACAGATCCGGCTAACTACAGGCCTATTGCCATTACCTCCCTCATCTCCAAAGTTATGGAGATGATTATCAATCGACAACTTTTGTCATACCTTGAAGATCATGAGTTGATCAACGACCGTCAATACGGTTTTCGACACGGTCGATCGGCTGGTGATCTTCTGGTCTACCTGACTCACCGTTGGGCAGCGGCAATAGATAGCAAGTGAGAAGGTCTTGCAGTTAGTCTGGATATGGCGAAAGCCTTCGATTGTGTGTGGCATAGGGCGCTTCTTTCGAAGCTACCTTCCTATGGGCTTCCAGAGAGCCTGCGCTTTTGGATCTCTAGCTTTCTCACTGGTCGTAGCATAAGTGTCGTTTTCGACGGATTCTGCTCAAATCCTAAGTCTGTGAATGCTGGTGTTCCCCAAGGTTGCGTGATTTCCCCTACACTGTTTCTTCTGCATATCAATGACATGTTAGATGACCCTAACATCCACTGCTATGTAGATGACAGTATGGTGGATGCCATATATACCGGTAGTGCAGGACTCTCTTCGGAAAAGGTCGATGAGTGCCGAAATAAACTTGTGTCTTCTGTTGAAGCCACCTTACGGAAGATCTCCGAATGGAGTAAATTAAATTTGGTACAATTCAACCCCATGAAGACGCAAGTTTGCGCGTTAACCGCAAAAACAGCACCATTTGTCGCGTCACCGTCTTTCGAGAATACCCTCTTAAGTGATTCGAGTAGTATCGAAATACTGGGTCTCGACATCTCCAATAGCTGCAAGTATCGCGATCATTTGGAAAGGAAGGCTAAGTTGGCTTCCAAAAAATTGGGTGTTATCAATAGAGCCAGACAGTACTTCAAGCCGGTCCATAGATTAGCGCTGTAGAAAGCACAAGTCCGGCCTCATATGGAGTACTGTTCTCATCTCTGGGCTGGTGCACCCCAGTACCAACTTATGCCATTCGATCGCATACAGCTCAGAGCAGCTCGTATTATTGGGGATAAGGTGATTAGCAGACAACTGGACTCATTGGCGATGCGTAGAGACGTATCATCACTGTGCGTTTTCTAACGCATCTTTCACGGAGAGTGTTCCATTGAACTTCATGACCTGATTCCTGCCGCTAAATTCCATAACCGCACTGTACGTCACAGGTTAAAATATCATCCTCACCATCTGGATGCTTGGCGATCCAGTACAGTGCGGTTTTCAAATAATTTCATTCCGCGCACCACCATCTTATGGAACGATCTCCCCTTGGCAGTGTTTCCGGGTCGGTACGACATAAGTACCTTCAAAAAACGTGTTTTCCACTTTTTTAAAGGACGGCAACGCACTCACTCTGCGAGAGGCCGTGGGCGGCGGTGATTACTTTAGGGTAAACCGCATGCTCGTTTACCATCCTATACCATAAAAAAAAAAGGCTATAAGACTATAAAACACCACGCTAAGATGAATAGAAGAGGAGCAGCAATAAAAAGTATGAAAACGGAAAAATTTAAAGCTTTCCTTGCGTGCGCTGAATAAACGGTGAAAGTTATTTAAAAATCATGTTTTACAAAATTGTTATCCTCTAAAAGTTCTAAATAAAAGTCTGTGACAGCAAATGTCTAGCTTTTAAAGTTAACCCACTTTAACTTTTATGGTTAAAAAGACTATATTACGGTTTTAATCTTTCCACGCGGACGGAGTCGCTGGCGATTACTAGTAATATTTGAAAACATGATACCCACGGTTTTTTCCCTGTTAAAGTTTAAGTACAAGTTATATTTTTTAAGTCTCCACAGTAGAGCATAGATGGCACTGTACTGTTTTGACTCGCGCTATAGAGTGTGCATTGTTTATAAAAGCAAAACCGTTTTTTATGTCGGTTGTCCGTCTTCTCGTAATTAATTTAGAGCAATATTTATAACACAAAACCTTATTTTTGGAGACGGCACTCTTTCTAGTGTCGTTAAATGCAGTGTTGCCATCTTAGTGGATTTTCCACTAAAACTGGTGGTTTTATCTACCCATTTAGTGGCCAAATATTGCTTTTAGTGGCTCTTGGTTTTCTTTGGCGGTTTAGGTAACATATATTAGTAGTTAAAAAGTTAGATTTACTTCGATTCGATGATCTTTATATAAATGTTCGTTTTTCTTTTTGAATAATCATAAATATATGTTGAACAAGATTAAATCCACTGTTTGCTCATGGTTGGTGCCAAATAAAATGAGCATATGTATCGGATATGATCATGCCATATTTTTATTTTTAAGAGTACGACCTCTGTCAACAATATTGAGTCAACATTATTTGTCATCCTTCCATGTTTATCCTTTTTTCTATCCATAATTGTGGCTTGTTTTGTAGTAGTCAAAAGGCATTTGCAGGAAGCTCTACTTTTCAGCTTCAATCTTGAGAAATAAGTTGTTGAATCATATTGAATGCTTGTAGAGGCCTACAGCTACAATCAATTATTGGAGAAAACAAAAAGCAATTACCAATATTTTTAATGAAGTTATCTTTTTTCTTCCTATGAAAAAAAGTATTATTCTCGAAAAAAAGGTGATTTAAGTTTGTAGTATATATTTACTTTGCTTGAGTAGGCATAACTGATCGGCAAGACGGATCGGTCTACGTTTCTCTACCCGCGAGTATTTTCCACCTAATATTTTTCTAAACTTATATTTTATACGCGAGGATTTCTCAATTTATATTTTTTTATGATAAGTACTTATACTTAGAAGTTAGAAGTGTTCACCGTTCAGTGAAACTCATGGGCTCATAATTATTAATTTTGGTTTTTGCTAATTGAGCGAATTTATTAACGCGTTACTATGTAAAAATCACAATAAACGCAATAGTTACGGGTCGAGTAGCGAAATGTAAATTTTGTGATATTAAATTGTATTGTTACTAATTTTTTAATAAGTTATAATAAAGGAAACGTAATATATGTTACTTTCATAAAACAAAAATTGTTTTAGTAGAAAATTTAGCGGTCAGCGATCATTTAGAGTGTAGAATTTCTGTTTGTTAGTGGTTTTCTGGTGGTTTTGAAAGTAGAATCTGGTGGGAAGCTTATTCAACCGTTGGCAACACTGGTTATATGTAATTGTATGGACGTAGAGATGTGATTTGGCGCAGATAAATCTTACAATGATTAACCGATTTTTTACCCTTTAAAAAAAATCTATTATATTCTATCAAAATAATCATTAGGGATGTGACTTGGAGTAGAAAATATCGATTAATAATCGATAAATCGAGTATTTCGTATTAAAATAATCGAGTAATAATAATCGATTTTTTTCTTACTGTTTGTGAAAATGCCATTTCAATATTAACAATTAAAGGCTAATTAAAATGGACAACCAATAAATAATAAGAGATGCGCTGTTTGAGAAATTCTATTAAAATCTGTAGTTTGGCTACAATGGTTTCATCCATCAAAGCATAAATGATTTTTATAAAAATAAGGTAGTAAAAAGAAAAAAACAAGAAAGAATGGATTCTTAAAAAAACGATTTTTGCTGAAAAATAATCGATTATTAAAAATCGATTGTTTTTGACATCCCTGGTTGATATATTTCTATAAGTTTCAACGACACAACATAGATGGCGCTGTAAAGTTTTGGCCCGCGTTATAGAGTGTGTATTGTGTTTAGTATATACAAAATCGTTTCCTTTCTTGTAATCACACACCAACAGGTTAATAAACGTTGCTGAGATTCCAATCACTTATTTTTGTAACGACACTTACTAGTGTCCTTATTTCTAAGATATTTAAATGTTATCAAATTGATTATCTTATAAATTTTTATCCCTTTATATTAATAATTACAATAAAATTTATTAAATCATATCAAATCATCATTTTCCTGCCCTTATCCCACTCTAAGTGGGGTCGGCACAACATGTTAAAAACATGCTGTCATATGATTTGGCTGTGTTTTTACGACCGGCCGCCTGCCTCACGTCAACTTACCTCTGTCGTACTTTACGACACCTCGGTAAGAAAAAGGGTGGTCTATTCTACTAAACCGGATACCACACGGCGGGTCAACTTACCTTAGTCGCCTTTTACGACACCTCGGTAAGAAATGAGGTTGGTCTATTCTACTCAGCCGGATACCACACGGCGGGTCGACTTACCTTAGTCGCCTTTTACGACACCTCGGTAAGAAATGAGGGTGGTACTATTCTATTCAGCCGGATACCACACGGCGATAATTAAGTCATATCAAACTAATCGATTAATTTGAATGTAGTGATGTGACTTAAAGTAAAAAAGTCGATAGAAAATAAACGATTTTTATCCCTTAATCGACTTTTTAAAAATCGATTATTTGGCTACGAAATAATCGATTTCTTAAAAATCGATTTTTAATATTAATAATTAATTACAATATAGGCTATTAAACTAAATCCATTATGACACTGTCAATAGTACAATTTGTACAATCAATGGTTATGCAATAATTAGCAGTTAAAGCGATTTGCAAGTGCGCAGTGGTAGATTTAAACTATCATTAATATTTATATATAAATTATTAAAATAGCTTTTATATTTTAATAAAAAGTACTTGAATGACCAAGCCTTGCTCGGTAATTTTTTTAAAGATATAAAAATAGGAATCTTGAAAAAAAATAAAAAAAAAAAAATAAAGCAGGTTGGGCTCGATATTTTCACTCCTTTAGTCCGCCCGTTATTCCCTAAGCTATTATCACTACATAGTATAAAACAAAGTCGCTTTCCCTGTCTATCCCCATGTCCCTATATCCCTATGTATGCTTAAATCTTAAAAACTCCGAAACAGATTTTGATGCGGTTTTTCTAACAGATAGAGAGATCGAAGAGGAAGGTTTGTACGTATAATAACATTCAATACGGAGTAAAGAAATGCTGTAATTTTTGAGGTTTCTGTAAATAATTAAATTTTTTTTCCGTTTACATTGCAAACGCTGGCTAAGCCCTACGAGATTTATCAAAATAATGTACTAAGTATTTGTACACCTTCAAACGGTCTACAGAAAAGTCAGCGATAGTATATGTCTATCTCTTATGGATAACCCACAATAGCACTTTTAGGAATTTTCTTTTTACGTAAAATAATACCTTATTTTCGAAGCAATTTTAAACAAGGCAGCATTAATCCTTGTCCAATTAAGTACCTAAAATACATTGTTGATTTAATATAGATCAATATGGCCGTTTACAGCATGTAATTTAAATTAACATTTTCGAAGATATAATATTACAGATTTAAAATGCAGGGCATAGCGATTGCGCTCTTCGTCCTATAGCACTTCGAATTCAGCTGCGTTCGGACGGGTTTTTTTTTCACTCAGCCAACTATATGTCGCTCTTTCAAGAGTAACCTCTAAAGAAAACATTTTTGTATTGTGTAGTGACAAGAACGCTGTGAATGTTGTATATAAAGACATTCTGTAATTAATTGTAAAAATAAAATACATAGGGAAAATGTAAAAGTAAATAAGTAAAAATGTTTATGAATTTAAATATTCCAAAGATAGCAGGAAATCTTCTTGGTATAGGGAAAGGGGAATTGTTTTACTCCAAATTTAACGCTTGCGGGCCACGGGCAGTAATGAATGAATCAAAACTACTGGATCGATTTTAATCATTTTTTTTACACTGACTGACATGGGATATATATTTTATACCCGTGCGAAGCAGGGGCGGTCCGCTAGTTTATGTATAAAAAAAAAGAAAAAACAAATTGCATACCTATGTTCATTAATAAAATCCAACGCTCCACTAACTGTAGTCCTCATATAATCTTCCAACTGCATATAGGGCTCTGGAAGTACTTCTGTATTAACTCTTGGGTTATACTCTACTATAAACTCTTTTGGTTTCGTTAAAGTTGCTGACAATCTGAAAGAAAGGAAATATTATATTTATATCTGTTCGCGCTTAAACCCACTTTCACCGGGAGCGAGGGGAAGGGGGGTCGCGGGGGGGATCGAGGGAGCGGTCGCGGAAGTCGGCCATTGACAGCTCGGATCGCCGCAGTCACATGTTCTCCTCACAATAGACATAAAAATAACCATAAACAAGGGAAGACAGTTCAAACAGAGTGTAAAAATTGTGATAAGTAATATATATATAGCCACACGAAGCAATTAAAAACTATAAGAAAATAATACCGTACAATATCACAATGTTAGTTAGTTAGTATCGGCCTGTTACTATCCCACTGCTGGGCATAGGCCTCTTCTCTCCGTTTCTGGAGAGAAGGATTGGAGCCAAGACCTACCACGCTGCTCCAATGCGGATTGGTAGGTTTCACATATCCCTAGGATTCTCTAGAGATATGCAGGTTTCCTCACGATGTTCTCCTTCACCGAAAAGCGTGTGATAAATTGCAATTATCAATTAGACACATAAATTTTAATAGAAAAACTCATTGGTGTCTGCCCGGGTTTGAACCCGTGATCGTCTCTAGAGATTCACCACGGTCGCACCGCTGGACTGTCACAGCTTATTAGCAATATCACAATATAACTATGTAATTTAATTGGTAGCCATTGATAGCCAATTGATGGATTCTTAGTTCTAAATATATGTGATTTTTCTTGTCCATGCAACTGCAAACCATGATGGAAAAGCTAGCTGCTAAACAACCGAGGCAGGTCAATCGCTCTAGGCCACTGCTGCTTCAGGACAACGCTAGACCACACACTGCACAACAGACGGCTACCAAATCAGAGGAGCTTCAATTAGAATGTCTTAGACATCCACCGTACTCGCCGGACCTTGCTCCAACAGATTACCATTTTTTTCACAATTTTGATAACTCATGACCCTGTATGACACTAAATAAAAATCTCTTTTTGATCCGGCAAGCCGACGTGTTTCATAAGAGAATATATGATAAGAAATAAGTTATTACACACAATGTTACATAAACTAACAAATATTTAATATAAAATGTGTTCCGGCTTTAAAAGCTTTTATTCAACTTGCAATATATGTGAAGGTGGAATCTTGCAAGTTTTTTGCCCCACTTCCCAATGTCCGATTGAGATGAAATACATACTGGTCCAGTCCCGATGATCAGGATTGGCTCCAGACGAGGGAACTGCTCAATGTTTAACAGGAGTGTCATGAAATTTTGTTAAAAAGAAAATAATAATTCTTGTTTTGTCTCACTCACACATATAGTTTTTAGGTCAAGGTTGTGTGTCGTATTAAATTATTTGGAATTTCCTGTTAGGGTACGGTCATTGATCTCTATAAACCGTATTTGTTAAACAATAAAATAATTCTTGTGGCTACTAGCTCCCAAAATCCTCTACATGCTGAATTTCAAGTAAATCGTTAGAGCCGTTTTCGGGATTCTGAATATATATATATACACATACAAGATTAACACATTTAAATCATCATCATCATCTTCCTGCCCTTATCCTATTCTAAGTGGGCTTGGCACAACAGTTTATAAACATGTTGTCACATGATTTAGCTACGTATTTTACGACCGGCCGCCTGCCTGACGTTAACTGATCTTAGTCGTATTTTACGACACCTCGATAAGAAAAAGGGTGGTCTATTCAACTTAACCGGATACCACACGTTGAGTCACTTACCTCCACCATTTCTTACACCTCGGTAAGAAAAGAGGGTGGTACTATTCTATTCAGCCGGATACCACACGGCCGAAGATTAAATCATTTAAATATTAAAGATATAGTTACCTCTTCCCACCGTCAATATCCTCAGCCAGGTCCATATCACAGCACAACTCCTTCTCCAAATCTTCAATCTTCCACTCCAGTTTCTCGTACAATTTAAAATCGTCCAGATTATCACAACACACAATGGCTTCTCTACTTTCAATTGCATCATATCTATCTACCTTTCCAACATTTAATTTCTCACAATCAGCATCTTTATCTATCTTTATTTGTCTGTTTTCTGCACACTGTTCATTTGGAATGTCTTTATTTACACTAAGTTCATCTTTATCCTTATTACTCTTATCTAGAGAAACTACACTCTCTGTATAGTTATTATTACCACTGAGTTCATCTTTTTTATTTTTACACTCTTCTTGAGAAACTACCCTCCCTGCGTAGTCATTTTTATTTCCAGTAAATTTAAGTTTAACACTATTAGCCCCATCTTCAGAAGCTATGTTCTCTGAATAGTCATTTTTAATTCCACTAAGTTCATCTTTCTTATTTTTACACTCTTCTTGAGAAACTACACTTTTTGTATAGTCATTTTTATTTGCACTGGGTTTATCTTTAACACTATTAGCCCCATCTTCAGAAGCTATGTTCTCTGAATAGTCATTTTTAATTCCACTAGGTTCATGTTTGTCATTTTTACACTGTTCTTGAGAAATTACGCTATCTGTAATGTCATTTTTATTTGCACTTAGTTTATCTTTAACAATATAACACTCATCTTCAGAACTTATATCCTTTAAATGGCTCTTTTTACTTATACCTATAAAATCTTTCTCATCAACAGTTTCGACATGTATATTATCTTTATTTGTCATATCTATTTCTTTTTCTTTTCTTCTCTCATCTTGATTTTCCTCATCATTGTTATCCAGTACATTGATTTCGTTGTCTATATCAACTGTTTCGTTACTGTCTGTCTCGTTAGCATCTCTCGGGGCTGTGAATAGTGGGTATGTTATGGCTAATATCCTTGGTTTGTCCTTCTCACATTGTTTATAAAGGTTCATAACCTGTAAATTTTGTTTAAATGCTTTTATATTGTTAATTTTATATCTCTTTTTTATTAAATATTCGAAAGTACTGTAGGAGCCTACATTAAACGTTCAGAGCTCAAAAGGACTATATTTTTTGTTCCAGAGTCGTAAGAAAAGGACAATAATTTTTAAAAAATCCAAAAAGGACAAAAAATCTAACAATATTCTCCCACATAGAAGGAAATGGGCATATTGGCATGCACAAGTGTGTATGTATTTCTGTATGTGTGTATGTGTGTGTATGTGTTTCTGAGTGTGTGTGTGTATCTGTGTGTGTGTGTGTGTGTGTGTTTTGATATGTGGGCTTATAAATATTTATTTTAAGTAGTTCCTCGGTTTCTAAATCTTACTGGCCCGTTGGCGCAGTGGGTAGTGATCCTGCCTTCAGCGCCGCAGGTCGCGGGTTCAATTCACGCCGAGGGCCTACATTTTCTATAAAAAGAATTTGTTGAGAGCCTGGGTGTATATTTGTATTTAAGCATGTATTTAAAAATTATATATGTATATATTCACCAGTTGTCTGTCCATAACACAAGTATTAAAATTACTTACTTTGGGGACGGGCGACCATGTGTGTAAGTGTCCCATATATTTATTTATTTAAATAAGTTAACACACAAATAAACTGCTGAAAAGAGCTTTTAACAAGTAAGTGAGATAACACAGTAGTGATAGAAAGTAAATTTTAGTTAAATTCAATTAATACTCACATATTGTAAACTTTGGTCGTTGAAAATCAAATGGCAGCTGTCAATAATCATTACGTTCACATCCGATATCATTAATATCTGTTTTTCCAAAATGAGCTTCAGTACATTGGATGTACACACTAGGATCTGGAAAATAAATTACAAAAATCCATTATCTCATTCAAATTCAAATTCAAAATATTCTTTATTCAAATAAACTTGTAAACGCGTGCTTTTGAATCGTCAACTCTACTGCTGGTTCGGAAAGCTGTTCCTACCGAGAAGAGCCAGCAAGAAACTCGGCGGTTGCTCTTTTAAAAATATAATTCTTAATACTATTTACATTAAGTCGTTACTGTCTTGTACAGGTTCAAAGAGAGCTATATCCACACATTCTTATCTTCCAAATAATCTTCAAGAGTATAGTAGGCTTTCTACTTCATACTTTTAAATAAGCAGTTCTTGTATATATAGAGTGGTAGTGATAGAACTAGAGGACCAATTTGAATAATTCTTTAAGTGTAAGATAGTCGAAGCTGTGGTAACACCGTGCGCCTCTTTTGAGGAGATCTAGGCTTCAAACCCGGGGCAGACACCAATGAGTTTTCTAGTAAAACTTATGTGTCTAATTGATAAATGTAATTTATCACACGCTTTTCGGTGAAGGAAAACATCGTGAGGAAACATGCATATCTCTAGAGAATTCTGGGGATCTGTGTTACCTACCAATCCGCATTGGAGCAGCACTAATCCTTCTCTCCAAAAAAAAAACGGAAATAACAGGCCTTTGCCTAGCAGTGGTATAGTAACCAGGCTGTTACTTACTTACTTTTAAGATAGTCGATTTATCGAAGAATGCTATAGGCTATATAACATCTCGCTAAGATGAATAGTAGAGGAACAGCAATAAAAAATATTACGAAAACGGCTAAATTTAAAGCATTCCTTGCGTGCGCTGAGTAAACGGTAATAGTTATTCAAAAATCATGTATTACAAAATGGTTCCCCTCTAAAAGTTCTAAATAAAAGTCTGCAACAGCATATGTCTAGCTTTTAAGGTTAACCCACAATAACTATTTTATGTAATTTATAGAATTATGCGTTACTTTGCGGAGATCCATAATACAAAAGTAATAATAAAATTATTTTGCTATAATCCGCGATGTTTGTGCATGTGTTTTTTACGACTCCTGCATGTATCAGGTATGATAACCGATTGTCCACTCTAGATTTAGCATTATATATATTTTCTATTTTACTTCATCGCGGATTATAGCAAAATATTATTACTTTTGAACTATTTGATGGTTATCAAAATACTATATTACGGTTTTAATCTAGTAAAGAATATTTTGAATTTGAATATCTATGAAGCAATTTACTTACTTCCTTAGCCTCCAACTCCTCCGTCCAGTCATCTACATCATCAAAAGTGGAGGCTCCGGCGACTGACAGGTCCGTTAGGATCGACAGCTCGTGCGAGACACACTCTATGCGAGAAGCGCGCGTTATGTAAATTGACCTCTGGCAACCCGCTGAAAGTGGCCTGGGGAAATCATGGGAAGATCAGAGTTTTCAAACTTTTCTTCTTATATATCATAACGCACGCTTAAAAATTTATAAAGCAGTCATAAGACCTGTCGTATTGTATGGATCAGAATGTTGGGCAATGAAAAGGAGGGATGAAAGAAGAGTACATGCAAATGAGATGAGAATGTTAAGGTGGATGTGTGGTGTGATAAAACTGGATAAAATACGAAACGAGTATATTAGGGGAAGTCTGAAAGTTGCGCCCATTATAGAAAAGACGAGAAGTGCAAGATTGAGATGGTATGGACATGTAATGAGGAGGGACGAAAATCATGCGACCAAACGTGTGTTAAATTTAAATATGTGCCTAGAGGGAGGCCTAAAAAGAGATGGTTGGATTGTGTGAATATGCATATAAAAGGAGTGGCGCCAGAGTTGACGAAAGATAGGACAGAATGGAAGAGAAAAACATGTTGTGCCGACCCCACTTAGAGTGGGATAAGGACAGGACGATATATAATATCATAACGCACGCTTAGTATTAATGTATATTACTATATTGAAGATGATTTAAAAAAATAAAATTAACCAAAAAAAATTGAAAAGAAAAATTAAAAAATAATAGGGCAGGTGGGGCTCGATCGTAGGTATTTTCACCTGTCTAGACCGCCCGTTCCCCAAATAAGCTACGCTGACTTAACAGATAATGGCAAAAATTCAATTCAATATAAATTTTATTATTTTTTAATGCCCAAAAACAGGGATAAAATATATTTTTTTTTTAATAAAACCCAGCTAGATCAATTTTTCTTAAGACAAGTTAAGTTACTTACTTTGGAGATGGATGATTTGGCTACGTATTTTACGATTGGCCGCCTGCCTGACGTCAACTTACCTTATTCGCCTTTTACGAAACATCGGTAAGAAATTAGGGCGTTACTATTCTATTAAGCCGGATACCACACGGTGTAAATGGATATAAAATATATATCCATTTGAAATTCACGTCAGATGTCATTCGAGTGTATATTTGTATTTAAGTATGTATTTAAAAAATATATAAGTATATATTCACCAGTTGTCTGTCCATAACACAAGTATTAAGTTTCTTACTTTGGGGATGGACAACCGTGTGTGTAAGTGTCCCATATATTTATTTATTGTAATTTTTACGCAAATATATATTATAAGCTAATAAACATGTACACTTACCCTCGTATCTTATGAGCGTGTTCTATTAACACACTAGTAGATATGAACCCCGCATGCTCTGTCACCAGGATATTCTTAGTACCAGCACAAGCTGCGAGCCTCGCTCCGCCCTCAGCTGCTGTGAATCTCGTGCACGACGACTCCATATCTGTGTATGATACATAAGTTAATAATTTAGAAAATATAATCACTAAGAATAAGCTAAATAAGCTGTGGTAGCCCAGCGGTAACACCGTGCGACACTTTCGAGAAGGTCACGGTTTCAAATTCAAATTATTCTTTATTCAAATAAACTTGTAAACAAGTGCTTTTGAATCGTCAACTCTACTGCTGTTCCTACCGAGAAGAGCCAGCAAGAAACTCGGCGGTTGCTCTTTTAAAAATATAATTCTTAATATTATTTACATTAAGACGTTACTGTCTTGTACAGGTTCAAAGAGAGCTATATCCACACATTCTTATTTTCTAAATAATCTTCAAACCCGGGCAGACACCAATGAGTTATTCTGTTAAAACTTATGTGTCTAATTGATAATTGCAATTTATCATACGCTTCTCGGTGAAGGAAAACATCGTGAGGAAACCTGCCTATCTCTAGAGAATTTTTGAGATATGTGTAACCTACCAATCATTGGAGCAGCGTGGTAGGTCTTAGCTCCAATCCTTCTCTCCAAAAACGGAGGGAAAAGGCCTATTCCCAGCAGTGGGATAGTCGGACGCTACTTACTTACTACTTACTAATCACAAATAACAGTGTAAATAAATAAATAGAATCTGGTTGCCCAAGCAATTATACAAAATAAAAATAAAACTTAAAAAAAAAAAAAAAATTCGGTAATTGAGGACCGATCTTAAGTATTTATATGTATCGAGACTACCCGTTCCTAATAAGTACCTGTTCCGAATAAGCTACGCTGACAGTCTAAGGCAAAAATAATGTTTTATATTCAACTAGCGGCCTGCCCTTGCTTCGCACGGGTATAAAATATATATCCCATGTCAGTCAGTGTACAAAAAAATGATTAAAATCGATCCAGTAGTTTTGATTTATTCATTACTGCCCGCGGCCCGCACGCGTTAAATTTGGAGAAAAACAATTTCCTCTCCCTATACCAAGACGATTTCCTGCTATCTTTGGAATATCTAAACTCATATAGTACATTTTTACTTATTTACTTTTACATTTTACCTATATATTTTATTTTTACAATTAATTACAGAATGTCTTTAAACAAACTCTAAAAGATTCGAAGTGCTATAGGGTGAAGCGCGGCGTCCTCACGGCATTTTAAATCTGTAATATCTCCGAATAGGTTCACTTAAATTACATGCTGTAAACGGCCATATTGATCTATATTAAATCAACAATTTATTTAAGATACTCAATTGGATAAGGATTAATGCTGTATTGTATAAAAATTGCTTAGAACATAAGGCATCATTTTTCGTAAAAAGTAAATGAAAAAAACTGCTATTGTGGGTTATCCATAAGAGATAGATATATACCATCGCGGACTTTTCTATAGACCTTTTTAAGGTGTACAAATACTTAGTACATCATTTTGATAAATCTCGTAGGGTTTAGCCTGCGTTTGCAATGTAAGCGGAAAAAAATGTAATTATTTACAGAAACCTCAAAAATTACAGTATTTCTCTACTTTGTATTGAATGTTATTATACGTACAAACCTTCCTCTGGAATCACTCTATCTATTAAAAAAAACCGCATCAAAATCGGTTGCGTAGTTTTAAAGTTTTATGCGTACATACGGAAATATGGACTTTGTTTTATAATATGTAGTGATGATATATATTTTATTATTTTTTAATGCCCAAAAACAGGGATAATAGGATTTTTTTTAATCCTGGTGGATTACTGCATTAACACTACAGTATATTATATATTAAAAACAAGATGATACTTTACATGTAGCTGTGTGGTATCTGGCTGAGTAGAATAGACCAACCTTATTTCTTACAGAGGTGTCGTAAAAGGCGACTAAGATAAGTTGTCCAACCATGTGGTAATCGGTTAAGTAGAATAGAACACTCTCTTTCTTATTTACTTATTTATTTATGTACCATAAAAAAAATGTTGGTGAAAAACATTATTGGTAAAAAATAGTGTACAAAGGACATGACAGAGATCTCTGCCAGCTAACCTACGAAGTGAGACAATTTATAATTAAGAAAAAGTTGGTACGCAAATATCAAACATTATTAATTAGAATAAACTACTAATAATGTTTTACTGTAAGTAACGGCCTGTTACTATCCCACTGCTGGGCATAGGCCTCATCTCTCCGTTTTTTTTTTTGGAGAGAAGGATTGGAGCTAAGACCTACCACGCTGCTCCAATCCGGATTGGTAGGTTACACATATCCCCAGAATTCTCTAGATATATGCAGGTTTCTTCACGATGTTTTCCTTCACCGAAAAGCATGTGATAAATTGCAATTATCAATTAGACACATAAGTTTTACTAGAAAACTCATTGGTGCCTGCCCGGGGTTTGAACCCTAGACCTCCTCGAAAGAGGCGCACGGTGATACCGCTGGGCTACCACAGCTTTTAATGTCTTACTAAGGTGTCGTAAAATACGACAAAGGTAAGTTTATGTTGTCGCGGCCGGTCATAAAATACGTAGCCAAATCATGTGACATGTTTATAACTATTGTGCTGACCCCACTTAGAGTGGGATAAATTCAGGAGGATGATGATATTTTAGATTATTTGTAGGTTTGCTTAGAAGTGCATCCTCAAAATTAAATAAGTAAACCCACAGTTACAAAAAAAAATAATTATTATATGAGGGGATCAGAATCAAAAATAGCTAAATCCTAAAATCACAATCAAATTCAACTAATTTAAAATATTTGTATTACAGTTTGCAGGAAATGTAAAGATTGATGTTACTTAAATTCACATTGATTAAATCTGTGTTTAATATTTTTTATTTATCAAAACTTCAAGAATTATACTTCGGGATATTTCGGGATGATGGCAAGAGACCAGAAGGTTTGACGCTGGTTCCTTGGGAACCAGCGTCAACATGCGTATGCGTAGCCTCGTCTCATGTCAGGGAAACAGCGTCAAGACCTGGAGCTGTGGCGGATATAGCCGAATCTGGTAAACGGCGAAAGTATGAAATAACTCTCATTGAGAGTTATATATTTGTGCGGTTTGCAGTTGAGACCCTAGGGACATGGACTCAAAGTGCAAAAAGAATCAGCTTAGCGATTCAGTGCAAAAATGCTGCCAGCATTCTTGGGACCATTCCACGTGGGCATGATTTGTATAGTCCTAGCGTGTAAGTAATTTAAGATAGATATAACTTGTACATTTTTGATGTTTAAAATAAATATATTTTGTTTATTTCTTACATTAAACACATAAAACAAAATTTTCATTTTAGTCAATTTTATTTATTTTGGATATAGCTATATCCAATATATAGGTTTGATTCTAACCCCCTCATATGTACTAAAATTATTTTACTATAGTCTACAGAGAGAGAAATATTTCTTATTTTGAACATTGATTGAATTAATACATTATCAAACCATTCTTTGCCTTTCCATATACAGATACAGATACAGATACGGTTTTGTATATAATTATGGAATTATATACAAAATAATGGGATATTAATAGAATGTTAGTCTTAGAAATTAGCAAATATTACTTGAATTGTTTTTAAAGGGCTAAGATTTTAGTCAAAGGTTATAGTATCGGCCTGTTACTATCCCACTGCTGGGCATAGGCCTCTTCTCTCCGTTTCTGGAGAGAAGGATTGGAGCCAAGACCTACCACGCTGCTCCAATGCGGATTGGTACGTTTCACATATCCCTAGGATTCTCTAGAGATATGCAGGTTTCCTCACGATGTTTTCCTTCACCGAAAAGCGTGTGATAAATTGCAATTATCAATTTATCAAATCAAAGGTTATAAATATTTAATATTTAAATGAGTCAATCTTGTATGTATGTATGTATGTATATGTATACTGGCCCGTTGGCGCAGTGGGTAGTCATCCTGCCTTCAGCTCCGCGGGTCGCGGGTTCGATTCCCGCCGAGGGCCAACATTTTCTATAAAAAAAAAATGAATTTGTTGGTCTTTGAGCCTGGGTGTTTATTTGTATTTAAGTATGTATTTAGAAAATATATAAGTATATATTCACCAATTGTCTGTCTACCATAACACAAGTATTAAGTTACTTACTTTGGGGACGGACAACCGTGTGTAAGTGTCCCATATATTTATTTATTTATATTTTTTTTTTTCTTGGAATCTTGGATGGAAATGGCTCCAAAGATTTTCCTGAAATTCAGCATGAAGCATGGGGTTTTGGAGGAGATAAATCGATATAGTTAGGTTTTATTGCAAAAAAATCGTTTTATCCTTGTTTTTGGAATTAAAACTACTACTATACTAAAATTTATATTGTACATAAAACACTATTTTTGCCGTAAAATCTCAAGTGAGCGTAGCTTATTCGGGGAAGGGACAGTCTCGAGAATGAAAAGATCTAGGTTCGAGCCCACCTACTTCAATTATTTTTTTGAAAGTACTGAATTATAATGTTATTATGGTCAAACACAAATAATAATAGAAGTACACAAAATATTTATTTGTGATTATTCGTACATTCAAGAAACCACATTGTTCGAGAATACTATAATACGATTTGCACATAAAATATAGGATATAACTTTTTAAAAATTCGATTGACTAAATGCAATATCGTCTTTCTAGACGCCTCGCAAGCAGATCACAAAATGTTCAGTTTATACTAGATTCAATTATATAAAAATCTTACCTTTTAATACAATGTTATCCTCAAACTTTATTTACAAATAAAAACACAAAATAATTCATGATTTGTTTCGCTTTACAAATACTTTATTAGCATAATATTAAAATTCTGTAAAATGTGTAAATAAACTTCATTAAAATCTTAAAACAATATATTAAATAGCTAAAAATGCAACTGTATCAAATGGTTATCACATTTCAGCTTTATCGTTTTCATTACAATCAAAGACGAAGTGTATAGAAATAATTTTTAATACAATAGATAGATTTGATAATAGTAGCATTAGGGTAGCGTCTAGCGATGTGAAAAAATAATCGATTTTTAAAATAATCGATTATTTTTTCCACATAACCGATTTTTAATAATCGATTACTTTTTTTTATCAAAAATCGATTTTTTAGGTGTCCCTTTTTCTTTTTTACTCTTTTTCTTGTTTTTTAAGATTAGATATGCATTGTTGGATGAACCTTATTTAGCCAAATTACATTTTATTTATTTATTTTAATTATTTATATTAAAAAAATACAACTTTTGAAATGATTTGTATAGTCCTAGCGTTAAAGTAATATAAAATAGATATAACTTGTACATTTTTGCTGTAAATAAATATATTATTCTTAGGAACTCAATCCAAATTAAATAAAAAAAAAGATCAAAACACAACTTATAACTTTCTTTAACATTAGTTTTTGATAACCTAATTTAGATAACAGCACACAAGGAGAAAATAAATGACAATGCTTACTGAATCAGGCCGATCACCTTAAAACTGTACACTAACACTTTTTCACCACGAAGTCAAATAGGAACAGCAAAATGCGCGTCCACGTTTTTTTTTTTTCGAATATGACTGTTAGCCCTAATGGCTTTGACAGCGTCACCGATAAGACGGGTGAGTGCAGAAGCATCGCCGAGAAGAAATGGATAATACAAGCGGGTGCATTACTCGCACCCGCCCTACAGGGGGCGTCGCCTTAAGGGTGTCTCCTGCGAGACCGAACTTCGGCTTAAGGCGGCGCGTTTTTGGAGGGCTGCAACTAATAAATTACTTGGAAGAAGCCTGCGTCACGGCGGTCGCGGCAGAGGGCTGCGGCCGCTTGACACAAGCAAGCGGGGACCTCGTCTTCGCCGGCAAAGACGTGTTTGTGTGAATGTAGTGTGTATATCTTGTTGGATGCTGTTATGGCATCGTCGGGGTCGTTAAGGACGCTCTTCGGGCGCCTGTGAATCTTATTGGGGTGCCTGAACACCTTATAGTTGGACGCGGCCACTATAAGGGGGTTTGGGTGGATGGACGCTTTCTCGAAGTAAGTCGTCGAGAATCGTCTGAAAAGATCGGCTATCGTGGGTATGTCGAGATCTCTATGGAGGTTCACGTTGCGCACGCACCACGGACAGCCAGTGGCTGTACGCATGAATCGATTTTGAAGTGTCTGCAACGGACACAGTCGTGATTTCGGAACGTGCGCGAACGCGACGCTCGCATAGGTCATAATGGGTCTGATGCAAGTCTTGTAAAATGTCACTTTGTTGCGAAGTGACAGTTTACTTGCCTTGCACAGTATCGGATTGCGGTGTCCCAAGGCGAACGCTGCCCGGTTACGGACAACGCGGATGTGTCGAATAAAGGATAGGGTAGGTTGGAGGATGACACCTAAGTATTTGACTTCCTTTTGCCAATCTATGTATTTGTTGTAAATAGAGACTCTAGGGGGCGTCCGGATGAAGTCCATGGCTCTCCTAGATCTCGCAAAGAACATTGCTGCACTTTTATCGGGATTTATTTCGATTCTCCACTGGCGGAACCAGCTTCCGAGCTGGTTGGTTGCTCTTTGGAGCTTATCATTTATGGGGATGGGATGGGGATGGGATCTCTACAGGTGGTATATATTGCGGTATCGTCCGCGAACATGGCTATGTGGGTGACTACACTAGTTTTAATGGAGAATCGTGGGATGTCGCTCGTATAGAGCGAATAAAGGAACGGTGCGAGTACCGAACCTTGGGGGACTCCGGCGCGTAAGGTGCGTCTTGAGGAGAGCGCACCATCAATACGATATCTAAATGAGCGATTAGTAAGATAATCGCGAATGATAAGAACGAGTCTATCGGGGATTCCTAGGTTCGCGAGTTTGTATATTAAACCCGCATGCCATACCTTATCGAAGGCTTTGGCGACATCGTAGAAGACAGTACCGGTATACCGTTTTTTGGCGAAGCCACTGAGGATGGCTTCGGTAAGTCGGTGTACTTGTTGTACCGCGGTGTTTTTAGCGCGGAAGCCGAATTGCTCATCCGGTATGAGCTTCATCAACTCCATGAACGTTTTGAGTCTAGCGAGGATTACTCGCTCGTAGACTTTCCCTAAGCTGTTGAGCAGACTGATGGGTCGATAGCTGCTCGGGAGATTACTGGGTTTTCCCGGTTTACGAATGCCTATTACTATTGCTTCCTTCCATTCGTCGGGGAAGGAGCAACCTAACAGGAGGGCATTGAAAATCAATACTAATAGATTTATGAGTTGGTCGGGGAGGCACTTGAGTGCTTTGTTGGATATGGAGTTGGGGCCTGGGGACTTGCGGGTCTTCAGGTTTTGGATAATGGTGTCCCGCCGGGAGTGGAAGAAAAGACTCACCAGACGGTAACAACAATTTTATTGGGTCGTAAGAGGTCTACTGCCCGTCTATGCAATGCTCCGTAAGTAGGTAGGTGTGCGCTAGGTACTGCCCTGGCTTTGTCTAGCAGCGGAGTAGGCCGTGCAGCGCGCGCCCGGAGAGTGGAGTCGACCCGAAGATGTCGGGCACGGACTCGAGGCCGCTGTTGTCCGCCACTGGTCGGAGATTGGGGTAAAAAGTACCTGGCTTAAGCCCAGGTATGGCACCCTGAAAATGACGTCCAGCGTGTTAATTTCTTTCAGTGCCTTCATCTCCTCTGATTGCGTGCACGGCAACGTAGGCAAAGCAGGGCTACTGCGCTAGTGAAAAGGTGATGTGCATGTCGGAATCAGAACGGAGAATATGGTGAAGGAAATAAAAAAAGTTAATGAAGTTAAACAACAATAAGAAAAAATAGAATTTGGAATAATTACAAATGTTAGGTAAATTGAAATGAAAGTTATAAAAAAAATACTACTAATGTGAAACAAAGGAAAATTACAAAAGGTCAAATTAAAGTCGAGAGAAGGTCGCGAGGCATGATTCAGCAAAAGGCTATGATCTATGCGTAAAATTTTGTTCAGCACTTACCCAATACGTGGGGAAATAAACCTCACCAAAATTCTAGATATAATAAAGATGAAAAATTAAGAAAATAAAATATATCTTGACTGTTCGTAAAATAAGGTCAATAAGGTCTGCGTGCGGAAACGTGCGTTCCCCGTCGGCTTTGAAAATCAAATGGCCGGGCTAACGGGCTAATGCGTCCGCGCCACTCTAAGTCTAGAGCGAGTCCAGGGGCGAGGTGTGGGAGGAGGAGCGCCTGCATCGTACGATAAAGCATGAGTCACACCACGATCCGCGCGCTAAACTATTATTTAAATGATATAATTTACATATATATACGTTAAAATAAATAAATATAAGTTTTTTACGTTACAATGGAACGGACTTCCTCTCCGGTGGTGGAAGTGAGCGGCTCGCTTTCGGGAGCCTTCGCGGATATCCTAGCCACCGCCATTTCCACTTCCGAGTGGAATTCGGCGTGTTCGGGATGACTGGGGTTGTTTGTACATTGTCCCTCAAGACTATCAGCCAAGCATTCGGCCTTATCGATGTCGTCAAAAGCGACCGGACGGTTTGAACGTATCAATGAAGGTGTAGCTGCACACTGGTCCCCTCTCAGGGATTTCGCCAGTTTCCAGAAAGCCAGGTGACTCGGTGAGATCTCTGAGAGTTTGTTGTCCCAGGCGGACTGACGGTTGAGGCTGAGTTTTTCTCTAACCTCTCTTTGAAGTCGCCGGAGTGTTCTCCGGTTATCGTCTGTCGGGTATGCGTCATGGGCCCTGGTGGCGGCACGTTTACTTCTAAGTAGGTCGCGCAGGTAGTCTCCCACGACCGCGGTCATCGGGGACTTCCTTGGAGCAACGCTCGAGTGAGTCTGTTATATGTTTCGTTAGGTGGCTAACCGAACTTGGCACTATCCACGGAGTCTATCTTGTCAGGAATTTGATCTAGGTGGTCTGAGTTTAGGGACTGGAGTTTCCCGCCTAATTTGCTCCAGTCGATTATCGTTTTCGTGGGAGGTGTCGTGGAGGTAGATTGCCCTAACTGAATTAGAACCGGACGGTGGTCCGAGTCTAATTAATGCAGGACTTCAATAGAATGTAACTGGAGAGCTACATTTTTGAAAATGTATATATCTAACACGTCTGCTGTGTTTGGATCCCCGTTAGGCGGGTATCTGGTGGGCTCGTTGGGGGCAATCAACTCAAAAGTGAGGTGTGGAAGGCCGTTGAGGCCTTGAAGTATTGTGCCGTTCCGGTTGGTTCGCCGAGAGTTCCATTGGCCATGTTTAGACTTGAAGTCTCCGGCCAGTATTACAGAGTCGCCTAGTGCGAGAAGGGTGCGGACGTCTCTTTCGAGTACCCGTTTGGTCGGACTGAGGTATACCGATGATAGTATGATCGACTGATGGCCGGTCATACCCACCTGACAGACTGAAACCTCCATGTTAGTGAGCTTTGGGGAATTAAGGGGGGAGCATAGGAGGGCTCTTTTATAGTAAATGAGCGTGCCGCCTTTTTTGGATGACACACGGTCATTTCTAATCAAACTGGCATCCACGTGCCAGACAGCACTATTTATACTTCATGGATGACGTATTATCTGCATCCCCTCCTTAGTCTTACTCAGTGTTTCATATCTTACATTAAATATTAGTAAAACTTTTGAAATAGTGAGAAGAAAAACGATTTTAAAAAAATCGTTTATATCGTTATTAATCGTAACGGATAAAAATCGATTATTTATTAATCGATTTACGTTATAGACTACTAACTACATAAATGTTTACTGAAAACGTCAAAGCGTACATTTGTAATAATTTATAGAATTAGGCGTTACTTTACGGAGATCCATAATACAAAAGTAATAATAAAACTATTTCGCTATAATCCGCGATTCATCGCTGATTATAGCGAAATAATTTTATTATTACTTTTGCGTACATTTGTAGTTTATTAATTTTCTCTATGGAACGTTTGCTGTTTGTCTGTGGTCTACAAAACAAATATAATAAATATTTTTTTTATTTCCACGACGTAGATTTATTATCATTCCAAGAAAAATCTCATCATTGAATTATAATTCTCCCGACTAGTTGTTAGGCCGAATATTCGTAAAGTTGGTTTAGTACATATTTTTATGAATAGGTTATTAAATAATGGACACGGTACACCGGCTTGAGCAAGAAATATCACAATTAAAAGAAACCTTGCTTCGTAAAGAACAGGAGCTTCACGATATTAAGCAGCAACTATTACCAGTAAGAAAATTAAATGTATATAACAAAAAAAAGTCTGTTATTCTGTTGAAATGTTTCAATATTTTAGATTTTTAAAATTTTACGAATTTATTGGGTATGAATACGAATAGTACGAAGTAGTAGTGTATTTTAAATTAAAATTCAAAATATTCTTTATTCAAATAAACTTGTAAGCAAGTGCTTTTGAATCGTCAACTCTACTGCTGGTTCGGAAAGCTGTTACTACCGAGAATAGCCAGAAAGAAACTCGGAGGTCGCTCTTTTAAAAATATAATTCTTAATACTATTTACATTAAGTCGTTACTGTCTTGTACAGCTTCAAAGAGAGCTATATCCACACATTCTTATCTTCCAAATAATCTTCAACAGTATAGTAGGCTTTCTGTATCAGACTCTTTTTAACAGTGTTTTTAAACTGCTGTAATGGCAAAGCTGAAATTGATTGCTGAATTTTATTATAGAATCTTATATCAAAACCCACAAACGACTTACCTACTTTTCCAAGGCACAAAGCAGGAGCCGCAAATCATAATAAATATATGGAACACTTACACAAACGGTCTTCTGTCCGTCTTCAAATTAACTTAGATACTTTTTTTATGGATGACAGACAATTATAATTACTTATATACATAAGTAATTAGCAGCCTGTTACTCTCCCACTGCTGGGCATAGGCCTTTTCTCCCCCTTTTTGAAGGGAAAGTTTGGAGCTAAGACCTACCGCACTGCTCCAATAGTCCAATAGTCAAATGTCAAGTTGTATTTCATCGTACTATATGCGAAAGTTTGTGAGTATGGATGTATGTTTGTTACTCATTCACGGCGAGTCCACTGAACCAATATCGATGGAATTTGACACAATTATTCCTCATAACCGAAGTAACATATAGGTTGTAGAAATCCAGTTAATTCTATAGAAATAAAGTAAGTAAGTAGCTGCCTGTTACTATCCCAATGCTGTGAATAGGCCTTTCTCCCCATTTTTGGAGGGAAGGTTTGGAGCTAAGACCTACCACGCTGCTCCAATGTTTGGTAGGTTACAAATATCTCCAGAATTCTCTAGAGATATGCTGGTTTCCTCATGATGTTCTCCTTCACCGAAAAGCATGTGATATATTGCAATTATCAATTAGACACATAAGTTTTAATAGAAAACCTCATTGGTGTCTGCCTGAGTTCGATCCTGTGACCTCCTCGAAAGAGGCGCACAGTGTTATCGCTAGGCTAGGCTAGTAGAAAAATATCAGAATCTTTATTTTTTTATTATAGTAAGTAAGTAAGTAACGGCCTGTTACTCTATCCCACTGTTGGGCATAGGCCTCTTCTCTCCGTTTTTTTTTTTTTGGAGAGAAGGATTGGAGCTAAGACCTACCACGCTGCTCCAATGCAGATTGGTAGGTTACACATATCTCCAGAATTCTCTAGAGATATACAGGCAGGTTTCCTCACGATGTTTTACTTCACCGAAAAGTGTGTGATAAATTACAATTATCAATTAGACACATAAGTTTTAACAGAAAACCTCATTGGTATCTGCCTGGGTTCGATTCTGTGACCTCCTCGAAAGAGTCGCACGGTGTTACCGCTAGGCTAGGCTAGTAGAAAAATAACAGAATCTTTATTTTTTTATTATAGAACTCTATTAAATACTGCCTAAGTCTATAAATTATTAACATGTTGTTGCTTATTCCAGACAAAGGTGCAAAACTATATGGAAAATGGTTTTCATGAAGGAAGTCCATCTTCAAAAATCCTAATTGGGGATAGTTTACCGAAATGGGCAATTGAGAGGTCAGGCGATTTTCAAATAAATATTTTTACTAGTAATATCCTGCGGTTTTACCCACGTACATACTGATCTCATGGCAGTGGAAAGTCTAAGTCAGACTATAGATTTATTTTTGTTAAATATATCATCAATAGTTTTCACAGAGCATGCGAGATTTTTATGACTAATTTTTTACACGTTATTACATTTTTGTTACGAATCCCTATTTTTTGTAATGCAATATTGCCTATTTCGCTCAGGAAAGCAGCTTCCGAATGGTGAAAGAATTTTTGAAATGGGTCCAGTAGTTTTTGTTTGAAAACATAACAAACATACCTACAAATTTTTCCTCTTTATAATATTAGTATAGATTATTAGGTAGAGGATTAAAATAGGATAAGTTAAGCTGAAAATCCGTGTGTATTTGTGGTGAGGTTATTAAAATATATTTCCACTAAGTGGAGGGTAATCTATACTAATATATAACATTAAGTTTTGAAGATACGGAAGCTCTATTAGAATATACATCTTAAATACATAGATCTACATGCACACAAAAGCGCAACAACAGTCCCACACACACAAACGTTCGCACGCACGCACGCACGCACGCACGCACGCACGCACGCCCGAGCCCGCCCGCACGCACGCACGCACGCACGCCCGAGCCCGCCCGCACGCACGCACGCACGCACACACACACACACACACACACACACACACACACACACACACACACGCTATAATTAAATAATTTAATAAATAGTAAATACATACCTTTTCAATAAATAAATAACTTACCTATGTTATTGAAGAACCCTTCAATAACATAGGTAATTCCTTAATATATTAAGGTATTATAAGGTAACATAGGTAATTCCGTAATATTATAAGGTAACATAGGTAATTCCGAGACCTTCTGACACAAGTATTCCAATTACTTACTAGAAGGTCTCAATCTGTATTTTTTGTAATGAATTTTTGAAAATAAAAAAAATATTTTGTATTTTCTATATAAAGCTGAAGAGTTTCTTTGAATATGCTAATCTCAGGAACTACTAATACCTGATACATGCAGGGTTCGTAAAAACACATGCACAAACCTCCACTACAATACACAAGCACTATACACATTCACTATCACAAACTCAATAATCGTTTCGCTCCGCAACCGAGTCATCATCAGGAGACCGAATCCAGATCAAAATCTTTGCTTTGCGATTTTATTATATACTAGCTTTCGCCATAAACAATAAAAGTGGTTAAATTTGGTAAACCCTAAAAGCTAGACATATGCCGTTGCGGACTTTTATTTAAAACTTTTATAGGGAAACAATTTTGTATTACATGATTTTTGAATAATTTTCACCGTTTAATCAGCGCACGCAAGAAAAGCTTTAAATTTGTCGTTTTCGTACAATGTTTTATTGCTGCTCCTTTCCTTTTTATCTTAGCGTGATGTTATATAGCCTATAGCCTTCCTCGATAAATGGACTATCTTACACTCATAAAATTATTAAAATCGATCCAGTAGTTCCTGAAATTAGCGCGTTCAAACAATCAATCAAACAAACAAACTCTTCAGCTTTATATATTAGTATAGATTTCTATTTAACTTCAATGTGGATTATAGCAAAATAATTTTATAGAATTAGGCGTTACTTTGCGGACATACATAATACAAAAGTAATAATAAAATTATTTTGCTATAATCCGCGATGAAGTAAAATAGAAAATATATATAATGCTAGATGTAAGTTGACAATCGGCTATCATACCTGATACATGCAGGATTCGTAAAAACACATGCACAAACCTCCACCACCGCCACCACAATACACGCACTATATACGTTCACTATCACAAACTCAACAATCGTTTCGCCCCGCAACCGAAGCATCATCAGGAGATAGACTCCACGACCAAAATCGCAAGGCTTTGCGATTTTGGTCGTATATAGTACTTGTGTATTGTGGTGGCGGCGGTGGAGGTTTGTGCATGTGTTTTTACGACTCCTGCATGCATCAGGTATGATAACCGATGGTCCACTCTACATTTAGCATTATATATATTTTCTATTTTACTTCATCGCGGATTATAGCAAAATAATTTTATTATTAATTTTGCAAAATAATTTTATTATTACTTTTGTATTATGGATCTCAATGTAACGCCTACTTCTAAATCATAAATATAACTCTGTTTTCCAGATATAGCCGCCAGATCCTGCTGTCTGACATCGGCGTCGAGGGTCAGAGGAAGCTGATGGCAGCCAAGGTGTTGGTGGTTGGCGCTGGTGGTCTGGGATGCCCTGCTGCTGCGTACCTTGCTGGTGCAGGGGTTGGTAAGAGAATCTTGATAAAAAATGAAATCCAAAACTCAAAAATTAGGAAATACAAATCAGTAGCTTGCACAGTCCTAAAAATCGCTTGGTTTATCAAAGTTGAAACAGCAAAACTTCTTATATAGCAGTACTGGCGGCCCGCTCCGGTTTCGCACGTGTATAAAATATATAGCCCATGTCACTCAGTGTAAAAAAATAATGATAAAATCGATCCAGTAGTTTTGATTTCTTCATTACTGCCCGTGGCCCGCACGCGTTAAATTTGGAGAAAAACAATTCCCCTCACCCTATACCAAGAAGATTTCCTGCTATCGGTAGAAGCGCGGCCTCCGACGCCCTATGTATAGGCTAGCGGTGCGCTGCCGCAATCGCTGTGTCCCTGCATTTTAAATCTGTAATATTTTTGAAAATGTTCATTTAAATTACATGCTGTAAACGGCCATATTGATCTATATTAAATCAACAATGTATTTAAAGTATTTAATTAGATAAGGATTAATGCTGTATTGTATAAAAATTACTTCGAAAATAACGGATTATTTTTCGTAAAAAATAAATGACAAAAAATGCTATTGTGGGTTATCCATAAGAGATAGCCATATACCATCGCGGACTTTTCTGTAGACTTTTTCAATGTGTACGAATACTTAGTACATCATTTTGATAAATCTCGTAGAGTTTAGCCTGCGTTTGCAATGTAAGCGGAAAAAAATGTAATTATTTACGACATCACATTAGAAACTTCAAAAATTACAGTATTTCTCCATATTGAATGTTATTTTATAAATAAACCTTTCTCTTTAATCACTCTATCTATTGAAAAAACTGTATAAAAATCTGTTGCGTAGTTTTAAAGATTTAAGCATACATAGGGATATGGATATGGACAAACAAAGAATGCGACTTTGTTTTATACTATGTAGTGATAGTAATACAATACGATATAAAATAAACACAAATTTCGAAAACCACGCTGGGTTTATATGAAGGTGTGGAATTTGCATTATTTCTCTAAATCTATGTCTAATAATATAAGTTTTTTTAATGTTATCTTTTCAATGGCTATAAAAAAAGTAAAGTAGCGGCCTCTTACTCTCTAACTGCTAGGAATAGGTCTCTTCTCTCCGTTTTTGGAGAGAAGGATTGGAGCTAAGACCTACCACGCTGCTCAAATGATTGGTAGGTTTCACATATCCCCAGAATTCTCTAGAGATATGCAGGTTTCCTCGCGATGTTTTCCTTCACCGAAAAGCCTGTGATAAATTGCAATTATCAATTAGACACATAAGTTTTTATAGAAAAACTCATTGGTGTCTGCCCGGGTTCAAACCCGTGAACTCCTCGAAAGTGTCACACGTTACCGCTGGGCTACCACAGCTCAATGGCTATATAAACTCATTATTGTTTATAATATTAGAAGGATAGCAGTTTCAAGTTGGTGAAGTTTCAATCATTTGTTTCAGGAGAAATAGGGGTAGTGGATTATGATAGTGTGGACTTGACCAATATACACAGACAGATGCTGCATAGCGAGAGAGATCAGCATCTCAGCAAGGCGGAGTCTGCGGCGAACAGCTTGAGGAGGTAGGAAAGTTATCTAACTGTTTTGTATACCTATCGCCAGGGTGGAATTATTAAATCTGTACTATATATAATAAAATATTAAATATATATCCTGTAAACTACTATAAATGTAAAGAGATATGAAGATATTTTAAGCAATCTAATTTATGTACATAAAAATATAAAGAATTATAAAACGATAGGTGATGTATACAATAGACAAAGCAGGAACCGACATAAGCTTGCGGCTCCTGCTTTGCGCCTTGCAAAAGTGCGTAATTCGTTTGTGGGTTTGGTATAAGATTCTATAATAAAATTCCGCAATCAATTTCAGCTTTGCCATTACATCAGTTTAAAAACACTGTTAAAAAGAGGCTGATACAGAAAGCCTACTATACTCTTGAAGATTATTTGGAAGATAAGAATGTATGGATATAGCTCTCTTTGAACCTGTACAAGACAGTAACGACTTAATGTAAATAGTATTAAGAATTATATTTTTAAAAGAGCAACCGCCGAGTTTCTTGCTGGCTCTTCTCGGTAGGAACAGCTTTCCGAACCAGCAGTAGAGTTGACGATTCAAAAGCACGCGCTTACAAGTTTATTTGAATAAAGAATATTTTGAATTGAATTGAATTGAAGAACTCTTATCAAAATGTCTACTTGGTTTAAATTATGATGAGACAGAAGCATTGATATAAACTCAGATACGCAACCATTCATACATATACATGCATGCACACACTCTCGCACACAAAAAACATTAGCAAAAAACGCACTCACACACACACTACACTCACACACACACTACACTCACACACACACTACACTCACACACACACTACACTCACACACACACTACACTCACACACACACACTACACTCACACACACACACTACACTCACACACACACTACACTCACACACACACTACACTCACACACACACTACACTCACACACACACTACACTCACACACACACTACACTCACACACACACTACACTCACACACACACACTACACTCACACACACACTACACTCACACACACACTACACTCACACACACACTACACTCACACACACACTACACGCACACACACACTACACTCACACACACACTACACTCACACACACACTACACTCACACACACACACTACACTCACACACACACTACACTCACACACACACTACACTCACACACACACTACACTCACACACACACTACACTACACAAACAGTTCACTCACACACCCACAAGCTCTTGCGCATACAAAATACACGCACGTTAATGATTATGTAAGAATTTTGAAGGAAATAATTTTTTTTAATTTTTTTTTTATATATCTTAACTAAGTGAACACTTGAAGTAAATAAGGCACTAAGTACTTAAAAATTAAAATTCTTACTAAGTATGCAATTCGGTTCTAAAAGCCTTTTACAACCAAATATATATTACTTACCATACTTAGTACTAATTTTAATTTTTAGGTACTTAGTGCTTTATTTACTTCAAGTGTACAAGTGTAGTCAGCTTTCTGTATGAATCAATGGAAAAGCTAAAATTGCTTGCGGAAATTTATTATATTAGTTATAGTAAATAAATAAATAAATAAATATATGGGACACTTACACACACGGTCGTCCGTCCCCAAAGTAAGTCACTTAATACTTGCGTTATGGACAGACAACTGGTGAATATATACATATATATTTTTAAATACATACTTAAATACAAATATACACCCAGACTCAAAGACCAACAAATTCATTTATAGAAAATGTTGGCCCTCGGCGGGAATCGAACCCGCGACCCGTGGTGCCGAAGTCAGGGTCACTACCCACTGCACCAACGAGGCAGTCGTATTTCACCATAGTATTACATAGTTGTATCATAAGACAAAACCACCAACACACCATACAAGTACTACACACATTCACTACGACAATTTCAACGATAGTTTCGCCCCATATCTGAAGCATCTGCAGGAGATAGGCACTACGACAAAATTGCGCAGCTCATTTAAATTAGTGATCCATATGCCTTGTAGTATCCGGCTTAGTAGAATAGACCACCCTCAGTTCTTACCAAGGCGACTGAGGCACGTTGATCCAACATGTGGTATCCAGCTAGTAGAATATACCACCCTCATTTCTTACCGAGGTGTCGTAAAAGGCGACTAAGGTAAGTCGACCCGCCGTGTGGTATCCGGTTGAGTAGAATAGACCACCCTCTTTCTTAGCGAGGTGTCGTAAAATACGACTAAGGTAAGTTGACCCACCGTGTGGTATCCGACTGAGTAGAATAGACCACCCTCTTTCTTAGCGAGGTGTCGTAAAATACGACTAAAGTAAGTTGATGTCAGGCAGGCGGTCGTTCGTAAAATACCTAGCCAAATCATGTGACAACATGTTTGTAACATGTTGTGCCGACCCCATTTAGAGTGGGATAAGGGCAGGCAATTATAATCTAATTTATAATCATTTATTTACAGTATCAATTCAAAAATTAAAATAACCCCGTACAATTTGGATTTGAACCCCACTAATGCGTTGGATATAGCGGCCGGGTACGATGTGATACTGGATTGTACGGACAACGTGCCCACGAGGTACATGCTCAGTGACGTCAGCGTGCTCAGTAAGGTAAGGATGGATCAGTAGGTTAAGGATAAGTTAGAGGGGTAAAGATGAGTCAGTCGGATAACGTTTATCAGTAGGAGGACTTGGGTGACCAGGTCTTGGGTGGTTATTTTTCAAATGATGTAAAATAAATTTAAAAAAATTGAAAAGAAAAATGAAAAATTAATAGGGCAGGTGGGGCTCCTAGGTATTTTCATCTCTCTAGACCGCTCGTTCCCCAAATGAATGAATGAATGAATTAATATTTCCCCTACGTTAAAGTAATAAAGATAAGAGCCAGGTTGAGATCGGTCATGGTGGACAGGGAGAGATCGTGGGCAGCGATGGCCTCCTTCTGCGAGGACGTTATCTCGCGGAAGGAGGCGGCGGGGCGGATCCGGGAAGTCGAGTCCTTGGATCCGATCCGCCGCAGGCGAGCGGGGCGCAGGCGACTCTCCGAAGCCCGTCGCATGCCGCCCTAACGGGGACCTCCGAGCGATCCGAACGGGGTATCGGACGCTCGCTGGAGTTAGGTCCCCTAGGCGGTCGATGCATCTGGTGCTCCAAATGCATCGAATAGCCGAGGGAGGGGCCACTGTTTAGAGAGGCCCCGACCCGGAGGTGGCGCTCTCCGGGGTACAGAGCTGCTGCTGGCGGGGATGGGGGGCAATGTCTTCATAGGTACCCTATCCCCGCCACCAGCAGCGCGGTGGAGCACTGTCAGGTTTTTAGTCGGTGAGAGTCCGACATACCCGCCGCTCGTCCCCGTCGGGCGGTGATGACCCATAATGGGTTTTCCTGACATAAAAAAAAAGGTTGAGATCGGTGCACAAGATGAACTATACAATAAAATCGATAAACTTACTTATTAATATTACATTCTACATGAACCACTATGACTTTACGTTTGACAGTGAAAAATTGTGATTGTATTCAACGTAAATTTTAAAAAAAGTTTTAGATCCCGAAAACATTGATAAAACGACTTTTTTTTTAAATAAAACTTACGTAGATCGATTTTGGTCCCCCAAAAACCCCTACATGCTGAATTTCAGGAAAATCGTTGGAGCCGTTTTCGAGATTCTAAAAATATATATACATACAAGATTAACTCATTTAAATATTAAACATAATGATAGGTTAGTAGAGTAAGGCCCTTTTTTTTAAATTTAAACTATCGTGAGTAGTATTCATAGTTAATGTATTGAACCGGCTATACTCACGTGTTATTCTATCGGGTTAGCCCGACTAGTTTCGAACCCATCCGGGGCACTTATTCATGAGCTCTTTACACGACGTTATCGCGAAACCAGTCGGGCTAACCCGATAGAATAAGACGTGAGTATAGCCGGTTCTATACATTAACTATGAGTAAGGCCCTGTTTCACAAGTTACTGATAAAGTTTCGGGTAGTTAACCGACAAATAAAAAGATATTTGAGCTGTCAAATTCGAAGCTGTGATAGCCTAATGGTAACGCGAGGAGCAAAAAAAAGTAAATAAAATCAGTAAAATATTGTTTATAGCTGACAAAATAACATTTGTATCCCGCCGTCTACAGCAAGTCCAAAAATCGAAGCTCAAAAAAGACTTGAATACTCTGGAGCCTTAAATGTGTCATTTTGAAATTTTCAGATACTAAGTAAAATAGAAAATATATATAATGCTAAATGTAGAGTGAAAAATCCATTTTCATACCCGACACATGCAGGATTCGTAAAATTCCTAATGACCATAGTTTCGAAGTCTTGCGCACCTGTAACAAAGGCCTTAAATTGAACATCTGGGAGCAGCTTGAGATTATCAAACATTACAATGGCACACTCATTAACGATCAGATAAATGTTTCTAGTTCAAGCTTGTTACACGTGTTCGCAGGCAAAATAAAATAAATGGTTTAAAATGGTTAAACCGATTAGTATATAACTAAGCTTATTTGGGTATTGCTTCGCTTTGCGATTTTGTCGTGGAGTGTATCTGATGATGCTTGCGGAACGATTGTTGAGTTTGTGATAATGAACGTGTGTAGTGCTTGTATATTGCGATGGTGGTCTAGGTTTGTGCATATGCTTTTACGAATCCTGCACGTATCAGGTATGAAAACGGATTGTCCGCTCTATATTTAGCATTATATATATTTTCTATTTTACTTCATCGCGGATTATAGCAAAACAATATTATTGTTACTCTTGCACAAAAGTAATAGTAAAATTCTCGATGTTAGACGCATAAGGTCTGATGTGTGTTTTGATGACAATAGAGCGAAAAGAAAATTTATAAGCTAATCGGGATAGTATTTTCGTTTTTATGGATAATTCTAAAATAAATTTATCTAATATTTTAGCGAAGGCTTATATACTTCGATTCCTAACACTGTTAATCCAAAATTTACCTTATTAGATTAAATAAACTCATTTTTTTTAGAAACTGAAGTCATTATTCGCCTTTGGTCTTACGACATTCGATCTTATGCGTCTGATGTCGAGAATTATTTTGCTATAATCCCCGAATAATTTTATTATTACTTTTGTATTATGGATCTCCGCAAAGTAACGCCTAATTATTTTCAGATACCATTAATATCCGGAAGTGCGCTAAAAATGGAGGGTCAATTGACTATATATGGATATAGGAGGAAAAGTAGCATCAGTGAAGAGGTAAGTAAGATGTATGTTTGTTACTCTTTCACGGCGAATCCGCTGAATAGCGAGTTGAAAAAATAATCGATTTTTAATAATCGATTATTTTTCATCAAAAATCGATTTCTTCAAAATCGATTATTTATAGTTTTACCTTTTTATTTTTTTACCCTTTTTTGTTTTTAAGATTAGATATGCATTCTTGGATGAAACCAATGTAGCCAAACTACACATTTTAATCCAATTTCACAAACAGCGCATCTGATATTATTTCTTGGTAGTTGTCCACTATAATTAGCCTTATTGTAATTAATTATTAATATCAAAAAAGACAACTATTGAAATAGTCAGAAAAAAATCGATTTTTAAAGGCATGAAAATCTATTATTTATTCATCGATTTTTTTCTACTTACGGTAGAATACATAACTTTTGTATTTTGTAACAGTCTCACAGATCTTCCACAGATGGCGCTGTACGATATTGGTCCGCGCTATTGAATGATCATTATGCAATGTATAACACTGTGTGATCTTGTGCAATGTACATTACTCAACCATTAGAAAGTTTGTTAGATAAATCATATAATTTTTTGGAATCGGGACACTCTTTCTAGTGTCCCTAATCAGGTATGTGACTTGGAGTAGAAAAAATCGATTATCAATTACTTAAAGTTTTCCCACATAATATAAATCGATTTCCTCATAATTGACAAGTTGCTTTTTTATTATTTTTAACTAGCGGCCTGCCCCTGCTTCGCACGGGTATAAAATATATATCCCATGTCAGTCAGTGTAAAAAAAATGATTAAAATTGATCCAGTAGTTTTGATTTATTCATTACTGCCCGTGGCCGTAGCGTTAAATTTGGAGAAAAACAATTTCCTTTGCCTATACCAAGAAGATTTCCTGCTATCTTTGGAATATCTAAATTCATATAGTACATTATTACTTATTTACTTTCATATTTTCCCTATGTATTTTATTTTTACAATTAATTACAGAATGTCTTTAAACAAACTCTTGAAAGAGCGACGTCGCTGAAAAGTCGAAGTGTTATAGGGCGAAGCGCGGCCTCCTCGCGGCATTTTAAATCTGTAATATCTCCGAAAATGTTCACTTAAATTACATGCTGTAAACGGCCATATTGATCTATATTAAATCAACTATTTATTTAAGGTACTCAATTGGATAAGGATTAATGCTGTATTGTATAAAAATTGTTTCAAAAATAAGGCATTATTTTTCGTAAAAAGTAAACGACAAAAAATGCTTTAGTGGGTTATCCATAAGCGATAGACATATACCATCGCGGAGTTTTCTGTAGACCTTTTCAAGGTGTACAAATACTTAGTACATTATTTTGATAAATCTCGTAGGGTTTAGCCTGCGTTTGCAATGTAAGCGCAAAAAAATGTAATTATCTACAGAAACCTCAAAAATTACAGTATTTCTCTACTCCGTATTGAATGTTATTATACGTACAAACCTTCCTCTGGAATCACTCGAGCTATTAAAAAACAACCCCATCAAAATCTGTTGCGTAGTTTTAAAGTTTTATGCATACATAGGGAAATATGGACTTTGTTTTATAATATGTATTTATAATATGTAGTGATATTTAAGAGGTTATCTTGTATGTATATATATTTACATTTGTTCTAGTAGTAGTACTAATATTATATCAAGCAATATTTTTTGTACGTAAAATGTTGCTTTAAACTAGGTAATAAGACAACAGAAAGACCTTGCAAACTAATTATTGTACATCAAAATCTACAAGGTTTTGAAATAATTTGAAATGGACTGGCCCGTTGGAGCAGTGGGTAGTGACCCTGCCTTCAGCTCCGCGGGTCGCGGGTTCGATTCCCGCCGAGTGCCAACATTTTCTATAAATGAATTTGTTGGTCTTCGAGCCTGGGTGTATATTTGTATTTAAGTATGTATTTAAAAACATACATAAATATATATTCACCAGTTGTCTGTCTACCATAACACAAGTATTAAGTTACTTTGGGACGGACGTAACTTGTAAGTTGGTGTAAGTGTCCCATATATTTATTTATTTATTTATTATTTATTTAACTGTTAATTAACAAATATAGTGTTGATATTTTATGCATTACTGAGCATTGGTTAAACAGTTCCAATTTCTTATTAAATATAAAAAAAAATTTAAAGTATCCAGTGCGTCCTGGAGGAAGAGCGCTCAGCGTGGGGGATCTTTAATATTAACTCATTGTAAAGTAAATTGTAAAGTCAGGAATGATACTGTCGGTCTTTCCGTTGAACGTACCATTGAGCTGTCTTGTGTAGAATTAGAGCGCTATATTATAGTTTCTGTGTACCGCCCACCCTCTAGTGATTATATACTATTTGAGCGTGTCATGGAGGAATTTCTTGAAAAGACTTCTAAATCTTCAAAAAAAGTTTTAATATGTGAAGACTTTAATGTTGACATTTTAGTGGATACCTGTAATCGTTACTTAATTTATTTCAATGTTATGATGTGATAAATGTATTTAATGAACCTACTAGGATAACTGCAAACTCGGCTACCAGCGTTGATAATATTTTTATTGATTACAGTTGTAATATTTTGGAAAAATCTGTAATAAATCGCTTAAGGTCTGATCATAGTGGACAACTTATAACTTCTCATAAAATAAAGCGATTTCAATTAAAAATTTCATCAAAATTATTGAAATTCGATAAAATTCACGGTAGCTCAGATGAACTTTTTAATGCTCTCTTTGGAATTATTGGTTGTGAGTTTTATAACACTTTTAATATTATAGAAAAAAAAAGTGTTAAAAAATCTTAGGTTTAGCGAATGGGCCACAAATGGCATTTATAAGAGTAGGAACAAGTTATTTGATCTAGAATATGTAAAAAAAATATGCAAAAACGTTTAGAAATGTCTTTACACAGGCCAAATCTCTTCATATCAAAAGTAAAATAATTAACTCTAAAAGTAAAATATAAACAACCTGGAATGTTATAGGAAATGAAACAGGCAGTCATAAAACGCTCAATTCTGCCAAAGAGCTTAAAATTGGGAATGAACTTATTAGTTCCGATACAGCAGTGGTTGTACAGTTGAGCATTTTTTTCAAAATATACCCCTTTCTACCACTAGCTCAATAAACTCATTCCCAGTGAAAGCTTTCTATGTTTTAAAGGACAACATCACGGAGTGCAGTGTTAATTTTAAATTTGAATACATTTCCTCATACGATATTGTCAAAATTTTTAAAACTTTAAATATTAAAAAAACAACTGATCTGTGGGAAATGTCCGTAAAATTAATTAATAATATTATTGATATTATCGCCCCGATTATGGCCAAGATCTTTAACAATTCTATAGACGCAGGGATATTTCCAAATCTAATGAAATATAGTAAATTGTTCCACTTTTTAAGTCCGGTGATAAGAGCGATCCTAACAACTATAGACCCATTTCTTGCCAATTCTAAGCAAGGTCTTTGAGAAAATAATTCTAAATCAACTGCTCCAGCATTTCAATTCAGCTTTGCCATTACATCAGTTTAAAAACACTGTTAAAAAGAGGCTGATACAGAAAGCCTACTATACTCTTATAGATTATTTGGAAGATAAGAATGTGTGGATATAGCTCTCTTAGAACCTGTACAAGACAGTAACGACTTTATGTAAATAGTATTAAGAGTTATATTTTTAAAAGAGCAACCGCCGAGTTTCTTGCTTGCTCTTCTCGGCTCTAAATTTTTTTTAAATTTACGTTGAATACAATCACAATTTTTCTCTGTCAAATGTAAAGTTATGGTAGTTCATTTGGGTTAAAAGAAAAATTAAAAATTATTAGGGCAGGTGGGGCTCGATCCTAGGTGTTTTCACCTCTCTACACCGCCCGTTCCCCAAATGATGACCGTAAGCACTGATCTCTGTTCCCGCTGTAAATTAATTAAATGAGTCTTACAAATACCAAGAAGCTGTGGTAGCCCAGCAGTAACACTGTGCGACTCCTTCGAGGAGGTCAAGGGTTTAAAACCCGGGCAGACACCAATGAGTTTTTCTGTTAAAACTTATATGTCTAATTGATAATTGCAATTTATCGCACGCTTTTCGGTGAAGGAAAACATCGTGAGGAAACCTGCATATCTGATGTATCTGTATACCTGCACCTGATGTGATGACGGCCGTTGTCACAGCTGTCACGATTGTTACGTTGCTCCCCAAAAAAAAATAATTAAAAACAATAAACAGTAACAGTTTCGTAAATTTTTACTAAATTTCTTTTTCTCCAAGTCAAATATAAGAAATCAGTGTGAATTCATAATAAACTGTGCTAAAACTTAGTGATAAACAACAAATCAATTTTGAAATTATTCCGTTGTTCATTGTGCATCAGTGTTTTACTTACTGCAGTGACTCATATCTCATTACCTATCGGTGCATTTTATTCTAATGACAATTACTTACTGATACTTAATTTTATCATATAAAATCAGTTGTTAGTGGCGTAGTGGTTCCTAAGCGAATCAAAGAGAATCACGATGCGACGTACTTAGACATGGGTTCGAAACTGGGAAATATTTAAGAGTTTTTTTTTTTTTTGTTATAGTTTGTTTCTATTTTTATTTTTTTCTCTGTTTTTTTTTGTATGCATAATTCTATTTAATTTAAAAAAAAATAATAGAAGAATTCAAAGAAGGGCAACAAAAAAATTCTATTATTCAAGATGGATCCACAGTCTTCAAATGTGACCATGAGGAAAAAAAATATTTCAAGATCATATACAGACTTGTCAGACATTTTGCAGGATAATAGTCATATGAATTCTACCATAATGAGTTCTACAATGAAGAGCTTACCAAATGTATCGGTGGGTGATATCTCTTATATACAAGATCTAAAACTACAATTGCAGCAATTGAATTATCAGTTAGAAAATTTCACACTCAAGAAAACATTAGAAAAATACGACAAAAAAATCAGTCTATTTAAGAAAATTGGTGTTTCGGATAATTTATTAACAAATATTTCATCTCCTGCAGTGAGAAAAATTAATATAATCATATCGACACAAACAGAGAAAGTTAATGATGAAAATGACTCATACAAGCCTAAAGAAAAAGCAGTAGAAATGGAAGTAGCCCCTAAAAATAGGAACACGCGTAACAGTAGTATTACAAGTGAAACAAAAAATATGAACATTAAGTCTAACTTAGTAAGCCCAAAAGTAAATAAAATTTCGAAACGTAAAATAATTATAGTTGGCGATCAACAGGCTTGTGGTCTGTCGTTAACATTACTGCAGTCTAGGAAAAACTCCTGGAACAACGTTTATGATATTTTTGGCTATGTAAAACCTAACGCAAGATCTTCTAGTGTGCTTTCGGATAATGGTAACGTAGAACTCCTAGATAAAAATGATAAACTAGTAATTGTGGTTGGAGCAAATGACACTAACCCGTTTGAAGTTATTGATGCACTATCTTTGAAACTAGAAAAAACATCTAACACAAACGTTCTTATATTGCCAGCCATAAATAGTAAGTACCTCAATACTTCTTCATTGAATAATTTTATGTCTTCAATTGCAAAGCTATACTCAAATGTCAAATATTTAAAACTCGATAAAGAAAAATTAAAAGGTCACTATGATTTGCCAGAATTGTACTCGGAATTAATTAACTTTACTATTGATTTTGATGATTATAAGTCACAGTATTTAATCGAAAAGGGTAAAACAAATAAAATTATTTCAAAAATTAGAAAGCAACAAAAAAATAAATATCAAAAAGGTACTATTCCTTTCTACTTCAAAAAACAAAGCGATTACAAAGAAATAAAAGAAAAATCGTCTAAGTCATTAATTCCAAAAGGTACAATTCCTTATTATTTTCCGAAAATAAATAACAAAAAAGATAATGCAACAAAATCGTTTTTTCATTAAAAGAAATCAATCGACGATTACGATCTTACATCAAAACATTGCATCAGTTTCAGCAAAAACAGAATCTATAGAAATAGCTTTAAATGAACTACAGCTAAGTCAGAACCTAAATATCGAAATTATTTGTCTAAGTGAAACATTTTTAAAATCAGGTTGTGAGCACAATATTAAATTAAATAATTTCACTATGGGAACCTTCTACTCTCGGCCAGATAAAAAAAGAGGAGGAACATGCATACTTGTAAAAAAAAATTTGGATTACAAAAAAATTACATTAATTAATAATTTGCCGTGCATCTTTGATTTTGAATGCTGCGCACTTGAGATTCCAAAATACAACCTCATAATAAGTTGTATATATAGAATTCCAAAAGCTAAAAATGTCAACAATTTTTTAAACAAACTTAATACATTGCTAGATATATTAACTCGTAAACCAAAGGCTAAGGTTATTATTTGTGGAGATTGGAATATAAATGTCTTAATTGACAATAAAACAACGCAAGAACTCCGGGGGATTCTTAGTAATCATAATATGAATATACTGTTAGGATCCAAAGTAGGATTTAAGAAAAGAGAACTAAATTAATACATTTGTAACCAAACAAACAAGATGACCGACGTGAACACATTAAATAACAGGGCTTTCGCACGCAAGTACCGATCGTAAAAGAGACCTCTGTTCTTGATCTGACTATTTTTATACTCTAGATGAGAGGTAATTATGAAGTGTTGCTAGCAACAATAAATTACAACACTGATTAAAAATGTCGCTGTCTACACGGCCTCTCCTGACCGCATGTCGTCCTCGACCAAAACTGTCTCCGTACCACCGGACCAGCATTGTTGGCAGCGACAGGTGTAGCTTCATGAGTGACTGATGGAAGCGTGGATGAGTCAGATGCACTGACTGATGACGCAAAGGCAGTGTCATAGTCCTCATCTGTATTTAAAAAAGGAATCAGAAAATTTTCAATTAAACCAAATAAAATTACCATCCTCTTTTCCACTACCTCGTCATTCAATTAATTCATACTTCAGCTTTTTTACTGAGCAATCGATCTCATCTAACATTCTTCTCTAAATAATAATCGAGACGTCTCTTTAAAATTTCAAACCATATGCCTAGGACTTTTACCCAACCATCGCCATGGATAAACATGACTCGGTCACGCGACACGCGCGCTTCGCCCGACGTAACACGTCACAGGCCACCTGATAAACAGGCCATAGACTGATCGTTCGATCAGCCTATTCAGCAACTTGGGACCCACCAAGCGCCAGGGTGTAGCAAAATGCTCGGGGTGACTAGCTTCCCCTCACCCTACATGTCAGTGGTGCACGCCGCCAGAGTTGAATCACCCAATGAAGGCGGCGCATGGCACACCACTCTCCTCTCCACGGCTCCACGTACGCAGTCTGCGTAGCCTCGCCGCAGCCTCCACTAAGCAAGCGAAGTGTACAGCGGTCATGGGGTAACACCTTTACCGCCACGTACTGACCACACATGCCGGGATTACCACCGCGAATGCCGGCATCAAGTTTCCTGCAGACTGAGAAAACTGTATTACAACCTCATAGTCATAAATATTAAATTAGCGTTGTGGATGTCGATGTTAAATTACACGAGCATCGAGCTTTAGACCGATTTAAAAACACCTTGAAATAACCTCCAAGAACGATAAACAGTCTCCCGTGCCTCACGGAGCTTCTACTTTACTGGGCTCGGCCTTACCTGACCACGACAAACCATATTTTTGCATAGCCCCTTTGACATAAAGCTACACGAGATAACAAGCCTCGTCAGTTTACCCATTTAACGGTCAACTTATTCACACCATTCCAAATGTTATTAACGGATTGATGTAAAGCATGCGAAAGATTAGATGCCTCTGAACAAGTTGATTCTAAGGAGTGATGTAGGTACATGCGGTCCACTCAAGTCAGAAGTACCGACGCAGTTAGGAGAATTAGATCGCTTAAAATGAAAGCAAACGCAAGTCTCGCGACGTCGGGATGGTACCCATCATCGAAATTATTTATGTAAAGTGGAACGGTTTCTTCTTTATATATCAGACCGTGAACTATAATACAAGTGGGATCCTCCTTTCACACGAGCGGGAACACAAACTACTACGCGAGCATAATTGCAGGAGTATAAAGAGAGGGCGATTGTAACCTATTACAGCTGTCACTCCGTAAGACTTTTTCCGAAATTATCAGAGACGCGTTTAGTATTACGAACCGAACGTCGTCGTTTTCAGTCAGCCGAATTAGACTGATTACGTGAGTCATTTAAGGAATTCTGCCGCCTCCGGCCGCTCGCAACACGTTGCAAGACGTTATTACGCATTTAAAACCAACCCTCTTTATTGCACTTTCCTTGCGATAAACACAAAACACAATTTTCGATCTCGCTACGTATTTATTCCAAACGAGAAGCGAATCACGACTATTTAACTTAGAACGCACTATTTTACAAAATCACGTAAAATACGAGCAATTGTAACGAAATACACAAATACTTTTTCAAAAATACGTGCAATTCAATCGAAAACAAAAAGTGGGTATGTCATAAATAAACAAAATGAAATCTACCAAATTCTACCACACTTTTCATTTAATTTATGCAGTGAGCTGTGAGTTCTTTATCCCGCTTCGGATGTTAGGATCCAAAGTAGGATTTAAGAAAAGAGAACTAAATTAATACATTTGTAACCAAACAAACAAGATGACCGACGTGAACACATTAAATAACAGGGCTTTCGCACGCAAGTACCGATCGTAAAAGAGACCTCTGTTCTTGATCTGACTATTTTTATACTCTAGATGAGAGGTAATTATGAAGTGTTGCTAGCAACAATAAATTACAACACTGATTAAAAATGTCGCTGTCTACAATACATATACAAAGTCCTACTAGGCGTAATGCATGTTTAGATTTAATTGCAAGTAACATAGCTTCAATAACGAGTGCTGTACACACTGTTGGTTTATCTGACCATGAAACGGCTCAAACTTTATCATTTGCAACAAAAACACAGTGCACTACTCCGCACTGGTATGAGTTTAAAAGAAATTATAGCAAAGAAAATAAACTTAAATTCAAAAAATACATAGCAGCTTTATCTTTCAGTGAAGTTTATGAATCACCAGAAATAAATACAGCATTTAATAACTTTTTGGATATAATTGAATTTTTTTATAATCAATGTTTTCCTGTAATGAAAATTAAATTAAGTCATAAAAGTCAAAATACATTTTGGATCACTAAAGGGTTAAAAAAATCTAGCATAACAAAGAGAAAGCTTTATTTGAAGTACATTAAATCCGCTGCTGATAAAAGATATAATAAGCATAATTATCAAAATTATAGTAGATTATTAAAAAAATGTATACAAACATCACAAATAATACAAAATAGTACATATATATCTAAACAAAAAAATAAATGTAAGGCAACATGGACAATTATAAAGGACTCAATAGGAAACACTCCTAAAACAAACACAATTGATAGCATAAAAATTGATAATAAAATAATAAATAATCCTTAAGAAATTTCCGAAAATTTTAATAATTTTTTTATACAACTCACCAAGAAAGATAATACAAAAAGTCAAGATAAAATAAAATACCATATACAACATAATCCTAAGTCTCTGTTTCTCTCACCCACAGACCCATATGAAATAACGAAAATTATTAAGACACTACGAAATAGCTTTTCTGTAGGATCTGATGGCATGAGAACAGATGTTATTAAATTTGCGTCCGAAGAGTTAAGTGTGCCCATAAGTCACCTCATTAACATGTCATTTGAACAGGGTATATTTCCGACCAAACTAAAAGAAACATTAATTACTCCAATACTTAAAAAAGGAAAAAGAACACAAATGAATAACTATAGGCCAATAGCACTTATCACTATCTTCTCAAAAATATTTGAATGCTAGACTCGATAACTTTGTTTCCACTTCAAATTTACTAAAAAAAGAACAGTTCGGATTTCAAAAAAATAGTTCTTCAACTAAAGCATGTTTTAAATTAATCCAAATAGTCACCGAGTGTATAAATAATAAAATTCCAGTTATAACAATATTTCTAGACATGAGTAAAGCATTTGATTTCGTGAATTCAAAACTTGATAAGTATGGAATACGAGGGATCGCAAATAATTGGTTTAGTAGTTATCTTAGGGACCGTGTACAATGTACACAGGTCAGTAAAATCATAAATCGCAAAAATCATAAATAAAAAATTAATCACGTCCTCTTTTAAAAGCAATAAAACGGGTGTTCCCCAAGGCAGTATTCTGGGGCCTAGTTTATTCCTACTATATATAAACGATTTACCTAATGTCGTTCAACATGACTGTTTATTATTCGCTGATGATATTTCCTTAATTATTAAATGTAAAAATGAAAAAGTATTTGAAACTGATGTAAATTGCTCATTTTCTAAAACAATTCAGTGGTTGGAAAAAAATAATTTACAAATAAATTTAGAAAAAACTAAATTTATCGCTTTTAAAACTTATAAATCAAAACACATATCTCTTGTATTACAACATAACAATACACGTATAGAAGAAGTAGATGTTATAAAATTTTTAGGAATCAAACTAGATAGTAATTGCAGTTGGAAATATCACATTATTGATTTGTGCAATAGAGTAAATAAATTTGTGTACGCTATTAAGAGGCTTAGACAGATATCAACTAAGACGTCTGTATTGTGCGCGTATCATGGTTATGTGTCGTCGGTACTAAGTTATGGTATTGTAATTTGGGGTAACTCAGTGGATGCGGATAAAATATTTAAAGTGCAAAAGAAATGTATACGTTCGATATGTAAGGCAAATGTATTAGATAGTTGTAAGCCCTTGTTCAAAATGCTCAATATATTGCCTTTGCCCTGTATTTATATCAAGGAAATATGCATATTTGTAAAAAAATATCCTGATTATTTTACAAGTAATGACACAAGATATAGAGATAGGTTACTTTTACCCAGAATAAAATTGTCACTTTACAAAAATAATGCATATTGTATGTCAATTATAATCTTTAATAAGCTGCCTAAACATATAAAAGACATGTCTTCCTAAATTTAAATACAAGCTACATGAGTGGTTATTATCTAATTGTTTTTATTCGATAAATGAATATTTAAATTTTCAGAATAAGCCCTTGTAATTTGACTATATATACTTTTAACTCTTCTCAAATAAACTCTGTGTCATTTATCTGTGTCAAACTAAAAACTTATAATTTTAAGTTTATCATATCTATTTCTTGGTAATACGCTGAAACAATAATTGTAACAACTTTTTGTAAGTGTATTGTGCAAAAATAAATGAATTTGAATTTGAATATCTCTAGAGAATTCTGGTGATATTACAGATATCTACCAATCATTGGAGCAGCGTGGTAGGTCTTAGCTCCAAACCGCCTCTACAAAAACTGAGACAAGAGGCCTAGTCTCGGCAGTGGGATAGTAACAGGCCGCTACTTACTTACTTGTACTTACAAATACCACCCTACGCGGAAATACAGTATGCTATGATGGACTGACATAAGCCAAAGTAAATAGTTTTCAAATAATTTATAACATTAGGCGTTACTTTGCGGAGGTCCATAATACAAAAGTAATGAGAATATTATTTTGCTATAATCCGCGATAAAAGAGAATATGTGTAATGCTAAATGTTGAGTGAACTATTCAATATACCTGATACATGCAGAGTTTGTAAGAACTCATGCACTACCCGACACCAAGGACACAACAATACACATGCACTGCACACATTCACCACCACAATCACAATAATTGTTTCGCCCCGTAACCCAAGCATCGTCAGGAGATAGACTTTATCTCTAGGCTATGGGAGGTACACTAAACATTTAGCATTACACATATTTTCTTTCATCGCGGATTATAGCAAAATAATATTCTCATTACTTTTGTTAAATAGTTTTCAATAAGTTTGGCTTGCCCACTAAGTTTCCTAAGTTAAGTAAAGCTAAGTTTCCTTACGCGATTGGTTGTTTGTTTTATTTGAGGAATCCAAAACAATTTCTCATCTAAAACAACTGCTTTCTATTCTACAGGAATATGATGACATTGAAAAGCGCCATCTATTATCGAGCTATCACACGACGGTCGCGTGTAAAAGCTAGTCATATATAATGACAGAAATATTTATTTCTTTACAGGTAGAGTACGAGGGTCCCTGTTATAGATGCCTGTTCCCCACCCCTCCCCCTCCAGAGGCTGTGGGCAGTTGTTCAGCTAACGGGGTCGCGGGACCAGTTCCAGGTGTCATAGGTAACCTTTATGGCTTACTAGTTTTTACTAGCGATGTGAAATATAATCGATTTTTAAAATAATCGATTATTATTTCAACAAAAATCGATTATTTTAGGTATCCCTTTTTCTTTTTTACTCTTTTGCTTAACCAATGTAGCCAAACTACACATTTTATTCCAATTTCACAAACAGCGCATCTGATATTATTTCCACTTTATTAGCCTTTATTGTAATTAATTATTAATATTAAGTCAGAAAAAAATCGATTATTAATAATCGATTATTTTGATACGAAACAATCGATTACTTTTAAAAGGAAAAAAATCGATTATATATTAATCGATTTTTCTACTTCAAGTCACATCCATAGGTCTTAACTCCAACCCTTCTTTCCAGAAACGGAGAGACGGCTATGCTCAGAAGTGGGATAGTAACAGGTTTTATATTACATTTGCTTCACAGTATATTTTAAGTAATTTGATTTTTGTATATAAAAATATTAATAATTATAAAACGATAGGTGATGTTTTATGTGTTTGTGTTAAGCTGTGATGGTCTAGCGGTGCGATTGTGTGAATCTCTAGAGACGATCATGGGTTCAAACCCGGGCAGACATCAATGAGTTTTTCTATTAAAACTCATGTGTCTAATTGATAATTTTATCACACGCTTTTCGGTGAAGGAAAACATCGTGAGGAAACCTGCATATCTCTAGAGAATCCTAGGGATATGTGTAACCTACCAATCCGCATTGGAGCAGCGTGGTAGGTCTTGGCTCCAATCCTTCTCTCCAGAAACGGAGAGAGTAGGCCTATGCCCAGCAGTGGGATAGTAACAGGCCGTTACTTAGGTGATGTTTATAATAGACAAAGTAGGAACCGACATAAGCTTGCTCCTGCTTTGAACAAAAGTACGTAAGTCGTTTGTGGGTTTGGGTATGAGATTCTATAATAACATTCCGCAATCAATTTTAACTTTGCCATTACAGCAGTTAAAAAACACTGTTAAAGAGAGGCTGATACAGAAAGCCTACTATACTGTTGAGGAATACTTAGGAGATAAGAATGCGTGGATATAGCTACTGTCCGACCCTGTACAAGATAGTAATGACTTAATGTAACTAGTTGTAAGTATTAATTTGAAAAGAGCAACCGCCGAGTTTCTTGCTGGCTCTTCTCGGTAGGAACAGCTTTCCGAACCAGCAGTAGAGTTGACGATTCAAAAGCACGCGTTTACAAGTTTATTTGAATAAAGCATATTTTGAATTTGAATTTATTCATTACAGGAACGTTGCAGGCTCTGGAAGCTATAAAGCTGATTGTGGGACACACGCATACACTACTGCTGGTGCAGAGAATGTTGGTGTTCGACGGAGAAGACATGACCTTCAGAACGGGTATGTTAATATAATATACAGTGAATAGGGATGGGAACAATTATCGATTTTTAAAGTAATCGATTATTTATTTAAAATAATCGATTTTTGATTTGCACTTTAATTAGCCTTTATTGTAATTAATTATTAATATAAAAAGACAACTTTTAAATAATCAGAAAAAAACCGATTTTCAAAAAATCGATTATGTTTATAAGGAATAAAAATCAAATCAATCAAAAATCAATATTAATCGATTTTTTCTACTTAAAGTCAATCCCTATACGATACAGGGATTAGGGATGTGAATTGGCGTAGAAAAAATCGATTGTTAAATTATCGATTTTTCTTCCTTCAAAATAAATCGATTTGTAAAAATTCGCTCGGTAATTATTAAAATGATGTAAAAATAAATTGTGGGTGGCCCGATCCTACTTATTTCCACCTCTCTAGACCGCCCGTTCCCCAAACGAACCACCATGACTTTACGTTTGACAGCGAAAATTGTGATTGTATTCAACGTAAATTTAAAAAAAAATTTAGAGCCCGAAAACAGTGATAAAACGTCATTTTTTTAAATAAAACCTAACTAGATCGATTTTTCTACACCAAAAACCTCCTACATACTGAATTTCAGGAAAATCGTTGGAGCCGTTTCCGAGATTCCGAAAATATATATATACATACAAGATTAACTCATTTAAATATTAAAGAGATTTTCTATTTTACTTCATCTTGGATTATAGCAAAATAATTTTACTATTACTTTCGTACAAAATTAATAATAACATTATTATTATTATAATTATTATAATCCGCGATGAAGTAAAATAGAAAATATATATAATGCTAAATGTTGAATGGACAATCGGTTATCATACCTGATACATGCAGGATTCGTAAAAACACATGCACAAACCTCCACCACCGCCACCATGATACACAAGCACTCACATTCACTATCAAAAATTACATGTGTGCGCTTGTATGATTTGATATTCTATTATTGCATTAATTGGGTTTTTTGCTTGATGGATTATAATAATACAATAATTCTTCTTTTTACTAGTGATTTTAATAGTAATGTACAAAAGTATTATAGATGAGGTTAAGAAAAAGAAGTATATGACAGATGGCCGCCTGAAATCTGACGCGAGTCGAGCGTCCTTTTTCGCCCTCCCCCCACACCTCAGGCGATTCAAATCTTGGCGCCTTCATCCTCCCCCGCGCTCGATGACCTGGGGGTTATCGAGGAAGTTTCTTCACCCACTTCCATATGAGTTTCCTTTGGCAGAGGGCAGACTCCTCCAACAGCTCGACGAATAATTCCCTTAGATGTTCGTACATCTAACACCCTTGTAATACCATCTGGTCCTGGATAAAGTTTATGAATTCGTCCCATACGCCATTTTAGGGGGGGCGTATGAGGGTCCTTAATAACGATGAGATCCCCTTCCAAAATCTTGCCAGTGTTGATCCTCCACTTTTGTCTTTGTTGGAGTTCTGTTAAATACTCCATACTCCATCGTTGCCAAAATTGTTGTCTCATTTTTTCCATATGGTTGTATCTTGATAAATTGTTGGACTTCAAATCAAGAAGTATCGGTGACGGAAACGAAGTCAATGGTCTTCCGATTAAGAAATGCCCGGGAGTCAGAGGTTCAAAGTCATTAGGATCAGACGAAAGAGGAGTTATTGGACGGGAATTTAGGACTGCCTCAATTTGTGCAAACAGTGTGGATAATTCTTCAAAAGTAAGATGCGTATTACTAAGCACCCTAGTTAAATGAAACTTGGCGGACTTAACCCCACTCTCCCAAATTCCTCCGAAGTGTGGTGAGAAAGCCGGCGAGAACTTGAAGGCTATTCCTTCATTTATTGTAAAAGAAGATATATCATTACAACTTGACTTTAAAAAATTACCAATTTCGTTATTCGCGCCAACAAAGTTTGTCCCGTTATCGCAATAGATCTCACAAGGCTTGCCTCTACGCGCTATAAATCGTCTTAAACATAAAATAAATACGTCTGAAGTGAGATCGCTTGCAACCTCTAAATGAAGTGCCTTGGTAGAGAAACAGACAAATAGGCATAAATAACATTTTGTTATCTTACAACCACGACCTTTTCGGTCTGTTATAAGGAAAGGTCCAGCAAAGTCAGTACCAGTAACGTAAAACGGAAGATTTGGAGTGACCCTAGGAGCGGGTAAGTTCCCCATTATTGGTTGAATAGACTTCGCCTTCATTATTTTGCATATTTTGCAACCATTAACAGTGCTTCTTGCTAAAATTCTACCTTTTGTAGGCCAAAACCTATCTCGTAAACTTGCTAATAATAATTGAGGCCCACAATGAAGCAACCTTAAATGCTCGTGATTAAATAACAATTTTGTAAATTTGTGATTAGATTTTAATAATGCTTGATGTTTTTTCCAATAATTTTCAGATGACCCCTGTAGCCGGCCACCCACGCGTAGTAGACCATCTTTACCAAGAAAAGGACTGAGAGAAAGAATAGTTGATTTTAAAGGTAAGTTGCGATTATGTACTAGTAATTTTATTTCCTCTGGAAATGATTCCATTTGAGCCTGCTTTATCAAATATTGCATCCATAAATCAAGCTCATCTAGAGTCAAATTTCCAGATGCTCTTAGATGTAGGATTCCTGAGGTTATTTACATATCTCATGACGTAAGCCACTACCCTTTGAATTTTATTTAAATTTGAATATTTATTCCAATCTACTAAGTTAAGTGTAGTGGACACCTTATTTTTTTGTAGACTTGTAGGAGATATGTCAATATCCTCAGAAGTACTTGTATGTTTAGTGTTTGTGGATTCGTGTGAAGTTAGGGCTGTATTAGTTTGCGTATTAGTACACTTATTTGTCGGGCTAAATGTACCCTTAACTTCAGGAAGGACATCAACTGCTTGAATCATCTGTGGCCATTGGGAGCTATCATTTCTTAACAAAGAGGGACCCTGCCACCAAAGAGTTAATTTACTTAACTGATGAGGATCTACTCCTCTGAACGCTATATCTGCAGGATTTAAATGTCCTGGAACATGTCTCCAAGAGCTCGAGGGAGATATTTCCTGAATTTCACCTACACGATTACAAACAAAAGTTTTTAGGTTTCGCGGTTCTGCTTGTAACCACCCAAGCACCACAGATGAATCTGTCCAATTATACACACGGTCAATTTTGCACCTTAGTGAAGATGAAACCTTTAAGCTTAATCTAGCAGCTAACAAAGCTCCTAATAATTCTAAGCGAGGTATGGAAGTTGGCTTTAGCGGAGCCACTTTAGATTTTGCACAAATAAGACGTGTAAGTATTCCATTATGGTGTTTATCCGTTGATCGCAAATAAACACACGCCGCATATGCATCTTGGGATGCGTCTGAAAACGAATGTAGTTCAATAGTAAATCTTTCTTTAGCCAACACGCATCTTGGAATTTCTATCATGGTAAGTAAATTTTAAATTGGATAAGAATTCCAACCATTTTCGTTCTAATATTTTTGGAATTGGATCATCCCAATCCAATTTCGTTAGCCACAATCTTTGTAGTATGATTTTTGGTGTTATGGTTATTGCACTTAGTAAGCCTAATGGATCAAAAATCTTTGCGGAATTAGATAAAATTGTACGCTTTGTAACTATAGCCCTTTCCTCTTCTTTGACGATAACAGAAAATTTTAAATTATCACTCTTTGGTTCCCACTTTAAGCCCAATACACTAGACTGTAACGTTACGTCTAAATCTTTAGAACTAAATAAACTAGTATGAATAGCTTCTGGAGCATTAGTTCTAAATTTGCGAAGAGGTAAACATGCCGAATTCAATGTTGTTATTACATGTTCACAAACATAACGTAAATTATCTAGACTGTCACTTCCTGATAGAAAATCATCCATATAGAAGTCCTTTTTTATTATCTTTGAAATTTGTTCATCTTTACAGTCTATACCTAATTGCAATAAACATCGTGTGCTCAAAAATGGGGCCGAAGCGGTACCATAAGTAACCGTGTTAAGACGTAATGTTTTAAAACTATCAGTTTCAGTTTCACGCCACAGTATTAATTGTAGATATCGTTGTTTAGGATCAATCAAAATTTGTCTGTACATTTTCTCCACATCCGCCGTAACTACGTACTGATGTTGACGAAAACGAAGTAAGATGGATTGTAAATCGTCTTGAACTATAGGACCGATGCACTGTATATCATTTAATGACTTACCAGTACTAGTTGCTGCAGATGCGTCGAAAACTACACGCAATTTAGTCGTTTCGCTTTGTTCCTTTAGAATAGCATGATGTGGCAAATAGTTACCTAATTCATTTAAAGGAATTTCAGTTAAATGACCTAAACGCTCATATTCATTAATGAATTCTGTGTACCCCTTTCTAAGAGATGGATTTCTAGACATCTTACGTTCCAAATTAAGAAATCTTTTTAAGGAAATATGATAAGAGTCCCCTAAAAGATCTGACGACTCCTTTAAAGGTATTTGAACACAGAACCTGCCGTCACTGTCACGTGTTGTGGTTTTATTAAATAACTCTTCACAATATTTTTCTTCAGAAGAAAAAACTTTATGCGGTGGCACATTTTTTAATTCCTCCAATTCCCAAAATTTTGCTAATTGTTCTCTTACTTGAACACTAAAATGACACTGTAATTTAGTTGTAATTTTATTGCTTGCCATAGGGCCTGTAATAACCCATCCTAGTTGTGTTTCACGCATAATTGGTTGATTTCGTCCTAGCTTCATTTGACCAGATCCTATTAATTCCCAAAATATATCACATCCAAGAAGAAGATCAATCTCGGCGGATTTATAAAATAAAGGATCAGCTAATTGAATACCAAACGGAATATTGAACTGTGATTTTATTTCCATATTTGGAAGTTTGTCTGTTATGTTCGGCACAACATAACACTTAACTTGTAAATTGTAGGAATTATGTAATGATTTTATTTTTAAGTTGCAGTGTTCATTAATAGAAAATGTTGTATTGTTTACACCACACACATATAGATTGTTTTTTGTTGTATTGTAGTAACTAATTTTATGTTTTGCACTTTCAGTGATAAAAGATGATTGGCTACCACTGTCTAGTAGGGCTCTCAAAGTAAAGCTATTGCCATTGTTTGTGACCTCTACCAATGCAGTAGAAAGAAGAACTTGGTTTGAAGCCACAGCAGACATGGTAACTGATGAATTAGTTATCACCTGTTCCTGAGAACCTGAATTAGTAGCAGGTAAGTCTAAACATTCAGTTTTATTTGTAGTAGATGCATGTAAAGTAGTATGTAAAGTAGTATGTTCAGTATCTTGATTTATTTGTTTGTGAAGTAATGTATTGTGTTTTTTCTTACAGATACGGCAGCCACCGAGACGACAAAAATATGCCTGGTGACCACCACGGAGACAATTACCACATACTTTCCATTGTTGAACCTTAAGGTTACGTTCGTTAATTGGTAAGGATTTAAACTTGAAGCACTCATATAACTTATGATCTTTCTTACAGGCAAGACACGGACTACTGGGACTGTTGATCTGAACATCCGAAGGAGATGAGGCAATAAATGTTTTTGATCTATTTAAACTTTGACGTTTTTCTTGTCTATCATATGATCTACCTGCACTCATAGTTTCTAGTACATCTGCTCTGTGACGAAGAAAATTATAAAAATCCTCTAAAGTAACAGAGTCCTTATCACTCCTAAATTCCTCCCACCTTCGTGCGGTACCAGTGTCCAACTTTGCTGAAGCTATATAAATAATCAAAGTATCCCACTTGTCAGTAGGTTCACCTAGTATATTTAAAGATTTTAAATTTTTTATCAAGATGTCAATTATATAACGTAGCCCCTTATCTGACTCTCTAACCATAGGTTCTAATGAGAATAAACTTTTGAGATGCTGATTAATTAATAGCCGTTTGTTATCGAATCTCTCACAAAGTGATGACCATGCAATGGGGTAGTTATCAGAAGAAACAGTAATAGACTTTATCACATCACTAGCAGGGCCTTCAAGATATGATTTTAAATAATGGAATTTACTAATAAAATCTATATTTTTATTGTCATGTATAAGAGATACATATGTATCTCTAAACTCAAGCCATTTAGTCAAATTTCCATCAAAAGAAGGAAGCTTCAACGGAGGAAGTTTGATATTAGAAACAGCATGTGAATTACTATAGCTTGCAGCTTCTTCCTTTTGGGTACAATCTGATTTCCAACTATCTATTACTTCCTGCGCCTGAGCAACAAGAAAGTAGAATTTATTTTCTGTTATTTCCCTTTCTTTCATTTGTTTTTCCTGTTCATCTAGCTGTAATTCCAATTTAGATTGCACTTCATCAAATTGATAAAACAGATCTTGTACTTTTCCTAATCTTAAGGTTAATTCATTAATCTTTATTTTGTTTAAAGTTTTCTCCTCTAAAAATGCATTTAAGTAGTTCTCAAATAAAGTTAATCGGCATCTCAAAGTAGCTCTTGTTTGGATTAATTCCTTTTGTGACATTGTTGCATTAGAAACTAATAAATGAAAAATAAATTCAAAACATACCTACATTACTACATACATTATTAAAATAAATTTCATACATTACTATTAACCTTTATTTTTCCTAAGAAATGCTTAGTAATCTTTAAATTAGTTATGGTTTGACACTATCTGACTCCAAATAAGTAGTATATTAAGCAAATATTCAATGTCGACACAAATAAAGGGACTAAGTAGGGATTGATATAAATAAAGGAACGGGCTTACTTGTATTTGCAGGCTCGTATACCAATCTTCTCCTTTGTTTGTGGAGTTTGTCTTTCTTAGATCACATGAGATCAGCGGAGTAATTCATCTCGTTGGCGGTCTCCAATAACTGTGTGCGCTTGTATGATTTGATATTCTATTATTGCATTAATTGGGTTTTTTGCTTGATGGATTATAATAATACAATAATTCTTCTTTTTACTAGTGATTTTAATAGTAATGTACAAAAGTATTATAGATGAGGTTAAGAAAAAGAAGTATATGACAGATGGCCGCCTGAAATCTGACGCGAGTCGAGCGTCCTTTTTCGCCCTCCCCCCACACCTCAGGCGATTCAAATCTTGGCGCCTTCATTTAGCATTATATATATTTCCTATTTTACTTCAGTGATTATAGCAAAATAATTTTATTATTACTTTTGTAATAATTTATCTTTCAGTAAAACTTCGTCCGCGGAATCCCAACTGCGATATATGTTCACAAACTCCGAGAATTAAGACATTGGTGGATTACGAAGTGCTTTGCAAGAGTCAAGCGAAGGAGAAGGTAAATATTGAGTAAAGTACTTGATAATTAATGTATAGAAACCGGCTATACTCACGTGTTATTTTATCGGATGAGCCCGACTAGTTTAGAGCCGGTTTCTATACATTAATTATGAATTCCACTCACGATAGTTTAAGTTCAAAAAAGTACTTGATGGTATGATTTGGCTACGTATTTTACTACCGGCCGCCTGCCTGACGTCAACTTACCTTAGTCGCCTCTTACGACACCCCGGTAAGAAATGAGGGTTGTACTATTCTATTCGGATACCACACGGCGTTTCAATATATGTATAAAAACATAACCTTTCGATTTTTCTTGCAAAATTTTTAGGACTTGGATTTGAACCTGCTGCCAGTTGAAAAACGTATTTCAGCGACTGATTTAGCGGACAGTCTCAATACAAAGCAGAGCCATCTCTTAGTGGATGTGAGAAACGAGGCCGAGTTCAAAATGTGCAGGATAGATGGCGCTGTCAACTACCCATTGGAGAGTTTGTCTTTGGATCGCCTTTTGAACACCATTAGGGAAAGTACCGGCTATGGTGAGTAAATAAATCTGTTACTATATATAATTTATATATCGCTTAGTATTAAAGTGACCTAATTCGAAAAAAAAAGTTGTATTCTATTTTTTTAAACTATTTGAATTCCAAATAACTAGTAAACTTGTTAACCCCTCCAGCTAGGCTAATTGCTTATACAAAAGTAATAATAAAATTATTTTGCTATAATCCGCGATAAGTAAAATAGAAAATATATATAATGCTAAAAGTAAGTGGACAATCGGTTATCATACCTGATACATGCAGGATTCGTAAAAAACACATGCACAAACCTCCACCACCGCCACCACAATACACAAGCACTATATACGTTCACTATCACAAACTCATCAATCGTTTCGCCCCGCAACCGAAGCATCATCAGGAGACAGACTCCACGACCAAAATCGCAAAGCTCGATTGTCCACTCTACATTTAGTATTATATATATTTTCTATTTTACTTCATCGCGGACTATAGCAAAACAATTTTATTATTACTTTTGTATTATGGATCTCCGCAAAGTGACGCCTAATTCTATAAATTTACAATCAATTATTTTTTACATCTCTGACACCTGTGCAAACGGGACAACCCGATACATCCCCATATTCCCATGTTCCAGTGACCTTCGTCTGCAGAAGAGGGAATGACTCCCAAATAGCGGCCAAGAAGGTGCTGGAACTCGTGGAGGAACAGCATCAGGGCAGGATAAGGGACCTCGCTGGAGGCCTGCACTCCTGGGCGGAACATGTCGACCGGGGATTCCCCATTTATTAATACTTACATTATTATCTTTAATATTTAAATGAGTTAATCTTGTATGTATATATTTTTGGAATCTCGGAAACAGTTCTAACGATTTACCTGAAATTTAGCATGTAGGAGGTTTTGGGAGAGAAAAATTGATCTAGCCAGGTTTTATGTAAAAAATAATTTGTTTATTCCCTGTTTTTGAGCATTAAAAAACACTAACATTTATATTGAATTGAATTTTCGCCATTAGCTGTCAAGTCGACGTAGCTTATTCGGGTAACGGGCAGACTCGAGAAATGTGAAAGCCAAGGATCGATCCCCAACTAAATAATTGTTTTTTTCTTTTTTTTAAGTTTTTTTTTGTAAAAAATTACCCAATGAAGCTCGGTCACCCAGATATTAATATTTAAATGAGTTAATCTTGTATGTATATATATATATATATATATTTTCGGAATCTCGGGAACGGTTCTAACGATTTACCTGAAATTTAGTATGTAGGGGTTTTGGGGGAGAAAAATCGATCTAGCCAGGTTTTATTTAAAAATAAATCATTTTATCCCTGTTTTTGGGCATTAAAAAAATGCTACAATCATCATCATCTTCCTGCCCTTATCCCACTCTAAGTGGAGAGCACATGTTATAAACATGCTGTCACATGATTTGGCTGCGTTTTTACGACCGGCCGCCTGCCTGACGTCAACTTACCATAGTCGTATTTTACGACACCTCGGTAAGAAAGAGGGTGGTCTATTCTACTATACCGGATACCACATGGCGTTAAAGAAAATGCTAGAATGTAGAATTGAATGCAAATGATATTTATATAGCTATTATGCCGTGTGGTATCCGGCTGAATAGAATAGTACCACCCTCATTTCTTACCGAGGTGTCGTAAAAGGCGACTAAGGTAAGTCGACCCGCCGTGTGGTATCCGGCTGAGTAGAATAGTACCACCCTCATTTCTTACCGAGGTGTCGTAAAAGGCGACTAAGGTAAGTTGACCCACCGTGTGGTATCCGGCTGAGTAGAATAGTACCACCCTCATTTCTTACCGAGGTGTCGTAAAAGGCGACTAAGGTAAGTCGACCCGCCGTGTGGTATCCGGCTGAGTAGAATAGTACCACCCTCATTTCTTACCGAGGTGTCGTAAAAGGCGACTAAGGTAAGTTGACCCACCGTGTGGTATCCGGCTGAGTAGAATAGTACCACCCTCATTTCTTACCGAGGTGTCGTAAAAGGCGACTAAGGTAAGTCGACCCGCCGTGTGGTATCCGGCTGAGTAGAATAGTACCACCCTCATTTCTTACCGAGGTGTCGTAAAAGGCGACTAAGGTAAGTTGACCCACCGTGTGGTATCCGGCTGAGTAGAATAGTACCACCCTCATTTCTTACCGAGGTGTCGTAAAAGGCGACTAAGGTAAGTTGACCCACCGTGTGGTATCCGGTTTAGTAGAATAGACCACGCTCCTTCTTACCGAGGTGTCGTAAAATACGACTGAGGTGAGTTGACGTCAGGCAGGCGGCCAGTCTTAAAAACGCAGCCAAATCATGTTACAGCATGTTTATAACATGTTGTGCCGACCCCACTTAGAGTGGGATAAGGGCAGGAGGATATTTATATAGCTATTATATATTTATATAGCTGTCAAACTTAATGCTGTAATAGCCCAATGGGTAACGGGCGGACCATAAAAGTTCAAGACCCGGGATCGAATCTGCCACTCATCATATATTTGCTACTTTCTTTTTTTATTTTCATTTTTTATATCTTTTGAAAATATTAAATTTGTTAGCAAATAGTATTGTCTGTGACTTATGTTGTATTATTTATGAATAAATACTTTTTTATTGTTACATTGTTGTCAAATTGTAAATAAAGCGATAAATATATGTATTAAATATTTTAAATTACCTACAATATACATAAGTTACAATAAAATTATTTTGCTGTATTCCGCATTTATTAAGTCATCCTCCTACCCTTATCCCACTCTAAGTGGGGTCGCACAATATGTTATAAACATGTTGTCATATGATTTGGCTACGACCGGCCGCCTGCCTGACGTCAACTTCCCTTAGTCGTATTTTACGACACCTCGGTAAGAAATGAGTGTGGTACTATTCTATTCAGCCGGATACCAGCACGGCGGCCCGCATTTATTAATTAAATATTCCGCATTTATTAAGTAAATATATGTAATGCTAAGTGTATGAAGCAGGCAACAATAACAAAACGCCGCCACACCAACACTCCACACCTGCACTACACAAACTCACTACAACAATCTACGATCGTTTCGCCCCAAAACCGAAGCATCATCCGGAGGATAGGTTCCACGACAAAATCGTAATTATGGAAATGAAGAAATAATCGGTTATTTTTTTTAATAATCGATTTTTTAAATCAATAATTGTTTATTCTAATCATCCTCTCTTTTCTTTTATACTCTTTATCTTGTTTTTTTAGGTTAGCTATGTATTGTTGGATGAAACCAATGTAGCCACTAGCCAAACTATACATTTTAATCCAATTACACTATCAGCGCATCTGTTATTATTTCTTAGCAGTAGTCCACTTTAATTAGCCTTGAATTTTATTTATTACTATTATTATTATAGCCAACTTCTGAAGAGATTAAAACGTCGATTATTTGTCACTAATTTATATTAAGGATGCTCACTGGTATCCCTATTCAAAAATAGTAAGTCAGATAACTGGTAAATATATGTCTAATAAATGATATCATAAAGTGTTATACTATTCATTATGTACAGTCGATAGCGCGGGCCAATACAGTATAGCGCCATCTGTGGGCGATGTAGAAGACCGTTAAAAAACTTATAAAACCTTACATAGCAAATAGCCACGTTGATATCACAGACTTAATAAAGAGAATATCACATAAAGCTTGCTATATTTTTGAGGATTATTTGAGTGATAGCATATCTTAACTGCAGTCTAACCACCAAACTGTAACTTTTAACAAACGATTAACTTGTAACCATCAAATTGTAATTATTTTGTTTCAAAGATTATTTGCCGATTTAATTAATTAAAATATTAATTTAATTTTGTATTAATTAAAATAATCGATTCTATTTTCATAATAATCGATTGTTAATAATAGAAACTATTTTATCATAAAAAATCGATTATTTAAAGGTTTCCCTTTTTTATTTTTTAATCTTTTTCTTGATTTAGATAAATAAATAGATTTAAGATTAGATATGCATTGTTGGATGAAACCAATGTTGCCAAACTACACATTTTATCCAATTTCACAAACAGCGCATCTGATATTATTTATTGGTAGTTGTCCACTTTAATAAGCACTTATTGTAATTAATTATTAATATTAAAAAAGGCAACTTTTGACAAAAGTCAGAAAAAAACATTTTTAAGTATCGATTATTTCGTAACAAAATAATCGATACTTAAAAATTGTATCCTTTCCCTTTCGTTACAAAATAAAACGCTTTCCCACATGCATAGCAGTATTTGTACTATCCCACCGCTGGGTAAAGGCCGGCATTCTCCTCTATACAAAGATTGGAGTGTAAACCCAACACCCTGCAATACACATATCCCAGGAAATCCCCTGAGATACGGTTTACCTCACGATGCTCTTGTTCACATATAAGCGCCTGATAAATCTATACTAATATATAAAACTGAAGTTTGTTTGTTTGAACGCGCTAATCTCTGGACCGATTTGAAAAATTATTTGTGTGTAAGGTAGTCCATTTACCGAGGAAGGCTTTAGGCTATATAACATCACGCTAAGATGAATAAGAGAGGAGCAGTAATAAAAAATATTACGAAAACGGGAAAAATAAAGCTTTCCTTGCTTGCGCTAAGTAAACGGTAATAGTTATTCAAAAATCTTGTACTACAAAATTGTTCCCCTCTAAAAGTCCTAAATAAAAGTCCGCGACAGCATATGTCTAGCTTCTAAGATTAACCCACTTTAACCATTTTTATGGTTACCAAAATACTATATTACGGTTTTAATCTTTCCACGCGGGCGGAGCCGTTGGTGATTGATAGCTATGTAAATAAAACATCAAATATATTTATTTTAAAAATATCTTATATTAAACTTAACATATCTTAACCTTGGTAAATTAAAGTAATATTTTTAATGATAGAATAAAGCATTCCTGGAATATTTCTTGGTTTCCATTTCCTCACTGGGACACTTCCATCTGCTGAGGGGCATCTGGAAAGAAAAACACTAAATTATTACTAGTACCTGGTAGGGGATGCGACATGGAATAGAAAAAATCGATTAATTAAAAATCGATTTTTTCCTTTTAAAATAAATCGATTATTTTGATACGAAATAATCGAATTATAAATAATCCGCCCCGTTTCTCTTAGGCTCTTCTCGGTAGGAACAGCTTTCCGAACCAGCAGTAGAGTTGACGATTCAAAAGCACTTGTTTACTTGAATAAAGAATATTTTGAATTTGAATTTTGAATATAAATTTGATGTTTTCCTTCACCGGAAATCGTGTGATAAATTGCAATTATCAATTAGACACAAAAGTAACGGAAAAACTCATTGACTGGCCCGTTGGCGCAGTGGGTAGTGCCTGCCTTCAGCTCCGCGGGTCGCGGGTTCGATTCCCGCCGAGGGCCAACATTTTCTATAAATGAATTTGTTGGCCTTTGAGCCTGGGTGTATATTTGTATTTAAGTATGTATTAAAAAAAATATATAAGTATATATTCACTAGTTTTCTGTCCATACCACAAGTATTAAGTTACTTTGGGGACGGACGACCGTGTGTGTAAGTGTCCCATATATTTATATTTATAATAGTGCCTGCCCGGGTTTGAACCCGTGACCGTCTCTAGAGTAGCACAATCTCACCGCTAGGCTATCACAGCTTGTTACTAGATCTGAACCTGTAGCCACTTCAAATTACCTCCCGATCCGTCGTTGAACATGAACTCGTCCTGGTACTCCTTCAGGAATTGCTCCGAGCGGTGCTCGTCCAGGAACAGCGAATACACCTTCTTCACGTCTTCCATGCTCACCTGGAAGTACGTGGTGAAACTAATCTGACCATACTTTAACTAATTTTACAATATAATCATTAAAGCACTAATTGCAAATATTTTTGAAGTCGATAGATGGCGCTAGTGTAATAATTGTGTTCCCCTTTCTCAACGATCTTTTCGTGACCGGAGCATTCAGAAGATAAGCGTCACCCAAAACAAATAAGCGTCAACCAAAACAAGCAGTATTATATACAAATATTGGGTTGGGGAATAAGTTCGTAGCGTTTTTACCGTAGATTTTTATTTGAATAAAAAACAATAATTATATCAATAAGTTAATCAATTATATATTCGCGGTTGCTGTTTACAACCTCCTCCCACCTCTCGACTAATTTGTTGATGCCATTCCTCCTAAAATCACCTGGTCTGGTGTCAAAAAAGTTGTTGAGCTAGTTTTTAAGGACCTCTTTGTTTTCGAAGATAACGCCCTTCATATGGTTCGACAGGGAGCGGAAAAGATGGTTATCAGTGGGTGCAAGGTCCGGAGAATACGGCAGATACTGAAGGACCTCCCATTCGAGCTCTTGGAGGGCGGCTTTGATGACTTGGACAACATGGGGCCTTGCGTTGTCGTGAAGGAGTATGGTTTGTCTATGTCGATCAGGTCTTTTTAGTCGAATAGCCTCACTCATGCGGTGTTTTTGGGCAATGTAGAGCTCCTTGTTGACAGTGGCATTCTTTTCGAGCATTTCCCAGTGCAACATGTCCTCGCAGTCCCACCAAACGCATATCATGATCTTCTTTGGATGAAGGTTCGACTTGACTCTCGGCATTGGCGTATCTCCTGGAGCCACCCACTCTTTTCTTCGCCTCATATTGGTATATAGACACCATTTCTCGTCTCCTGTGATGATTCGGTACAAAAACGCTGTTTATGACAGCGTGTTGCTCGATGGCGAGAGAGATGTTGAGAAGCAATTTGAAGGCGATTTTCTTTGTTTTTTTCGTTGAGCTCGTGAGGCATCCATGCTCCCAATTTTTCGGTAAATACCATTGAATGAAGATGATTGAGAATTGTTTTATGATCGCAGTTCATTTTTTCGCCAATTCACGACTGGTTTGGCGACCGTTCACCTTCAAAAGTGATTTCAGATGTTTTTCGTCAAATTCAGAAGGTCTTCCGCTGCGGTACGTGTCATCGACATCAAAGTCACCATTTTTGAACTTTGCACACCATTTCCGTGCTGTAGACTCCGCTATGGCACCTTCACCATACACGTCACAAATGTCCCGGGCTGCTTTGGCAGCTTTTTGACCTCGATGAAAAGCAAAGAAGAGCAGGTCTCGAAAATGGTAAATTTTGCCTCCTGGGTATGCCATTTCTAAGTATAAAAACGAATAAAAAATTAAATAACTCAAAAATACAATTAATACAGTTTTGTAGAGTAATAAGAGTTGCATCGAATGAAACTTACTATTTACTAAACAGCAAACAAATTGTTATAAAACCAAATAAAATATAAAAACGCTACGAACTTATTTCCCAACCTAATAGTTAGTTTTTCAAACTGCTGTAATGACAAATCTAAAATTGATTGCGGAATGCTATAATATAATCTCATACCCAAACCCACAAACTATTTACGTACTTTTGTTCAAAGCAGAAGCCGCAAGCTTATGTCGGTTCCTGCTTTGTCTATTACTATCCTGAGCTGGTGGGAGACTCACCTCAGTAGCCTTCCGCCTCTTGGCGACCAGAGAGGCAGTGGTGATCAGCTGGATGGCGTACCGCAGAGAGGTCTCCGTGGCCACCCTGGTCAGAACCGTCAGAGCGTCGGCCGACATCTGGCAATCCTCCTCCTCACACCTGGAATCAGGATCTGGTTATATAAATAAATATATGGGACACTTACACACGTCGTCCGTCAACAAAGTAAGTAACTTAATACTTGAGTTATGGACAGACAACTGGTGAATATATACTTATATATTTTTTAAATACATACTTAAATACAAATATACTTTTTTTTACCAATAATGTTGTTTTTTCCAACATTTTTTATGATACATAAATAAATAAATAATCGATGTTTAAAATAATTTTTAATAATTGATTATTTTTTCATCAAAAATAGATTTTAAAAAATCGATTATTTATTAATCGGTTTTTTCTTCTCCAAGTCACATCCCTATTCAAAAGTATTTGTTTACAAGAATTTTTTAAAATAATTTGTTGTTTAAAAGAATACAATTTGAATTTGAATAAATATCACTCACCGAATATTCAATATTTCCTTCAACTCCTGGTGGGAATATGGCGTGGTGGGGACGATTATCATTCTGTCTAACAGGTCCAGGGGTATCCCGTGGGGACTGCGATAATTTGTTCCCCGGATACGCGTGATGCCCCGGTTAGTGGCCATTATGACGATCGGCGCCGTTTCCGACTCCAGAGCTCGGTTCAGGAACGAGAAACATTCTATGTCCAGCATGTGGGCCTAGAAACAAGATATATCTTCTAAATGCTGGAATAACATACCGCCTCATATAACAGCTTACATGGAAAGTTAAATTGAAATCTGTATGTAAGGACTAGCTTTAATTGTGGAGTGTTTTCGCTTGATAGATTGATAATAGATGGCGCTGTCAATGTCATCCTATTTCTGTAGAATGAACAGGATTTCTATAGCCTATGGTGCCAGAAGCTATGTTATATATAAAATTACATATCATTTTTTGAAAGATTTGATTCAACTTGCAATGTATGTATGTGAAGGTGGAATCTTGCAAGTTAAATTTGCCCCACTTCCCGGTGTCCGATTGAGATGATACATACTGGTCCAGTCCCGATGACAATGCATGTTTATGATGAAGCATGACCTGATGACAGGATTGGCTCCAGAAGAGGGGACACCTCAACGGTTTACAGTAGGGACATAAAGTTTTGTTAAACGCTTTCCCCCCCCCTCCCCACACAACCACACTCACCTCGTCCACGAACAGCACGCCCAGTATCATCTCCACCTTACCCCCTCAATCACCCCAACACCCCCCCCCAAACTCACCTCGTCCACGAACAGCACGCGCAGTATCATCTCCACCTTACCCCCTCAATCCCCCCCAACACCCCCCCCCAAACTCACCTCGTACACAAACAGCACGCCCAGTATCATCTCCACCTTACCCCCTCAATCCCCCCAACACCCCCCCACCCCACACTCACCTCGTCCACGAACAGCACGCCCGGTATCATCTCGGCCTTCCCCTCCTCGCGCCACTCGGCCACCTTCCCGTTGATCTGCTCCCTGATCTCGGCCTTGATCTCGCCGGTGTCGCCCGAGAACAGCGCCAGGAAGCCGTGGGTGCGCGAGTTGATCACGTCCACCTCGTGCAGGGTGACCGTGTGCACCACCTCCTTGCGCTTCTGGAGCTCACCCTCGGGGCACTGGACGAAGCGGGCCTGCTGACCTGAAAGTAGTAAAACAACTGCCTGTTACTATCCCAATAATGAGTATAGGCCACTACTCTCCGTTTTTGGAGAGGGTTGGAGCTAAGATCTACCACGTTGAATTACATTTCCAAGGTTAGTGAATAACGGCAGAGTTCTATTATTTTGAGCATTTAATATAGGTGTAAGTGTAGGTGTTAAAGGTTGTGTGAAAGTGTTTAGAGATTATATAGTAGTAAAGTAACGGCCTGTTACTATCCCACTTCTGAGTATAGACCTCCTCTTTCCGTTAATAGAGAGAGGAGTTGGAGATAAGAGCTACCGCACTGCTCCAATGATTGGTAGGTTACGGAAGTGGGTCAAATTTAACTTGTAAGATTGTATCAGGCACATACATTGCAAGTTGAATAAAAGCATTAAAAAAAGTAACGGCCTGTTACTATCCCACTTCTGAGTATAAACCTCCTTTTTCCGTTATTGTAGAGAAGGATTGGAGCTAAGACCTACCACGCTGCTCCGATGATTGGTAGGTTACACATATCACCAGAATTATATAGAGATATGCAGGTTTCGTTACGATGTCTTCCTTCACCGAAAAGCGTGTGATAAATTGCAATTATCAATTAGACACATAAGTTTAAATAGAAAACTCATTGGTGTCTGCCCGGGTTCGAAGCTGTGACCTCCTCGAAAGAGTCGCGCGGTGTTACCGCTGGGCCTATCACTATGTGGTTATTATTTCGTGGTCAAATTTTAAATTGAGTTATATTATTAGTCTAAAGTCTCACTGAATGTCAATAATAATGATGATGAATTCCTGTCGTGTATTTCGGTATCCAGCTGACTAGAATAGACCACCCTCATTTTTAACATTGGTCAAGTAACCTTACCTGACGTCAACTAACCTTAGTCGTTAATTAAGTCTAAGGTTAGTTGACATCAGGCAGGCGGCCGGTCGTAAGATAACTAGCCAAATGTAACATGTTTATAACGTATTGTGCCGACCCCACTTTAAGTGGAATAAAAGTAGGAGGATGAATAACAGACAAGGAATGTTGAACACACAAATACATATACTTTTATTTGTGGTTATTAGTCTGTGGTCAAATTTTAAATTGATTTATATTATTAGTCTCGCTGATTGTCAATAATAGCTATGATGAATAATTTATAATTTGAATGAAAAGCCTTTAATTTGCTGTCAATTTTTTTTAAACCATAGGATTAATACGGAAGTGTTACCACTTTAAAATTATGGCGATATAACCATAATTAAGCGCCGGTAGCGGAATGGTTAGAGTAACGGACGTGCGACCGAGAGGTCGTGGGTTCGAATCCCTAACAAGCATTGAACTTAGCTGGAGGAGTTAACAAGTTTACTAATAATTTGTAACCCATTTTGCTAGTAACCTTTAAAAAAAGTTACCTGTGGCATCATAGTCTCGCGCCCTTGCGAAACTCCGTCCCAGTTTGTTGATTTTCCCCGTGGCTTTGTCTATGGTGATGACGTCACCGGCTTGAACCTGAAATCAAGAGAAAAGTTTGTTAGGCATAAATCCGTACCAGGCCCAACCCAGACCCAAACACTAGAGATGTAAATAATAATCGATTTCTATAATAATTTTTAAAAATCGATTATTTTATTATAAAAAATCGTTTTTATATAATCGATTATTTTAATTATCTACTATCTTTTTCCTTGATTTTTAAGATTACATATGCATTGTTGGATGTAACCAACGTAGTCAAACTACAAATTGTAATCAAATTTCACAAACAACGCATCTGTTATTATTTATTGGTAGAAGTCCACTATGATTAGCCTTTACTCTGATCAATTATTCATATTAAAAAAGGCAACTTTTCAAATAGTCAGAAAAATCGATTATATTGATACGAAATACTCGATTTTTTAAATCGATTATTTTTTAAGGAAAAAAATCGATTGTTTATTAATCAATTATTTCTACGCCAAGTCACATCCCTACCAGGTAACAGCTACCGTGAATATGCTGATAAGTCGACTTACTTTCCTTTATACGTTTTAATCACAAGTACCTGAGTAACCGCTAATCGATTTTTTTACATTAAAAATTGATTAATTTTTAAAAATACTTTTTTTTAAATAATCTATTTTTTTTTCATCAATCTTTTTCTTTTTCAATCGTTTTTGTGTCATTTTAGAGTTACATATGCATTGTTGAACGGAACCAATGTAGCCAAACAACACATTTTAATCGCTTTTCACAAATAGCACAACTGTTGTTATTTATTGAAAGGTGACCAATTTAAATAGCTTTTATTTGATAAATTTTAATATTAAAAAGGCATCTTCTCAAATAGGAAATTTAAAGGGAAAAATCGATTTTCAAAAAATCTATTTTTGATGATAAAATTATCGATTATTAAAATCGATTCGATTATTTTGTGTAAAATAATCGATTTTTGAAAATAGATTATTTAATCATAATTAATCGATTTCTTTTAATCGATTATTTTAATCATCCACTTTCTCTTTTTCACTCATTTTTCTTGATTTATTAAATGTGCATTGTTGAATGAAAACAATGCAGCCAAACAACACATTTTAATCGCTTCTCACAAACAGCACATCTATTACCATTTCTTGGTAGTTGTCCACTTTAATATACCTTATCATAATTAATTATTAACATTGAAAAGCTATCTTTTCAATTAATCAGAAAAAGTCGATTATATTGATACGAATCATTCGATTTATTTTATGGAGAAAAATCGATTATTTATTAATCAATATTTTCTCCTCCAAGTCACAAATACATCCCTACTGGAGGCGTGTTTTTCTTTAAAAAACAAAAACTCATGGTAAGTGGTATGGGAGTAAAGGGAAAAATCGATTATTTATTAATCGATATTTTCTCCTCCATGTCAAAATACATCCCTACTGGAGGCGTGTTTTTCTTTAAAAACCAAAATTCATGGTAATGTGAAGAATTTAATTTTATCTCAATATGGACACTGGTAAGAGTGTCTGTCAAAAATAAACACATCGATTTAATACTCTTCATAGATTTGGTATGAGGTAATTTATGATATTACTCTATACTAAACTCGATGCAACCTCTATAGCGCGGGCCAAAACGGTACAACGCCATCTATGAGCCATGAACGCGAAACTAATTGAAATGAATTTAGAGATTTTAATCTGCGTGAGTCTCGTGCGTACGCGCTCAGTGAACGGACGCGTATTGTTTATGTGAACGTTAACGCTGCGCGTATCGTGTGAGACGCAAAGTTCACCAGTTTTGGTTAACGCCCCTGCACCCCTGCCCCCGGCGACAGTTGTACTCGCCGCGACCCGTGTCGCGGCTTGAGGAAGCGGTCGGCAGCGCATCGCGTGCACCTGCTTCGCCAAAGCTGTCCGGACACAGCGATCTGCACCGCCTTTCGTTGGAAAAGGTGACTGTAGACGTGCCCACGGTAATACCGCCGTCCTTCCTTCCCACGCGTGTGTGGTTTCCGTTCCCGCTCGCGGGCGCTTAGCTGGGCCTCCCCTAGGGGTCTCACCTGGCTGGGTTGCACGCGCCGAGGGGGTACGGAGCTACACTCGCTAAGAAGTAGGTTAAGTAAGCAAAGCACACTGCTCGCACGAGTAATCGAGTATAATGTCCGGCAGGGGGAGCCCCCCCTAAGGACCAACGTATCAGGGGGGAGCGTCCCGCTTTCACCCACGCTGTCGTAAGACGCGAATTACGGGATAGCACTGTCGTTCCGTTCGTGCCGACAGCACCACCACCGGCGCCACCAACACTCCGTCCCCGCTTCCGGACAATAACCGGCGAGCGACAGTCGCCGGTGCCCGCCGCTTCTTTAGTCACGGCCGAGGTATCTGAGAATACATCGGGCGTCGATGCCCCGAAGCGGCCCCGCGCCGACGACTCTTCACCCGGATCACAGGAGGGTGAAGATAAGCGTCCGAAGACGGACCACTCACCGACGCCCTCACCACCATCACTACCACCACATGTGGACCCTACGGGTTTGAGAACCTATACAAGGCCATTAAAACCACTGTTCCACCCGCCACAGGACGAAACAGGAGGGCAGATTCACATAGCTAGCGAAACGCAGGAGTCTGACAGCTGGCCTCGTGACTCCACGAGCTACGCAGGGCTGGCCTCGCTGTCTCCAATGATGACATCCCGCCCCCCTTCACCCCAGGCAGGGCCGTCCGGGTACGCCGCAGCTGCCGCCGCACCGCCGTCGCCTCGAGCGATCGAACAGTGCCAGGCAGAAAAGCAGCGCCAGTATCCACCACCAGAAACAAGACCCAAGACGGCGAGGTCCGAGTATCCGCCGATCACCGTGGAGTGCTTCCCTAACTGGACGAAGCACTTCAGTGCTATCAGGGAGAAGCTCGGCCACGCTCCCAACGCCCGCCCAATGGGCAAGGGGGTGCGTTTCCTCCCGAAGTCCGCGGAGGAGTTTAGAATCCTCCAACGATACCTGATAGATGCCGCCAAGCAGGACCTCAATATAGCGTGGGTCTGCTATAGCCCGGCTTCGACACTGCCCACTAAGGTAGCCATCAGAGAGCTACCTCAAGAAACTCCGCCTGAAGAGGTTGTTGCGGCGCTGCGCACCCTTGGATACCCAGCAGACCGAGCGAGGGCAATTCCTCCGGTCAAAGGTCGGCACGGTTGCACGTTTTTCGTCCAATTAGAGCACCTGACGCATGAAGAGCTCAGTCACTTGTACCGTGAGACTGAGCTCCTGTCAATGCCCGGGCTTATTATTGGGGCCTGGAAGGGTGGACGCGGACCACCACAGTGTCACCGGTGCCAGCAGTTCGGCCACTCATCGGCAAACTGCCACCGGCCGCCTAAATGTGTCCGCTGCGCTGGCAGCCATATATCCCAGGATTGTGACAGGGCTCAAGAGGACGCCCCGACGTGCGCTAATTGCGGGAAAGCGCACACGGCGCGCGATCGTAAATGCGCTGTCTTCCGCAGGGAGGCGCGAAGGCGAGGAATCGACATAGCGCCCCCGCGCCCACAAGATCTAGGTAAGAAGAGGTCAGGTGGGAGAGGGCAAGCTCCCCCCCAAACCGCCGCACCCGCAGCCTCAATACCGGCCGTCGCCACAGCGACTGCAGCCCCCATCGCACGTGCCGCACCCGCCGTACGAGCCGCTTTCGCCCCCACCGCACCGAGCACTGCCCCTTTAACACAGGCAGTTCTTTCTACCGGAGCAAGTACGCAGACTATTTCTGCGCGCCCGGTGCAAGCGCGCGAGCAACCGACGGAGCCACTGCCGACCACTTTACAACCGCCGGCAAACGTCCCGACAGCAAGGGGGGATCCGCTGTCGAAGACGGGAAAAAGGAACCGACGCAGGCGCAGGCAACCGAGGCCCGGTAATGTCGAGCACACCGCTGCGTCCACCCCACATCCTAGGCAGCCAACAGCGACATCGTTGGCACCTCAGCTAACAACTGCCGCGGCGCCGAGAAGCCACGGCCTCATAGAAACCCCACTGGAGCCAATTCTGGCACCAGGAGCTAACATCGCTCCACTTGCCGCCTCACATGACTCGGATACAAATAATATAATCCGAGCTATAACAGAAGCCCTGATGGCAGCGTTGACGACATATCTGCGCACCAAGGACTTCGTCAGCGCCATATCAGCAGCAATTAGCCGGATTGGTCAAACTTACCAATGACGACTATTAAGATTATGTATTGGAATCCAGGCGGCATAAGAGGCCGCGTCCGCGAACTCACGCTGCTTGCCCAGTCGCAGGATATTCATGTCATCCTCCTGGGCGAAACGAAACTCACAAACAGCGTGGAATTACGTGTGCCCAACTTCTTCGTGTACCGGCGGGACGAGATCTCTCCCCAGGGATACCCTTACAGGGGTACGGCCGCCCTGGTGAGGAGAGACGTCATACATGAAGAGTTGGTACACACACCGTTCGTGAGTACGCGTACGCAAGGAGTGCGGGTCAGCGTGGGGTGGGACGAGCTTCACCTGTATGCCGCCTACAAGCCACCTGGATCAACTTTCTGCGGCACCGATGTCGAGTCAATCTTCGAGCAGCACAGTCCTACACTGATCGTCGGGGACTTTAACGCGAAGCACCACGCCTGGGGCTCGCGTGTTATATCTCCGGTCGGAAGACAGCTGCTTGACGATAGCGTGCGAGTCGGGTACGGAGTAGTGGGTCCCGGAGCGCCGACTCACATCCCGACAGATCACCGACTCCAGCCGGATGTACTCGACATAGTGCTGCATCATGGACTGGACTTTCCCTTCGATGTAGAAGTTTGTTATGACATGGACACACAGCACCTGCCTATTCTGATCACTCTCGCCACACAAGGAGGATTTCTGATGCCTCGCCCCCCTCGCAACCGGTTAAACTGGGAGCGATACACCGCCGCACTTGCTGGGCTAGAGCTAGTGGGTCCCCTATCGACTCCAGCTGAAGTCGAGGAGGCAGCCGCGACCATCACCCAAAGGATACAGCAAGCCCACACGTCAGCTACCACCACCAGTGACAGAACCCAAGCTGCCATCAAACGTGACCTACCGAGCTCGCTCCGATGCATGTTGCGGCGAAAACGTGCCCTGCGCCGCCTGTGGGCCCGTACTCGCTGCCCCAGAGTAAAGAGAGAGTTGAACAGGATAGCAGAGAAGACGGCGAGTGCGCTCGTGGCTCTCGATGAGGTGCGATGGGAGCACACCATAGATCGAGCATCTGAGCATGACACCACACTCTACACTCTCTGCCGTAAACTAACTGGAAGTGCCACCCCCCTTTACCCGTTGCTGGACCCAACGGGTAAAAGGATTTATGCGGCGAAGGATCGGACCGAGATCCACGCCGACAACCTGGAAAAGACTTTCATCCCGAACGAGACGAATATCAACAATAACAATGTCGTTCGTCATCATGCGGCTATCCAGGCGAGACTGGAAGCATTCCTGACGGCCCCAACACCGCCCCTCCGGGTCGAGAACTTTATCTCCCCGTTCGAGCTGCGGACGGCTGTCTCCCGTCTTGACAGACGGAAGGCACCAGGGCCAGACGGCATCACTAACGCCGCACTGATGCAGCTGCCACAAGAGGGTCTCGCAGCGCTCACGAGGCTCTTCAATGGAGTACTCCGGACCGGCCACTTCCCCGAGGTGTGGAAGATCGGGAAGATTATTGTGCTCCCCAAGCCGGGAAAAGACCGACGGCACCCAGCAAGCTACCGACCCATCACCCTGCTCTCGCACATCGCCAAGTTTGAGCGCCTACTGCTGCGAAGACTCACGCCTCACCTGCCCCTCAGAGAGGAGCAGTTCGGGTTTCGCAGCAGCCACTCCACGACGCTCCAGCTGGCGAGAGTCACCAACTACTTGGCCAGTGAGAGGAACAGAGGGCACTACACCGTCGGGGTCTTTCTCGATATGGAGAAGGCCTTCGATAGAGTGTGGCACGCCGGACTCCTGGCCAAGCTCCTGGAAACTACCATACCGCCCGCGCTTGTGCGAGTGCTGGCGTCCTTCTTAGAAGATCGGAGTTTCTTCGTATCGATCGAAGGAGCAAATTCCAGGACACGACCCATCCGAGCCGGAGTACCACAGGGCAGCTGTATATCGCCGCGCTTATACGCGGCGTATACGAACGACATCCCTACCCTCCGCGACCGCTTGCGTGAGGGGGAGGAAGACGTACTGCTGTCCCTGTATGCTGACGACAGTGCGTATTTCGCGTCGTCCTATCATCAAATCGTCGCAACCAACCGTATGCAGCGTCTGCTGGATCTGTTGCCAGAGTGGCTGGACATGTGGAGGATGGCCGTCAACGTGGGAAAGACTGCCGCCTTGCTGACCAGTCGCTCCAAGCCACTACGTCAACTCACTCTACGAGGTCAGAACGTAGAGTGGAAGACCTCAGTTCGGTTCTTGGGGTGTGACATCGACCGCAGCCTGCGAATGGTCTCCACGGTTAACCGTGTGGTAGGCCAAGCCGCGGCTGCCAGGTCGAAGCTGCACACCTTATTCACATCCCGCATGTCAACGAAGACCAAGCTGAGAGTCTACGGTGCCCACGTTCGCTCGCGTTTGACGTATGCGGCACCCGCCTGGTACGCGCTGTGTTCAACGTACCAGAGGCGAAGACTCCAGATCCAGCAGAATCGATGCCTAAGATTGATACTAGGAGCTCCGAGGTACGTGCGGAATGACGTTCTGCACCGGGACACCAGGACGCCAACCGTGGAGGAATTTGTCCGAACGCTTGCGCGCCGAATGTTCGCGCGAGCGGATCACAGCGCGCATGTACACCTCCACGGTATAGCCCTGCTGCACGCCCGTCCACCTGGGGGACGTCCATTACCTCACGAGCTTCTGCGGTCTCCCGCACCGCTAGACGCGGAACTGAGCGACGAGCAGGACGACGCGAACCCGGACTAGACCCCCTACTGGACTGACACGCCCCCCGAACTTGACAACCCACGGACAATACACCCACGACGAGAATGAAGAGGACAGATCGCTTCCTTCGTTCAAGAATGAAAACGAAATATCCCCCTCAGGCTCAGCCATTGGCCAGAGCCTAGGCCAACAGGCCTAAACAAACAACCAGGCTTTAAGGCCTGCGAGGAATGGCTCGGGTACGGAGGTACGCCTCGAAGCCCGTACCACATCCGTCTTCGGGCGAGTGAGAAGACCCCTGCCAGAGATTTTAATCATCGTTTTTTTACATTAAAAAAAGGTTTTTTTAAACGATTATTTACATTATACTCTTTTTCATTTTGTTTAGATTATTTTTAAGCTTAGATATGCATTGTCGGCTGAAATCAATGTAGCCAAACTACATATTATAATAGAATTTTACAAACAGCTCATCTGTTATTATTAATTGGTAGTTGTTCAGTTTAATCCGCCTTTATCTTAATATTTATATGAGTTAATCTTGTATACATATATTTTCGGAAACGGCTCCAACGATTTTACTGAAATTCAGCAAGTAGGGGATTAGGGAGAGAAAAATCGATCTAGATAAGTTTTATTTAAAAAAAAATGTCGCTCTATCACTGTTTTCGGGCCTCTAAATTTTATTTTGAAATTTACGTTGAATAAAATCACAATTTTTAGCTGTCAAACGTAAAGTCATGGTGGTTCATTTGGGGAACGGGCGGTCTAGAGAGGTGAAAATACCTAGGATCGAGACCCACCTGCCCTATTATTTTTTCCTTTTTCTGTTTCAATTTTATTTTAATATTTTTTTTTACATTTAAAAAAAAAATATTATCGGTCACACAGGTGCTTCTAATTAATTATAAATATTACTTTCGATTACTTTGATACAAATTAATTGATTTCTCCAGTCTAATTCACATCCATACTGTTTTTCAAATTTATTTAGGCAACATAATAAACTGTATTTACTATATACTAAACTAGCGGCCCGCTCCGGCTTCGCACGTGTTTAAAATGTATATCCCACGTCACTCAGTGAAAAAAATGATTAAAATCTATCCAGTAGTTTTGATTTATTCATTACTGCCCGTGGCCCGCACGCGTTAAATTTGGAGTAAAACAATTCCCCTCTCCCTATACCAAAAAGAATTCCTGTTATCTTTGGAATATCTACTCTACTATAATTCATATACTACATTTTTACTTATTTACTTTTTATATTTTTACCTATGTATTTTATTTTTACAATTAATTACAGAATGTCTTTATATACAACATTCACAGCTTTCTTGTCATCAGATAATACAAACATGTTTTCTTTAAAGGTTACTCTTGAAAGAGCGACATATAGTTGGCCATGTGAAAAACAAACGCGTCCGATCGCTATTAAATTTAAATGCTACAGGACGAAGCGCGCCCTCCGACGCGCTATGTATAGGCACGCGGCGCGCTGCCACAACCGCTATACCCTTCCATTTTAAATCTGTAATATCTTCGAAAATGTTCATTTATATAGACTGGAAATGGCCATATTGATCAACAATGTATTTAAGGTACCTAATTGGATAAGGATTAATACTGCATTGTTATGGGGACGTAGGGACGTAGGGACGTAGGGACGTAGGGACGTAGGGACGTAGGGACATAGGGACGTAGGGACATAGGGATATATGTACAGAGAAAGCGACTTTGTTTTATACTATGTACTGATACAATGCACACTTTATAGCGCGGGCCAGAACGATACAGCGCCATCTATTTGCAGTTATCAATTAAAACACCTCACCTTCTCCTTGAGCAGGGAGTCTATCATCTTTGTACCCATGTCATAGTTGGTCTCCATGTCTGTGGTCTTCAAGGTCAAGCGGCCCGTCCTCGCCCCCCCGCCGCCCGCCGCCCTCTCCACTACCACTTCCACCACTTCCCCTTCTATTATCTCTGACTCTTCCCTGTAATGATTATATAATACATCAAAATCTGTCCCTGTTTTTTCCAATAATACATCTTTTAACAATCCGATTATTCGAATGTGTATTACAAAGATTCTGTTACTAACAATTCCTCTCAGGTGATAAAAATTATAAAAAGTTTAAAGCACACTTAAAAAAAGTTTCTGTTTAATTTATATTTTTTTACTTTTAAAAGTAATTTTTACATTCTTTTGTATTATATAGTTTCACGCCGTGTGGTATCCGGCTGAATAGAATAGTAATAATAATAGTAAGGACAGTCATGCAGTCTAACTGCAGTCAGATGCATCATCGCTTACCAGATTAGGCATGATTGCAGTCAAGCAATCACCAATTTTTTTAATTTATTTACATTTAGCCTACTAACAAAATTACATTTTTTTAATCCGTAAATATTGTATATTGTAATTGTAATATTGTCTTATTTGCTAATTACTTATAATTTCACTTATAACGCAGTTGTGGTATCCGGCTGAATAGAATAGTACCACCCTCTTTTCTTACCGAGGTGTCGTAAAAGGCGACTAAGGTAAGTCGACTCACCGTGTGTTATGCGGTTTAGTAGAATAAACCACCTTCTTTGTTATCGAGGTGTCGTAAAATACGACAGAGGTAAGTTGACGTCAGGCAGGGGGCCGGTCGTAAAAACGCAGTCAAATCATGTGACAGCATGTTTATAACATGTTGTGCCGACCCCACTTAGAGTGGGATAAGGGCAGGAAGACGATGATATAATTTCACTTATAGGTAGACACAGCATGCTTTTAAATACAACTGCGTACTATTATATACAACTACAAATGATAAACAAACATACAAATGTAGTACTAAAACTATTATTAATATTTATTTAACTAAAACTTAAACTATTGTCTAAAAATACTCTATTTCCTACATACAAGAAATATTTGCATAGAACACAGTGAAAAAATAAATTGAACAATAAATTAAACAGCAGTGAGTGGTTTATCCAATTTTTTCTTAAAATAAGCTAATTTACATTAATTATAAAATTTTATAGTGCAATAGTGCCTATATAAATTATAAAATCTTAAAACAGTAGGAAAAAAATACTTACTTAATTCTTATTCCAATAGATTTCCTTATAGCTTGAGTCAAAGCCTCTGTCTTGCTCATCTCTAATGAATATATCTCCGATCCTGGAATAGGGTTAAAGAGGAATTTAAAAAAAATAACTTATTCCCATCAGCAAGAATCCACTAAGCCATGACTATTATCAATCGCTGCTCTGGTCTTCATTATCGGATACGTAGCGGCCTGTTACTATCCCACTGCTGAGAATAGGCCTCTTCTCTCCGTTTTTGGACAGAAGGTTTGGAGCTAAGACCTACCGCGCTGTTGCTGATAGGTTACACATATCTCCAGAATTCTCTAGAGATATGCAGGTTTCCTCACGATGTTTTCCTTCACCAAAAAGCGTGTGGTAAATTATTAATTAGACACATAAGTTTTAACCGAAAAACTCATTGGTGTCTGCCTGGGTTTGAACCCGTGACCTCCTCGAAAGAGTCGCACGGCGTTACCGCTGGGCTACCACAGCTTACGTTACGTTATCGGTTGCCCGGAAGAAATTTAACGATAACGACGACCAGAGCAGCAACGGGGAGTGCATAGAAGATGCGTAAAGAGCTCATGAATAAGAGCCCTGTATGAGCTTGAAACTAGTCGGGCTGATCCGATAAAATAACACGTGAGTATAGCCGATTTCTATACATTCAACCAAAAATCACTACCTTCTCTGATCATCTGCACGCAACTAATTAACTCTACGAGTATAGTATTGATAATATTCTTTTAAATAAAACCTTAAAATCGGTAACCATGACAACAAAAAATCAGTACCTTCTCTGTTCTGTGTTATGTGTACCCCGCTTAGAGTGGGATAAGGGCAGGAGAATGATGATGAGGTCAAGGTGTTTGGTTATGGAAACTTACCAGCCATGCTAGTGAAAGGTGTATCAGGGCCAAGAGCCTGCGCCAGACCCATGGCTATTGCTGTCTTCCCTGTGCCAGGCTGACCAGCTAAGAGTACCGCTCGGCCCGCAATTTTACCTGAAAATTTTAGTAAAATACTAGTAACTACTTGGGGAAAACACGATCATTAGACTACAAAACTACCTTATTTAAATAAAAAACCATATCTCCTATGGGGGTGCCGTATGGTTGGTGGTGAAAGTATATGAGGAGAAATTATACACAAATCACAATGTCCATACGTGTAATATGCCACACACAAAGTTCAGAGAAAGAGGTACACAGCATACAAGCAAGTAAAAGGAAACATATAACTAAACTAGAGAAAATGATCGCAACTACAATGAAACGATCCCTTCGCATCGGCTGATGGCAGCTCACTCTAGGTCGGCCGGTTTTGAGTGCAACGGGAAGGATGAGCATATCGCGGCAGTCCCAGGTATTTTTTTTTTTTTTATTGCGGAATAGGCGAGCGCTTGACTGCAATCATGCCTGATGGTAAGCGATGATGCAGCCTAAGATGAAGCGCGCTTGCCTAGAAGATGCCTATTCACTCTAGCTTTGAAGAGACCCATATTGTATGAAGTGGGAAATATTGATGCCGGGAGAGAATTCCATTCCCTAGGGGTGGAAATTATCCTGGTGCCTTGCGGTGCGATAATAGAAAGGCGATGGAGGAACAAGGTTATGGAGAGGTAAGTGTAGAAGTATATGCTATACGGCGGGTGTGCTTGTGTGTGTTATATAAGTTGAGTGATTGTAAGTGTATGCATGTGTGTATGTAGTTGTGTGTGTGAATGTGATGGAATCCCTACACTCCTAACAAATATTTTGTCATCTTTGTTTGTATTAACATTGATCTTATTACTATTAATACCCGGTAGACCAAGTCTCGCTCTATAATTTTTTTACAAAAAAAAAAGGAGCTTACAAAAAAAAAAAAATTAAGTTGGGATCGATCCTAGGTATTCACATTTCTCGATACCGCCCGTTCCCCGAATAAGCTATGCTGACTTGACAGTAAGTAGCAAAAATTCAATATAAATTTTAGTATTTTTTAATGCCCAAAAACAGGAATAAAACTAATTTTTCCTTTAATCTCGTTCCTAAATTAGGAATCTCTGAAATGGCTCAAACGATTTTCCTGAAATTCAGCATGCAAAGAGTGGCGAGTGACCATAAACAATGGAAAGATATGGAGGAGGCCTTTGCTTTAAGGCACACCAAGCAGCGGGATATTTTGTAGATATTACTAAGCTACATGTAGTAAAGTTATCTGTACCTGTTTTCTCGGAATAAAAGGCTATCATCATCAGCATGTAGGGGGTTTTGGGGGAGAAAAATCGATCTAGCTAGGTTTTATGTAAAAAAAATTAAAAATACCTGTTTGTTTGTCATGTCACATGACAAAAAAGGTTCTTAAGGTATGCTGATTACAATACATTAAATAATATTTAAATTTATTTGTTTCAAAGTTTTTTAATTTATTGATAGCAATCATATAAAATGGCACAAAAACAAAAATTATAAGAATAATATTATGGGTTTTATAATGTGTTGTCATCTGCCTACTAAAAAGAACCTTTTCTTCGATGTATAATTTTAGTTAATTACTTATCCCTACCAGTTTAGTATGATATTTATGGATTATAGGATTTAAAAAAAAATACACTACACTACACACTGTGTATTTGGCTGTATAGAATAGTACCACCCTCATTTCTTACCGACGTGTAGTAAAAGGTGACTAAGTTAAGTCAACCCGCTGTGTGGTATTTGGCTGAGTAGAATAGACCACCCTCATTTCTTACCGAGGAGTCGTTAAAGGCGACTAAGGTAAATTGATCCACTGTGTGGTATCCGATTGAGAAAATAGACCACCCACTTTCTTACCAACGTGTTGTAAAATACAACTAAGGTAAGTTGACGTCAGGCAGGCCAATCATGTTTGTAACATGTTGTGGCGACCCCACTTGTAGTTGGATAAGGTCAGGAGGATGATATTTTTAAATATAACCTTAAAATCGGTAACCATGACAACCAAAAATCACTACCTTCTCTGATCATCTGCAAGACGACACCAGCGGCTTTCCTAGCCATCTTCTGTCCCACCATGCCCTGGGAAACCGCTCTCGGCTCCAAAGCATCGTCTAAACCAAGCCCGCGTATATGGGAATGAGCTCCTATCCGCTCTATGCGCGTTATAGACCGCACTTCTTGAACTTGGGCTGCGGCTAACGACTAAAATTAACATTAAGAAATAGTCTTTTTATATCTAAACATCAAATATTATCAATATATAACATATTGTGAGGTTAGAAAAGTACATTATTATATCAAATAAAGATGATATTTATAATTCGAGTGTTTTATAATCGTAACGTACTTACAGCCATTTTTCGTGTATTATAAAATGTATATTAGTGGTTTACCAAACTAGAAAATACAATTCGATGCGCAATAAAGCCGCTTGCAATAAAATAACAATGAAACCACAGACTAATAAAATAGTGTATTGTCTATGCTATTAAACATAGACAACAAAATTGCATAGACCAAAGCTTTGTCAAAGACAAATAGTCTACGACAAGCAATACGTACCAAGATGAGTGCGCCCTTTTATAGGCGCTCATGGAATATCACTCGTGTAGAGCGAGTACAATAAGGGACACCAGCACGGCTTGGACATAAATATAGATACAGGCTTTGGCATTTATCTATAGTTTTTATAAAACATAGTCCCCAAAAGCTGTGTGTCTGTGTGTGATCAATTTTCTCAAAATTTTCTGAACGGATAATTGGTTTTATCCAACAATGCATATCTAATCATAAAAAACAAGAAAAAGAGAAAAGACGAAAAAGGGATAACTAAAATAATTGATTTGTGATGAAAAAATTATCGATTATTAAAAATCGATTATTTTGATAAATTAATCAATTATTTTAAAATTCGAATATTTTTTCACATCGCTATCAGAGGTACACAAAATGTTCTACAGAATTGTAGATCTACAAAAGTACAACCAAAAATTTCGCGACTCCATCTCTAATAGTTAACTCACAATAACAACTTTATGTTCAAAATTTTCAATTAAAAATATTGCGCCATTTTCGATACCTTTTTCTTAAGTTCATTATCAATCCTTATCTAAATGAATACGACAGCTTCGCCTTTTGATATTGATCAAAATTGACTATTACATCATATGAGTTCAATAAATAATTTAGAAGATATTACAGACTAAAATATTATATTACCAGAATAAAATAAAAGCATTTTATTTGGGAAAGACTATGTGACACATAGATTTCGGTAAGAAATGAGGAGGTACACATCGGTAAGAAATGAGGGTGGTCTATTCTATTCAGCCGGATACCACACGGCGGGTCGACTTACTTTAGTCGCCTTCTACGACACCTCGGTAAGAAATTAGGGTGATCTATTCTACTCAGCCAGATGCCACACGGCGGGTCGACTTACCTTAGTCGCCTTTTACGACACCTCGGTAAGAAATGAGGGTGGTCTATTCTACTCAGCCGGATACCACATGGCGGATCGACTTACCTTAGTCGCCTCTTACGACACCTCGGTAAGAAATGAGGGTGGTCTATTCTACTTAGCCCTCTATTATTTTATGCTATAAAGCTAAATCTTTTAATAATTTAAAAACTAATTTTTGCTGTTTTTTTATTTGCTTTTTGAAAATTGATACAACATGTTGTACCGACCCCACTAAGAGTGGGATAACGGAAGGAGAATCATGAGTATAGTGAAAAGAGGGCTGGCTCCTTTTTCGCACAAAGAATCAGCTTAGCGATTCAGCGCGGAAACGCTGCCAGCATTCTTGGGACCATTCCACGTGGGCGTGATTTGTATAGTCCTAGCGTGTAAGTTATTTAAGATAGATATAACTTGTACATTTTACGCCGTGTGGTATCCGGCTGAATAGAATAGACCAACCTCATTTCTTACCGAGGTGTCGTAAAAGGCGACTAAGGTAAGTTGACCCACCGTGTGGTATCCGGTTTAGTAGAATAGACCACCCTCTTTCTTACCGAGGTGTCGTAAAATACGACAGAGGTAAGTTGACGTCAGGCAGGCGGCCGGTCGTAAAAACGTAGCCAAATCATGTGACAGCACGGTTATAACATGTGCTGACCCCAGTTAGAGTGGGATAGGGGCAGGAAGATGATGATAACTTGTACATTTTACCTGCATATAAAAAAAAAAATATGGTACCTTTTTTTAAAATTAAGGCTTAGGTATGGTATCTAATCCTTAAAAAAACCGCTAAGTACTTTGTATATGTAATAGCACTACCCTAGATAATTAATGTTAAATACAAAAAAAAAAGACAAAAGTCTCTAGTACTTGTCTATGTTTTTCCCACATTGTCTGCCGGATCACGTTGCCAGCATCCCCACATTCTAAACAAGCCCCTACTGCTCCAGTTATTATAGGGGTAAGAAAACTACTGGGGAAAATTACCGCGGGGCTACTAAGGTGGTCTGTTTTCTTGACTACGATGTAAACTCGAATGTAAAAATCGAATATATTCGTCGACGAGTGTTGTCTTTGGTAATATTCTAAATTCAAAAAAAAAACTGGAACGCCGTGTGGTATCCGGCTGAATAGTACCACACTCATTTCTTACCGAGGTGTCGTAAAAGGCGACTAAGGTAAGTCGACCCGCCGTGTGGTATCCGGCTGAGTAGAATAGACCACCCTCCTTCTTACTGAGGTGTCGTAAAATACGATTAAGGTAAGTTGACGTCAGACAGGCGGCCGGTCGTAAAAACGCAGCCAAATCATGTTACAACATGTTTATATCATGTTACAACATGTTTATAACATGTTGTGCCGACCCCACTTAGAGTGGGATAACGGCAAGAGGATATATATAATGTAAACTCGAACGTAAAAATCGAATACATCCGTCGACAAGTGATGTCTTTGATAATATTCTAAATATAAAAAATAACGACACAGATTAATAAAATTTATATTATTAGGGTGAGTTAGCGGAAGTCCATAGTCGTGGACTTTTATTTAGAACTTTTAGAACAATTTTGTAATAAATGATTTTTTAAATAATTTATAGAATCAGGCGTTACTTTGAGGAGATCCATAATACAAAAGTAATATTAAAATTATTTTCCGCGATAAATCATCGCGGATTATAGCAAAATAATTTTATTATTACTTTTGTGTTAAATGATTTTTAATAACTATCACTGTTTACTTAGCGCACCCAAGTAAAACTTTAAATTTTGCCGTTATCATTGTAATTTTTATTGCTGCTCCTCCCCTAATCATCTAAATGTGATGTTATAGCCTTCCTCTATGAAATAATCTTACACTCAAAGAATTTTTCAAATCGGTCAAGTAGTTCCTGAGATTAGCGTGTTCAAACAAACAAACAAACTCTTCAGCTTTGTATTAGTATAGATTTTTTGCGATATCCCATAAATTATTTAGGTTGGTGACAAATAATATTTATAATGTTGTATTCCTTGCCTTAAGAATATGATACTGAAAAAAAATGTTTTTCAAATTCAGTAGTAGCCTTTCGCAAAACCCTGATTTCGAGGGTTCAACACACCCACAAATAAACATTCCCCCTCTCGCTTTATGGGACGCTATCTCGCTTCAACTCAATTAAAATGCGTATACCTGTCCCGCTCGCCCGCCTAGTCTTGAAAATCGATCTTCGCTTCCATTTTTCATGGAGCCTTCGTGTGAACTGAACGCGAATGTTTTAAAACGCATATTTCGTTACCACGTGATAAAAACTGTAATATAGATTTGTGTTTATTAAATTCTATTAATTAAAGTGTCTGTTTAGTGTTGGGGTGATTTAATTGTCATTACTGGTGAGTATTAGCAGAATCTATTATAATAGTGTAATTTTGTTACAAGTTTTGTTTTGTTGTTAGGGGTTGATTCGCGATTGTAAGATTTTGCTTTGGGCAACGAATTAATTCGTTTATCTGTTCTTCCGAGGAAAAGATATCTGATGAAACAGTTTGTTTAAATTCTATGAGCTTTTAATTTGTTTTACTTTTAAATACATTACATTTTACTAAAAAAAATGTTAAAGCAACATTTTCCTATGTTGGCAAAGGAAAATGTTGCTTTAACATTTTTTTTTTTCAGACTACCAAAAAGTAAAATAATAAATGAAACTTATGTATACTGCAATAGATGTTATATATATACTTATTAGTTAAAATAATCGTCTTTATTCCTTTTATATAAAAATATAACCAATGTAAAAAACTGAAACAGATAATATTTTATTCTTGTATTGTAAAAAAAGACATCTTTTAATATTTTCTTGTAATTTAAGAATTTTTAGGATTTATTTTATTTTAACTATTAAAATGCATTCAGGCATTTTTTATATTTAACTAGCAGCCTGCCCCTGCGTCGCACGGGTATAAAATATATGTCCCATGTCAGTCAGTGTAAAAAAATTATTAAAATCGGTCCAGTAGTTTTGATTTATTCATTACTGCCCGTGGCCCGCAAGCGTTAAATTTGGAGTAAAAAAATTTCCTTTCCCTATACCTAGAAGATTTCCTGCTATCTAAATTCATATAGTACACACATCAAAATTTGTTGCGTAGTTTTAAAGTTTTATGCATACATAGGGATATATGGACAAACAAAGAATGCGACTTTGTTTTATAATATGTAGTGATACCATATAATACAGTCTTTTTCTATATTTAATACAAGGAATAATCTTTAATATTTAAATGAGTTAATCTTGTATGTAATTATATATATATTTTCTGAATCTCGGAAACGGCTCCTTAAATATTCCTGTAATTCAGCATGCAGTTTTGGGGGGAATAAAATCGATCTTGCTAGGTTTTATTTAAAAAAAAATCTCGTTTGTCGGGCACTAAAAAACTACGAAAATAGAAATAGCCAGCAACTCATAATTTTAGCTGTCAAATGCAAAGCTGTGATCGTCTAATGATAACGCGCGGATCAAAAAAGTTGGGATGGATTCCCACATGTCATCAGGTGCTTTTTCTTTTTTTTATTGCATTTTTTATATATTTTAAAAAATTACCATCCAGGTCATCCAGGTACCTACTAATATTTTATGAGTTTGTTATTTTGTGACAGTAAGAAAATGTTATTTTTAAAATTTGGCCTGTTACAATTTCACCTCTGGAAAATGCTTTCTTTCGTCTTTAGAGATGAAGATACGAAGCTTAGGCCCACCACACGATTTTATTGCGTATTGACAGGTTACACCTAACCAGGAAATTCTTGCAGCCTAGTCTAGCTACAAGCTTTCTGACCTCAAACCATTGCCACTTCAGTTTTTGGATACAAGAGAGTTGCGAAGCGTGACTTGTTTTCTTTGCTTCTGGATCGATAATTGAGGGTCGCGTAAGCTTTAAAGTCTCTTATGACGTCAGTGCAGGTTAGCAAGACGTTAGTAGATTTTATCGTAGTTATTTATGCTAACTTGTTAACATGTGACGTCATTGTACCAAGCGACTTAAATCAATCGTTTGGTTTTTGGCGCCAGATTTTTGTTTATTTCCTGTTACTTCTTTGTTTATTAAGTTTAGAATCACTATTCTTATATAGATTGGTAAGTTACACGTATCCCGGGAGGGTAATAGGTAAATAAAAGTAATATCGGCAACGTCGTCGTAAGGGTGGCTCGTGTGAGCCCGGACCGCGGCTTAGGGCGACGAATAGTGGAGGGCTGGTGGTATGACTGTGACTAGTCATCACGCTGTTGTATGAAGCTCTACTAGCTATGGGGAACGTCGTCCTAAGGGTGCCTCCTGTGAGGCCGGACCGCGGCTTAGGGCGACGTGTAGTGGAGGGCTGGTGGTATGACTGTGACTAGTCATCACGCTGTTGTATGAAGCTCTACTAGCTATGGGGAACGTCGTCCTAAGGGTGCCTCCTGTGAGGCCGGACCGCGGCTTAGGGCGACGTGTAGTGGAGGGCTGGTGGTATGACTGTGACTAGTCATCACGCTGTTGTATGAAGCTCTTCTAGCTATGGGGAACGTCGTCCTAAGGGTGCCTCCTGTGAGGCCGGACCGCGGCTTAGGGCGACGTGTAGTGGAGGGCTGGTGGTATGACTGTGACTAGTCATCACGCTGTTGTATGAAGCTCTACTAGCTATGGGGAACGTCGTCCTAAGGGTGCCTCCTGTGAGGCCGGACCGCGGCTTAGGGCGACGTGTAGTGGAGGGCTGGTGGTATGACTGTGACTAGTCATCACGCTGTTGTATGAAGCTCTACTAGCTATGGGGAACGTCGTCCTAAGGGTGCCTCCTGTGAGGCCGGACCGCGGCTTAGGGCGACGTGTAGTGGAGGGCTGGTGGTTTGACTGTGACTAGTCATCACGCTGTTGTATGAAGCTCTACTAGCTATGGGGAACGTCGTCCTAAGGGTGCCTCCTGTGAGGCCGGACCGCGGCTTAGGGCGACGTGTAGTGGAGGGCTGGTGGTATGACTGTGACTAGTCATCACGCTGTTGTATGAAGCTCTACTAGCTATGGGGAACGTCGTCCTAAGGCCTACAGGTAGTATACATACCTATCTGACTCAATTAGCACATCAAAATCAGTAAAATCTATATCCAACAGTGAATATAAACGCGCGAAATAAATAAGGATATGCACATTCACAGCCCTTAAACCGTTTATCGGAAAATTGACAATATCCGGTTGGAAATGTAAAATTTCCATTTCTAAACGGAATCAATTTTCGATCTGTGCAATGCTTGCGATCGTACTTATTAAACAAGAGTAGGGAAAACGTGTTATCTACACTAATATATAGAGCTTAAGAGTTTGTTTGTTTGAACGCGCTAATCTCAGGAACTACTGGATCGAATTTTTCAAATCGGTCCAGTAGTTCCTGAGAATAGCGCGTTGAAACAAACAAACAAACAAAGAAACTTTCCAGCTTTATATATTAGTATAGATTATTAATATAACGAGCGTATCGTAAATAAAAATTAGTTCCATAGGTTTATTATAGATGGCGTTTTGAATGTCATCGTATTTAATTCCTCCTGAATTTAATTCCTGTTGAATTAACAGGATTTATATAGCCTATATGGTACCCCGGTATAAAAGGAATATTTATGCCAAATTTCATCGATATTGGTTCAGCGGATTGGCCGTGAAAACGGAACCGAGAGACAGACAGACAGACAGACTTTCACATTTATAATATTAGTAAGGAAGCGTTACTTTGCGGAGATCTATAATACAAAAGTAAAAATAAAATTACTTTGCTATAATCCGCGATGAAGTAAAATAGAAAATATCTATAACGCTAAATATAGAGTGGACTATCCGTTTTCATACCTGATACATGCAGCCGTAAAAAATCGCTTTTCGATTTTGGTCGTGTAGTCTATCTCCTGATGATGCTTCGGTTGCGGGGCGAAACGATTGTTGAGTTTGTGCTAGTGAACGTATATATTGCTTTTGTATGATGGTGGCGGTGGTGGAGGTTTGTGCATGTGTTTTTTACGACTCCTGCATGTATCAGGTATGATAACCGATTGTCCACTCTACATTTAGCATTATATATATTTTCTATTTTACTTCATCGCGGATTATAGCAAAATAATTTTATTATTACTTTTGTATTATGGATCTCCGCAAAGTAACGCCTAATTCTATAAATTACCTTAAATAAGTTGATTTAATATAGATCAATATGGCCGTTTACAGCATGTAATTTAAGTGAACGTTTTCGGAGATATTACAGATTTAAAATGCCGTGAGGACGCCGCGCTTCGCCTTATAACACTTCGAATCTAGCAGCTATATGTCGCTCTTTCAAGAGTTTGTTTAAAGACATTCTGTAATTAATTGTAAAAATAAAATACATAGGGAAAATGTAAAAGTAAATAAGTAAAAATGTACTATATGAATTTAGATATTCCAAAGATAGCAGGAAATCTTCTTGGTATAGGGAAAGGAAATTGTTTTTCTCCAAATTTAACGCGTGCGGGCCACGGGCAGTAATGAATAAATCAAAACTACTCGATCGATTTTAATCATTTTTTTTACACTGACTGACATGGGATATATATTTTATACCCGTGCGAAGCAGGGGCAGGCCGCTAGTATTAGTATATATTGGACTAGTAAAGCCTATAGTGTCAGCTGTTATAGTAAAGAATCTCGACCTAAATCTCAAGTATACTTAAAACTTGCAGCATGGAAGCTGTGGCTGATGTTTATATATATTGTCGATTTTATTGAGACCAAGGGTTATTCGACCTGATTATGAAATACAAGCTTTTATCTGCGACTTTGTTCGCGTGGACTGTTGTCGTGTAAGTCGATAATAGATGGCGCTTTTCAATGTCATCCTATTCCTGTAGAATTAACAGGATTTCTATAGCCTATATGTTATTCCGGTGTATAAGGAATAATTGCGCCAAATTTCATCGATATTGGTTCAGCGGATTCGCTGTGAAAGAGTAACAAACATACATCCATACTCACAAACTTTCGCATTTATAATACAAGATTTTACCTGTGACTTTGTTCGCGTGGACTGTTGTCGTGTAAGTCGATAATAGATGGCGCTTTTCAATGTCATCCTATTCCTGTAGAATTAACAGGATTTCTATAGCCTATATGTTAACCCGGTGTATAAGGAATAATTGTGTCAAATTTCATAGATATTGGTTCAGCGGATTCGCCGTGAAAGAGTAACAAACATACATCCATACTCACAAACTTTTGCATTTATAATATTAGTAGGAAGTAGGAAGTAGCTGAACCCGAGATTTATATCACTAACACTAAACGTATATAGTTAATAGTTAACCAGTAACTAATAGTATAACCAGCGTTTAAATGTCCTTTCAAAATATTATTCATTCAAGTAAACTTGTAAACAAGTGCTTTTGAATCGTCAACTCTACTGCTGGTTCGGAAAGCTGTTCCTACCGAGGAGAGCCTAAGAGAAACTCGGCCCTTGCTCTTTTCAAAAATATTTTTTTTTAATTGGCAATTTTTTCTATTTTACTTTTAATTGGCAATTTTTTTCAATTTTGTTTAATTGGCAATTTTTTCTATTTTTTATTTATTACAGTTTCCAAAGTAATAATAAAATTATTTTGCTATAATCCGCGATGAAGTAAAATAGAAAATCTTTAATATTTAAATGAGTTAATCTTGTATACGAGGTGTGTTCAAAAAGTATCGCGAATTTTGAATTTTTGCGAGTTACATATATTCCAATTTCGATTTTTTTGTGGCGTTATGTTGGTACATATGTCTCTCACTTATGCTGACAAGTTGGGCCATTTTGAATGTTCGGTTAATTGTTGACAGCTGCTTTGCTTGCACGTGTTTTGGTTCGTCTTCGATTTTTACCTATTCAAAAAATGGAACAAGGAACCTGTATCGATTTTTGTGTGAAAACGAGAAGCTACTTTGGACAAAAGCAACGTTTATCGGTGGTACAAAATGTTTTTAAAAGGCCGAGAAGATGTGAATGACGAAGAGCGTGCCGGACGCCCGAGCACTTCAACAACAGACGAAAAAATTGATGAATTGAAGAAAATGGTATTGGCCAATCTTCAAATCATCGATAGAGAAATTGCCGAGGACTTAGGCATATTGATTGGCTCGTGCCATTCGATTTTAATCGATAATTTGTGGAAAAACAAAAATTGGCTTTTGCACCTCGATAACGCCCCTGTTCACACATCGCTGCTTGTACGCGACTTCTTGGCCAAAAACAACAGACCAATGATACCGCAGCCAACGTATTCCCCAGATCTGGCCCCCTGTGACTTTTTCTTGTTCCCGAAACTAAAGAGGCCCATGACAGGACGACACTACGCCACGATTGACGAGATAAAGACGGCATCGAAGGGGGAGCTGAACAAGATACAAAAAAATGATTTTTTGAAATGCTTCGAAGATTTGTAAAAACGTTGGCACAAGTGTATAATATCCCAGAGGGATTACTTTGAAGGGGGCAAAATAGATATTTACGAATAAATAAATAATTTTTGAAAATACACAAAATTCGCGATACTTTTTGAACACACCTCGTATATATATATTTTCCGAATCTTGGAAACGGCTCCAACGATTTTCCTGAAATTCAGCATGTAGGAGGTTTTGGGGGAGAAAAATTGATCTAGCTAGGTTTTATGTATTAAAAATATTGTTTTATCCCTGTTTTTGAGCATTAAAAAACACTAACATTTATATTGAATTGAATTTTCGCCATTAACTGTCAACTCGGCGTAGCTTCTTCGGGTAACGGGCAGCCTCGAGAAAGGTGAATGCCAAGGATCGATCCCGAACTTATTAATCGTTTTTTTCTTTTGTTTAAGTTTTTTATTTTTTTTTGAAAAATTACCGAGCGAAGCTTGGCTACCCAGATATTATATATAATGCTATTATATAAATGGAGAGTGGACAATCGGTTTAATTCTAATTCCATAAATTATTACAGTTTCAATTCAGAATTAATATTTACAATAAACTTCTTGTCCTAGACCCCAAACTAGGAAAACCCGTAACTTAGGGGTCAGTTCCTTCACGCGTGTGTGTGCGTGCGTGCGTGCGTGCGTGCGTGCGTGCTTGCGTGCGTATGCGCGCATGCATGTGTGTATCTATTTTATTGTAATTGTTGTAATTCTTATAACTAGTTACATTTTGTAATTTTTATCTTATGCAAGGTCATACAGTGGCTGTATCTATGTAATCCTCAACAGTACATTAGGTCAAGTCAAAATTTCACGTCCGTACTGTTAACCGTTGAGTTCCCTCGTCTGGAGCCAATCCTGACATCAGGTCATGCTTATCATAAACATGCATTGCTGGGACTGGACCAGTATGTATCATCTCAATCGGACACCGGAAAGTGGGGCAAACTTAACTTGCAAGATTCCACCATCACATACATTGCAAGTTAAATAAAATATTTTTATTTGTTAAACATAATAAAAGCTTTTAACAAATTTCTCATTAAATTTGTGGAGTAGATAGTAGAGTCATCTCTACTTTCAACCGTTTAGGATTTCCCCTTGTCTGGAGCCAATCCTGTCATCAGGTTATGCTTATCATAAACATTGTCATCGGGACTGCACCAGTATGTATCATCTCAATCCGACCAAGGGAAGTGGGGCAAACTTAACCTGCAAGATTCCACCTTCACATACATTGCAAGTTAAATAAAAGCTATTAAATAACAGGAATTGTGAAAACAATGTTTTAACTCGCCTATTTAAACTCATCTCGCAAAGGGTAAAGACTCCAATGTAGGTAAGAGCTTGTTCCTTTTGCTTTTAATGAAAGAACAAGCGAAGGTATCACGCATTCACCCGTACAGGGGTGCCAACATGCTTTTTAATCTGTACGCGGCTTTTATTGTTTATCTGTGATTAAAAAAAACTGAATAGAATTTATTTTCTTATGCATGTTTTATACACGCCGTGTGGTATCCGGTTGAGTAGAATAGACCAACCTCATTTCTTACCGAGGTGTCGTAAAAGGCGACTAAGGTAAGTCGACACGCCGTGTGGTATCCGGCTGAGTAGAATAGACCAACCTCATTTCTTACCGAGGTGTCGTAAAAGGCGACTAAGGTAAGTCGACCCGTCGTGTGGTATACGGCTGAGTAGAATAGACCACCCTCTTTCTTACCGAGGTGTCGTAAAATACGACTAAGGTAAGTTGACATCAGGCAGGCGGCCGGTCGTAAAATACGTAGCCAAATCATTTGACTACATGTTTGTAACATGTTGTGTCGACCCCACTTAGAGTGGGATAAGGGCAGGAGGATGTATGTTTCTTACGCATGTTTTATAAGTGGAAATATAAAGACCGTGATATAGTCTTTTGATAACCATTAAAATGGTTAAAGTCGGCTAACTTTAAAAGCTAGACATATGCTGTTGCGGACTTTTATTTAGAACTTTTAGAGGGAAACAATTTTGTAATACATGATTTTTGAATAACTTTCACCGTTACTCAGCGCACGCAAGGAAAGCTTTAAATTTTTCGTTTTCTTAATATTTTTTATTGCTGCTCCTCTCCTATTCATAGCGTGATGTTATATAGCCTATAGCCTTCCTCGATAAATGGACTATCTTACACTCAAAGAAGTTATCAAATTGCTCCAGTAGTTCCTGAGATTAGCGCGTTCAAACAATCAAAAAAACAAACTTCCTATTCCTGTAGAATTAATAGGATTTCTATAGCCTATATGTTATTCCGGTGTATAATTAATAATCGTGCCAAATGTCAGCAACGAGGAAGGCTATAAGCTATATAACATCACGCTAAGATGAATAGGAGAGGAGCAGCGATAAAAAATAGTACGAAAACAGCAAAATTTCAAGCTTTCCTTGCGTGCGCTAAGTAAACGGTGATAGTTATTCAAAAATCATGTACAAAAAAATTGTTCCCCACTAAAATTTTTAAATAAAAGTCCGCGACAGCATATATCTAGCTTTTAAGGTTAACCCACTATAACCATTTTTATGGTTATCAAAAAACTATACGGTTTTAATCCTTCCACGCGGGTGGAGCAGGGAATCGTCAAGATTGCTAGTTTATAATATTAGTAGCCTAGGATGATATCACTGTCCGAGTTTAAAAAGTGGATTCATCACGCAATTCAGCCTTACTAATTAAAAAAGCGAGTGTTGCCATAATTACGCAATTACTTTCCACGTTCGCGCCCTCTGTGCAAGAGTCGAGCCCTCTTAACACCATACATTGCACCCTTGAGACGTGATGCAAGGCCTTTGGTATAAAAAATGCCGCACGCACCCTTTGCATACAGACGTACAATATGTTCATTGGTTCTAGAAATGTTATTTACCCTCTTTGCGAATTAAATTTTTTAGAGATTAGATTAGATTGCTTGGACGCGCTAATCTCAGGAACTACTGAACCGATTTGAAAAATTATTTCAGTGTAAGATAGCCCATTTATCGAGGATATAAGTTATATAACATCACGCTAAGATGAATAGGAGAGGAGCAGCAATAAAACATATTACGAAAACGGCAAAATTTAAAGCTATCCTTGCTTGCCCTAAGTAAACGGTGATAGTTATTAAAAAATCATGTATTACAAAATGGTTTCCCCCTAAAAGTTCTTAATAAAAGTCCGCGACAGCATATTTCTAGCTTTTAAGGTTAACCCACTTTAAGCATTTTTATGGTTATCAGAATACTATATTTAAGGTTTTAATCTTTCCAAAAGCACTTTACAAGTTTACTTTAATAAAGAATATTTTGAAAGGATATTTCAACGCTGGTTACCGCTGAGGGAACTCCTCAACTGTCAACAGTAGGGACATGGAATTGAAAGCTCTTTTAAAAGCTTTTTAAACATGACTTGTTTTAATTCCAGGTCGGCATGCCGGGGTCGTGAGATGGACGGGATTCAAATGGAGCCCATCGGGAAGTACAAGGCCGACCGGAACGGATCCGCGAAGGGTACGATACGATTTCGATTTAAATGTCTGTAGTTGTAAACAAAAATACAATACCATCTTATACTCCATAGGTTCTTTAAGTAGGCAAATTAAGATATTATATTTAAATGAGTTAATCACTACATATTATAAAACAAAGTCGGATTCTTTGTCCATATTTCCCTATGTACGCATAAAACTTTAAAACTACGCAACATATTTTGATGCAGTTTTTTTTTATAGATAGAGTGATTCCAGAGGAAAGTTTGTACGTATAATAACATTCAATACGGAGTAAAGAAATACTGTAATTTTTGAGGTTTCTGTAAATAATTACATTTTTTTCCGCTTACGTTGCAAACGCAGGCTAAACCCTACGAGATTTATCAAAATGATGTACTAAGTATTTGTACACCTTGAAAAGGTCTACAGAAAAGTCCGCGATGGTATATGTCTATCTCTTATGGATAACCCACAATAGCATTTTTTGTCATTTACTTTTTACGAAAAATAATGCCTTATGTTCAAAGCAATTTTTATACAATACAGCATTAATCCTTATCCAATTAAGTCCTTTAAATAAATAGTTGATTTAATATAGATCAATATGACCGTTTACAGCATGTAATTTAAGTGAACATTTTCGGAGATATTACAGATTTAAAATGCCGTGAGGACGCCGCGCGTCGCCCTATAACACTTCGACTTTAGCAGCTATGTCCGTCTTGCAAGAGTTTGTTTAAAGACATTCTGTAATTATACACTGTCCATTATATTAACCATCTTTTGACAGATTGACGATTTACATATTTAGTGATGTCCTAAAGATTCTCGTATGCGATACCATTCCGATTATAGTACCTACTATCATTAATCGAATTACGTACCTAAGTAATTCGATTAATGATAACCTACGTAAACTAATAACAGATATAGAAATCAACATTTTGATTTAATATTGCCTTAGTTTTTTGAAAATAAATGTTAATCCGTGTGTATTTATTATAATCATAAAAAATATATTATACATCAACTGGCAACATCAACAGACCTTCCGCTCGGCCGCCATTTTGACGTGATCTGTCACTCTCAACGAAACGCCCGTGATAGTCACACGCATTTACGTTCGCTGAGTGTTCTCTCGCATCTGTTACACCTTGAGTTAAGTAGCTTTATTCCTCGGAAAAACTTTTGTGAAACTTATATTAATTGATCGTGAAAATGCCGAAAGGACGTGTGTTGAAAGCACAATCGAGACAGTTAGTGTTAAAACTTCATGAGTATTTTGAGCAAGAAAATCAAAATGGCGGACCTCTTATACCTATCACGCAAGTCCGAAACCGTGTTGCAGCCGCGTTGGGGATCAGTCTATCAACTGTGACTAAAATCACTACTGATGCCTACGGCAGGAGCGGCTTGGAGCAAAACAAACCATCTACACCAAAAAGAAAGCGCCGGGCTCATAAGGTGACAGCTGTTGATGACTTTGACGCTGACGCTATTCGTCGTCATGTATATGATTACTACTTGAGAAAAGAAATTCCAACTTTGAGAAAACTTATTGTTTCTTTGAAAAGAAGTGGTCTATTTCATGGTGAAAAATCTTCTTTGGTCAAAGTTTTGAACACAATTGGCTTTTCATATAAAAAGTTAAATAAAAGAAAATTATTAATGGAACGCACAGATATAGCTATAGCACGTTGTGATTTTTTAAGAGAGGCAAAGAAAATACAAGATTGGGCAAATATTGTTTTCACGGATGAAACATGGCTCAACGCTAACCACACACTATCTCGTTTCTGGACTGATGATACTGCTGATTCCACTTCCTCAGTACCAATGGGAAAAGGTGAGCGCCTAATCATTTGCCATGCAGGTACAGCAAAAGGATTTGTACAAGACGCACTGTTGGCATTTAAATCGAAGAAATCAAATGACTACCACGAAGAGATGAATGCAAATGTGTATGAAGAGTGGTTCAAAAAAATGCTCATTTCATTGGAAGAACCATCAATAATTTTTATTGATAATGCGCCCTACCACTCCCGTCAAATTGACAAAATGCCAACACAGGCTAATAAAAAGCATGAAATAATTAATTGGCTTCGGGACAATGGAGAAAATGTGGACGACTCAATGTTAAAAGTTGAATTAATAAAAATATTAAAAACCAAAAAGAGAGCAAAACGCTATGTAATCAATGAAATGGCAGCAGAATATGGTCATACTGTTCTTCGGATTCCTCCATACCACTGCCAGTACAACGCAATAGAACTTATATGGGCACAAGTAAAAGGGCATGCTGCGAGATGCAATACAAGCCCCCCATTCACAGCGAATAAAATGTTGCAATTGCTAAAAAATGCTTGCACCCACGTAACGGCCGAGAATTGGGCAAGTGTGGTGGAAAGAACTAAAAGAGTAATATTCTCTGATTGGGAACGTGATATTGCGTTTGATAATATATTATCTACACAAGAGCTAATAATAACTGCTACTGAAGACTCCTCATCGGAGGAGTCTAGTGTTGATTATCATTCCGACGACTCGTGCTAATAAAATAAATTAAAATATCCTGATTGTTTTATTTGTATTCATGTATTAACTAAGAAGAAAGTAAAACTTTATATAATGTTATTAAATGTCTTTTAATACTCGTAACATCGATTTCTACCGATTATTTTTAATCTGTGGCATAATCGTAGTAACCATTATGTGTGACATCACTAAGTGGGCGGTACCCATCCATAAAGTACAAATATTATTTGTATGATATTTGTACGTAAGCAATACAAAACTTAATGAGCGTGAGCTGTCAAAAGACTGATAATATGATGGACGCAGTATAATTGTAAAAATAAAATACATAGGGAAAATGTAAAAGTGAATAAGTAAAAATGTACTATATGAATTTAGATATTCCAAAGATAGCAGGAAATCTTCTCGGTATAGGAAAGGAATTTGTTTTTCTCCAAATTTAACGCGTGCGGGCCACGGGCAGTGAATAAATCAAAACTACTCGATCGATTTTAATAATTTTTTTACACTGACTGACATGGGATATATATTTTATACCCGTGCGAAGCAGGGGCAGGCCGCTAGTCTTTAATATTTAAATGAGTTAATCTTGTATATATATATAATACTAGCGGCCTGCCCATGCTTCGCACGGGTATAAAATATATATCCCATGTCAGTCAGTGTAAAAAAAAATGATTAAAATTGATCCAGTTGTTTTGATTTATTCATTACTGCCCGTGGCCGTAGCGTTAAGTTTGGAGAAAAAAAATTTCCTTTCCCTATACCAAGAAGGTTTCCTGCTATCTTTGGAATATCTAAATTCATATAGTACATTATTACTTATTTACTTTTATATTTTCCCTATGTATTTCATTTTTACAATTAATTACAGAATGTCTTAAAACAAACTCTTGAAAGAGCGACATCGCTGCTAAAGTCGAAGTGTTATAGGGCGAAGCGCGGCCTCCTCACGGCATTTTAAATCTGTAATATCTCCGAAAATTTTTCACTTAAATTACATGCTGTAAACGACCATATTGATCAATATTAAATCAACTATTTATTTAAGGTACTTAATTGGATAAGGATTAATGCTGTATTGTATAAGAATTGCTTCAAAAATAAGGCATTATTTTTCGTAAAAAGTAAACGACAAAAAATGCTTTAGTGGGTTATCCATAAGCGATAGACATATACCATCGCGGACTTTTCTATAGACCTTTTCAATGTGTACAAATACTTAGTACATTATTTTGATAAATCTCGTAGGGTTTAGCTTGCGTTTGCAATGTAACCGGAAAATAATGTAATTATTTACAGAAACCTCAAAAATTACGGTATTTCTCTACTCCGTATTGAAGTTATTATACGTACAAACCTTCCTCTGGAATCACTCTATCTATTTAAAAAAACCGCATCAAAATCTGTTGCGTAGTTTTAAAGTTTTATGCATACATAGGGAAATATAGACTTTGTTTTATAATATGTAGTGAAGTGATTGTTATTTTCCTCGCTAGAGAGCTCCGATCATAAATGAGTCCGATCGCTGCTAAATTCAAATGGTTAAAGGGCGAACCGCGTTTTTTTTTTCGAATATGACTAATGCTGTTAGCCCTAATGGCTTTGACAGCGTCACCGATAAGAAGGGCGAGCGCGGAAGCATCGCCGAGAGGCGAACCGCGACCTCCGACGCGCTATTTATAGGCTCGCGGTGCGGCCCCTGCATTTTAAATCTGTAATATCTTCGAAACTGTTTATTTAAATTACATGCTGTAAAGGGTCATATTGATCAATATTAAATAAGCAATATATTTAAGGTTCTTAGTTGGATAAGGATTAATGCTGTATTGTATAAAAATTGCTTTGAACATAAGGCATCATTTTTCGTAAAAAGTAAATGACAAAAACTGCTATTGTGGGTTATCCATAAGAGATAGACATATACTATCGGGGACTTTTCTGTAGACCTTTTCATGGTGTACAAATACTTAGTACATCATTTTGATAAATCTCGTAGGGTAGGTAGCCTGCGTTTGCAATGTAAGCGGAAAAAAATATAATTATTTACGACATCGCATTAGAAACCTCAAAAATTACAGTATTTCTCTACTCCATATTGAATGTCATTAGACATGTAAACCTTCCTCTAAAATCACTCTATCTATTAAAAAAAAAAACCGCATCAAAATCTGTTGCATAGTTTTAAAGATTGAAGCATACATAGGGATATACGGACATAGGGACAGACAGAGAATGCGACTTTGTTTTATACTATGTAGTGATATTATTTATTTTTACAATTGATTAAACAATGTCTTTACATACAACATTAGTAGCTTTCTTATCATTAGACAATATAAACTTGAAAGAAGGACATAGTTGCGCCTCCGGTCGCTGCTAAATTCGAAGTGCTTATAGGTCTAAGCGCGGCCTCCTCGCGGGATTTTAAATCTGTAATATCTCCGAAAATGTTCACTTAAATTACATTCTGTAAACGGCAATATTGATCTATATTAAATCAACAATTTATTTAAGGTACTCAATTGGATAAGGATTAATGCTGTATTGTATAAAAATTGCTTTGAACATAAGGCATCATTTTTCGTAAAAAGTATATGAAAAAAACTGCTATTGTGGGTTAACCATAAGAGATAGATATATACCCTCGCGGACTTTTCTGTAGACCTTTTTAAGGTGTACAAATACTTAGTTTATCATTTTGATAAATCTCGTAGGGTTTAGCCTGCGTTTGCAATGTAAGCGGAAAAAAATGTAATTATTTACAGAAACCTCAAAAATTACATTATTTCTATACTTCGTATTGAATGTTATTATACGTACAAACCTTCCTCTGGAATTACTCTATCTATTAAAAAAACCGCATCAAAATCGGTTGCGTAGTTTTAAAGTTTTATGCGTACATACGGAAATATGGACTTTGTTTTATAATATGTAGTGATGAAAGACAAATCTAAGACACAACTCTCCCTTAAATAGACTTATGCGTCAATATAATAAGCTATCGAAGGGTAATATGTTAGATATAATGCACGATTCCGAAACAATGTTTAAAAAAATCCCTTCTAAAACTTTTAACTAACACTTAGTTACATAATCTGTGTTATTGTCACCGTTTTCTATCTTAGTATGAATGTTTGTTATTTTTGTGAATGTTGATGAATTTATGATCGGAGCTCTCTAGCGAGGAAAATAACAATCACTTCACTACATATTATAAAACAAAGTCCATATTTCCCTATGTTTGCATAAAACTTTAAAACTACGCAACAGATTTTGATGCGGTTTTTTTAAATAGATAGAGTGATTCCAGAGGAAGGTTTGTACGTATAATAACATTCAATACGGAGTAGAGAAATACCGTAATTTTTGAGGTTTCTGTAAATAATTACATTATTTTCCGGTTACATTGCAAACGCAAGCTAAACCCTACGAGATTTATCAAAATAATGTACTAAGTATTTGTACACATTGAAAAGGTCTATAGAAAAGTCCGCGATGGTATATGTCTATCGCTTATGGATAACCCACTAAAGCATTTTTTGTCGTTTACTTTTTACGAAAAATAATGCCTTATTTTTGAAGCAATTCTTATACAATACAGCATTAATCCTTATCCAATTAAGTACCTTAAATAAATAGTTGATTTAATATTGATCAATATGGTCGTTTACAGCATGTAATTTAAGTGAAAAATTTTCGGAGATATTACAGATTTAAAATGCCGTGAGGAGGCCGCGCTTCGCCCTATAACACTTCGACTTTAGCAGCGATGTCGCTCTTTCAAGAGTTTGTTTTAAGACATTCTGTAATTAATTGTTAAAATGAAATACATAGGGAAAATATAAAAGTAAATAAGTAATAATGTACTATATGAATTTAGATATTCCAAAGATAGCAGGAAACCTTCTTGGTATAGGGAAAGGAAATTTTTTTTCTCCAAACTTAACGCTACGGCCACGGGCAGTAATGAATAAATCAAAACAACTGGATCAATTTAAATCATTTTTTTTACACTGACTGACATGGGATATATATTTTATACCCGTGCGAAGCAAGGGCAGGCCGCTAGTATTGTATATATTGTTGATGGCCTCATAAAATAAAAAAAAAATATATATTTTTTCCGAATCTCGGAAACGGCTCCAACAATGTTCATGAAAATAAACATGTAGGGGGTTTTAAGGGAGCCAAATCTAGCTAGGTTTCATTTAAAGAAAATGTTGTTTTATCTCTGATTTCGGGCACTGAAAAAAATGCTGAAATAGAATTGAAAGTAAATGATATTTTTAGCTGTCAAACGTAATGCTGTGATAGGATAATGGGCGGACCAATAAAATTCAAACCGCGGGATTAAATCCTTCATGTCACCGGTGCTTTTTTTTGATTGTATTTCTTTTATATATTAAAAAAAATTACCGAGCAATACTCGGTCGATATTAAAGATAATTAATACTTTCGGCCATATATGCTATCCGGCTATGTAGAATAGACCACCATCATTTCTTACCAAGGTGTTGTAAAAAGTACGAATAAGTCGGCCTGCCGAGTGGTATACGGTTGAGCAAAATAAAACACCCTTTTCCTTACCGAGGTGTCGTAATATAAGAATAAGGAAAGTTGACGTCAGGCATGCGGCCGGTCGTAAAATACGGCTAAATCATGTGACAACATGTTGTGCAACTTAGGATAAGGGCAGGAGATGATTTTTGGTCATAAATGTGTTGATTTCATTCCAGCGGCCGCCTGGCGTAACATGGTAGACCAGGACCTCGACGATGTGGCATTTCTAGCAGGTAAAACTACACACAACCAGCTATATAAGTTTAATTCGATTGGCTCGGTGGTGCAGTGGGTAGTGACCCTGCCTTCGACTCCGCGGGTCGCGGGGTCGATTCCCACTGAGGGCTAACATTTTCTATAAATGAATTTCTTGATATTTGAGCCTGGGTGTATATTTGTATTTAAGTATGTTTTAAAAATTATATATGTATATATTCACCAGTTGTCTGTCCATAACACAAGTATTAAGTTACTACTTTGGGGACGACCGTGTGTGTAAGTGTCCCATATTTTTTATTTTTTATTTATTTATATCGGATTAGCCCAATGTTTAAGATGTCCATACTTGTGAGTTATTTAACCAAACATCTAATATATAAAGTATATACTGTGCCCGTGATTTCGTTTTTGCTGACTGAGTTTTTTAAAATACCCTCAATTTTTCCGTGTCAAAAATATATGTGTATAGTTTTTTCCTAATTATATACACACACACACACACACACACACACACACACACACACACACACACACACACACACACACACACACACACACATACACACACACACACACACACACATATATATATATATATATATTCGGAATCACGGAAACGGCTCCAACGATTTTCCTGAAATTCAGCATGCAGGGGGTTTTGGGGGAGAAAATCCAACCTAACTAGGTTTTATTTAAAAAAATAATAATTTTATCCCTGTTTTTGGGCATTAGAAAATACTGAATTGAATTTTTGTCATTAACTGTCAACGTAGCTTATTCGAAAGAATTGCCGAGCAAGGCACGGTCATCCAGATATATATTGGTGAAATAGGAATAGGATGACATTGTAAAGCGCCATCTATTATCGACCTATCACACTACAACGGTCCACGCGAACGAAGTCGCGGCCTAAACAAACAACCAGGCTTAAGGCCTGCGAGGAATGGCCCGGGTAAGGAGGTGCGCCTCGAAGCTCGTACCACACCCATCTTCGGGCGAGTGAGAAGACCCCTGCTGCTGCGAAGTCGCGGGTAAAAGCTTGTATATATAGCTCTATTTCCTCCAGACACGGACAAGGCGCGCGAGGCTCGTGAGCTGGGCGACGCCCCGGTAGCCGTGTGCTCCCAACGCCGGGCCATCTGCTTGGCTGCGTTGGTCTTCACAGCCATGTTCTCCACGGCTCTGTTGGTGGTATACGCCACTCCGCAGCCAGGTAAGGACAACCCACTTTACCCAGATACTTCAAGCATAACTCGCCTAATCGACCACAGCAGAAATTTCCTTTTGAAATTCGCATTAACCAGTTAGGGAGTCCTAACTGGTTATGGATCTGTATTGATTAATTCCTAATCTGCGGTAGCGCAGTTGTTAACCAGCAAACCCAGGTAGACACCAATGAGTTTTTATGTAAAAACTTATGTGTCTAATTGATAATAGCAATTTATCACACGCTTTTCGGTAAACGGAAAACATCGTGAGGAAACCTACATATCTCTAGAGAATTCTGGGGATATGTGCAACCTACCAATCATTAGAGCAGCGTGGTAGGTCTTAGCTCTAATCCTTCTCTACAAAAACAGAGAGAAGAGGCCAATTCTCAGCAGTGGGATAATAAAAGGCCGTTACTTTCTTTTCTTTACTTATTGATTAATTAATTCACTGGTTCGGAATGTTGCTCTTACTGAGAAAAATCAGCGAGAAACTCGGTCATCAATCTTTTATACATTTTCAATTTTGCATTATTAAACCGCAGTTTTGTATGAAGTATAACAATTACGACAAATAGCTACTCTCCTGTCCCCTCCGCGCCGCACCGCACTTCTCCGCCCTTCACCACACCTCGTCACAGCTATCCTCACGTCTCTGTACCACAACTTCCGCTCTCTTCTTTTTCCTTCCGTTACAATACTTTAGTATTCTGTATCTTCAAGTAACGCCTAATTATCTAATAAACAACTTCATCTGAAACTACTATATGTTTTCACACTCCACAGCGCGTCGCTTTAAGCCAAGGCCCGGCCTCTCTTAAGGCGACGCACCAAGGATGCTGCGAGACTCGCTCTCCCAGTTTCACTCCGGCGATGCTTCTTCGCTCGCCCGCTTTCTCGGTGACGCTGTCAAAGCCTCTAGGGCTAACAGCATTAGTTAGAGTCCGAAAAAAAAAGTGAATTAAAACGCCCCCTCTGGACCCAATACGTGACTTCGTCCGCAGGCACGATAGCGCGCGCACGCGTGCACTTCAAGATGAATCCGCAACTTTTATTTCTTCCGCTGTACCCTTAAATATGCGATACAATGTGACACCTTCCGCTCTCCTCTTTTCCTTTCTGTTACAATACTTTTGTATTCTGGATCTTCAAGTGACGCCTAATTATTTATGGCTGAGTGCCCTATGTACTCGCTGGTAAGATGGGAGATACTAGGTAAGGATGGAATTAAGTTGAGGATCTGACAAATATCTCCTTCAGGGATATTATCAGGTTCGTAAAAGCCACGGGTAGATTAGAGCAGGTGACACTGTCGGGACAGCAGTGAAACCCTTTTCCCAACATGGGGAAAGGGGTGGAATAGTCCGGAATAGGAGCTGACCACCCGCCCTGCACCGACAGGCGTCCCCGAAATTAGATAGATAGATAGACGCCTAATTATAGAAATAACCAACTTCATCTGTCCAAATGAAACTTAATCATATGCTCTTGTCTAGAATGCCCGTGTGCTGTGGAGGCCGAGCTGATGCCGGGACAGCCTCCGACTGGATCTGAAGAGAATGCTACTGCAGCTAATAAGTGAGTTACGACTTTTATTATTTTTATTTAATATCCCATTGTTTTTTGAGTGGCCCGTTGGAGCAGCGGGTAGTGACCCTGCCTTCAGCTCCACGGCTCGCGAGTTCCATTTCCGCCGAAGGCCAAGATTTTCTTTAAATGAATTTGTTGGTCTTTGAGCCTAGGTGTATATTTTTATGTAAGTATGTATTTAAAACTTATATAAGTATACTAGCGGCCTGTCCCTGCTTCGCACGGGTATAAAATATAAAGCCCATGAAACTCAGTGAAAAAAATTTATTAAAATCGATACAGTAGTTTTGATTTATTCATTACTGGCCGTACCCCAAAAGGGTTAAATTTGGAGAAAAACAATTCCCCTCTCCCTAGACTAAGAAGATTTCCTGCTATCTTTGCAATATCTAAATTCATATACTACATAGATAGATAGATAGATAGAACATCCATACATACATACATACATATTTACTTATTTATTTTTACATTTTTCCCTATGAATTTTATTTTTACAATAAATTTTAGAATGTCTTTATATACAACATTCATAGCTTCCTTGTCGTTAAACAAACTCTTGAAAGAGCGACATATAGCTGCTAGATTCGAATTGTAATAGGGTGAAGCGCGGCGTCCTCACGGCATTTTGAATCTGTAATATCTCCGAAAATGTTCACTTAAATTGCATGCTGTAAACGGCCATATTGATCTTTATTAAATGGACTATTTATTTAAGGTACTTAACTGGATAAACATTAATGCTGTATTGTATAAAAATTGCTTTGAACATAAGGCATTATTTTTCGTAAAAAATATTGTAAAAAAATTGCTATTGTGGGTATAACCCACACCCCATATATATATAAACCGCATCAAAATCTGTTGCGTAGTTTTAAAGATTTAAGCATACATAGGGATATATTGACAAACAAAGAATGTGACTTTGTTTTATACTATGTAGTGATATTCACCAGTTGTCTGTCCATAACACAAGTATTAAGTTACTTACTTTGGGGACGGACGGCCGTGTGTGTAAGTGTCCCATATATTTATTTCCAGGGAACGTATAGCGAGCAATGGTATGGTGTTTCCATGGCGAGGTGCGCGGTTGCCGACCTTCCTCATTCCCAAGCACTACAGTCTATGGTTGCATCCGAATCTAACCACGGGAGAACTTAGAGGTAACTGCTAGTAGTTATGGTAACTTTATTCATATTTTATATGTAACTAGCGGCCTGCCCCTGCTTCGCACGGGTATAAAATATATATCCTATGTCAGTCAGTGTAAAAAAAAATGATTAAAATCGATCCAGTAGTTTTGATTTATTCATTACTGCCCGTGGCCGCAGCGTTAAATTTGGAGAAAAACAATTTCCTTTCCCTATATCTTAATATTTAAATGAGTTAATCTTGTATATATATATATATTTTCCGAATCTCGGAAACGGCTCCAACGATTTTCCTGAAATTCAGCATGTAGGAGGTTTTGGGGGAGAAAAATTGATCTAGCTAGGTTTTATGTAAAAAAAATATTGTTTTATCGCTATTTTTGGGCATTAAAAAACACTGACATTTATATTGAATTGAATTTTCGCCATTAACTGTCAAGTCGACGTAGCTTATTCGGGTAACGGGCAGCCTCGAGAAATGTGAATGCCAAGGATCGATCCCAACTAAATAATTGTTTTTTTTTTTTAAGTTTTTTTCTTTTGTAAAAATTAGCGAGCGAAGCTCGGTCACCCAGATATTCAATACTGATTTAAGCATACATAGGGAAAACAAAGAATGCGACTTTGTTTTATACTATATAGTGACTAGCAATCGCCAGCGGCTCCGCTTGGAAAGATTAAAACCGTAATATAATGTAATTTATATAATTAGGCGTTACTTTGCGGAGATCCATAATACAAAAGTAATAATAAAATTATTTTGCTATAATCCGCAAATTATAGCAAATCCGCGGATTATAGAAATAATTTTATATTGGAAATAATTTTATTATTACTTTCGAAATATAATCTTGTGATTGCCATAGAAATGGTTAAGGTGGGTTAACCTTAAAAGCTAGACATATGCTGTCGCGGTCTTTTATTTAGAAATTAAGAGAAGAAAAATTTTGTTATACTTATTGATTTTTGAATAACAAGATTATGATACTGTTGCATAATAAAGGTTAGCGCCAAGGCGCAAACATCGATTGCGCATGTGTGTTGCGTCGCCGCGGACTCGTTCATTGAAACCTTTTGTTTTAAGGTAGAGGTTCAACCTCCTCGGTCCAGCTGGAGGTTGTATAGGTGTATCGTTATGATTAAAAAGTTATATTATGATACAGGTGTCCATACAAGACATGTATTGTAATAAAACTTTTTTATTTTTTATTTTTGCCCTGTACGTAATGTTTGTCATAAGAATTTTGGTTTCAGTTTTATAATCTCTGTATTATAGTATCAGAGTATATAAAATCTTCTTTTTTTATATACATAACTTTAATAAATTGTTTTTTTTTGGTTATTTTAGACTAAATTTATTTGTTCAGGCGAGGTTTCCATAGATTTCAAAGTGGACCGCGACACCGCATTCGTTGTTCTCAACTTACGAGATGTGAACGTGACTGAACGAGCTCTGTTCAAGAGCGGCGGCTCGTTGGGGCCCAAAGTGGTGAAGACCCTGGACTATCCACCAGCCGACCAGACCTACATAGAGTTCAAGGTAAACTGCTTATATACATGTTATAAACATGCTGTCACATGATTTACGTACGTTGAAGTACGTAAGTCGTTTGTGGGTTTTGGTATAAGATTCTATAATAACATTCCGCAATCAATTTTAGCTTTGCCATTACATCAGTTTAAAAACACTGTTAAAAAAGAGCCTGATACAGAAAGCCTACTATACTGTTGAGGATTACTTAGATGATAAGAATGTGTGGATATAGCTCTTTTTGAACCTGTTAAAGACAGACTTAATTTAAATAGTATTAAGAATTATATTTTTAAAAGAGCAACCGCCGAGTTTCTTGCTGGCTCTTCTCGGTAGGAACAGCTTTCCGAACCAGCAGTAGAGTTGACGATTCAAAAGCACGCGCTTACAAGTTTATTTGAATAAAGGATATTTTGAATTTGAATTTGAATTTACAGAAGAGTTACTTTGCAGAATTCCATAGAACAGACACAGTCATAGTTTATAGCAAAATAATTCTATTGTAACTTCTGTATGTTGTCACATATTTGGCTTTTGATGTCAACTTACCTTAGTTGTATTTTACTACACCTCGGTAAGAAATGAGGGTGTTCTATTTTACTCAACCGGATACCACATGATTGGTCAACTTACCTTAGTCGCCTTTTACAACACCTCGGTATGAAATGAGGGTGGTGTATTCTACTCAGCCGGATACCACACGATGGGTCAACTTACCTTAGTTGCCTTTTACAACACCTCGGTAAGAAAAGAGGGTGGTCTAACCCAGGGCTTCTTAAACTTTTTATACCCCCCCCCCTTGAAGGGGGGCCTTGTATGACCCCCTTCAAGCTTAGGAAATTTGAAACGACCCCCTCCTCCATATAATGAAATATATATTAACCGTAGATGTAGATGTAATATCGCACTAATTTACAATGTAAATAACAGTTTTGCATTGACACTTTTTTCAAAACATAGTTATAATAAAACTACAATAGTATTTTGTGTGATTTTTATTTGTATTTATATTTGTACGTAGTGTGTATACTAATTTTAAAATTTTATTTATAATTGTCGTAAACTAACCAATCATAAATTTAATAAAATCTATTTAATTAAACTTAATGAAAAGGGGTAATGAAGGAACTTAGGAGGAGAAATATCAATAAATCTTTGTTAGAAAAGTTCTTTAAAGGACAGCTGCAGCCATGTAGTTGTATCAATAATGATTGAAAAGTATCAGATCTTTGCGACGCCCCTTTCAATAGTCGACCGCAACCCACAGTTTAAGAAGCCCTGGTCTATTTTTCTCAGCCGGATACAACACGGCGGAAGATTAACTCATTTAAATATTAAAAATAATTTACGAATATATTAAAATCTCCAGGAGAAACTCCGTCGTAAATTCAACTACACGCTGAGCCTGCGGTTCATAACAAAATTGGACCGCAGCAAAAAGCAACGAGGATTCTTCCTAGCGGGGACGCACAGACAGTGAGTGAAAGCGAAAAATTGTTATTGCTTAATGTTAGTGCTTATTTTGAAAAATTACTAACACCTAACACCATCATACATAATTTTGTTTACATATTTTTTTTTCTTTGTTAACTTTAATTTAATTTATAAAATAATTTTCAACTAATAAAAGATTCGTTTTGATTTTCTATTTAAATTTATTAATTATATTATCATCATCATCATCCTCCTGCCCTTATCCCACTATAAGTGGGGTCGGCACAACATGTTATAAACACGCTGTTATATGATTTGGCTGCGTTTTTACGACCGGCCGCCTGCCTGACGTCAACTTACCTCTGTCGTATTTCACGACACCTCGGTAAGAAAGAGGGTGGTCTATTCTACTAAACCGGATACCACACGGTGGGTCATCTTTTTTTTTTTTTTTTTTTTTTTTTTTTTTTTTTTTTTTTTTTTTTTTTTTTTTTTTTTTTTCGAACTGACTATATGCTGTTAGCCCTAACGGCTTTTACAGCGTCGCCGGGCGGGACGGGCGAGCGCAGAAGCATCGCCGAAATGCGGAGAGTAGAGCGCAGAAGCTCTACTAGCGTCGGGGAACGCCGCCCTAAGGGTGCCTCCTGTGAGGCCGGACCACGGCTTAGGGCGACGTGTAGTGGAGGGCTGGTAGTATGACTTTGATTAGTCATTACGACGACGGAAGGGTGGCAAGAAACCACGACCAACCGATGTCACAAATCTGGGACCTCGTCTTCGCCGGCGAAGACGCTGTATGTGTTACGTGTTTCTGTGTTTGCGATCGTTATTTGATCGTCAGGGTCATATAGGACGCTTTTTGGACGCCTATATTTTCGGTGGTCAGACCTAACTGGGATGTAGGTGGCAGCAACTGAAATGAGAGGGTTTGGGTGTACCTCGGATTTCTCGAAGTAAGACTTCGAAAAACGTTTAAAGAGGTGAGTAATGTTAGGGAGATCGAGGTCTCTATGGAGGTCAACGTTGCGCATGAACCACGGACAACCAGTGGCTGTCCGCATAAATCGGTTTTGCATTCTTTGAAGCGTGAGCAATCTGACCTTTGAAACGTGCGCGAACGCAACGCTCGCATAGGACATTATTGGTCTTATGCAAGTTTTGTAAAGTGTCACTTTGTTGCGGAGTGACATTTTACTTTTCTTGCATAGCATCGGATAAAGTCGTCCCATGACATACGCAGCGTTATTGCAGACTATGCGTATGTGCTCGTGGAAGGTCATGGAAGGTTGGAAGGTGACACCTAGGTACTTGACTTTCTGTTGCCAGTGAATTGGTGTATCGCAAAGGGAAATTTCTGTAGGTGTGTCTATGTGAGATCGGAAACGATTACCGATAAAGTGCATAGCTGCACTTTTATCAGGGTTTATTTCGATTCTCCATCGGCGGAACCAGCGTCCGAGGCTGTCTACCGCTTTCTGGAGACGTCTAGTGATAACTTGAGGTTGGCGAGATGTGGTAAATACAGCGGTATCATCCGCGAAAAGGGCAAGATGAGTGCGCTCTTTAATAGGCGCCCGTGGAATGTCACTCGTGTAGAGCGAGTACAATAAGGGTGCCAGCACAGATCCTTGAGGGACACCGGCACGGATAGGGCGGCGAGATGATAGAGTGCCGTCTACGCGGTACCGAAAGGTACGATTGGTGAGGTAGTTTCGTATGATAAGTACGAGTCTGTCAGGTATATTTAATAGGAGCAACTTGTGGATTAAGCCTGCATGCCAGACCTTATCGAAGGCTTTGGCGACATCGAAGAATATGACACCTGTAAACTGCTTGGTTTGTAAACCTTGCAATATGTGCTCCGTGAGGCGGTGCACTTGTTGAACACAGGTGTGTTTTGGACGAAATCCGAACTGTTCGTTGGGAAGGAGATTATAAGTATCGACTACGGATTTTAATCGAGCAAGGATAATTCGCTCGTATATTTTTCCTAAGCTATTTAACAAACTAATGGGACGATAGCTAATCGGGAGATTTCGAGGCTTTCCCGGTTTGGGGATACCTATCACTGTAGCTTCTTTCCACTCTTCAGGAAAGGAGCATCCGGCAAGGAGGGCATTAAAAATCAGTACCAGTAGGTGGATGATTTGGTCGGGAAGGCACTTCAGTGCCCTGTTGGAGATGGAATCAGGACCGGGGCGGGTCATCTTACCTTAGTCGCCTTTTACGACACCTCGGTAAGAAATGAGGTTGGTCTATTCTACTCAGCCGGATACCACACGGCGGGTCAAGTTACCTTAGTCGCCTTTTACGACACGTCGGTAAGAAATGAGGGTGGTACTATTCTATTCAGCCGGATACCACACGGCGTACGCACAGACAGTAAGTAAAAGCAAATATTGTTATTGCTTAATGTTATTGTTTGTTTTGACAAATCATTTAGTTTTAGTTTAAAAGTAAATCAAAATTAACGGCATATTGTAATAATTTTTAACAAAACTTTAGGATAATACACGCTCACTCTAACAAATGAAGTATAGTTCAGTCTCCAATCAATAAAATGAAAACAGTTCCATGTCCAATGAATAAAATGTATTGTATTTCAATGTCCAATCCACAGATGAAGCTTAGTTAACGTACAATCATTAAAATGAATACTAGTTCCATGTCCAATCCACAAATAAAGTTAAGTTCAAAGTGAGATGAATCAGACGAAACGTAGTTCAATAGCCAATCTGTCAAATGACACATAGTTAATGTCCAATCCATCAATTAAAAGTTACTTTAAAGTCCAATCTATCAAACAAAGGTTTGATCAAAGTCCAATCAATCCAATGAAATATACTTTATTATCTAATCCATCGAAATAAAGAACATATGGCCGCTTTCAGGAATAATAAATCACAAAATTCACATTTCGCTAAACATTTGTTAGAAAGCGGTCATTAAGTTCCTAATAACCATAGTTTCGAAGTCTTGCGCACGTGTTGTAACAAACTTAAGCTGAACCTATGGAATCAACTTGAGATATTAAAACATAAAAATGGCACCCTCACTAACGATCAGATAAATGTGTCTAGTTCAAGTTTGTTACAGGTTTTCGCAGGCAAAATAAAATAAATTAATAATAATCGGTTATCCACTCGACTGTCCACTCTTTATTTATTTAGCATTATATATATTTTCTATTTTACTTCATAGAGGATTATAGCAAAATAATTTCATTATTACTTTTGTAAAGTTGTTTATTTCAATCTATTATGAAAATGTTAACATTTGTGGGTATAAATATTGTTCGACCCTGTACAAGATAGAAACAAATAAATGTAACTGGCATTAAGAATTGTATTTTTTAAAAAAAGCAACCGCCGAGTTTCTTGCTGGCTCTTCTCGGTAGGAACAGCTTTGCGAACCAGCAGTAGAGTTGGCGATTCAAAATCACTTGTTTACAAGTTTATTTGAATAAAGAATGTTTTGAATTTGAATTTGAATTTACAGTCGGTGCGCAGTTTCTCGGTTCTGGTTGACGCATGCGCGGTCGGCCTTCCCCTGCCTGGACGAGCCCCACCTGAGGGCCACCTTCAAGCTGACCATAGTGAGGGACAGGTTCCACGTGTCCCTCACCAACATGCCCATAGTGGCGACCGAGGAGGCCGGCTTCTACTTGGGCCATAGGCTGGTAGGTAAACCCAACATTAATTTTAATCCTAGATAGCTGCGCACCTTAGCAGCCTACATAAAAAAATTCAGTTAATTCAATGAAGTACTTTAGCCACAGGATATTATTTTTTATTTTGAAATTAAACTTCATGATGTATATGGATCAATGACCGATGGCAGCATGCCATACAAAAATATACCCTATAAACAATATTATACTCTTCTGTATCAAAAATGTAAAAATGGCCTTGGTGGTGACCTTGCGGTCACCGCGCCGCGACCTTTGTATTTCCCCGCTCCGTTTGATCTTCGCGGCGATTGTCATATCTACACCGAGCGCCGCACGCGCGCACTACAAGGTGAGTGAACCCTAATGAATGAGCGTGTTTCGCAATTTAAACGTATTTAGTTTGTTAGAATATATATTTTTCTTAAATTCTGTATTTAAATACATTGAATTATACCAAAGTGCAAGTGAGCAGTGAAGTTATTTAATGTCGTATCGTCGGTACCACTCTGTATAGCACCTGGGTGTCCCAGCTTGCTCGGAGTACATAACATACATTAGAGTACGATATTACAGTAAGAAAGGTATTAAAGGTTTCTTTCATTTCTAAATCTCAAATACCTTCCTTCAAATTATTATTCTATTAAAAATAAGTAAGTTATATTTTGTCTTTACTGTATGTCATTCCCATTTAACCAACTAACCCTTTAACAAACATGTAGCGGCACTAGAGTGCGCAATTCTAGCGCAATAATTATTAACTCATATGATTAGCGTTAGACTTAAGTACAAACTGTAATAGATAATAAGTGTAATAAACAGATTTAAATTTTAATTTTAAATTTTTTTAAAAGCGAGACGAGTAGCTTTGTGCGACATTAAGATGATTCCAAATAAAATTTCAAATTCAAAATATTCTTTATGTTATAAATATTCAAAATGTTCTTTTGAATCGTCAACTCTTCTGCTGGTTCGGAAAGCTGTTCTTACCGTTGCCAGCATGAAACTCGGCGGTTGCTCTTTTCAAAATTATAATTATAACTAGTTACATTTAGTCATTTCCATCTTGTACAGGGTTGAAGAATATCTCTTGTTTCTTATAAGTGACCTGGCAGACCGAGCCTTGCTCGGTAATTTTTTTAATTATGTAGAAAAAAATTAAAATTCAAAAAAATGAAAAGAAATAATAGGGCAGGTGGGGCTCGATCCTAGGTATTTTCACCTCTCTAGTCCGCCCGTTCCCCAAATGAACTACCATGACTTTACGTTTAACAGCGAAAAATTGTGATTGTATTCACCGTACATTTCAAATAAATTTTAGAGCCCGTAAACATTTTTTTAAAATAAAACTTATATTGATCGATTTTTCGTCCCCAAAACCCCCTACATGCTGAATTTCAGGAAAATCGTTGAAGCCGTTTCCGAGATCCTGAATATATACAAGATTAAGTCATTTAAATATCAAAGATATAAGTAATCCTCAACAGTATAGTAGGCTTTCTGTATCAGCCTCTCTTTAATAGTGTTTTTAAACTGCTGTAATGGCAATGGCTTTATATATAAATATTTATATCTCTTTTAAGCTGCAAGACGAGTTCGCCGCATCCCCCCCAATGGCCCCCCACATGATGGCACTCGCGGTCTGCCGTCTCCAGAGAAGGGCAGCCCCCCCTTTAGCCAACACGACCGAAGCCCCCGAATCTCAAGATGAGCTAATGTTACCACCTGAAGTCAGCCTGTACAGCGACCAGCAAGTGATTTTGGATGAATCAGGGTAAGACTCTAGTCTATAATAGGAAAGAAGACATTTACACATATACGATAAATAATTTGTTTACAACAAAAATGTACAAGTTATATGTATGTTAAATTACTTACACGCTAGGACTATACAAATCATGCCCACGGGGAATGGTCCCAAGAATGCTGGCAGCGTTTCCGCGCTGAATCGCTAAGCTGATTCTTTGTGCGAAAAAGGAGCCAGCCCTCTTGTCACCTGAAGAGGCAATCAACCGAGGTGTACCGAGGCTTAATTGAAATTTCGAACATAACAGTGGATTATTATAACGCCGAATTATATTATATCCGGCGGAATAGAATAGTACCACCCTCATTTCTTACCGAGGTGTCGTAAAAGGCGACTAAGGTAAGTCGACCCGCTGTGTGGTATCCGGCTGAGTAGAATAGACCAACCTCATTTTTTACCGAGGTGTCGTAAAAGGCGACTAAGGTAAGTCGACCCGCTGTGTGGTATCCGGTTTAGTAGAATAGACCACCCTCTTTCTTACCGAGGTGTCGTAAAATACGTCTATTGTAAGTTGATGTCAGGCAGGCGGCCGGTCGTAAAAACGCAGCCAAATCATGTGACAGCATGTTTATAACATGTTGTGCCGACCCCACTTAGAGTGGGATAAGGGCAGGAAGATGATGATAAAGGTATACACTTTAATCATCTACTAGTAATATCGCGCGGTTTCACCCGCGTACATACCGATCTCATGGCAGTGGAAAGTCTAGTAAGTCGGACTATAGAGTTTTTTTTGTTAAATATATCATCAATATTTTCCACAGCGCACGCACTGACATATTTTTATGGCTAATTTTTTAAACCTTATTACATTTTTATTACGGATCCCTATTTTTAAACGTAATATAGCCTATGTTGCTCAGTAAAGATGCAGCTTTCCAATGGTGAAAGAATGTTTGAAATCGGTCCAGTAGTTTTTGTGTGAAAACACTACAAACATACACACAAATTATGGATAACTAGTAACGGCCCGGTACTATCCCGCTGAATATGGCCTCCTCTCTTTGTTTTTCGAGAGTAGAGTTGGAGCTAAGACCTACTAATGTTGATTGGTAGGTTACACATATCCCTAAAATTCTCTAGAGATTAATTAGATTTAATTAATCTCTAGATTAGATTCATTTGATATGGTCAATAGGGTTAAGTAGTTATGGTCAAAGGTCGCGGGAATCCGCTGGTTCCAAGCGGTACAAAAGTTGTACGCTTGAATATTATTCTGCTGTACCTTAAAGAGACGTCCAGCAGTGTATTGTCATTGTTTGAGAAAGAGGTAAAAGGGCACAATCATGTTACCAAACGAGATGTATATATGAATGTGGATGGATATGTGACCAGAGGGAGGCTGAAAGATGGTTGGATTGTGTGAAGTATGACATATAACAGGAGCAGCGACAGAGTTGGATGATAGGAGAGAATGTGGAGGGATATGTGACTAGAGGGAGGCTGAGAGATGGTTGTATTGTGTGCAGTATGACATATAACAGGAGCAGCGACAGAGTTGGATGATAGGAGAGAATGTGGAGGGATATGTGACTAGAGGGAGGCTGAGAGATGGTTGTATTGTGTGCAGTATGACATATAACAGGAGCAGCGACAGAGTTGGATGATAGGAGAGAATGTGGAGGGATATGTGACTAGAGGGAGGCTGAGAGATGGTTGTATTGTGTGCAGTGTGACATATAACAGGAGCGGCGACAGATTTGGATGATAGCAGATAGTGGAAGCTGAAGATATATTGTGCCGACTAGACTAAGAGTGGGACAAAGGTAATAATAATGAGTAACATCAAATTTACGAATCTCTAATAATCATATTACATACTCTTTTATTCGCCAACGTGCTATTGCTGTACCTCGTTTTATTCAACTTGCAATGTATGTATCTGAAGGCAGAGTCTTGCAAGTTAAATTTGCCCCACATCCCGGTGTTAGATGATACATACTGGTCCAGTCCCGATGACAATGCATGTTTATGATAAATATGACATGATGTCAGGATTGGCTCTAGACGAGGGAACTCCTCAACGGTTAACAGTAGGGGAATGAAATTTTGTTGAAAGCTCTTTTAACTTGACTTGTGCCAATTCGTCATTAATGGTTTTTCTATTCTGTCCGCAGGCCTTTACTGGAATGGGTCCAGAAAACGATCCAACTCTTCGCCTACGAGTTGAACACTTCGTACCCTTTGCCGAAATTTGGTGAGTGGCATCATTTTTGAGTTCGAAAAAGACGACGCGTGTTGAATATTATAAGTTCATACTGTGAGTGACCTATAATGTACCCTAGGAATAATTTATATGGCAAAAAATCGTTTGCCGCGTGAGCTAGTATGATATAAAACTTCTGACATGTCTTTTTATCCAGATATCGTGGTGGTAGAAGGTGGAAACCAATATTCAGAAGGCTGGGGCCTCATCACGCTGTCACCTTCCATGCTGACTGATACGAAGGTCATCGCCAGGCTATTGGCTCAGCAGGTGGAAAAATATATAAATAAATAATAATAAATATTATATTTGTCATTTAAGTTTTACGGAAAATAATTCCTTATTTACGAAGCAATTTTCAACAATACAGCATTAATCCTTATTCAATAAAGGACCTTAAATACATTGTTGATTTAATATAGATCAATATGGCCGTTTACAGCATGCAATTTAAGTGAACATTTTCGGAGATATTACAGATTTAAAATGCCGTGAGGACGCCGCGCTTCGCGCTATAACACTTCGAATTTAGCAGCTATATGTCGCTCTTTCAAGAGTAACCTCTAAATAAAACATGTTTGTATTGTCTAATGACAAGAAAGCTATGAATGTTGTATATAAAGACATTCTGCAATTAATTGTAAAAATAAAAAACATAGGGAAAAATGTAAAAGTAAATATGTAGTATATAAATTTAGATATTAGATGTAGCAGGAAATCTTCTTGGTATAGGGAGAGGGGAATTGTTTTTCTCCAAATTTAACGCGTGCGGGTCACGGGCAGTAATGAATAAATCAAAACTACTGGATCGATTTTCATAATTTTTTTCACTGACATGGGATATATATTTTATACCTGTGCGAAGCAGGGGCAGGACGCTAGTATAGGATAAAATCGAGATATGTAACGCTATCTGCCGTGTGGTATCCGGCCGAGTAGAATAGATAACCCTCTTTCTTAACGAGGTGTCGTAAAAGACTACTAAGGCAAGTTGACGTCAGGTATAGCATGCACCGACCCCACTTAGGACAAAGGCAGGAGAATAATGAAGATATGTAAGGCTATCGTGGTTTTTTATTTCAAGTGGTTCGGTGGTTTGGTATCGCCACGGTGGTGGAGCTCCCAGTGGTTGCTCGAGGCGCTGACGTCAGTCCTGGGGGAGAAGGCGCCCGCGCTGGGGGGGGCGCCGGCTGAGAGGCAGCAGGATGCGCTATTGCTGGATCACGTGTTGCCAGCACTTAGGTGATACATTGATACTGTTAATGTATAGAAACCGGTTATGCTTTAGTCTTATTCTATCGGCGAGCCCGGCTTTGATAAGACCATCCGTAATCGGTAATTGTTGATTGATTGTTTTGCAATAACATTTTGATTTTCGTACGTCGTGTGGTATCCGGCTGAATAGAATAGTACCACCCTCATTTCTTACCGAGGTGTCCGCGTTTCTCGTCTATACAATGATTATACGAAGAAAAATCCAGACATCGATATACACTTCGATAATCTTGTTAATTTTAAATTAAAACTATTAAAAGTTTGTACCTCGCCCATAATAAATAATAAATTTTAAATAGGGATTAAATAGTAATAAATATAATAGTATAATAGTAATAAATATAAAATTAAATTAAATTAAAAGAAAAAATAAACAAATAAACAACTAACATAAATAATTAATAATTTAAATTTTTTAATACATATGTAAATGTGAGAACAGTTAGATTTAAGTCACGTGAAATTTATATTATAAATATTGTTACTGTTTCTTATGTTGGCGATCCAAATAAATAAATAAATAAAGGTTTCGTAAAAGGCGACTAAATTCAAAATATTCAAATTCAAAATATTCTTTATTCAAATAAACTTGTAAACAAGTACGTTTGAATCGTCAACTCTACTGCTGGTTCGGAAAGCTGTTCCTACCGAGAAGAGCCAGCAAGAAACTCGGCGGTTGCTCTTTTAAAAATATAATATTTAATACTATTTACATTAAGTCGTTATTGTCTTGTACAGGTTCAAAGAGAGCTATATCCACACATTCTTCTCTTCTAAATAATCTTCAAGAGTATAGTAGGCTTTCTGTATCAGCCTCTTTTTAACAGTGTTGTTAAACTGCTGTAATGGCAAAGCTGAAATTGATTGCGGAATTTTATTATAGAATCTTATACCAAAACCCACAAACGAGTTACGTACTTTTGCAAGGCGCAAAGCAGGAGCCGCAAGCTTATGTCGGTTCCTACTTTGTCTATTGTACACATCACCTATCGTTTTATAATTCTTTATATTTTTATGTACATAAATTAGATTGCTTAAAATATACTGTGAAGCATAAGAATACCTGTTTCCTTAAACTTCTCTCGCAGGGAATCACGCGGTCTTAAATTATAAATGCCACGTATAGCTCTTTTTTGTTAAACAAAAATTTTTTCACTATCCGCGCATTTACCCCATAGCAAAGTACGTCGACCTGCAGTGTGGTATCCGGCTGAATAGAATACTACTCTCAGTTTTTACCGAGGTGTCGCAAAAGGCGACTAAGGTTGTCGTCAGCCAAATTGTGTAACAATGTGTTTGCAAAATGTTGTGCCGACCCCCACTTAGAGTGGGATAAGAGCAGGGAATGATCCAGTACATTTTTGATGTTTGTAGACTTGATTCGAGCAACTCGGTCCGAGCGGTCGCCTCGCCGCGGTTAGAGAGGGCCGATATAGAGTCTGCCGCGGACGAACTATCTCTGCACAAGGTAAGTCCTTTTGGTGGGTTTTGGAAAGATTTTCTGTTAAAAACAGTGTCTAATTGATATTTGCAATTTATCACATTATTTTCAGTGAAGGATTTTTAGGATTTGGTATATTATTCTGTTTAAACAAATGTTTAATTAACGTTTGCAATTTATCACACGCTTTTCAGTAAAGGATTTAGTTCTTAGTTACAATGTTCGCCAAAATCTGCGTTGAACAACATCTCAACTGAAGCCTATAATTATTAACAGGGGGGATTAAACTCTAAGGCATTACGCCGCGATCGCTATCTCTGAATACGCAGAAAAAAAGGGGGGTTTATCCAAGTGATGACAATTAGGTCGCCTAGGTGACCTAGGCCTATATGTCCAAATATAGGCCAGGCACTTTTGCTTGGAGCTCGTCTCGAGCTCGAGCTTGTACGCCGCCTAGCCCCCACCCGGGGGGGGAGGGGGTAAGCTAGAAGACCCTTCGATTGATAAAACTCCATCACGAATATGACACCTCACATAACCCGCGAAGAGATCATCATTTCTTCCCGGGTTAAACGCGGGTTTTTAATGACCTGAACAGATTTCGGAAAATGGACATCCCGTAGGCTCTAGCCCAGTGCTTCTCAACCACTATGCCGCGGCACTTTTGTGTCCCGTCAAATTTTGCAAATATATAATAATTTTAATATTATTAAATTATATCATTTGAAAAGCAAAATATTTTTATTATAAGTTCGTAATTAATCCCTTAATAAACGTTTACTTATTATTGTAGTATATTTTAGTTTATTTCTTATATTTAAAATTTTTGTCATAAACTATTTATGCAGTGTGTTGTAGTAAGTAAATATTTTTTATCTTTTTCTTTGTGTGCCGCCAAATTTTGAAATCATTTAATATGTGCCGCAACAAATAAAAGGTTGAGAATCACTGCTTTAACCTAATCGTGAGGTTCCCTGGTCACCAAAGCTTAATAAAATCCAGGCGTAAACCTGTGAGGAACGGCCTGGGTAAGTAGGCCTCGAGGCTCTTACCCTAATCACCTTTGGGCTTTAGGAAGACCCTTCGTCGTCAAGTGATGAAGTAATAGATGCCGCAATGTCTACAATATTTATTTATGTACCATAATGAAATAAAATGGAAAAAACATTGGCAAAAAAAACGTGTACAAAGGTCCACTTATCCCTATGACAGAGATCTCTGCCAGCTAACCTACGAAGTGAGACAATTTATAATTAAGAAAAAGTTGGTACGCAAATATTAAATAATAATTATTAGTAAACAAAGGTTAGCTCCGCCGTGTGGTATCCGGCTGAATAGAATAGTACCACCCTCATTTCTTACCGAGGTGTCGTTAAAGGCGACTAAGGTAAGTCGACTTACTCTATTACTACGACTACTTAGTACTCTACCGGATATCATCATTATCATTCTCTTACCCTTATCCCGCTCCAAGTGGGGTCGGTACAATATGTATTCTTCCATTCGTCAACTCTGGTGCCACTCCTTAAACATGCATATAATTTTTCACACAATCCATCCATCAATTTTTTTGGCCTCTACTATAGTTATTTTATTTTAATTGTGTATTATTTTTTTTTTTTTTGTTTGTCATAAGATTAAATTGTTTACGTGCATGAAAGTATTGTATGTGAATAAATGCTGTTTTATTTGATTTGAAACGTGATATCCGACCTTGAGGAGATGTATGCCCAGCGGTGGGATAGGGACAGGACGTTAGTTTCTAATATTGATCCCCATTAACTATTTCCCATGGACAGGGTGCGGCCATAGTCAGCATGGCAATAGAGGCGGCGGGGCAGGAGGCCGGACGCGCCGCCCTGGCTCGGCTGCTGCGTGACCATCGGGCCGCCAGTGCTGATGCTAGGTAATAACTACCCCCCTATATCCCTATACCCCTTTTTTACACCCTACCCTTCATCGCACACTACACTTGGCTCACTATCTCCTTCCCCCATACCTCATTCCCGTTTCTCTATACTCTTGCGTGCGGCGCCGAATTTGACACGGCACTGCAAACGCTCGCAGACTGCCCAGCTTAGGCAGTTCAGCGGGCAGAGCTCGTGGCAGAAGTGGAGCACGATCTCTCCCTGCCCACCGTGGTTCGTGCTTTGGTGGACAGGGAGAGATCGTGGGCAACGATGGCTTCCTTCTGCGAGGACGTTATCTCGCGGAAATAGGCGGTGGAGCGGATCCGGGAAGTCGAGTCCTTGGATCCGATCCGCCGCAGGCGAGCGAGGCGTAGACGACTCGCCGAAGCCCGTCGTATGCCGCCCTAACGGGGACTTCTGGGCGTTTCGAGCGGGGTTTATCGGACGCCCATATGAAAAAGTCACCGAGGCGGTCGACATCTGGTACTCCCGATGCATCGTCCAGCGGAGGGAGGGGCCACTTTTAGAGAGGCCACGACTCACTTAGGGTGGGATAAGGGCTGGAGGAAGTAAGTTAAACATTGATTTGACTTAGGCAAGTGGCCTAAGTCAAATCAATGTTTAACTTACTTCCTTCAATATTGTGCCCAAATAAAAATGCAAAATTTTGGATCTCAGTGAAACTTTTAATTACTTATTTAAATTTTATTCAGTAGACACTTTTACAGTAACAGCCGCTGCCAGAGAAACAGAGGGAGGGGGGTAGGGGGTAAGCGTGGGAGCGGAGACGCTACAACAAACGTTCCAGTACCCACACTTAGAAATATTCATCTCTGTTACCACCAGAGACCTGTGGAGGGCTCTACAGCACGACGGCACTGATGAAGCTCCCGCCCACGCGTGGGACGGCTGGTGCGAACGGCCGGGATACCCCCTGCTTTGCGCCAAGGTCTCTGGGGCTGATGTTGTACTAAAGCAGGAACGGTAACTACAACTTATTGTTATGTATATCTTTAATATTTAAAATCTTATATACATAGAAGCATCAGAAAGCCTTATATGACGGTTTAGGCTATTGTCCTCCATTGTAGGCGCGATAGTGGCAGTAACTCGGAAATAAAACCACGCTTGTACGATGCAACAATTAGTTATTTAGTTTCAATACAATATACTTCGCAATACAATACTTAACGCCTGATTTAATGAGATCAAGAGCCAATAGATTATAACTTCGCCCGTCTTGACATAACAACCCACGTTACCATGCCAACGTCGAACTACTACTCTATTCGGGGTTACCCGCTCTTAATGTTAATTACTCCTTAGTACGTTTTTCCTAGTATAATCATTGATAAAATAACAATCTCATAACTATTTGTAATAATTAATCAAATAACTTAGTTCACAACTTATTATTACTCCACGCGCCGTCATATCACTACATATTATAAAACAAAGTCGCATATATCCTATGTACGCATAAAACTTTAAAACTATTCAACAGATTTTGATGCGGTTTTTTTAATAGATAGATTGATTCCAGAGGAAGGTTTGTACGTATAATAACATTCAATACGGAGTAGAGAAATACTGTAATTTTTGAGGTTTCTGTAAATAATTACATTTTTTTCCGCTTACATTGCAAACGCAGGCTAAACCCTACGAGATTTATCAAAATAATGTACTAAGTATTTGTACACCTTGAAAAGCTCTACAGAAAAGTCCGCGATGGTATATGTCTATCTCTTATGGATAACCCACAATAGCATTTTTTGTCATTTACTTTTTACGAAAACTAATGCCTTATGTTCATAGCAATTTTTATACAATACAGCATTAATCCTTATCCAATTAAGTACCTTAAATAAATAGTTGATTTAATATAGATCAATATGGCCGTTTACAGCATGTAATTTAAGTGAACATTTTCGGAGATATTACAGATTTAAAATGTCGTGAGGACGCCGCGCTTCACCCTATAGCACTTCGAATCTTTTAAGAGTTTGTTTATATGGGCGGTAGGGGATGCAGTATTGAATAAACACCAATTAGGATTGTCATCTTTTAATTCCGTTAAACCACTCTATTGATATCACTCTATATAAGAATAGCGTCGATGACACGAGAACAAGTACACGAGGTCGTAGTCTGAGCAACAGGAGCGGATCCAGCTATTTACTCTAATGCATTTTCCCTGTTCGGTTTTCGATTCTTAATATCGCTAGCTTTGTCAAACCCTCTGCCTGACGTACATGTTGTTTTGATTTCGTATCGTCCACCGCCGACATATATATAGTTTCGGGAACTGCTGGGCCCGTTAAATTTATTAAAATAAAGGGAATACGTCAGTTTGTGACAGATTACAAAAAAAAACAGTGTACTTGCCAATTCTGGTCCTATACACAAAACCTAGGCCTAGGATATATCGTAATATAAAAGTAATAATAAAATTATTTTGCTATAATCCGCGATGAAGTAAAATATAAAATATATATAATGCTAAATGTAGAGTGGACAATCGGTTATCATACCTGATACATGCAGGATTCGTAAAAAACGTATGATAACCGATGATATATGATATATGATAAAAACGGTATGATACATTGATTGGTTTTACAGGTATCCATTATACTGTTCACGTAATTCACTTGTAAGAACTACGCAAGTCACAGTTAGTCAGTTAAATGTACCAATTATAACTTAGGGCACAGAGCAATTAAAAATATAGATATGCAACAGTTTGTAATGAATATATATATTTACGGAATCTCGGAAACGGCTCCAACGATTTTCCTGAAATTCAGCATGCAGAGGGTTTTGGTGGAGAATCATCGATCTAGCTAGGTTTTATGTAAAAAAATCATTTTATCCTGTTTTTGGGCATTCAAAAAATACTAAAATTTACTTTTAATTTATTGAAGTGTATATCTTCTAGAATATATGCCGTGTGGTATCCGGCTGAGTAGAATAGATCACACACATTACTTACCAAGGTGTCGCAAAATACGACTAAGGTATATTTACGTCAGACAGGCGGCCGGGAAAAATAACTCCAACAAGCCAAATCATGTAACATGTTTAAAATATATTGTGCCAACTCCAATTAGAGTGGGATCAAGGCAAAATGACAGATATACATCTATTTTGACTTTGTTTTATAGTAACTATAGAAAGAGGTCAGAGGGTACTTTACTAAATATCCCAGTTCTTCATACATCACTCGTTACAGATTCGTGATGTCGGCTGAACCCCCCGACCCTGAGCCGCCGATGGTGAACCACCTTCTCACCCTGGAGCTGCGAGCGGAGCTTGAGGAGCTGTTCTTTGAGCCAGGTCAGTGTATACTGAACTATCGGCTGGCTATACGGTGATGTGGCTCAGTCTGGTTTCGAGTTCGTAATAAAGCTATCGTTGACAAAAATACTCCGATGAACACCAATTTTTTTAAATTTCTTCTTCTTCTTTGTAAAAAAACACGCAGCTACAAAGTTGCGTGTTTTTTTCAAACTATATATATTCTACTTCCTTCTTAATATTATAAATGCGAAAGATTGTGTGTATGGATGTACGTTTGTTACTCTTTTAAGGCAAATCGGCTGAACCAATATCGATGAAATTTGGCACAATTAATCCTTATACACCGGAGTAACATACAGGCTATAGAAATCATGTTAATTCAACAGGAATACGATGACATTGAATAGCGCCATCTTTTGCAATTGCAATGAATGCAATTGCAATTTATTTGGGATCTATCTCCTGATGATGCTATATTCTTTCACGGCAAATCCGTTGAACCAATATTGTAGTGTGATAAGAGCTTAATAATCATTATACATTACTCACGTGTTAACTAGTATAAGATTTAGTATTATTATTATTAACCAGTATTAAAGAACCCAGACACCCAAAGTATACGGTCGTTTGTTTTTATAACCTACTCTACACCTTACAATATAGCTGAAATTTGGCACAATTATTCCTTATACACCGGAATAACATATAGGCTATAGAAACCCTGTTAATTCTATAGGAATAGAAAGACATTCAAAAGCGCCATCTATTATCAAACTATCTATTATCGACCTATTTAAAAAAATTCAGACATTTAAGGTGTCTAAAAGCCTTATTGCTATAAGCAATTTTTAATGCAACTTTATGCACTTTACAGAAAATTTTACGGAGATTATCGAGGAAGATATTAACGCGACCACCACAACGCCCACTCCCACCACCACTACCAAGAAACCAACGGTCAAAACCACTAAACCACCGCCGACACCCAAATGGGTTATACCGGTCACATTTTCCGTGGGACCATTGGAGAATTATGAAGATGAATTGGAGAATATAACAAAATTGTGGAAGAATGTGACGGAGAATATACAGAATGGAACCTGGTAAGGAATTGTGAAGTTGTCAGTTAAAGTAAGCTTTGTTAGTGGATGAATAGCAGTTTACATTTGAGGATGATAATATAATATAATTATATAATCCTTATCCAATTAAGTATATTAAATACATTGTTGATTTAATATAGATCAATATGGCCGTTTACAGCATGTAATTTCAGTGAACATTTTCGAAGATAGTACAGATTTAAAATGCAGAGCATAGCGATTACGCGCTTCGCCCGATAGCACTTCGATATTAGCTGCCATCGGTTTGTTTTTCACATGGCCAACTATATGTCAGTCTTTCAAGAGAACCTCTAAAGAAAACATGTTTGTATTGTGTCAAAATGCCGTGAGGACGCCGCGCTTCGCCCTATAGCACTTCACATTTAGCAGCTACATGTCGCTCTTTCAAGAGTTTGTTTAATGACAAGAAAGATGTGAATATTGTATATAAAGACATTCTGTAATTAATTGTAAAAATAAAATACATAGGGAAAATGTAAAAGGAAATAAGTAATAATGTACTATATGAATTTAGATATTCCAAAGATAGCAGGAAATCTTTTTGCTATAGGGAGAGGGGAATTGTTTTTGTCCAAATTTAACGCGTGCGGGCCACGGGCAGTAATGAATAAATCAAAACTACTGGATCGATTTTAATCATTTTTTTACACTGACTGACATGGGATATATATTTTATACCCGTGCGAAGCAGGGGCAGGCCGCTAGTCAAGTATAAGAAATTCGCTCATATGTAAAGCATATTACAAAATTGAAGATTATTTGGAATAAAATTTCTGGATTTGAAAATCCTTTCATAGTCGCCTTTTACGACACGTTGGTATGAAATGAGGGTGGTTTGTTCTACTTAACCAAATACCACACGGCATAAATTTATAGTATTGTTCTTATGAAACTTTTTGATCTATACAACAGTTTGACACGTTATATTAGACCGAGTTAATGCTGCGTCAATTTCTAGGTACGATATAGTGAATGATACGAAGAAATCGTCGAGATGGTCAGAAAACGTCACCTATTTGATCTGGATGAACGACACTGAAAGTAAGTATATAAAATAATATAAATATATGGGACACTTACACACACGGTCGTCCGTGCCCAAAGTAAGTAACTTAACACTTGTGTTATGACAGACAACTGGTGAATATATAATTTTTAAATAAATACTTAAATACAAATATACACCCAGGCTCGAAGGCCAACAAATTCATTTATAGAAAATGTTGGCCCTCGGCGGAATCGAACCCGCGTTCCGCGGAACTGAAGGCAGGGTCACTACCCACTGCGCCAATGGGCCAATCAAGTATATGAAAGGTTTATTTTTTTCGATTATCTCTAATTAAGGAACAGAGAAACGTTACAAGTTCCAGTTTGCTACACGGGGTTCATACATCCTCCTGCCCTTATCCCACTCTAAGTAGGGTCGGCACAACATGTTACAAACATGCTGTCACATGATTTGGCTGCGTTTTTACGACCGGCCGCCTGCTTGACGTCACTTTACCTTAGTCGTTGTGTTCGTGTCACGTGTTCACAGACAAAGTCAACTAAATGGTGGGGGGTTTAACTCCTTCCTATATAACTCTGCTTGCTTGGGTAATGCCTCGCTTTGCGATTTTGTCGTGGAATCTATCTCCTAATGATGCTTCGGTGGCGGGGCGAAACGATTGTTGAGTTTGTGATAGCGAATTAGTTTGCTTTAGCCCCTTGCGCCGTAAACCAGCAGAGATACACTAAAGTAATGTACTAGAGAATTGAAGATCTGCAAAAATACTATAAAAAAGTCCATGACAACATGTCTCTATCTGTAATGGTTGTCACAATAATTACTTTTATATAAAAAAAATTAATTCGAGAAAAATTAAGTGATAAACTGATTTCCACGCTGGTGAGGTCTGGAGTTGTCTGTCACCCATAACACAATAGACCGAGAGTCAGTGAACCCGAGACCTTCGTTATTTTATAAAAGCTTAGAAATTAGAAATTAGAAATTATTTATTTTTGCTCAAAACAGTTTTGGTAACACTATTTAACAAAAGCTTATTATCTAGTTTACATTCTAAAAGTCTCCACAAGCAACCAAACTAAGCCTAGCTTGTATTCTTGGTTACTAGTTCCTTCCATTGTCATACATACTTAAAACGTGTATAAACAAAACATAAAATAATGTTAACTAATATTGTGTATGCGTATGTGTGTGCAAGAATGTTCTGTATGTATGTGGATGTGAGTGTGTGTGTGAGTGAGTTATAGTGTATGTATGTGGATGTGAGTGTGTGTGTGAGTGGATGTTAGTATAGTAGATGTTAAAGCTGAAAGATTGTCAGTGCATGCTCCCAACACAGGTAAGAACGATGGTTTATATGGAGTTTGGATCATCGTGGCTTGCGGAGATATACGGTACTCGAGATGTGTTTTTACATAATCTACCAATCTACTTTTGCAAACTATAAAGGCTGATAACCTTAAGCATAATATTAAAAATCACGTCAGTAAATGCTACTCACTTAGCATAGTGCCCCCCCCCCCAGACACCCTTAAAGTTAATATAATTCTATTTACGTCATAGTATAAAAGCTGATTTTAATATGTAATATCTGGGTGACCGAGCTTCGATCGGTAATTTTTAACAAAAAAAACTTTAAAAAACACAATTATTTAGTTGGGCATCGATCCTTGGCATTCACATTTCTCCAGTCTGCCCGTTACCCGAATAAGCTACGTCGACTTGACAGTTAATGGCAAAAATGCAATTCATTATAAATGTTAGTGTTTTTTAATGCCAAAAAACAGGGACAAAACAATATTGTTTTTACATAAAACCTAGCTAGATCAATTTTTCTCCCCCAAAACCTCCTATATGCTGAATTTCAGGAAAATCGTTGGAGCCGTTTCCGAGATTCAGAAAATATATATATATATATATATAAGATTAACTCATTTAAATATAAAGATAACTTGGATAATAACAAGACGATTGATGATGATAATTCATAATGTTTGATATTTGCGTACCAACTTTTCTTTAATATAAATTGTCTCACTTCGTAGGTTAGCTGGCAGAGATCTCTGTCATAGGGATAAGTTGACCTTTGTACACTTTTTTTACCAATAATGTTTTTTCCAACCTTTTTTTTTATGGTACATCCATATCCATAATCTTCCAACGTTCTTACCTGTGAAGAGAGCATGCACTGACAAACTTTCAGCTTTTATAAAATGACGAAGGTCTGGGGTTCACGGGCTCTTGGTCCACAAGTATTAAGCTACTTACACCTGTGTGTATATTTGTCGCATATATTTATTACTTTTTAAATATTATTTTCATTTAGGGATTCAAAAGAAATGTACCTACGAATGCCATTATATTTTTGACGTTAACAATACGTTTTTTGATAATTAATGTATAGAAACCGGCTATACTCACGTCGATATCGGCGTTATCGCGTTCGCAGTTCGCGCCGCAATAACGCCGCATAAAGAGCTCTTATGTATGTAGAATGCATGCATGTAGAATGTATGGGCTTGAAACTACTCAGGCTCATGCGATAAAATAGCACGTGAGTATAACTGATTTCTATACATTAATTATGAATACTACTCACGATAGTTTAAACGTTTTCTAATAATAACTTTTTCCAAAGTTTAATTTTTTTTTGTTTCTGTCAGTGGTGATCCCAGATTTGGGCAAGCACAAATGGGTTCGCTACAACGTGGGCGCGCGGGGTTTGTACAGGGTGGCTCCGCTGGACCGGAATGCTGGGGAGGTAGGTTTCTATTTTCCTAGTCTTAACAACATAGTATAAAAAATCAACAAACTTTTGTAACAAACGTGTCTTTCTCAAACTCTTATATTTACAAACTTTTGTGTCACAAATGTATCTATCACAAATTCTTGCATTACAAACTTTTGTGTCACAAATGTATCTATCACAAATTCTTGCATTACAAACTTTTGTGTCACAAATGTATCTATCACAATTTCTTGCATTACAAACTTTTGTATCACACTCTTGTATTACAAACTTTTGTGTCTCAATTGTGTGTATCACAAACTCTTGTGATATCACAAACTTTTGTGTCACAATTGTGCCTATCACAAACTCTTGTATTACTTACTTTTGTGTCACGAATGAGTCTATCAAAAACTCTTGAATTACAAACTTTTGTATCACACTCTTGTATTACTTACTTTTGTGTCACGAACGTGTCTATAACAAACTCTTGTATTACAAACTTTTGTATCACACTCTTGTATTACAAACTTTTGTGTCTCAAATGTGTCTATCACAAACTCTTGTGATATCACAAACTTTTGTGTCACAATTGTGCCTATCACAAACTCTTGTATTACTTACTTTTGTGTCACGAATGAGTCTATCAAAAACTCTTGAATTACAAACTTTTGTATCACACTCTTGTATTACTTACTTTTGTGTCACGAACGTGTCTATAACAAACTCTTGTATTACAAACTTCTGTATCACACTCTTCAGTCAGCCGAGGCCGCTGCGCAGAGAGCAGCAGAGTTGTACGAGAGTGGAGCGCCAGCGGAGCGCGCTTTGCTCTTGGACGATGCCTTTGTCCTGAGCAGAGCTGGAAGGCTTCCTGCGAGTAGAGCTATTGCTGCCGCTGGTAAATATATATCCTGGAAAACGTAGGACTTAGTATCTGTATCGAATTAAGATTATCTATTTATTTTACCAAAATTATTTAATAGATTAAATAATAAGTTCAATTTATATAAACTTTTTCTTTTTCTCTATATGACCCGTACTCTCTTTCTACTTAGAAAGAGAGTACGGGTCTTGTCCTTTTCCTTCTATTACTCAAAGATTGACTGGAAAAGGTCCCTTTTAGGGATAAGCCTTTATTCATGTGTTTATTTGTTTTTTTGATTTTTCTTTCTCTTTTCTAAATATATGTATAAAAAGAATAAATAAATAAATAAGATTTGTGACGAAATGAAATTAAAAGTATTTATTTCTAATGTAACTTATAAACTAAATTTAAACTAGCGACCCGCTCCGGCTTCATACGGGTATAAAAGCCTAAGTCACTCAGTGAAAAAAATGATAAAATTGATCCAGTAGTTTTGATTTATTCATTACTGTTCGTGGCCCGCACGCGTTAAATTTGGAGAAAAACAATTCCCCTCTCCCTATACCAAGAAGATTTCCTGCTATATCTAATATCTAAATTTATATACTACATATTTACATTTTACATTTTTCCCTATGTATTTAATTTTTAAAATTAATTACAGAATGTCTTTGTATACAAAATTCATAGCTTTCTTATCATAAGACAATAACATATTCTTTTTAAAATGCAGGGGCAATTTTCATCTATACTAATATACAAAGCTGAAGAGTTTGTTTGTTTCATTGTTTGAATGCGTTAATCTCAGGAACCACATGATCAATTTGAAAAATTCTTTCAGTGTAAGATAGTCCATTTATCGAGGAAGGCTTTAGGCTATATAACATCACGCTAAGATGAATAGGAGAGGAGCAGCAATAAAAAATACTACGAAAATGGCAAAATTTAAAGCTTTCTCTGCTTGCACTGAGTAAACGGTAATAGTTATTCAAAAATCATGTATGACAAATTGTTCCCCTCTAAAAGATCTAAATAAAATTCCGCGACGGCATATGTCTAGCTTTTAAGGTAGACCAACTTTAACCATTTTTATGGTTACCAAAATAGTATATTACGGTTTTAATCTTTCCACGCGGGCGGAGCCGCTGACGATTGCTAGTGTTATTACATTCTTTGACAACAAATGAAGGGAAAGCTGAATGCGTAATGCTTGCTAATCATCATCATCTTCCTACGATGGGATAAGGACAGCCTTATCCCACTTTAAGTGGGGTCGGCACAACATGATACAAACACGCTGTCACATGATTTGGCTGCGTTTTTATGACCGCCTGCCTGACATCAACTTACCTCAGTCGTATTTTACAACACCTCGGTAAGAAAGAGGTGGTCTCTTCTACTAAACCGGATACCACACGGTGGGTCAATTTACCTTAGTCGCCTTTTACGACACCTCGGTAAGAAATGAGGTTGGTCTATTCTACTCAGCCGGATACCATACGGCGTTAATGCTTGCTAATTCACAATGCATTCATTTATTATTAAATGCTGCAATTACAGCCCATCTAACAACGGAGCGCCACTGGGCTGTGTGGCGAGTGGTGGTCGGCCACCTGTCCTGGTGGAGGGAACTGCTCCAAGTGTCGGCGTCTGCTCCTCATCTCCAAGCCCTGCTCAGCACCCTACCCCCACGGCTGCCCCTATACACCACCCAGGACCTTCTGGACCCAACTATTAACGAGGATCAGTTGTGAGTATATCGGGAAAACACAAATTCGAATTTATTTATTTATTTACTAGTTTGAACTTCGTGACAGCAGGGTCTACTCCCCGAGTGGGGGTGAACGGGGTGCGGGCCTCGAGGAAATCATCTCATCGGACATCTCCTCGCGGGCACTTAAGCCCGGTATGTGTTCCGACCGTGGGCCGAGGTCACCTAGGTGATCTAAAGGTTTCGGTATTTGGGCCGTAAGCCCAGGTCACCTAGGTGACCTAATGGATTTCTTGTTCGGTGGGGAGGTCTGGGAATGGTAGCTCCCAGAGCTCAAAGTAGTCTTCAGGTATGTCTTGGTCTGTTGGTGTCTTGGTCAGTGGTTTTGTCATATCCGGTGTTTCCGTCCAATCGCCCGTCGCGTCGTCCTCGTCGTCGCCGTCGTCATCCGCATCGGGCTGCGGTGACGGTGATCGAAGGAGCTCGCGAGGCAAAGAACGTCCATCGGGTGATCGCGCATGGAGTGGCGTTTGCGTGGACTATTGTCGCGTGATATGTTGATAATAGATGGCCCTTTTCAATGTCATCCTATTCCTGTAGAATTAACAGGATTCCTATAGTCTATATGGTACTCCGGTGTGTAAGGAATGATTGTGTGAAATTTCATTAAAATTGTTGCAGCGGATTCGCTGTGAAAGAGTAACAAACACACATCCATACTCACAAACTTTCGCATTTATAATATAAGTAGGATTATAACCAGTTACATTTATTGTCAATGCTATTTTGTACAAAATCGAAGAGTAAATCCGGGGGGTTAAATAGCAATTATATTGCACTAATTCAGCTACCCAAAACGTCAAAATTATATTCCCTGTTGTAATGTTTCCCTCATAGCTTCTTCTTCTTCAATCGATGGACCTCCACTGCTGGACACAGGTCGCTTCAAGGGACCTCCAAACCACAAGATTTTGCGCCACTTGGGTCCAGCAGTTCCCCGCGACCTCTCTGAGATCGTCAGTCCATCGCGTAGGGGGTCTACCGACTTTCACCGCTTTCTGGTGCGAGATCGCCATTCCAATACCTTGAAACCCCAACGCCCATCGGTTCTCCGCACTATGTGCCTGTAACCGTACTCATAATTAACACCATATCCCAAAGCGAACGTCACATCACACCAGATATCTTGTTTTCCCGTCGCCATCGAAACGTCCATTTGTTGTTGCGCGTTACGTCGAGCACAACATCGGCTGTGTTCGTAGGACGCTTGGTGACAGAGAACTCTATAATTGCTTTCTGGTCCGGCAAGTTCCATACATCCATTATCCATCAGCTAAATTCGTAATACGTACGATAGCAGCGACCTCTGGTAATACCCGTTTACAGTATGTAATGTATTCAGATGGTTGAGTGGAGCGCTGCTGACAGCAGGCGTGGAGTGGGGCAACGAGAATGTGACCGAGCAAGCCCTGGACCTGTTCGATGCCTGGCTCGGGGAAAACGAGACCATACCTGAGATATACCAAGAGGTAAAAGAGCGTGGTCCTCCAACCTTCTTTAAAGGAAGGGCTTTTCTTCAAATATAGAAAATGGTAGCAGCAGTAGGATAATAAAAAGCCGCTGCTTTCAAATGGCAAGTTGTTTTAGGCAGTGTTAGTGTGTTAGCCTAACGGGGTCTTTTGGGCGTTCCAAACGAGGAATCGGACGCCCAATTAGATCAGGTCTCTGAGTATCACGTTGTTCAACGCACTGTTCACTGCCCTTTAGCTCTTTTCATCTAGAGTAGAGAGTGGTAGCAGCAGTAGGATAGCATTAGACCGTTGTATTTATATTTTGCGTTGTTTTAAGCAGCGCTCATGGTCGCCCATAACCCTTAAACGTTAAACAAAAAAAGGTTTCCTCCTGCGGTGAAGGAAATTCACCGAAAAGCGTGTAATAAATCGTAATTAACAATTAGACACATAAGTTTTAATAGAAACTCATTGGTGCCTGCCTTGGGTTTGAACCTGTGACCTCTACGAAAGATTCACCCGGTGTTACTGCTGGGCTATCACAGCTATATCTATCAAACTTCTGATGCTAAAAAAATCAGCTAATCTCAAGCACCGTTTTATTATTTTTATGTAAGTTAGTATTATTTTTAAGAATGAGTTATTTTGTTTGTCTTTTATTTATGAAGATTTTAATCCTTTTGTACCCGAATTGTGAACGCTAATTTTATTGGATATTTATAATCGTATTTTTGGGAAAAAGGAGGATTTGGTGGCAGCGGTAGGATATCATTGGACAGTCGTTTTGATGTCACTTGGTTTTAGGCAGCGTTCACGGCTGGCGTAAGGAGGCGTGGTGAGGAAGCGTGGACAGCGTGCTGGAAGGCGCTGCTCGCTTCGCACGCTGCTCCTCGCCCTCTGTACTCTCATGCTGCTCTCCTCGCCGCACTCGCCTCGCCCGTCGACGACTGGCTGCTTTACAGGTGAGATCTGGACTATCTTATTGGAAGTTAAACTTAAGTTGAGAATCATTAGTGTTAATAAAGTTGAATGAATGAACGAAAACCTTAGTAGCGGCCTGTTACTATCCCACTGCTGAGAATAGGCCTCTTCTCTCCGTTTTTGGAGAGAAGGATTGGAGCTAAGACCTACCACGCTGCTCCAATGCGGATTGGTAGGTTACACATATCACCAGAATTCTCTAGACATATGCAGGTTTCCTCACGATGTTTTCCTTCACCGAAAAGCGTGTGATAAATTGCAATTATCAATTAGACACAAAAGTTTTAATAGAAAAACTCATTGGTGTCTGCCCGGAACCCGTGACCTTCTCGAAAGAGTCGCACGGTGTTACCGCTGGGCTACCACAGCTTGGTAGAACCACATGAATGATTAATTAATTATATACCATCAGAATTATTGAATACCAGCAATCGCCAGCGGCTCCGCCCGCGTGGAAAGATTAAAACCTTAATATAGTGTTTTGATAACCATAAAAATGACGGGTTAACGCCGTGTGGTATCCGGCTGAATAGAATAGTACCACCCTTTTTCTTACCGAGGTGTCGTAAAAGGCGACTAAGGTAAGTTGGCCCGCCGTGTGGTATCCGGTTTAGTATAAAAGACCACTTCTCCGGTTTAGTAGAATAGACTCTTTCTTACCGAGGTGTCGTAAAATACGACAGAGGTAAATTGATGTCAAGCAGGCGGCCGGTCGTGAAAACGCAGCCAAATCATGTGACAGCATGTTTATAACATGTTGTGCCGACCCCCACGCAGAGTGGGATAAGGGCAGGAAGAAGATAATTTAATATGGTGGGTTAACCTACAAGCTAGACATATGCCGTCGCGGAATTTTATTTAGGACTTTTAGAGGGGAACAATTTTGTAATTTTGTATACTAATGTTTACTCAGCGCACGCAAGGAAAGCTTTAAATATTGCCGTTTTCGTAATATTATTTATTGCTGCTCCTATTCATCTCAGCGTGATGTTATATAGCCTATAGCCTTCCTCGATAAATGGACTATCTTACACTGAAAGAATTTTCCAAATCGGTCCAGTAGTTTCTGAGATTAACGCGTTCAAACAAACAAACAAACAAACTCTTCAGCTTTGTATATTAGTATAGATGAAAATTGCCCCTGCATTTTAAACTAACATTTAAGATGCAGGGGCACAGCGATTGCGGTAGCGGGCCGCGTGTCTATACATAGCTTGTCGGAGGCCGCGCTTTGCCCTATAGCAGGAAATCTTCATGGTAACGACGAATTGTTCCAGTAGTTCCTGAGATAAATGCATTCAAACAAACAAACTCTTCAGCTTTATATATTAGTATATTAGTATAGATTAGCCATAATGTGTGGTTTTGTCGGTAGGTTCGCGTACACGGTGCTATCGAAGGAGGCGCAGCGCGGGCGAGAGTGGAAGGAGTGGGCCACCGCGTTGTGTGCGGGCGTCTGCAGGTATGACATATATCACTACATATTATAAAACAAAGTCCATATTTCCCTATGTATGCATAAAACTTTAAAACTACGCAACAGATTTTAATGCGGTTTTTTTTTATAGATAGAGTGATTCCAGAGGAAGGTTTGCATGTATAATAAAATTCAATACGGGGTAGAGAAATACTGTAATTGTTGAGGTTTATGTAAATAATTACATTTTTTTCCGCTTACATTGCAAACGCTGGCTAAACCCTACGAGATTTATCAAAATGATGTACTAAGTATTTGTACATCTTGAACAGGTCTACAGAAAAGTCCGCGATGGAATATGTCTATCTCTTATGGATAACCCACTAAAGCATTTGAAGCAATTCTTATACAATACAGCATTAATCCTTATCCGATTAAGTACCTTAAATAAATAGTTGATTTAATATAGATATATATGGCCGTTTACAGCATGTAATTTAAGTGAACATTTTCGGAGATATTACAGATTTAAAATGCTGTGAGGAGGCCGCGCCTCGCCCTATAACACTTCGACTTTAGCAGCGATGTCGCTCTTTCAAGAGTTTGTTTAAAGACATTCGGTAATTAATTGTAAAAATAAAACACATAGGGAAAATGTAAAAGTAAATAAGTAAAAATGTACTATATGAATTTAGATATTCCAAAGATAGCAGGAAATCTTCTTGGTATAGGGAAAGCAAATTGTTTTTCTCCAAATTTAACGCTTGCGGGCCACGGGCAGTAATGAATAAATCAAAACTACTGGATCGATTTTAATAATTATTTTTACACTGAGTGACATGGACTATATATTTTATATATTTTATACCTACACTAGCGGCCTGCCCCTGCTTCGCACGGGTATAAAATATATATCCCATGTCAGTCAGTGTAAAAATAATGATTAAAATCGATCCAGTAGTTTTGATTTATTCATAACTGCCCGTGGCCTGCAAGCGTTAAATTTGAAGTAAAACAATTCCCCTCTCCCTATAACAAGAAGATTTGCTATATCTAATATCTAAATTTATATACTACATATTTATCTTTACATTTTTCCCTATGTATTTTATTTTAAAATTAATTTCAGAATGTCTTTATATACAACATTTATAGCTGTCTTATCATAAGACAATACAAACATGTTTTCTTTAGAGGTTACTCTTGAAAGAGCGACATTTAGTTGCGCGTCCGATCGCTGCTAAATTCGAAGTGCTATAGGGCGAAGCGCGGCCTCCTCGTGGGATTTTAAATCTGTGATATGTCCGAAAATGTTCACTTAAATTACATGCTGTAAAGGGCCATATTAATCGATATTAAATTAACAATGTATTTAAGGTATTTATTTGAATAAGGATTAATGCTGTATTGTATAAAAATTGCTTCAAAAATAAGACATTATTTTTCGTAAAACGTAAATGACAAAAAATGCTATAGTGGGTTATCCATAAGAGATAGACATATACCATCGCGGACTTTTCTGAAGATCTTTTCAAGTTATACAAATACTTAGTACATCATTTTGATAAATCTCGTAGGGTTCAACCTGCGTTTGCAATGTAAGCGGAATAAAATGTAATTATTTACGACATCACATTAGAAATCTTAAAAATTAAAGTATTTCTCTATTCGGTATTGAATGTTATTATACTTATAAACCTTCCTCTTGAATCACTCTATCTATTAAAAAAACCGCATTAAAATCTGTTGCGTATGTTTAAAGAAATAAGCATACATAGGGATATATGGACAAACATAGAATGTGACTTTGTTTTATACTATGTAGTGATACTTTTTTATTTTTAAGACCTACCACGCTGCTCCAATGATCGGTAGGTTACACATATCACCAGAATTATATAGAGATATGCAGGTTTCCTCACGATGTTTTCCTTCACCTAAAAGCGTGTGATAAATTGCAATCATCAATTAGACACATAAGTTTTAATAGAAAAACTCATTGGTTTCTGCCCGGGTTCGAACCCGTGACCTTATCGAAAGAGTCGCATGTTGCTACCGCTGGGCTAGGGATGTGACATGGAGTAGAAAAATCGATTAATAAATAATCGTATTTTATCAAAAATAGTCGATTTTCAAAAAAATCGATAATTATGTTACGAAATAATCGATTTTTTAAAAATGGATTGTTTCTGACTATTTCAAAAGTTGCCTTTTTAATATTAATAATTAATTAGAATAAAAGCTTATTAAAGTGGACAACTACCAAGAAATAATATCGATATGATGATTAAAATAATCGATTTTTGGTGAAAAAAAAAACGATTATTTTTTAACATCGCTAGCTATCACAGCTGCCTATTTATTTATTATTTATTTATCCAAGATGGCGCGGTGCGGGTGGCATTTGGCGGATATTGCACATGGCAACACTGCCAGCGAGCGCGTTGCAAGCTGCAGCGAGATGCCTTCATCAACCAGGAGATTACTATCGAGTAAGTATTTATTAAGCTGTTATAGAAGAACGACTGTGGTATGAAATGGAATTTATTAAAGAAATTATACTGTACGAATTATACTAATAATTGCTATATCTTTAATATTTAAATGTGTTAATCTTGTATACATACATGATTAACTCGTTAAAGTTATAAAATCGTTAAAGAAAATTAAAGAAAATCGTCGCATCGTGACCTGATCGAAAATTCGCGAAACGGAGAGAGAATAGACCGCTCGCGTAACGTAGGAGAGTAAGCCTAAGATACCACAATAAATGAAGATTGTATAACACATAAATTATATTACTTTCGATACTGTTAATTAAAGCCATTCATACAAAATTATTCCAAAATCATTCTTAAACATAAAAAAGTGCAACTGTTGATTTTGACGTGACAACGTCTTAAATTAGGTTGCGGCTTGGAGTCACTCGTGAAAAAGTGTAACGCCCGCTCACGTCTGTTACGATGAGTCACCGAACGAAAGAGAGGCCCGCCGGACTGGCGAATGCCTTGCGTCTCTCTCCCACTCAAACATGATTGTTCCGCCGCGCGCGCAGCACTAGAGAATTGATTAGTGCATTCAATGCCTTGTTCCTATTGTGCAATTTAATAATATTCATATCAATAAATATTCTACTGAGAAAAAGACATTGTCACGTAAAATCTTAGCCCGTAAAACCGACTTTACAGGCAACCGTTTATTTATTTTTTTACAATCCCAGTTCAAAGAACTGTTCGGCGAGCAACGCGGCGCTCAAGCCGCTTTGGACACCGTGTCGCTAAATGCTGCATGGGTGTCTAGAGCGGATGGCGACCTGCTAGCTTACTTCAACACGGTGCGACGAAGGAACGACTGAAAACACGGCACGTATGAATATTGGCATCTATGAATCAATTAATGTCATCTATGAATCAAAAAGTTACATAGGAATCAAATTATATCATCTATGAATTAAATTATGTTGTCTGTGAATCAAATAATGTCATCCACGAATCATTTCATCTATGAATCAAATAATGTCATCTACATATCATTTTATTTATTATACACATAACGTCATCCGTGAATCATAGACTGATCTAGGAATCAAATTATATCATCTATGAATCAAATAATGTCATCTACAAATCATTTTGTTTATGAAACAAATAACGTAATCCGTGAATCATAGAACGACCTAGGAAGCAAATTGAAATTATCTATGAATCAAAGAATTACCTAGTAATCAAATTATTTCATCTACTAATTAAATTATATCACCTATGAATAAAATAATGTCATCTGTGAGTTAATGAATAACCTACGAAACAAATTATATCATCTATGAATCAAATTATGTCATCTTTGAATCAAACTATGTCACCTACGATTCATTTTATTTATGAAACAAATAATGGCATCTGTAAATCAAACAGCTCAAAATTACTAATTCAACCTAACGAAATCGAGATTACCTAGGAATCTAATAATATCATCTATGAATCTTCTTCTTCTTCTTCTTCAACCGATGGACGTCCACTGCTGGACATAGGCCTCTTCATGGGATCTCCAGAACACACGATTTTGTGCCGCTTGTATTCAGCGGCTCCCCGCGACCCTCTTGAGGTCGTCTGTCCATCTAGCAGGGGGTCTTCCGACACTGCGCTTTCCGGTGCGGGGTCGCCATTCCAACACTTTGAGACCCCAACGTCCATCGGTTCTCCGCACTATGTGCCCCGCCCATCGCCATTTCAGCTTCGCGACCCGCTGAGCTATGTTGGTGACTCTGGTTCTTCTACGGATTTCCTCATTTCTGATTTGATCACGTAGAGAAACTCCGAGCATAGCTCGCTCCATCGCCCGCTGAGTGACTCTGAGCTTTCTTATGACGCCCATAGTAAGCGACCAAGATTCAGAGCCATAGGTCATCGCTGGCAACACGCACTGTTCGAAGACTTTAGTCTTCAGACACTGAGTGAATCAAATAATGTCAATCAAATACTGATATTTATGAATCAAATGTCATAGTTACATCTTCAATTGCCATCCACGAACCAAATTATAATATCTATGTATCATATAATTTCATTTATGAATCAAATAACGTTATTTACAAATCAAATAATTTCATTTATGATTCAAATAATGAATCTATATATCAAATTATGTCATCTACGAACATGAATAATATAATTTACAAATCACAGAATGACATTAAATAATCTAACGTAATCTACGAAACTTAAAATGTCATCTGCGAATCAAATAACGAAACGCGCGTCAATATTTGACCGATAAATCAAATAATTTCAGATTAAAATCAAATAATGTAATCTATGCATCAAATATTACATTTATATATTCATATTGTCATCTATGAAGCAAATAATTTATCCTTTTAATTAGGTATATAATTTTATTTATACATCAAATAATACCAAATATGAATCTATGCAGCAAATAATGTAAAGACATGACATTTATGAATCAAATAATGTTTTCTACTAATCCAGACATCACTACATATTATAAAACAAAGTCCCTATATCCCTATGTACGCATAAAACTTTAAAACTAAGCAACAGATTTTGATGCGGTTTTTTTTAATAGATAGAGTGATTCAAGAGGAAGGTTTGTACGTATAATAACATTCAATACGGAGTAGAGAAATACTGTAATTTTTGAGGTTTCTGTAAATAATTACATTTTTTTCCGCTTACATTGCAAACGCAGGCTAAACCCTACGAGATTTATCAAAATAATGTACTAAGTATTTGTATATTTTGAAAAGGTCTACAGAAAAGTCCGCGATGGTATATGTCTATCTCTTATGGATAACCCACTATAGCATTTTTTGTCATTTACTTTTACGAAAAATAATGCCATATTTTTGAAGCAATTTTTATACAATACAGTATTAATCCTTATTCAATTAAGTACCCTAAATAAATAGTTGTTTTAATATAGATCAATATGGCCGTTTACAGAATGTAATTTAAGTAAACATTTTCGGAGATATTACAGATTTAAAATGCCGTGAGGACGCCGCGCTTCGCCCTATAACACTTCGACTTTAGCAGCTATATGTCGTTCTTTCAAGAGTTTGTTTAAAGACATTCTGTAATTAATTGTAAAAATAAAATACATAGGGAAAATGTAAAAGTAAATAAGTAAAAATGTACTATATGAATTTAGAAATTCCAAAGATAGCAGGAAATCTTCTTGGTATAGGGAGAGGAAATTGTTTTTCTCCAAATTTAACGCGTTCGGGCCACGGGCAGTAATGAATAAATCAAAACAACTGGATCGATTTTAATCATTTTTCTTACACTGACTGACATGGGATATATATTTTATACCCGTGCGAAGCAGGGGCAGGCCGCTAGTATCACATATGAATCAAACGGTGTCATCTATAAATCAAATTTCCTATCTTTGAATCTAATATTATTAAATTCATATAAATGTCATGTATTTATATTTAAATTAAATTTTTTTTTTTTTTAAATTAAAATATATATTATATATTTAATTTAAATTTATAATTTTAATATTTTGTCTTTATTCAAACGAAAAAAAGGTAACTTTTAGGTTTAACTGGAGATATCTGGATTCGAACCGTCCGGATCCGTTGACAGCGAAATTTTATTTCGTATTCTAATAATATTAGGTTTTCATTGCCTGGAAACACTAATAAACTAATCAAATCAATTTGTCGTCCCTGATACTCCCTATATACTGAATTTGATAGAAACCGTTGGTGCAGTTTCCGAAATTCAGATTAAATATCACGCGTTTAGTATTAAAGTGACCTAATTCAGAAAGTTGTTGTTTCGCAAATTTCAATAAAGCGTATCGTTAAACTCATAAATGTTAAATAAACTCATAACTAGAAGAGTTAAACTATCTTATTTATTAGTTTGCAGCGTGATATCATAAATAATAAATAATAATAATAATAAATATATGGGACACTTACACACACCCAAAGTAAGTAACTTAATACTTGTGTTATGACAGACAACTGGTGAATATATACTTAAATATTTTTTAAATACATAATTAAATACAAATATACACCCAGGCTCGAAGACCAACAAAATTCATTTATAGAAAATGTTGGCTCTCGGCGTGAATCAAACCCGCGACCCGTGGAGCTGAAGGCAGGGTTACTAACCACTACGCCAACGGGCCATCATAGATGCACTGAAATAAGTATTACAATGTATCTAACTCGATTAAGACTAATTTTGAATCAGGTCACTTTAATTCTAAACGTGCGATTTATATACAAGAATTACTCGGTCAAAAGTATTAAATAAAAAGCCTTCATTTTCGCCTTTAAACATATACTAATAGTCTTATATATTCTAGCTTTCTTTATCGAGAAAATAATCAACAGTTAATAATGCACACATACATATTTATATTATTATTGTATGTAATAAGAAATATAATAGTGTTTAGATAATATCAGATAATATAAGTAAAACAAATAAAGAAAAGTAATCACTACATATTATAAAACAAAGTCCTTATATCCCTTTGTACGCATAAAACTTTAAAACTACGTAACAGATTTAGATGCGGTTTGTTTTTAATAGATAGAGTGAGTCCAGAGGAAGGTTTGTACGTATAATAACATTCAATATGGAGTAGAGAAATACTGTAATTTTTGAGGTTTCTGTAAATAATTACATTTTTTTCCGCTTACATTGCAAACGCAGGCTAAACCCTACGAGATTTATCAAAATAAAGTACTAAGTATTTGTACATCTTGAAAAGGTCTACAGAAAAGTCCGCGAAGGTATTTGTCTATCTCTTATGGATAACCCACTATAGCATTTTTTGTCATTTACTTTTTACGAAAAACAATGCCATATTTTTGAAGCAATTTTTATACAATACAGCATTAATCCTTATCCAATTAAGTACCTTAAATAATTAGTTGATTTATTATAGATCAATATGGCCGTTTACAGCATGTAATTTAAGTGAACATTTTCGGAGATATTACAGATTTAAAATGCCGTGAGGACGCCGCTCATCACCCTATAACACTTCGACTTTAGCAGCTATGTCGCTCTTTCAAGAGTTTGTTTAAAGACATTCTGTAATTAATTGTAAAAATAGAATACATAGGGAAAATTTAAAAGTAAATAAGTAATAATGTACTATATGAATTTAGATATTCCAAAGATAGCAGGAAATCTTCTTGGTATAGGGAAAGGAAATTGTTTTTCTCCAAATTTAACGCGTGCGGGCCACGGGCAGTAATGAATAAATCAAAACTACTCGGTCGATTTTTATCATTTTTTTTACACTGACTGACATGGGATATATATTTTATACCCGTGCGAAGCAGGGGCAGGTCGCTAGTAAATAAAAAAATAAAGAAAAGGTACGCCGTGTGGTATCCGGCTGAATAGAATAGTACCACCCTCATTTCTGACCGAGGTTCCTTATTACTTATTATCTAAACATTATTATTCCTCAAATTTTATTAGTCTACGTAATTCATTCCTTGACGCAAATTCATAATAGCATAATAACATATTCTAGTCATTTTATTGTGAATTTAATTTATTGTATCTAAGTACTTTTTAAAATAGCTTTAGTAATCTTACTTAAGACATGCAGAAAGTATATCAATTTAGACATAGACATTATAAAGGCAGTGCGAAATAATTTATATTGCTTGTTTATTAATCTTTTTTTCATTGATGATTAAATTAGCAAAGACTGTATAGTTTTAATTCTTTTTTAATTTTCATACTTAATTTGAATTCTTGCATTTTGATTCCTAATTACTGGAATTTAAAATAATTTTGTGTTAGTAAAAATTATACATGCAGTTTAGTTTACTTTGAAAAATGCTATTAATATTTATGGAATTATAGATTTAGTACGTTTTAATTTAGTAATATTTTTGTTTAAATAATTGGTTATAGAAATCTTTAGAAATTGATGAATACGTGTAGTGTGATTAGAGAAAAATCTTTTGTATATTTTTATAACATCGGATAACTTTTATATCGAAATTTTTCTAAAGACGACTTTTATAAAATTCCGACCAGTAGAAAATTATATAGATAGTCTATCGGTTGTGCTATCTAGAACTGATTTGAGTGTTGCTACACTGAAATTTATACAAAAATTGGTAGTAATTGGGATCAGGAAATTAGAAGTATTAAAATAAAGTTTATAGTCACGAAATGTTTGTTTTTTTTTTAACGAGATATTACTTGAGTTATATCCACTTGTGTAGCCTCGTTTTTTTTCTAGTATTAGACTGCAGTGAAGGTATCCACTGAAATCCAATATTTACTTAGTCTTTCGTAATATTATAACTTAGTCCTAAGATCCTGTAAAGATTTTGTATCTGCTTTTGTAATAAATTTTCCTGATGTATATTGTTTTTTATTGATTGTCATCATAAAATAATAAATACCGTGTGGTATCCGGCTGAATAGAATAGTACCACCCTCATTTCTTACCGAGGTGTCGTAAGAGGCGACTAAGGTAAGTCGACCCGCCGTGTGGTATCCGGCTGAGTAGAATAGACCAACCTCATTTCTTACCGAGGTGTCGTAAAAGGCGACTAAGGTAAGTTGACTCACCGTGTGGTATCCGGTTTAGTAGAATAGACCACCCTCTTTCTTACCGAGGTGTCGTAAAGTACGACATTGGTAAGTTGACGTCAGGCAGGCGGCCGGTCGTAAAAACGCAGCCAAATCATAGGACAGCATGTTTATTACATGTTGTGCCGACCCCACTAGAGTGGGAAAAGGGCAGGAAGATGATGATAAATATTTTCCAAGAGGAAAATGAAACTAACGACAAGCTTTATATATTTAAAAACGCCTAAGTATAAAGGTGCATGTTGTTTGGATTTCTGCATAGAATATTTAGTATCATTCAGCAGAATAAAGCTCCTATATCCATTTAATTTTGGATGTCTATATAAATTCTTAATCTAAATTTTGAATTAATATAAATAGAAACCTATTTTGTGCACGACGATTTCGTCATTTTAATAGTAGTTATTAATAAATTATTATGGCAATACTTGCATTTTAGCAGTTTTTTTATTATTAATGGCAACTCCTATTTCAACAGTCATCTCAATTTGTCATTATCTATTGATCAATTTTCGGGCTTTCTGAGTTAAAATTTAGTTGAATCTTCTCTAAAAAATAATGTTTGCTGTAAGAAATCTCCTTAGATCGAACGCACAATTCGCAAAGAATGTAGTACTGCCGAGAAACATGAGCGGCATAGCTGTTCCTGCTAGAAACAAGATCTCTAAAGGAGTAAGTATTGATCCAATATTTGATTAACTCAAAAACGTAGTTATCGATAATATAAAGAAAACAATAGTATTTTCTATACCTCCGTTAGAATTAGGTCACGCTTATATTTTCAATTCTAAAAACGAAAACTTTATTACGTAACATTAGCAGTAATAAGTTAGGTTATCTTTTCGTTTTGTTATCTTTTACGCAAGTGGTTAAAATTATTTTTTAAACTGTTTCAAGTATAATCTGTTATTAGAATAAATTAATATGAATAATAATAAATGTAAATACCAAATATAATTTGACCAAAAGTGTAGACTTTTGCTAGAGAAATTATTAATCCTATACAATATTTTGTAAAGTTAGGGCTACTAAAAAAGAACACAAAAACGAAGTGTCTCTTGTAGTAAGAAAGACTAATATAAGTCATTGGACCTGTTCTTAGATATAAGTTTAAGTTCAAATTAAATTGCTCATTAGCCTTAAGGCTAGATTGTGGGTAATTTATAATAGGAAAAAAAATACAATATTCTAAATAATTTTTCTATGTATTATGTCAAAGATCTAGTATAACCAGTTATTTATATGTTTTTTGGACAAAAGTTTTAAATAAATAATAATACAGTTTATTTTCTGAACTTTCTAACAATGTTTTTCCTAGTAATATTTTTTATGAGGGACAGTGTCAACAATATTTAATAATTAATTGCCTGTAGATTTTAATTCAATTGGATTATCAAAAGGAAGTAGAATAGACCATTCTCTTCCTTATCGAGGTGTTGAAAAAGGTGCGTAAGTTAATTTTACCCGCTATGTGGTATCCAGGTGAGTAGAATAGACCACCCACACTTGTTACCGAGGTGTCATAAAAGGTGACTAAGACAAGTCTATCCACCGTGTGGTATCTGGTTGTCTAATCTATCTAATTTTGGGGACACCTGTCGGTGCAGTGCGGGTGATCAGCTTCTATTCCGGACTATTCCACCCATTTTCCCATGTTGGAACACCACCAATTTTCCCATGTTGGGACAGGGGTTTCGCTGCTGTCCCGACAGTGTCACCTGCTCTAATCTACATGTAGCTTTTACGAACCTGATAATATCCCTGAAGGAGATATTTGTCAGATCCTCAACTTCAATTCCATCCTTACCTAGTATCTCCCATCTTACCAGCGAGTACATAGGGCACTCAGCCATAAGGTGAAGACTGGTTTCTTCCTCGCCAAACTCTGGGCACGCAGCATCTTCTGTTATTATTCCTATGGTATTCTTATGGTATCTGGCTAAGTAGAATAGACCATAGAGTTGTCATAACATACCTCTTAATGTAAGTTTGTGTCAGGAAGGCGACTGGTCGTTAAATATGAATCCACATGCAAACATGTTTATAGAATGTTGGGATAAGGTCAGGAAAATTATTTTATTTCTAATTTTTTTAATTATCTATCTGTTTTCCAGGAGGTTATCTTTCTGGCGGGCCTGATGGTGACCAGTTGGCTCACCATCCCCGTATGGGTCTTGCTTCACATGAAAGATTACCGCGAGAAGGCCTAAGAGATGTGTAGACAAGCAATATATGTATTTAGCGAGTACTGTTAAGTGAAATGTTAATTTATATGTAAAATAAAATCATTGAAAGAGTTTTTTTTCATTCTAATTCTCTTACCCTTTGTAAAGGTTTAAAAATATGATGATATTTCAAAATAAATTTAATATTTTACTACTACAATATCCTACTAAAATTCCTATTATAAATGAGAAAGTTTGGAGTATGGGTGTGTTTGTTACTCTTTCACTGCGAATCCGCTGAACCAATATCGATGAAATTTGGCACAATTATTCCTTACTAGTAATATTCCGCGGTAGTTGTTATTTTTTCTACACCTTATTCATATATTTTTTTAAATGTAATATAGCCTATGTCGCTCAGTAAAGATGCAGCTTTCCAATGGTGTAAGAATTTTTGAAATCGGTCCAGTAGTTTTTGTGTGAAAACATTACAAACATACATACATATTTTTTCTGTTATAATATTAGTATAGATACACAGGGGCAACATATAGGCTATAGAAATTCTGTTAATTCTACAGGAATAGGATTACATTAAAAAGCGCCATCTATTGTCAATCTATCACGCGGCTATAGTCCACGCGAACGAAGTTGCGGGTAAAAGCTAGTATTATTAATGAGAGAGTTTGTGAGTATGGATGTACGCTTGTTACTCTTTCACGGCGAATCCGCTGAACCAATATCGATGACATTTGGCACAATTATTCCTTATACTCCGAGATAACATAGGATATAGAAATGCTGTTAATTCTACAGGAATAGGATGACATTGAAAAGCGCAATTTATTATCAATTTAAAACGCCGTATTAGTAATACCCTGCCGGGTGAGTAGAATGATCCACCCTCATTTCTTACCGTCCTAAAAGACGACAGGTAAGTTGACCCGCCGTGCGGTATCCGGTTGAATATAATAGACCAACCTCATTTCTTACCGAGATGTCGTAAAAGGCGACTACGGTAAGTTTACAAGCAAGCGGCATGTCGTAAAATACGTAGCCAAATCATGTTGTGACGACCCCACTTAGAGTGGAATATGGGTAGGAGAATGATGATCAAAAATATCTTTGGGAAGGAAAAGGAAAATAAAACTACATTGATTATAACAAAATAAAAATTTATATAAAAATAAATAAAACCATTTATATCACACAATTGCAGATTAAGCACTAGTACATTTTAGTACCACAACTGTCTCCTAGATGGCGCTATTGCGGATCACAAAAAACCAATCTATTTCATTATGTATACTGTAATCATAACTAAAGCATTTTATTGATGTACGCCCATAAAGGAGGCTAGGAAACTTTCCATAGAGTACTACGTATACTAGAGTTGTGAAGTTGTGAACAAGAATGCAAACGAGTAAAAAAGAGAGACAAATAGATATAACTATTAGACAAAGACATAGGTACATTATTTATTGTGTCACGCACCAGGCTAAGGCTGTCGTACTCTAGTATTAACTCTACTTGTCTATGACCCTATTCTGTATATAATAACTATGGGAAAAAAGTTTTATTAATTAAAATAACATAAGACAAAGCAAGAAATGTGCATGTGAATAAGATGAAAATATTAAGGTGGATGTGTGGTGACAAAACTTGATAGAATACGCAATGAGTATATCAGGGGAAGTCTGGAAGTTGTGCCCATTACAGAAATGAGAAGTGCGAGACTAAGTTCACGTGACCAAAAGAGTTTTAAATATGAATGTGGATGGATGTAGAGGAAGGTCGAAAAAAATGGATGGATTGTGTGAAAAATGATATGAATGTTAAAGGAGTGGCACCAGAGTTGACGAATGATAGAGGAAAATGGAAGAAGACATCGTGCCGACCCCACTTAGAGTGGGATAAGGGTAGAAGAATGATGATGAACATAAGACAAAGCAAGGAGCTTGAATATCAGCTTTAACATTTTGAACCGAACCAAAGACTAATAACACTTATGATCAAAAATGGAGTAGATTTAATCAAGATGGCGGCGCTGCGTATTGGCGCGCATTCTTTCTCCAACCATTCGTAATCCGCTATTAGGTTTCTTTCCCTTAAAATTGGTCCCAATGTATACAGAACTCTCGCGTGGTAACTATTTAAATATCTTATCTGAAAAAAGTAGAATTTTGTAATCTTAGATCAACATTCATCATTCTCCTACCCTTATCCCACTCTAAGTGGGGTCAGCACATGTTATAAACATTTAACATGATTTGGCTACGTATTGTATGACCGGCCGCCTACCTGACATCAACTTACCTTAGTTACCTTTTACTCGGTAAGAAATGAAGGTGGTCTATTCTAATCAGCTGAATACCAATCGGTGGGTCAACTTACCTTAGTCGGCTTTTACGACACTTCGGTAAGAAAGAGAGTGGTCTATTTTAATCAGCCGGATACCACACGGCGGATCAACTTACCTTAGTCGTCTTTTACGACACCACGTGAGAAATGAGGGTAGTCTATTGTAATCAGCCGGATACCACACGGGGGGTCAACTTACCTTAGTCGTCTTTTGCGATACCTCGGCAAGAAAAAGGATTATCTATTCTAATCAGCCGAAAACCACACGGCGGTTCGACTTACCTTAGTCGCCTTTTACGACACCTCGGTAAGAAATGAGGGTAGTACTATTCTACTCAGCTCGGATTCAACTCGCTAAATCTCAGATCACTATAATTGGAACATTATTTAAATGATCAAAATGCCTGGATTTGAAAATTCTCTTTTTGGAAAAAAGGTTTCTTTTTGGATTTATCTGCTCCTTAGTTTATTTGTCGGTTAACTATCCGACACATTTTCAGTAACTTGTGAAACAGACCCTAAGTGTAAAAAAGTAATTTAACTATTACACATACCTCATCGTCGTTTAACAACCTCACGTCAACACTAGCCATCTGGTGGGGAGCCAAAGAAATGGTACGGAAAGCGACAGCGCCCCCCCCACTAAAATCACCCACCATGCCGTTTGCCTGGAACAAAACTCTACAGTGCTTATGATAGAACAAAGTCCACGTACACTATTAATAATACTTGTACTTGTACACGTAATATTTGTATTAGTGAAGCAAAAGACAGTCACGGAAAACCACTTAGGAAAAACAATACAAATAGAAAAAAAAACAACCTGGTAAATCCTAGTAAAGTAAGTAAATTAGCCGCCTGTTACTATCCCACTGCTGGGAATTGGCCTCTTCTCTCCCTCTTTGTAGAGAAGGATTGGAGCTAAGACCTACCACGCTGCTCCAATGATTGGTAGTTTATACATATCACCAGAATTAAATAGAGATATGTAGGTTTCCTCACGATGTTTTCTTTCATCGTGTGATAAATTGCATTAGACACATAAGTTTTAACAGAAAAACTTATTGGTGTCTGCCCGGGTTCGAACCAGTGACCTCCTTGAAAGAGTCGCACGGTGATACCGCTGTGCTGGGCTATCACTTAGTAAATCCTATCCCACTAATATTATAAATGCGTAAGTCTGTGAGTATTGATGTATGTTTGTTACTCTTTCACGGGGAATCCGCTGAATATCTATGTAATTTGGCACAACTATTCCTTATACACCGGGGTAACATTTAGGCTATAGAAATCCTGTTAATACTACAGGAATAGGATGATATAGCAAAGCGCCATCTATAATCGACCTATCACGCGACAACACGCGCGGTAAAAGCTAGTCACTACATATTATAAAACAAAGTCAATATTTCCCTATGTATGCATAAAACTTTAAAACTACGCAACAGATTTTGATGCGGTTTTTTTTAATAGATAGAGTGATTCCAGAGGAAGGTTTGTACGTATAATAACATTCAATACGGAGTAGAGAAATACTGTAATTTTTGAGGTTTCTGTAAATAATTACGTTTTTTTCCGCTTACATTGCAAACGCAGGCTAAACCCTACGAGATTTATCAAAATAATGTACTAAGTATTTGTACACATTGAAAAGGTCTACAGAAATGGCCGCGATGGTATATGTCTATCGCTTATGGATAACCCACTAAAGCATTTTTTGTCGTTTACTTTTTACGAAAAATAATGCCTTATTTTTGAAGCAATTCTTATACAATACAGCATTAATCCTTATCCAATTAAGTACCTTAAATAAATAGTTGATTTAATATAGATCAATATGGCCGTTTACAGCATGTAATTTAAGTGAACATTTTCGGAGATATTACAGATTTAAAATGCCGTGAGGACGCCGCGCTTCGCCCTATAACACTTCGACTTTAGCAGCGATGTCGCTCTTTCAAGAGTTTGTTTAAAGACATTCTGTAATTAATTGTAAAAATAAAATACATAGGGAAAATATAAAAGTAAATAAGTAATAATGTACTATATGAATTTAGATATTCCAAAGATAGCAGGATATCTTCTTGGTTTAGGGAAAGGAAATTGTTTTTCTTCAAATTTAACGCTACGGCCACGGGCAGTAATGAATAAATCAAAACAACTGGATCAATTTTAATCATTTTTTCTACACTGACTGACATGGGATATATATTTTATACCCGTGCGAAGCAGGGGCAGGCCGCTAGTAAAGAATATTTTTAAAAGAGCAATCGCAAAGTTTGTTGCTGGCTCTTCTAGGTAGGAACAGTTTTCCGAACCAGCAGTAGAGTTTAACAAAAGATTCTATTGTAACTTTTTAGATTGCATTTAAAAAATGTTAACTCTCGGGAATCTAATCGACGATCCACGAAGCTAAAGTCACTGTTATCACAACATCGGGGTGGTAGGGATAAAATACAAATCTACTTACAAATATGTGGTCAGCCTGATCGTTCATCTCGATAACCTCTACTAGGTCTTCATGCCGAATGCCATACTCCCCTACTTCGTAATAACCAGGCTCTGAAATAAAACAATTACATCAATACTATGGTAGTACGCCGTATGGTATTCGGCTGAATAAAATAGACCACCCTCATTTCTAACCTAGGTATCAAGGTAAAAGGCGGCTTAAGTTAGTCGACCCGCCGTGTGGTAACGGACTGATTTGAATAGACCAGCTTCATTTCTTACAGAGATTTCGTTAATAGCAATTAAGACAAGTCGACCCGCTGTGTGGTATCCGGTTGAGTACGATAGACCACCCTCATTTCTTACCAAGGTGTCGTAAAATACGGCTAAGGTAAGTTGATGTCAGGCTCTCTCTCCCCTTAGGACGACGTTCCCCATAGCTAGTAGAGCTTCATACAACAGCGTGATGACTAGTCACAGTCATACCACCAGCCCTCCACTACACGTCGCCCTAAGCCGCGGTCCGGCCTCACAGGAGGCACCCTTAGGACGACGTTCCCCATAGCTAGTAGAGCTTCATACAACAGCGTGATGACTAGTCACAGTCATACCACCAGCCCTCCACTACACGTCGCCCTAAGCCGCGGTCCGGCCTCACAGGAGGCACCCTTAGGACGACGTTGCCCATAGCTAGTAGAGCTTCATACAACAGCGTGATGACTAGTCACAGTCATACCACCAGCCCTCCACTACACGTCGCCCTAAGCCGCGGTCCGGCCTCACAGGAGGTACCCTTAGGACGACGGTCCCCATAGCTAGTAGAGCTTTATACACGACGTGATGACTAGTCACAGTCATACCACCAGCCCTCCACTACACGTCACCCTAAGCCTTGATACTAAATCACCTTTAGAACCCTGAAGAGTTATTCATTAGATATACTCTTACTTACCATCGCTAAATATCATTCCAGGAACTATTCCAGGGTCGCCCACCATAAGAGCAGCTCCTATACCCGAGGGACCCTCGTGTACGTTCAGAAAATGTCCCACACCATGCCCGGTCCCATGAGCGTAGTTCAAACCCACATCCCATAACGCCTTTCGTGCTAGCGTCTCCAATATGTTACCCTGAGTGAACAGATCAGAACAATTTATTAGAATAACCAGCACGCCTCGACTCCACACAAGTAGTGGACTATATTATACTAGTTGTGCCTGTATCTTCGGCCGTACGGATATCTGTGTCACATAATTTTTCCGAAATGAAATTTTGAACATAAAAGTAGTTATCGTGAGTTAATTATAAGAGATTTTTGAATAACTTTCACTGTTATTTAGCGTACGCAAGGAAAGCTTTAAATTTTTGACGTTTTTGTAATATTTTTTTATTGTTGTTCCTCTCCTATTCATTTTAGCGTGATGTTATATTTACATAGACTTTCTCGATAAATGGACTATCTTACACTCAAAGAATTTTTCAAATCGGTCCAGTAGTTCCTGAGATTAGCGTGTTCAAACAATAAAACAAACAAACAAACTCTTCAGCTTTATATGTATATTATATTAGTATAGATTCATGGAAAATTTGGAGATAGATGAAGGTAGGAAACGACCTAAGTTTGCGGCTCCTAATTAACGACGAACAGAAGTAAGTCGTTTGTGGATTCTGGTATAAGATTCTATCATAAAATTCCACAATTAGGTTTTCCGTTACCGCAGGTTTAAAAATCTTTGCAAAGGAGACTGATACAGAAAGGCAGTGTGTCCTACCTGTCATGACTTACAGTGCCGAAACGTGGACACTAACAGTTAAGGCGGTCCACAAGCTTAAAGTCGCTCAGCGAGCTATGGAAAGAGCTATGCTCGGGGTTTCTGTGAGGGATCGTATTCGCAACGAAGTAATCCGTCAGAGAACTAGAGTCACCGACATAGCTCAGCGCATAAGCAAGCTGAAGTGGCAATGGGCCGGCCATATCTGTCGCAGAACCGATGACCGTTGGGGTAGACGTGTTCTGGAGTGGAGACCGCAAATCGATAAATGTAGTGTAGGACACCTTGAGACTCGATGGAGTGACGATATACGTCGGACAGCGGGCAGTGGTTGGAAGCAGAAAGCCCAGGATCGGGCTAAGTGGCGAATAATTGGAGAGGCCTATGTCCAGCAGTGGACTAAAGTGGGCTGATGATATATACAGAAAGGCTACTATACTGTCGAGGATTACATAGATGGAAAGAATGGTTGGATATCACTCTTCGACCGAACGATAGTAATGACATAATGTTTTTACTTCGAAAAGAGTAATCGCCGAGTTTCTTGCTGGCTTTTCTTGGCAGGAACAGCTTTCCGAACCAGCAGTAGAGTTGACGATTCAAAAGCACTTTATGTACAAGTTTTTTGCTTATAAAGAATTTATTGATTTAGTCCCTCACACACATATTCCTTATGTATATGTTACCGTTGTTCCTCTAGGAAATACAGCAGTGCCAAGTAATATTTGGCCCTTCAAAACCCTGGTGAAGGCGCGACGCTGCGCTATAGTGGGGTTGGAGCTCATGTGCCGAGTTCGGGTTATATCCGTAGTCCCGTCCCTGGAAAATATAACTGGTTTAAGAACATAGTTATAATAATAACGGGGAGTTATCAGTCACGTGTAAGAGATCTGTGCTGTTCTAATGTGTGTGCGACTGTGGCTGCCTACATTAAGTGTTCTGTTTTATTTTCCTACATTCCAACAGTGTTCACTTATATTAATAAATTCGATACATGTGTATCACCAAACTTGATATCATTACCAGAAGTCGATGATTTAACCTCTGGCAATGTGCTTTAAATAAAACCTTAGGTCTGATTTTATTTAATATACAGCAATAATGTACAAGTGATATCTGATTGATCTTTGTAAATAATCACACGCTTTTCGGTGAAGGAAAACACCGTAAGGAAACCTGCATATCTCTAGCAATAACCTAACCTACCAATCATTGGAGCAGCGAAGTAGGTCTAAGCTTTAACCCTGCTCTCCTTATAATAAAAAGATAGAGGAGGCCTATGCAAAGCTGTAGGATATTAAAAGGCCCAGGCCCGTTTTAAGTACGACAAGCGCCTGGGTGCAAATGGCGTTCAGGTGCCCCAATTCCCTATAAATAAAAAGTTATGGCGCTTCGGCACCAAATACATGACGCCCGGGTGCACTGAATCTTGGGCCAAGTCAGACCAGAAAAGGGTGTTACTTTCCTATTTGTTACTTAACTCGCTTTCATCACGACAGAACCTGCATATCTCTGGATTCCTGGAACTGCTATTACACATAGCAACCAGCATTGGCAGAGCGTTTCTTTTTATTCCTAGCGTTTATCCCAGCCTTTACTAGGGTCCGTTTTCCTGCTAAAATGCTTCCTAATGTCTAATGCATTCTTCCTTTGTAGACCATTTGAATGCATGGTTGACTATGGAACCAACCATGCATTCATATGGCATTCGCAGAGCGTTACTGGGCCTTAATTCTTAACCCTTACATCCAGGAGATTGGAGGCTTATAACAAAAAGCTGTGATAGCCCAGTGGCTATGTGAATCTCTAGAGACGATTATGGGTTTAAACCCGGGCAGACACCCATGAGTTTTTCTATTAAAACTTATGTCTAATTGATAATTGCAATTTATCATACGCTTTTCGGTGACGGAAATATCGTGAGGAAACCTGCGCGTCTCTAGAGAATCCTAGGGATAAGTGAAAGCTACCAATTCGCATTGGAGCAGCGTGGTAGGACTTAGCTCCAATCCTCACCAAAAACGGAGTGAGGAGGCCTATGCCAAACAGTGGAATAGAAACAGGCCCTTACTTATGGTGCTACTTTTAAATATCTCACATATACTGTCCGCCTGAGTCAACCAGCAGCATGTCGTCCCTCCTTATGACCCTTTGTTCCCCTTCCCTAGAAGGTTTGTAATGTATTATTGCTCCATTCTCCCCGGCGCCTGCGATGGTGGCAAATGATGGACCACGGTAAAACTGCTCTTCACTGGAAAAGAAACATGAATTTAAGCAAAAAGTATTACGCATTTTTAAAAGCTTTTATTCTTGCAATGTATGTATGTGAAGGTGGAATCTTGCAGGTTTAATTTGACTTACCGGTGTCCGATTGAGATGAAATACATACTGGTCCAATCCTGATGACAAAGCATGTTTATGATAAGCATGACCTGAGCTGCCAGGGAAATCCTCAATGGTTAACAATAGAGATATGAAATTTTGTTAAAAGCTGCTTTAAAAGCTTTTTTAACTTGATTTGTTAATAAAAGCTTTTAGCTTTTATTCAACTTGCATTGTATGTATATGAAGGTGGAATCTTGCAGGTTAAATTTGACTTTCCGGTATCCAATTGAGATGAAGTACATACTAATCCAGTCCCGATGACAGTGCGTGTTTATGATAAGCATGACCTGATGACATGATTGGTTCCAGACGAGGGAAATCCTGAATGATTAACAATTGAGACATGATTTTTTTTAAAAGGATTTTTAACTTGACTTGTCAATTAAAAGTTTTTATTCCAATTGCATTGTATGTATGTGAAGGTGGAATTTTGCAAGTTAAATTTGTCTTTTCGGTGTTCGATTGAACTGAAATTTTACATGGTGCTCCAGTCCAACAATGCATGTTTTTGATGAGCATGACCTGATGCCAGGATTGGTTCCAGACGAGGGAACTGCTCAACGGTTACATACACGGCAAATAATATAAATGTTTTTAATAAGTAATAGTAGTCATAACACAAACTCACCTGCGCAGTTCATCTAGTTTGTCCACTACGTCTATTTCAGTAACTATACCACCGCCTGCCACTTGCTCGTGTACCCAGCGCAGGAATCGAACCACAGCTATCCCATCCTTTATATGAGCTGATCGAAATCCCTGATAGGAATTTAAAAATATTTCATTTTAAACCATTTTACACATATTCACTAACACATACTCATCGTTTCGTAACCGAAGCATCATCAGAAGATAGACTCCACGACAATATCGCAAAGCGCTATATCATCCAAGTTACCATAGTTATATAGTAATTAGTTTAACCCCCACGATATAATTCACTTCCAAATACCATCATCGTCAGGGTTATTAAGAGATAGACAATATTGTTTGCTTTGCAACGTACGTAAGTCGTTTGTGGGTTTGTGTATAAGATTCTATAATAACATTCCGCAATCAGTTTTATCTTGGCCATTACAGCAGTTTAAAAACACTGTTAATAAAAGGCTAATACAGAAAGTCTAGTATACTGTTGAGGATTACTTAGATGATAAGAATGCGTGGATATAGCTACTGTCCGACCCTGTACAGAGTAATGACTTAATGTTACTAGTTACAATTATTACGTTTAAAAGAGCAACCGCCGAGTTTCTTGCTGGCTCTTCTCGGTAGGAACAGCTTTCCGAACCAGCAGTAGAGTTGACGATTCAAAAGCACTTGTTTACAAGTTTACTTGAATAAATAACAATTTGGGTGAATGAGCCTTGCTTGGGAATTTTTTAAGAGATATAAAAAATGACATGTGGGCTTGATTCCGGATATTTTAACTTTTTTAGTCGACCTTTCCCCTATAACAACTTTACAAATGACAGCAATTTACAGCTTCTCTTTCTATTTCTATATTAGCAGTTTGTTTAGTTTTAGCTAGATCCATTTTTCACCTAGATGGACAGACGACCTCAAAAAGGCCGCTGGATCCAGGCGGCACAAGATCGTGTAGCGTGCATGTCCATAAAAGAGACCTATCTCCAACAGTGAACGGCTATTGGTTGATGAAAGAGAGAGATTTTTCACCCCTGGAACCCTCTACATACTGAGTTTCATGAAAATCCTTGGAGCAGTTTTTGAAATTCAGAAAATATACATATATATATAGTTTGTGATTGTAAATGTCTGTAGTGCTTGTGTATTGTGGTGGCGGTGGTGGAGGTTTGTGCATGTTAGTTAACATATAAGTCCATTTATAGATGATGGCTATAGACTATATAACATCACGCTAAGATGAATAGGAGAGGAGTAGCAATAAAAAATAATGCGAAAACGGCAAAACTTAAAGCTTTCCTTGCGTGCGTCGAGTAAACGGTGATAGTTATTCAAAAATAATTTATTACAAAATTGTTCCCCTATGAATGTTCTAAATAAAAGTCTGCGACAGCATATGTCTAGCTTCTAAGGTTAACTCACTTTAGCCTTTTTTATGGTTATCAAAAAACTATATTACGTTTTTAATCTTTCCACGCGGGCGGAACCGCTGGAGATTGCTAGTAAAGAATATTTTGAATTTTATTAATATAGAATAGGTCAAAAACTCACCTCTAACTCGACGCTGTTCTTAACGCACTTCATGAGAGCGACAGGCGATACTGTTGACTGAGTTTCTACCGCGGCATTCTGCAAATGATAATCATAGATTGATCACCGCTCTACCATTATAGGTGTTTCCATAAAATAAATAACCTCCACCTCCCTCCGCTAGAGCACCAGATGCATCGACCGTCTAGGGGGCCATGTAAGGTGGGCGTCAGATATACCCCGTTCGGAACGCCCGTTAGGGCGGCACGCGATGGTCTCTAGCGAGTCGCCTGCGCCCGGCTCGCTTGCGGCGGATCGTACCCAAGAGCTCGACTTCCCGGATTCCCTCCACAGCCTAATTCCGCGAGATGACGAGCTCGCAGAAGGAGGCCATCACAGTCCACGACTCTCTCCCTGTCCACCATGGCACGAACCACAGTGGGCGACGCAGCACTGTGAAACGCAGCATCTGTAGATCCCCTACGATGTGGATTGACCTCTAAGATCGCGGGGAGCCGCTGGGTCCAAGCGGCACAAGGTCGTGTGGTGTGAAGATCCCATGAAGAGACCTAAGTACACCAATGGACGGCCATCGGTTGACGAATAAGACTTACCGATTCAGCGGCTAAATAAATAGCATGACTGCCGTCACGCGACAACCAGATTGTACTGCCCGGCTGTAGCTCATTCTGCAACAGGGAAATTCATTATTTTTACAAAATATATTATGGTTTCGGGATGTCCAGTATATATAGGCCTTTGTAAAGATACAAGCGCTGACTGCTAGCGCTTCTAAAATTGTTACCAAAGATTGTTACTATACTGTCATAGGCAAAAGCAAAGTTAATTTGACCCACTTCCCGGTGTCCGATTGAGATGAAATACATACTGGTCAAATCCCAACAATGCATGTTTATAAGCATGACCTGATGCCAGGATTGGCTCCAGACGAGGGAACTGCTCAATGGTTAACAGTAGGGACATGAAATTTTGTTAAAAGCTTTTTTCTGTCGGAAAATGGTAGATAATGGTAGATAATGATGAATGATGATGATGAGAATATTTTAGTTAGCTTACATACTCTGGTATCTTAATATTTAAATGAGTTAATCTTGTATGTATATATATTTTCCGAATCTCGGTAACGGCTCCAACGATTTTCCTGAAATTCAGCATGTAGGAGGTTTTGGGGGAGAAAAATTGATCTAGCTAGGTTTTATGTAAAAAAATATTGTTTTATCCCTATTTTTGGGCATTAAAAAACACTAACATTTATATTGAATTAAATTTTCGCCATTAACTGTCAAGTCGACGTAACTTATTCGGTTAACGGGCAGCCTCGAGAAATGTGAGTGCCAAGGATCGATCCCAACTAAATAATTGTTTTGTTCTTTTTTTAAAGTTTTTTTTTTTTTTTAAATTACCGAGCGAAGCTCGGTCACCCAGATATTATATTTTATCCTACTAATATGCAAGAGTTTGTGTGTATGGATGTATGTTTGTTACTCTTTCACGGCAAATCCGCTGAACCAATATCGATGACATTTGGCACAATTATTCCTTATACACGGGAATAACATATAAGCTATAGCGAAAATTGCGAGTAGAAGCTACTAATCTATATATGTTAAACTCACAGCCATTTCTCTCAAGTACTGGAATATTCGTGTATAAGGCTGGACTTGAACCGCCGTCCCTTCAGATGAAAGGTGTGATTGTATATTCGAGGACAGCTGACCATCACCCCAGAAGAGTATCACGTTGTTGCTATCCTAAAAATTAAGGATATAGTAAAAGGTAACAGCTTGTTCCTATCCTATGGGCAAAGGCTTTCCCTCTCAGTTTTTGGAGAGGGTTTGTGTAAAACTACAACCTAAATTTATTTGTAAACATTAAACTTGTATTTTAATAATGTTGTCATGTTCAAAACTAGATGGCGCTGTACTAAGCAAAGTCGCGCTATCGTTTGTCATTTGTAAAACACATAAGTATTAGAGATCAAATGTTGAGTTCGAGTTAAGAGTTTAGAGTTAAAAGTTACATACTACGAGAACATTAAATCGTGAATAATATACGTTATAGTTTCATTTCTAACATGGTGCCGAAACCCGGGAGAATAGAAGAACAAGTAGTGTACAGTGCAAAGTGTTGTGAATAAAGTGAAAAGTAAGGTAAACTGGACTTTAAAACCGTGAGTAAATAAACTTAATTAATCAGTGAATTAAAAAGACTTGTAAAAAATTTCGTAATTTAAAAGACTTAGAAAAATTAGCTAAAGTGAATTTCGGACTTGTAAAAATTTCGTAATTTTATTCTATAGACTTAGAAAAATTTGCTGTGTTTTCGGACTTGTAAAATTTTCGTGATTTTATTCTATAGACTTAGAAAATTTTGCTGTTATTTGGACTTGTAAAATTTTTATGATTTTACACTATACACTTAGAACATTTTGTTGTGACTTGGGACTTATAATAATTTGGTGATTTTTTCTAACTTACCTACAAATTTTTAGAATCAGTTTGGACTTGTTAAATATTTGTGATATATTTTTACTATAGACTTTGAAAATTGTTGTATCACGGACTTGCGATAATTTTTTAGGTTACATTAACTACTTTGAAAAATTGATTGAAACATTGTTACTTTTGTCAAAATGGAGAGTTTAGTAAAAAATCAACAAGAGTTGTTTGAGCAGCTGAAAAAGGCTGAACGTAACCTTAAAAAATCAAATCAAGAATTAAGAGCAAAATATAGTTTTTTAATAGCAAGGATGGAAGCTTTGGATAAGTTGGGAGAAGCGTTTAACAAAAATCATTCAGAGATAGTGGCAAAGGTCTCACCTGAGCAAACAGCAGAATTATCTTATTTCAAGACTGATGTACAAGATAGTTTTCAAGAATTTTTTATTTATTATAAATCACTTCTAAAGGAGTATCTTGCATTTGCTGACCCAAACATACTACAAGGGGTGGACCAAAGGGAGGCTTCAACATCTATTGCTAGAGTAACCAGTTCTGAGGTGCAATTACCTAGGATTCAATTACCTATTTTTTCTGGGAAATATACTGAGTGGCAGTCCTTTTATGACATGTTTGTATCTTTGATACATGGGAATTCTACACTTACACCTGTTCAAAAATTACATTACTTGAAATCTAGTTTGTCTGGAGAACCTGAGATGCTAATGCGCAATTTTCCAACTACATCAGCTAATTATAAGGAAGCCTGGGATCAATTAACTAAGCGTTACAATAACAAGAGATATAACTGTAATGCTATAATGAAGACTTTGTTTGGACAAAAATCTATACAACAGGAGTCTGGAACTGCCATCAGACAATTACTTGATACAACTAATTCTTGTTTAAAAGCATTGAAGAATCTTAATATTGAAACGGATCAATGGGACGCAGTTATAATTCATTTAGTGGTGTCAAAATTGGATCATGAGTCGCACAGACATTGGGAAAATTTTGTGAGCTCAGTATCAGATGATTTACCTACATGGACACAATTAGAACAATTTTTGGAAACGAGATTTAGAAGTTTAGAGATGTTAATTACGAGTAAACCAACGACTAACTGTAAGTCAGTCGGACAACAGAGAAGTTTTAACAATGCTGTTAAAGCTAAAACATTTCATTCTGCAGTGAAAGTGAATCAGAATTTATCTGAACAGAGTTGTGCGTTGTGTAATGGTCCACATTTTTTGTATTACTGCACCCAATTTAAAAGGCTACCGGTACTGGAGAGACAAACTATAGCACAAACTAAGAAGCTTTGCTTCAATTGCCTTGCACCATCACATCCTGTATTTAAATGTTATCAAAATAGTGCTTGTCGCAAATGTGGCAAGAAACACCATACACTGCTTCATTTCGAGAAAGAAGATAAACAAGCATATAGTATGTCGAGACAAAATGAATTACCTAAGAGTGAACCTAGTACTAGCATAATGACTACATCGGTGGAAGATACGACCGTAGTAGCCAACTTTTCGAGAAGAGATTTTTAAACGTGTAATGTGTTGTTAGCAACCGCAGTTGTAAAAACTAGTTCTAAAAACGGATCTTATGTTATAAGAGCATTACTTGATCAAGGCTCTCAAGCCTCTTTTGTTAGTGAAGATACTGTACAACTATTAGGTCTAAAACGTGTTAATGTAAATGGTAAGGTGTCGAGTTTGGGAGACGGTCACATGCAGATTAGACATGTAGTTAGTGTAGATGTAGAATCGCGCGTAGAACCTGGAAAGATAATTCGTGTTAATGCTTACGTACTAAAATCACTTACCTCTTTGTTGCCCTCTCGTGCTGTAGAAATCCCCGATTGGTTAGAGCTGAAACACTTACCTCTTGCTGATCCTGAATTTGCTTCACCGGGAAAAATCGACGTATTACTTGGTTCTGATGTCTACGGAGAAATTATACAAGATGGAATCACGAAAAGCCCACATGGAAATCTAATAGCCCAGAATACGGTGTTTGGCTGGATTTTGTCTGGAAAAGTGGCAGAAGAGTTGAACAATAGAAATATCATAACCTTACATGTGCAAATAAAAGACGATGAACTACTGAAAAGATTTTGGGAAACTGAGAATGAGCCTAATAGTATTGAGAAAATTTTAACTAGAGAAGAGAAACTTTGTGAAGAATTATACGAGAGAACTACAACTAGACGTGAAGACGGAAGATTTATTGTAAGACTACCATTTAGAACATTGGATCCCCAATGTCAATATGGTAAATCACGAGATATTGCTATGAAGCGATTACGAGCATTAGAGAGCAGATTGTGTAATAACCCTGTGCTTTACGACGAGTATAATAAAGTATTGGAGGAATATACTTCTTTAAAACATATGATATTAGTTGAAAGTGATGACGTTAACAATTCTAAAGCCGTGTATCTGCCTCATCACGCAGTTGTCAGGGAAGACAAAGAGACAACAAAGGTGAGAATAGTTTTTAATGCATCGAGCAAGGGATTCAACGATGTGTCTCTTAATGATGATCTGTTCGTGGGTCCTAAACTTCAACAAGATTTACGTCATATCTTGCTTAGATGGCGAAAGCATCAGATCAGTATAGTTGCAGATTTGGTCAAGATGTATAGACAGGTATACGTACATGAGAAAGATATTGACTTTCAGAGAATTTTGTGGAGAGCTAATCCTGAGCAACCAATTCAACATCATAAGTTGTTAACCTTGACATTTGGCACTGCTTGTGCACCCTATCTTGCAGTGAAAACTTTACAAACTTTAGCGGAGTTAGAGAAACACAAATATCCATTAGCAGCACAAATAACAAAGACAGATTACTACGTAGATGATTTAATGACAGGCTGTGAGACGGAAAAGGATGCACTAAATATTTACATTCAAATGTGTAAGCTAATGAGAGCGGGTGGATTTCAGTTGCAAAAGTGGAGCAGCAACAACAAAAACTTCTTAAGCCATATTGAAAAGGATGAGTTGAATAGTGAGTCGTCAGTGACGATTAAAGGCGATAATACGATGAAAGTGTTAGGGATTTCTTGGAACAGACTAACGGACAATTTTGAATATATCATAAATCTAACGGAACCTGATCATCCTATTACAAAACGAAAAGTGTTGTCTGACATTGCTCGACTGTACGATCCTATTGGATGGATTGCTCCAGTAGTAATTACGGCCAAAGTATTTATCCAAAAATTATGGAAAGCGTGTCTGGATTGGGATCAAGAATTGCCAAGTGATCTCAAGTCTGAATGGTTGAAATATAGACTAGAGTTGACGAACATTAAGAACATAATAATTCCGCGATGGCTTTGTACGAGAAAAGAATCTAAATTAGAACTTCATGCATTCTCTGATGCATCGAATTCAGCGTATGCAGCGGTAGTTTATATGAGAGTAGTAGACGAAAATAATCAAGTATACGTTAAACTTATCACTGCTAAGACTAAAGTTGCACCAATCGAGAAGCAAGTGTCGATTCCTCGATTAGAACTTTGCGGGGCGACATTGGCTGCAAAATTACTGAATGAGGTTTCACAAGTAATGGAGGTACCTAAAAATCATTTATATGCATGGACTGACTCCATGGTAGTACTGGCGTGGTTACGTGGACCAGTAAGTAGATGGGCTACTTACGTAAGTAATAGAGTATCACACATTCTTACAATCTTAGACTTTGAGCAGTGGGGACACGTATCAACTAAATTAAATCCTGCAGACTGTGCGTCTAGAGGTGTACAACCGACAGATTTGATTACGTATAAACTTTGGTGGAATGGTCCTGTGTGGTTATCAGATCTTAAAATTAATGTAGAAAGATACGATTTTATTGATACTCATGAAGAAGAGAAGATAAAGTCTTATAATATTATACATAAAGAAGATAATGAGTTCGTGTGGATGAAGTTTTCAGAATTAACAAAACTATTGAGAGTAATTTCACTATGTCGAAGATTTTTGAAAATACGATTGCCGTTAAAGGAAAGAAAAGAATTACCTAGATTTGTGTCAACAGATGAGATGAATAAAAGTTTACAACTCTGTATCAAGCAAGTTCAAGAGAGTGAATTTCGGGAGGAAATAAAATCATTGAAGACTAAGAGTTACGTTGCTAAAAGTAGTGCGTTACACACTCTTTGTCCCTTTTTTGACCAAAATGGGATATTAAGAGTTGGTGGACGTTTGAGTCAGTCTATTGTGAGCTACGATCAAAAGCATCCCATTATATTGCCGGCTAATAATCATCTTAGTCAGCTTATAATTGCAGATGCCCATAAGAAGACGCTCCATGGCGGTCCTCAAATTATGATGAGTTTTTTGAGGTCCAAATATTGGATATTAAAAGCACGTGAAATGACGAAAAAGTGTTATAGAAGCTGTGTTACGTGTTTAAGATACTCTAGGGCAACGGCTACTCAATTAATGGGTCAGTTGCCTGAGGCTAGATTAAAACCGAGTAGACCTTTTAAAACTTCAGGTGTGGATTACGCGGGTCCTATAAACATCCGGTTTTCTCCAGGACGAGGAGCAAAGTCCTACAAAGGATACATTTGTCTCTTTGTGTGCATGGTGACTCGTGCAATCCACTTAGAAGCCGTGTCGGATTTAACTGCCAAAGGTTTCATCGCTGCGTTCAGGAGATTTGTTTCGCGACGTGGCCATTGTCAAGAACTGTTTAGCGACAATGGCACGAACTTTGTTGGTGCAGATACTATGTTACGTAACATGTTTGACAGTGCTAAATCGGAACTACCTAGAGAAATTGCTGAGTTATTGAGTTTGGAATCTACAAAGTGGCATTTTATACCACCGAGTGCGCCGAATTTCGGTGGAATTTGGGAAGCGGGCGTTCGGTGTGCTAAGGTTCATTTGAGAAGAGTTATGGGGGACAGTACATTGACTTTTGAAGAGGTTTCAACTTTATTATCACAAATTGAAGCTTGTTTAAATTCACGCCCTTTATCAGTTCTTAGCGGTAATCCAGATGACCCTCTCCCATTGACACCTGGTCATTTTTTGATAGGTGAACCCTTGATTAGTATTAGTGATATAGACTATTCTGACCAAAATATTATAGGTATAGAGAGATGGAATATGATTCAGAAAATGGTTAATATGTTTTGGAAAAGGTGGTCTAAAGAATATTTGAGTAATTTAAATCAGAGAAACAAATGGTGTATTAAAAAACCTGAAGTAGATATAGGAGATATTGTAGTAGTAAGAGATAACATACCACCTTCTAAATGGATTTTAGGCAAAATAGTAAATAAACACGTTGGACCTGACAATGTGACCCGAGTTGTAACAATTAAGGTGAAAAATGGCTTCATGAAACGCCCTGTTAGTAAGCTTTGTGTAATGACTAAATCATAGCAATTCGAGTCGCAGTGTCACGGTGGGCGGTTTGTTAAGTTTTGTTAAGTATTTTTTTTGTTGTTTATACTAACGTTACTTTTTTTACTTATGTTAATCTTATTAGTATATTTATATAGATTTTTATTTTTCGTATTTTTTAAACTTAAAATTTCTTTGTTAGTTGATTTATACTTGCTTACATATTCAAATGGTATTTAAAGGACAAGTCCTTGGTGGGCGGAATGTGTAAAACTACAACCTAAATTTATTTGTAAACATTAAACTTGTATTTTAATAATGTTGTCATGTTCAAAACTAGATGGCGCTGTACTAAGCAAAGTCGCGCTATCGTTTGTCATTTGTAAAACACATAAGTATTAGAGATCAAATGTTGAGTTCGAGTTAAGAGTTTAGAGTTAAAAGTTACATACTACGAGAACATTAAATCGTGAATAATATACGTTATAGTTTCATTTCTAACAGGGTTGGTGCTAAGACCTACCACGCTGCTCCAATGATTGGTAAATAATAAAATAATAAAACAAAAATAAAACCCTATAATCTAACACCTTTAAATTCAATTCTTGTATATACGAAGTAAAGTAACGGACTGTTACTATCCCACTTCTGAGAATAGGCCTCTTCTCTCCGTTTTTGTAGAGAAGGGTTGGAGCTAAGACCTACCACGCTGCGCCAATATGGTTTGTTTGGGTATAAGATCCTATAATAACATTCCGCGATCAATTTTAGTTTTGTTATTACAGTTTAAAAACACTGTTAAAGAGAGGCTGGTACAGAAAGCCTCTTCAGGATTACATTTACCGTTAGAGGATAATGACTGTTGAGGATTATATTATGATACTAATATATAAAGCTGAAGGATTTGTTTGTTCCCTTCTAAAAGTTCTAAATAAAAGTCCGCGACAGCATATGTCTAGATTTTAGGGTTAACCCACTTTAACCTTTTTTATGGTTATCAAAAGACGGTACTAATCTTTCCACGCTGGCGCAGCTGCTGGCGATAGCTAGTAGATGATAAGAATGCGTGGATATAACTACTCTTCGACCCTACATAAGATACTCAAGAATAAATGTAACTATTTATAAGAATCATATTTTGAAAAGAGCAAACTCCGAGTTTTTCTTAGGCTCTTGAACCCGTGACCACAGATTGTAAAAGTATGTATTGAATATATGAACCTTACCATATCCGCCCTGATGATTAAATACGCGAAGAAAACTGGGTTATAAGGTATGTCTGTGCCGCGCAAATTTAATGTATCTGTAAAAGACAAATGTTTATTTAACACAAGCTGTAAACGGCCATATTGGTCTATATTAAATCAAAAATGTATTTAAGGTACTTAATTGGATAAGGATCAATGCTGTTTTGCATAAAAATTGATTTGAACATAAGGCATCATTTTTCGTAAAAAGTAAATGACAAAAAATGCTATGGTGGGTTATTCATAAGAGATAGACATATACCATCGCAGACTTTTCTGTAGACCTTTTCAAGGTGTACAAATACTTAGTACATCATTTTGATAAATCTCGTAGGGTTTAGCCTGCGTTTGCAATGTAAGCGGAAAAAAATGTAATTATTTACGACATCACATTAGAAACCTCAAAATTACAGTATTTCTCCATTCCGTATTGAATGTTATTATACATATAAACCTTCCTCTGGATATATGGACAAACAAAGAATGTGACTTTGTTTTATACTATGTAGTGAAGACGGAAAATAAGTATTAGTTTGCACCATTAAAGATAGCCCAACGGTAACACCGTGCGACTCTTTCGAGAAGGTCACGGGTTCGAACCCGTGACCTTCTCGAAATATACCATCGCAGACTTTTCTGTAGACCTTTTCAAGGTGTACAAATACTTAGTACATCATTTTGATAAATCTCGTAAGGTTTAGCCTGCGTTTGCAATGTAAGCGGAAAAAAATGTAATTATTTACGACATCACATTAGAAACCTCAAAATTACAGTATTTCTCCATTCCGTATTGAATGTTATTATACATATAAACCTTCCTCTGGATATATGGACAAACAAAGAATGTGACTTTGTTTTATACTATGTAGTGAAGACGGAAAATAAGTATTAGTTTGCACCATTAAAGATAGCCCAACGGTAACACCGTGCGACTCTTTCGAGAAGGTCACGGGTTCGAACCCGGGCAGATACCAATGAGTTTTTCTGTAAAAACCTATGTGTCTAATTGATAATTACAATTTATAATAACTTTTCGGTGAAGGAAAACATCGTGAGGAAACCTGCATATATTCAAATTCAAAATATTCTTTATTCAAGTAGACTGTTTACAATACTTTTGAATCGTCAAATGTTTTAAAGAAGCTACCACTGATTCGGAAATTTGCTCCTACCGAGAAGAACAAGTAAGAAACTCGGCGGATAATCTTTCAAAAAATTATTACAATTTGATGGAATGGATATCTAGAGAATTCTGGAGATATGTGTAACCCACCAATCATTGGAGCGTGGTAGGTTTTAGCTCCAATCCTTCTCTCCAAAAACGGAGAGAAGAGGCCTATTCTCAGCAGTGGAATGGGAACAGGCCGCTACTTACTTATGTCTACAAAATAATTACTTTACTCACAGGCCACCTCGTCCAACGCAGTTAAAACAAGAGCTGCAGCATTCCTTGTGCGTAACTGACCGAGTAAGTCAGTTATCTTTTCACTGGAGACTCTGCCTGAAACAATATACCAATTCGTAATATTCAAGAAAAGAGAAAGAAAAAGTAAAAAAGCGAATGTACACAGGCGGACTTATACCTAAAAGGGATCTCTTCCAGTCAACGCTGATCTCAGGAACTACTGGACCGATTTGAAAAATTTATTCACTTTATGATAGTCCATTTATCGAAGGCTATAGGCTATATAACACGCTTAGATGAATAGGAGAGGAGCAGCAAAAATATAAAATATTCCGAAAACGGTAATAAATAAGGCTTTCCTTGCATGCGCTGAGTAAACGGTAATAGTTATTAAAAAATTATGTTTTACAAAATTGTTCCCCTCTAAAAGTTCTAAATGAAAGTTCGCAACAGTATATGTCTAACTTTTATGGTTGGTTTAACCATTTCTTATGGTTATCAAAAGACAAAAGTAATGAGAATATTATTTTGCTATAATCCGCGATAAAAGAAAATATATGTAATGCTAAATGTACAGTGTATTATTCGTTCTCATACCTGATACATGCAGAAAACAATTTCGGCATGTATCAGGTCGACACTCCACGACGAAATCGCAAAGCTTTGCGATTTTGTCGTGGAGTCTATCTCCTGACGATGCTTCGGTTACGGGGCGAAACAATTTTTGAGATTGTGGTGGTGAATGTGTGCAGTGCTTGTGTATTGTTGCGTCATCAGTGTCGGGTAGTGCATGAGTTCTTACAAATTCTGCATGTATCAGGAACGAGAACGAATAATACACTCTACATTTAGCATTACATATATTTCCTTTTATCGCGGATTATAGAAAAATAATATTCTCATTACTCTTGTATTATGGACCTTTGCAAAGTAACGCCTAATTCTATAAATTATGTTATCAAAAGACTATATTACGGTTTTTAAGTCACGCGGTTTTTAAGTTTTTAAGCCAGTCAGTTTTTAAGCCACGCGGGCGAAGGCGCTGGCGATTGCTGGTTAAAGGTAATTTGAATTTGACAAGATCTTGCCTAGTCTATCTTATGATATCCATAAAATATGAGTTACCAGTAAAGTTAACAGTAAGAGCAATTAATGCCTCATTGGGCCTTGGTGGTGCAGGGTCCCCTATGTCAGACCTGGCCACATCCACGATGTTCTCTTCAATAGGCGCCAAAGTCACGTTAACTTGTCGCAGAGCATTCTAGAATATAATTCGTCATAGCATTATGTCTTATGGAATATTGCTATGGGGTAAATGCAAATTCAAAAATGAAAGCAGATGTTAGTCAAGCACTGCATTAGTTTTTGCCTCCAAGAACAAAACCCTTCATCAAAAATGGTATTTATGAATTGTCACGACAATGGCAAGAGGTTATAAATAATAATCAAAATTACATTGTCCAATAATTATTGTTAAGAGTATGAAAATTTTGTTTTATTCTAAAAACGGACGGAACTTTCCGTTAGACCTAATATATGGCAATGGCAGCGTAATACACTACGCATATCATCGATCACCAACCCACCTGCAACGATGTCCAAGCAGTTCGTGTATATGTTGTTGGATCTATACCAACCATTGATCCACTGGGCATAGTCTGGACCAACCAATCTTGTATGGACAGGTCGGTACCTGGAACATTATTCAAGTTAAGACTATTAAGAGGAGTAATAGGCCAATCGGTATCCCACTAGATATTTGACGCCTCCCTCCATTCAGAGAAGGTTTGATTCATCGATCCACCTAACTGCTCCAGTGCAGATTTATAGGTTACACATATCCCTAGAATTCGCTAGAGAAAAGCAGGTTTCCTCACAATGTTTTCCTTATCTGAATAGCACAAAATCAGTTGGATTTTTCACTCATTTATTTACTAATTTCATTAAATTATAAAAGAAATCATTTTAAAAATTAACAAAAATCATTTAAAAATATGAAAAAATGGCATCCACAGGAAGCGTAGATGGGGTCTAATCTCGCGGTAGTTAGGACTGCAGACTGAAAGACGCCCTCACAATATGTGCCATCTCAAGCAATTTTTTTTTTTTTTTATTTTTTATTATACAGGAAAAAACCCCTTATGGGTACCGCCGCCCGACGGGGACAGGCGGCGGCCATGTCGGACTCGCACCGACCAAAACGACCTGTGTGCTCCACCACGCTGCCAATGGCAAGGACAGGGTATCATTGTACATTTTGCCCCCATCCCGCCGACAGCTCTGATCCCAGAGAATAAACACCTCCAGGTAGGGGCCCCTCGAAAGAGAAACCCCCCTCCGCTAACCGGTGCATCGGGAGCACCAGATGCACCGACCGCCTCGGGGACCTGTAAGCCAGGTGTCCGATGTACCCCGTTCGGAACACCCGAAGGTCCCCAGTTAGGGCGGCAGACGATGGGCTTGGGCGAGTCACTAACACCTGGACTCACCAGCAGCAGATTGGATCCAGAACAACAGTTCGTGGAACCGCTCCGCCGCCTCCCTCCGCCCCCCTCCGCAGAGCTAAAGGAGGCCATCGCTGCCCACGATCGCTCCCTGCCCACCGTGTTTGCTATGTCACGGTCGATAGGGAGAGATCGCGCCCCAAGTAGGGGCCCCAACGCCTTGGTGGGCGTTTCCGCCCCCACCGGGTAATTTTTTATAGAGGTTTTCTTCCTCGCAACCCGAAGGTCCCCGTTCCCATTGCTGGGCTTCCGGGTTTCGCCGACGGTGGCCGTAACCATGTCCAGCCAGACTTAGAGTAAGCCCAACTGGACCCGTCGCTCATTAGGGACTTCACCCCAACCCCCCCGGCCCGGCCCGTCCAGATTGCCCTCTGCTAATCAGAGGGACAACTGGATTGGCCACCCCTCAGTGGTCCGTTCGCCAAGACTAAGCTTGCCCAGGGTGCGCCACGAGGAGGCCGACCACTTTGGCACCCCATCTCAAGCAATACGCCTGCTGTATCCTATCCTTGCAACAACTGAGCAATGTGAATTTTTTGATTGTATTTTGAATCGTCAACTCTACTGCTGGTTCGGAAAGCTGTTCCTACCGAGAAGAGTCTAAGAGAAACTCGGCGGTTGCTCAAACTAGTATAACATCAACATAGCTTATAACTAGTTACATTAAGTCATTACACTGTACAGGGTCGGACTATTTATATCCACGCATTCTTATCATCTAAGTGATAAAATAATACTCTTTCCCTGTTAAACTGTTTATATTTTACTACTGATCAAATACAACGCACGTTTACAATTTTATAAGTTACAATACCCGAGTCGGGCCCAGAACATTCGTTTTTATTCTCTCTACATTGACAGCACATTTTAAATTGAAAAAAAGAATAGAACAAAAATACAAATTACGCTCAATACAATCGTCGTTCCTATTTAACCTCATTTCAATCTTGAAATGAGGTTGACCTAAATTAAAATATTTAACATAAGTAATCCTCAACAGTATAGTAGGCTTTCTGTATCAGCCTCTCTTTAATCGTGTCTTTAAACTAATGTAATGACAAAGCTAAAATTGATCGCGGAATGTTATTAAAGAATCTTATACCCAAACCCACAAACGATTTACGTACTTTTTCAAGGCGCAAAGCAGGAGCCGCAAGCTTATGGCGGTTCCTACTTTGTCTATTATACGACAGGACAGTTGCTATATCCACGCATTCTTATCGTCCAAATAATCACAGTATAGTAGGCTATTTGTATCAGCCTCTCTTTAATAGTGTTAATGGCAAAGCTAAACTATGATGTAATGGCAAAGTTAAACTATGCTGTAATGGCAAAGCTAAACTATGCTGTAATGACAAAGCTAAACTATGCTGTAACGGCAAAGCTAAACTATGCTGTAATGGCAAAGCTAAACTGTGCTGTAATGGCAAAGCTAAAGTATAACTTACCCTGCCTCATCAAAGTCCAGACATCTGTGTCCACTTGAATCTCGAATTGGGTGAAGTATCTACCATCGGTCCAGACCAGAGCGTGTGACTGGGTTACAAGAGCTGTTCCAGATGACCCGGACAAACCCGACAGCCACTCCCGACGGGCGTCAGACGGTGCTATGTATTGGGACTGGGAGAAACCATTGATAATTTATAGAAGTAGTACTTTGCGGAATTTCATAGTATGATATCCGGATTAGTAGAATAAACCACCCTCTTTGTTACCGAGGTGTCGTAATAGGCGATTTAGGTCATGACGTCAAGCAGGCGGCTGGTGATAAAATACCTAGCCCAATCACTATTCCACTCTAGGTGGTGTCTCTACTCGTCTCTGCGTTTCTTAAGTACATATATGTAATGCTGAGTTTAGGAAGCAGATACCGTTCTCATACCTTATACCTTAACTAATCCTACATATTAGTTAACGTGCGTTACGGGCGTGCGTGCATCCATCGGTTGAAAAAGAAGAAGAGATTAGGATAGAAAATCGATAATTGGAAACAAATAGCTGCCCCAATGATAATATCCCGAAGGAATGTACCGCACAAAAACTTTGGAATGTGCCTTTGGTTCAGCTTACATATAAAAAATTGGTACCAAATCTTTCGATTGGCCGAGACCAAGCTAGGCTTCTTGCTTTATCGGAAAAAGAATCTGTTTATTGGCTACATGCTCACCCTTCTAAAATCTTAGTACACTGAAAACAAGAGACTAGACAGCTTGACGCTGGTTCCTTGGGAACGGGGACGGGCCCTAATGTGGGACGCAACATGCGTTGATACGTAAGCCTCTTCCCATATCAGGGAAATAGCGTCAAGACCTGGAGCTGCGGCGGTAATGGCCGAATCCGGCAAACGAAAGTATGCAACGCTTTTCGAGAGTTATATATTTGTGCCGCTTGCAGTCGAGACCCTAGGACCATGGAGTCAAAGCGCAAAAATTGTTTTATCCGTTTTAACATCTCGGTTAATTGCCTCTTCAGGTGACAAGAGGGCTGGCTCCTTTTTCACACAAAGAATCAGCTTAGCGATTCAGCGCGGAAACGCTTCCAGCATTCTTGGGACCATTCCACGTGGGCATGATTTGTATAGTCCTAGTAAGTTATTTAAGATAAATATAACTTGTACATTTTTGCTGTAAATAAGGCAAAAAAGACTGGGATCCCAATTTGGGATTGGATTACTTACATTGTGGGCATCAGCAGTGGGCACTATGAAGGCATCGACCTGCTGCCTCATCATGACTTCCCTGACAGCTGTCAGACGCTGCAAACTGAGTTCTTTAGTCATCTGGATGGTGGGCGTTCCGGCTGTTATAATAATACAGTGTGTTTAAAAACAAGATATTTATTATACACAATCCGCAGGTCTTAAACTATTAATTAACAAAATATTAGTTTAGTATGTAAAAAAAAGGTAAAGTAGCGGCCTATTACTCTCCCACTGCTGGGAATAAGCCTCCTGTCTCCGTTTTAGGAAAGAAGGATTGAAGCTACATATATCCCTAGATATCTCCAGAGATATGTAGGTTTCGTGCGTGTGATAAATTGCAATTATAAATTAGACACATAAGTTTTTACTAGAAAACTAATTGGCCCGGGGTTTGAACCCTAGAACTCCTCGAAAGAGGCACACAGTGTTACCGCTGGGCTACCACAGCTTGTTATATATATATATATGTATAATATCTGGGTGACCGAGCTTCGCTCGGTAATTATTTGAAAAAAAAAAAGAAAAAACAATTATTTAGTTGGGGATCGATCCTTGGCATTCACATTTCTCGAGGCTGCCCGCTAACCGAATAAGCTACGTCGACTTGACAGCTAATGGCGAAAATTCAATTTAATATAAATGTTAGTGTTTTTAATGCCCAAAAACAGGGATATAACAATATTTTTTTTACATAAAACCTAGCTAGATCAAATTTTCCCCCCAAAACCTCCTACATGCTGAATTTCAGGAAAATCGTTGGAGCCGTTTCCGAGATTCGGAAAATATATATATATACAAGATTAACTCATTTAGATATTAAGATATATAAAATAATTATTTTAAGTACTTAAATTTTCAAATTCAAATTATACTTTATCCAAGTGGACTGTTTACAATAGTTTTGAATCGTCAAATGTTTTAAAGAAGCTACCACTGATTCGGAAGTTTGCTCCTACCGAGGAGAACCAGCAAGAAATTCCGCGGATAACCTTTTTGTACATAAAAATATACATAATTATAAAACAACTAGTTATATCCCGCGGTTTAACTCGCGTAATTTTTATTTTTTTTACACCTTATTACATTATAACGGATCCCTATTTTTTTTGAAAATGTAATATAGCCTATGTTGCTCAGTAAAGATGCAACTTTCCAATGGTGAAAGAATTTTCGAAATCGTTCCAGTAGTTCCTGAGCTTAGCGCGTTCAAACAATCAAACAGACAAACTTTTCAGCTTTATATATTAGTATAGATTTGCTACAGTTGAATCTTATACACTTGGGTAATATAGGATTTAAAAAATCCGTTTATCTTTGGGGGGATCCCCGCAGCAGGGAATAAGTCACATATTGCATTGTTGAGGGTACTTAAACACTTATTTAGGCACGTCGTAGGCACAACCAGTACATATACTTACCAAATATAGGAGTGTCCTCTTCTCCATAACCGTAATCGTTATAAATAGAGACACCACTCGATGTGTGTGTGCTTAAACTGAAATATGAATACATAGTAAACGGGGGTGGGTGAAACTCTCGTAGGGTTTAGCCTGCGTTTGCAATGTAAGCGGAAAAAAATGTAATTATTTACAGAAACCTCAAATATTACAGTATCAAATATACATACAAACCTTCCTCTGGAATCACTCTATCTATTAAAAAAAACCGCATCAAAATCTGTTGCGTAGTTTTAAAGTTTTATGCATAGGGATATATGGACAAACAAAGAATGCGACTTCACTTCATATTATAAAACAACTAGCGGCCTGGCCCTGCTTCGCACGGGTATAAAATATATATCCCATGTCAATCAGTGTAAAAAAAATGATTAAAATCGATCCAGTTGTTTTGATTTATTCATGACTGCCCGTGGCCCGCAAGCGTTAAATTTGGAGAAAAACAATTTCCTTTCCCTATACCAAGAAGATTTCCTGCTATCTTTGGAATATCTAAATTCATATAGTACATTTTTACTTATTTACTTTTACATTTTCCCTATGTATTTTATTTTTACAGATAATTACAGAATGTGTTTAAACAAACTCTTCAAAGAGGGACACAGCTGCTATAGTCGAAGTGTTATAGGGGCGAAGCGCGGCGTCCTCACGGCATTTTAAATCTGTAATATCTCCGAAAATGTTCACTTAAATTACATGCTGTAAACGGCCATATTGATCTATATTAAATCAACTATTTATGTAAGGTACTTAATTGGATAAGGATTAATGCTGTATTGTATAAAAATTGCTTCAAAAATATGGCATTATTTTTCGTAAAAAGTAAATGACAAAAAATGCTATTGTGGGTTATCCATAAGAGATAGACATGTACCATCCTGGACTTTTCTGTAGACCTTTTCAAGATGTACAAATACTTAGTACATCATTTTGATAAATCTCGTAGGGTTTAGCCTGCGTTTGCAATGTAAGCGGAAAAAAATGTAATTATTTACAGAAACTTCAAAAATTACAGTATTTCTCTACTCCGTATTGAATGTTATTATACGTACAAACCTTCCTCTGGAATCACTCTATCTATTAAAAAAAACCGCATCAAAATCTGTTGCGTAGTTTTAAAGTTTTATGCGTACATAGGGATATAGGGACTTTGTTTTATAATATGTAGTGATGATGAAGTCACATTCTTTGGACCGTAGGCGGTTGAGTAAAATAAACCTTTCTTACCAGATGTCGTAAAATACGACTAAGGTAAGTTAATGTCAGACAGACGGCCGGTCGTAAAATACCGATCCAAATCACATGACAACATGTTTATAACATGCGCCGACCCCACTTAGAGTGGGATAAGGTCAGGAGGATGATGTAATTTACAATATACTTACTATAAAATTATTAATACCAAAACACGCGCGCACATTTTTGGGTACACACAATATGATTAAACTTTATCGATATTGCCTTATCGAGATCATAAATAGCGCATTGTTTCGATACAGATGGTATTATATATTGACTAGAGATAACCGCGGCTTTGCACGCATCGACTTTAGTATTTAAATTACATGTATATCTACACTAATATAAGTAAGTAACGGCCTGTTATTATTCCACTGCTGGGCATAGGCCTCCTCTCTCCGTTTTTGGAGAAAAGGATTGGAGCTAAGACCTACCACGCTGCTCCAATGATTGGTAGGTTACACATATCCCCAGAATTCTCTAGATATATGCAGTTTTCCTCGCGATGTTTTCCGTCACCGCAAAGCGTGTGATAAATTGCAATTATCAATTAGACACATAAGTTTTACTAGAAAACTCATTGGTGCCTGCCTGGGGTTTGAACCCTAGACCTCCTCGAAAGAGGCGCACGGTGTTAATATATAAAGCTGAAAAGTTTGTTTGTTTGAATGCGCTAATCTCAGGAATTACTGGACCAATTTGAAAAATTCTTTCAGTGTAAGATAGTCCATTTATCGAGGAAGGCTTTAGGCTATATAACATCACGATATGAATAGGAGAGGAGCAGCAATAAAAAATATGGCGAAAACGGCAAAATTTAAAGCTTTCCTTGCGTGTATTAAGTAAACGGTGAAAGTTATTCAAAAATTATGTACTACAAAATTGTTCCCCTCAAAAAGTTCTTAATAAAAGCCCGCGACAGCATATGTCTAGCTTTTAAGGTTAACCCAATTTAACCATTTTTATGGGTATCAAAATAGTATAGTACGGTTTTAATTTTTTTATTGAGTATGACTAGAGACTATGTATTATAGGAGAAACGTGGTTACTGATTTTGACATTTCAGTTAAAAAGTAGAGCTTCTGGTACTTGAATTTAGTTTTCTTCTGATCTCTGTTCCAACTGTGAGTTGACTTTTATAAACTTTGTTGCCTGATGGTTTATGCTAAGTTTTGTTTTGCTTAGAAATAAATGGTAAAGCCCTGTCGGGTCGTAAACGAACGGATAAGGTGTTTGTTACCAATGGAGATTTAAAGATCTGTGCTGTTCTAATGATGGTTGGGTTAGTTAAGTATTGTGGTGGTAAAGTGGTCGGCCTCCTCGTGGCGCACCCTGGACAGGCCTTTGTAATACTCTAATACAGTGTTTCCCGACCTTTTTTTGTCCATGCCCCAAAAAACTAGCCCCTCTTAGTAACATACATAAATTTTAATATTAAAAATTGAATTGCCCACTTAAACTGTACTGTTGCTGATGACACATCTTTGATATTTAAAATAAATAGAAATGACGACAAATTTGACGAAGTAAACAGTGGTTTGTCGCAGGTTGCTCATTGGTTCAGACAAAATAATTTAGTACTGAACTCAAATAAAACAAAATGGATAGAATTTGTATTACCTAATGGTGTTAAAACAGCAAATAGACTTTTTATAAATAATGTTTCACTAAAAACAGATAATGCAACTGTATTTTTGGGAATGACTTTGGATACAAAACTCCAATGGAGCACACACATAACAACTCTTGCAGGGAAACTCAGTTCAGCGGCCTATGCCGTTCGAAAGATTAGACAGTTTACTGACGTCGAAACGGCAAAACTTGTTTATTTTGCTTACTTCCATAGTGTTATGTCCTATGGAATATTGTTATGGGGTAAATGCGCGGATAATGAAAAAATCTTTGTATTACAAAAAAGAGCCGTACGTGGCATATACAATTTAAGTCCGCGGGATTCCCTGCGAGAGAAGTTTAAGGAAATAGGTATTCTTACATTTGCCTCACAGTATATTTTAAGTAATTTAATTTTTGTATATAATAATATAAAGAACTATAAAACAATAGGCGATGTATATAATAGACAAAGTAGAAACCGACATAAGCTTGTGGCCCCTGCTTTACGCCTTGAAAAAGTACGTAAGTCGTTTGTGGGTTTGGGTATAAGATTCTATAATAAAATTCCACAATCAATTTTAACTTTGCCATTACAGCAGTTTAAAAACACTATTAAGGAGAGGCTGATACAGAAAGCCTACTATACTGTTGAGGATTATTTAGACGATAAAAATGCGTGGATATAAATATTGTTCGACCCTGTACAAGATAGAAACATTAAATGTAACTAGCATTAAGAATTGTATTTTTTAAAAAGAGCAACCGCCGAGTTTCTTGCTGGCTCTTCTCGGTAGGAACAGCTTTCCGAACCAGCAGTAGATTTGACGATTCAAAAGCGCTTGTTTACAAGTTTATTTGAATAAAGAATATTTTGAATTTGAATTTGAATTTGAATAAAGAACATAAATAATAGGTTTTAGGAAGAAAAATTGCTTTTTTTGTCAAATTTCAAATTCAAATTATTCTTTATTCAAATAAACTTGTAAACAAGTGCTTTTGAATCGTCAACTCTACTGTTGGTTCGGAAAGCTGCTCCTACCGAGAAGAGCCAGCAAGAAACTCGGCGGTTGCTCTTTTAAAAATATAATTCTTAATACTATTTACATTATGTCGTTACTGTCTTGTACAGGCTCAAAGAGAGCTATATCCAGACATTCTTCTCTTCTAAATAATCTTCAAGAGTATAGTAGGCTTTCTGTATCAGCCTCTTTTTAACAGTGTTTTTAAACTGCTGTAATGGCAAAGCTGAAATTGATTGCGGAATTTTATTATAGAATCTTATACCAAAACCCATAAACGAATTACGTACTTTTGCAAGGCGCAAAGCAGGAGCCGCAAGCTTATGTCGGTTCCTGCTTTGTCTATTGTATACATCACCTATCGTTTTATAATTCTTTATATTTTTATGTACATAAATTAAATTGCTTAAAATATACTGTGAAGCAAATGTAAGAATACCTGTAAAATCAAATTCAATCAAATTGGCATTGCACTTAAATGGCGCAGAGCGGCGCACTTAATGGTGGACAATTCAGTGGCCCCACCGATTAGCAGAGGGTAATGTGGATGGGTTGGGGACTCCGAGAGGGTTGGTGTCTCTAATGAGCAACAGGTTGAGTTGCTTAAGTCTGGTCATAGTTTACGGTCACCTTCAGTGAAGCCTGGAAGCTCAGCAATGGGAACGGGGACCTTTTGGCTGCGAGGAAGACAATCTCTATAAAAAAGGCGGATACAAGGCGGAGGCGGAAACGCCCATCACGGCTTTGGGGTCCCTACTTGGGGCGCGGTCTCTCTTTGTCTACTGTATCATAAAGCAGCGGTGGGCAGGGAGCGATTGTGGACAGCGATGACCTGCTTCGGGTACGGAGGGAGGCGGAGGAGTGCTTCCGGAAACTCTTGTTCTGGATCCAATCTGCTGCTGGTGAGGCTAAGTGTTAGCGACTTGCCCAAGCCCATCGTCTGCCACCCTAACGGATACCTTCTGGCTGCTCCGAACGGGTTATATCGGACGCCTGGCTTACAGGATCTGGTGCTCCCGATGCATCGGTTAGCGGAGGGGGGCTTCTCTTTCGAGGGGTCCCTACCAAGAGGAGGTATTCTCTGGGATCAGAGCTGTCGGCGGGGATGGGGGCAGCGTGGTGGAGCACACAGGTCGTTTTAGTCGGTGCGAGTCCGCCATAACCGCCGCCTGTACCCGTTAGGTGACGTTAACCATAAAGGGTTTATCCGGTATAAAAAAAGTTTATTGGTGTTACAATTTGCTTATGAACCAACATACAAAGTTTCAGCGAGATATATCAATGACTAACAATGGAAAGATAAAAACCGTTATATAGTAAATTTTGATAACCATAAAAATGGTTAAAGTGGGTTAACCTTAAAAGCTAGACATATGCTGCCACGGACTTTTATTTAGAACATTTAGAGGGGAACAATTTTGTCATACATGATTTTTGAATAACTATCACCGTTTACTCAGCGCACGCAAGGAAAGCTTTAAATTTTGATTTTCATACTATAGCCTTCCTCAATAAATGGACTTTCTTACACTCAAAGATTTTTTCAATCGGTCCAGTAGTTCCTGAGATTAGCGCGTTCAAACAAACAAACAAACTCTTCAGCTTTATATATTAGAATCGATAACGATATAATAATACAAATAAAGATAAAGCAATATCGACTTTATAAGATTAGCGAAATTTATCAAATATCAGGCAATAATTGTAAACGAATTGCCGTTTTGATAAATACATTGATAAATTTGAGATATGTGATACAACTATAATAGATTCGTCTGAGTCCTGTGAGGCCCAAGGCTTAGGGCGACGTATCCGCGACAGTATGATAGACATGTCTAGCTTTTAAGGTTGACCCACTTTAACCATTTTTATGGTTATCAAAATACTCTATTACGGTTCTAATCTTTCCACGCGGGCGAAGCCGCTAGTTATACTTATATATAAATTACAAAAACCTCCCATGTCCAATATATATATTAGACATATGCTGTCGCGGATTTTTGATTAGAACTTTTAGAGGGGAACAATTTTGTACTACATAATTTGTGAATAACTTTCACAGTTTACTTAATACACGCAAGGAAAGCTTTAAATTATGCCGTTTTCGCCATATTTTTTATTGCTGCTCCTCTCCTATTCATAGCGTGATGTTATAATATAGCCTATAGCCTTTCTCGATTAATGGACTATCTTACACTGAAAGAATTTTTCAAATCAGTCCAGTAATTCCTGAGATTAGCGCGTTCAAACAATCAATCAATCAAACAAACAAACTTTTCAGCTTTATATGCGCCTCTTTCGAGGAGGTCTAGGGTCCAAGCCCCGGGCAGGCACCAATGAGTTATCTATTAAAACTTATGTGTCTAATTGATAATTGCAATTTATCACACGCTTTTCGGTGAAGGTAAACATCGTGAGGAAACCTGCATATCTCTAGAGAATTCTAGTGATATGTGTAACCTACCAATCATTGGAGCAGGGTGGTAGGTCTTAGCTCCAACCCTTCTCTCCTAAATGAGACAGGAGAGGAATAAAGAAGGAGGTTCACCTAGAAGACCGACCCGTTGGCGCAGTGAATAGTAACCGTCTTTAAGTCAACGGGTGTCGAGGTCGATTCCCGTCGACTTTTTCTATAAACAATTTATTGGTTCTTTGAGCCTGGATGTATTTGTATGTATTTAAAAATTATATAAGTATATATTCACCAGTTGTCTGTCCATAACACAAGTATTAAGTTACTTTGGGGACGCCACTGTAATGTATCCAGCTGAGTAGAATAGACTACCCTCATTTCTGACTAAGGTGCCGTAAACGGCGACTAAGGTAAGTCGACCCGCTGTGTGGTATCCGACTGGGTAGAATAGACCATGCTCATTTCTTATATTAGCGAGATGTCGTTAAAGGTGACTAAGGTAAGGTGACCCGCCGTGTGGTATCCGGCTAAGTAGAATAGACCACCCTTATTTCTTGCCGAGGTGTCGTAAAAGTCTACTAAGGTAAGTCGACCCGCCGTGCGGTATCCGGCTGGGTAGAATAGACCACCCTCTTTCTTAGCGAGGTGTCGTAAAAGGCGACTAAGGTAAGTCCACTCGCCGTGTGGTATCAGGCTGAGTAGAATAGACCACCCTCTTTCTTAGCGAGGTGTCGTAAAAGGCGACTAAGGTAAGTCCACTCGCCGTGTGGTATCAGGCTGAGTAGAATAGACCACCCTCTTTCTTAGCGAGGTGTCGTAAAAGGCGACTAAGGTAAGTCCACTCGCCGTGTGGTATCAGGCTGAGTAGAATAGACCACCCTCTTTCTTAGCGAGGTGTCGTAAAAGGCGACTAAGGTAAGTCCACTCGCCGTGTGGTAACCGGCTGAGTACAATAGACCACCCTCATTTCTTACCAAGGTGCCGTAAATGGCGACTAAGGTAATTTGACGTCAGGCAGGCGGCTGAATTTAAATACGTAGCCAAATCATGTGACATGTTTATAACAAGTTGTGTGGAACCCACTTAGAGTGGGATAAGGGCAAGAGGACGATGTTTATTATTTTAATAAAATGAAATAAATAAAACACGATTATTAATAAATGCTCTTTATTTTTAATTATTCTCAGTTAATTGCTAATATATATATAAATAAGTAACTGGGTGTATTTTGTTAAAACAAATTAAAAAAAATATTTAAAAAAATTAAAAAAGAAACGCCTGGTAACATCTGGTAGTCGATCTGGGATATTTTCACTTATTTAATCCGCTCGTTCCCCACTTAGCTATAACAACTTTACAAATGACAGCAAAATTAACCTTTGTATTATATTTATAGTAAGCAATTTTTAAATGCCTGAAAACAGGTATAAAACGATATTTTTTTGAAATAAAAAGTAGCTTGATCGATTTATTGTCACCTTAACTGCACGCTGAGTTTTATTAAAATCGTTAAAGCAGTTCAGATTGTCTATACTAATATATAAAGCTGAAGAGTTTGTTTGTTAGAACGCGCTTATCTCAGGAACTACTGGACCGATTTGAAAAATTCTTTGAGTGTAAGATAGTCCATTTATCGAGGAAGGCTATAGGCTGTATAACATCACGATATGAATAGGAGAGGAGCAGCAATAAATAATATTACGAAAACAAAATTTAAAGCGTTGCGTGCGCTGAGTAAACGGTAAATTATTAAAAAAATCATGTATTACAAAAATATTCCCTTGTTTAAGTTCTAAATGAAAGTCCGCGACAGCCTATGTCTAGCTTTTAAGGTTAACACGCTTTAACTATTTTTATGGTTATCAAAATATGTAACGGTTTTAATCTTTCCACGCGGGCGGAATCGCTGGCAATTGCTAGTATAAAACACTCATTTAAATATTAAAGATATAGTTGAAAATTTACAGAAGCAGGCGTTTACTTTGCTTAATTCTATACAACAGTAGTTACAATAAAATTATTTTGCTATAATCCGCGTTTTGTTAATAGTATCTATGTAATGTTTAGTGAAGCAGGCAACAATCGCATACCTTATACATGCAGGACAATTCACCACACGAATTACGATTTTGTCCTGGAGCCTATCCTCCTGATGATGCTTCGGTTTCGGGGCGAAACGATCGTAGTTATTGCGGTAGTGAGTGTGTGTTGCTTGTGTGATGTTGGTGGCGGCGTCTTGTGATACGCGTGGTTACTTGTCCTGCATGTATAAGGTATGAGAACAGTTTTGCTTCCTACACTCAGCATTAAATAGATTCATTTAACAAACGCGGATTATAGCAAAATAATATTATAACTTTCGTTTAAATAAAAGTTTTCAAGATCTGAAACAAAAAAATACAAATTAGTATAATTTTTATTTTTTTAATATAAATATAAAAATAAAAAATATTATTGCCAATGTTTGTGTGTATGGATGTATGTATGTTGCCCTTTCACGGGGAATCCGCTGGACCAATATCGATGAAATTTGGCACAATTATTCCTTGGATATAGGCTAATGTTCATGTACAAGATAGTAATGAAATGTAAATGTTTTTTCATTTTCATTTCATTTAATGACTTAATGTAAGTAGTGAAATTACACACACAGTCGTCCGTCTCCAAAGTAAGTAACTTAATACTTGTGTTATGGACAGACAACTGGTGAATATATACTTATATATTTTAAATACATAAAGTAAGTAAGTAGCGGCCTGTCACTGCTGAGAATAGGCCTCTTCTCTCCGTTTTTGGAGAGAAGGGTTGGAGCTAAGACCTACCACGCTGCTCCAATGATTGGTAGGTTACACATATCACCAGAATTCTCTAGAGATATGCAGGTTTCCTCACGATGTTTTCCTTCACCGAAAAGCGTGTGATAAATTGCAATTATCAATTAGACACATAAGTTTTAATAGAAAAACTCATTGGTGTCTGCCCGGGTTTGAACCCATGATCGTCTCTAGAGATTCACACGGTCGCACCGCTAGGCCATCACAGCTTTTTACATACTTTTAAATACATACTTAAATATAAATATACACCCAGGCTCAAAGACCAACATTTATAGAAACATTTCATTTATAGAAAATGTTAGCCCTCGGCGGGCATCGAAGTCGCGACCCGCGGAGCTGAAGGCAGTGTCACTACCCACTGCGACAACGGGACAGTTATGAGTATTATGTTAAAAAGAGCAACCGAGGCTCTTCTCAGTAAGAACAACTTTCCGAACCAGCAGTAGAGTTGATAAAGCAATTGTTTACAAATTTATTTGAATAAAGAGTATTTTGAATTTGAATTGTATCACCTCTTAATTGGAGAACACTCCTTCACCAACCAAAGGTAGTCATCATCGAACCCACGCTCCTTGAGGACAGATCCAACAGTCTTGAGCACTCTCTCGTGGTAGCAGTTGATATAGTTCAACTGAAATAAAAAGTAAATTAAAAAAAAATCACTTCATACATCTATATTTATTATAACACAAAGTCCCCGAAAGTTGTCTGTATGTATGTGATCGATTTTCTCAAAATCTACTGAACGTATTTTTATACGGTTTCCAGTAAAAGATAGTGTAATTGCTGAGGAAGGTTTAAGTTAGTAATACATTACGGTTACCGCATCCGGTTACCGCTGTGATGGCCCAGCGGTGCGACCGTGTGAATCTCTAGAGACGATCACGGGTTCGAACCCGGGCAGACACCAATGAGTTTTTCTTTAAAACTTATGTGTCTAATTGATAATTGCAATTTATCACACGCTTTCCGGTGAAGGAAAACATCGTGAGGAAACCTGCATATCTCTAGAGAATTCTGGTGATATGTGTAACCTACCAATCATTGGAGCAGCGTGGTAGGTCTTAGCTCCAATCCTTCTCTCCACAAACGGAGAGAAGAGGCCTATTCTCAGCAGTGGGATAGTAACAGGCCGTTACTTACTTACATTACGGTTGTAAATTGTGTTGAAGAGAAAACAAAAGTAATAATAAAATTATTTTGCTATATTCTGTGATGAAATGACGCGCTTCATAATTATTTTATTAGCAAAATAATGTTATTCTTACTTTTGTATTATGGATCTCCGAAAAGTAACGCCTAATTATATAAATTATGCGTTGAAGAGGTTGAGTGGTTGTTAAAGTTCGCCTGCTGTGATCTTTGGTTGCGTACGCCTTAAACCAGCAGAGATACACTAAAGTAATGTACTAGAGAATTGTAGATCTACAAAGGAACTACAGAAAAGTCCGCGATAGCATGTCCCTATCTCTTATGGTTAACTCACAGTAACTACTTTTACGTTTAAAATTTCAATTAAATACACTCATTTCGTTCTGATTTGATACATTTTTATAAAAGATATTTAAGGTGACTAGAAAAGACTACACTCATTCCTTACCGAGGTGTCGTAAAAGGCGACTAAGGTAGGTTGACCCAACGTGTAGTATCCGGCCGAGTAGAATAGACCACCTTTCTTACCGAGGTGTCGTAAAAGGCGAATAAGGTAGGTTGAACCAACGTGTAGTATCCGGCCGATTAGAATAGATCACCTTTCTTACCGAGGTGTCGTAAAAGGCGACTAAGGTAGGTTGACCCAACGTGTAGTATCCGGCCGATTAGAATAAACCACCTTTCTTACCGAGGTGTCGTAAAAGGCGACTAAGGTAGGTTGACCCAACGTGTAGTATCCGGCCGATTAGAATAGACCACCTTTCTTACCGAGGTGTCGTGAAATACGACTAAGGTAAGTTGACGTCAGGCAGGCGGCCGGTCGTAAAATACGTAGCCAAATCATTTTAAATGTTTATAACATGTGCCGACCCCACTTAGAGTGGGATAAGGGCAGGAAGATGATTAATTATGCCTCAATTATTATACGATATTTGAATTCATTTAATGTCAAATTGTCGGTATCTTCTGTATGTAATAGGTGTTGTATATAATAGACAAAGCAGGAACCGACATAAGCTTGCGGCTCCTGCTTTGAACAAAAGTACGTAAGTCGTTTGTGGGTTTGGGTATGAGATTCTATAATAACATTCCGCAATCAATTTCAGCTTTGCATTACAGCTGTTTGAAAACACTGTTAAAGAGAGGCTGATACAGAAAGCCTACTATACTGTTGAGGATTATTTAGACGATAAAAATGCGTGGATATAAATATTGTTCGACCCTGTACAAGACAGAAACATTAAATGTAACTAGCATTAAGAATTGTATTTTTAAAAAGAGCAACCGCCGAGTTTCTTGCTGGCTCTTCTCGGTAGGAACAGCTTTCCGAACCAGCAGCAGAGTTGACGATTCAAAAGCACGCGTTTACAAGTTTATTTGAATAAATTTTAGATTGTGAATTTGTTTATTTGTGGCTCCGAATTTGCCTGCGTGAATAGTGTATTTAATTGAAATTTTGAACATAAAAGTAGTTATTGTGAGTTAATCATAAGAGATAGAGACATGCTGTCTAGGACTTTTTTGTAGTATTCTTGTAGATCTACAATTCTCTAGTACATTACTTTAGTGTATCTCTAATAGTTTACGACGCACGCGTATCGTTAGTACCACTATATAGATTTGTAATTTTAAGTCACCCCAAAGTAAGTATCCGGCTGAATAGAATAGACCAACCTCATTCATACAGAGGTGTCGCAAAAGGCGACTAAGGTAAGTTGGCCCACCGTGTGCTCGGTGTATCGGCTTCCTTTTAATCTTTATATTTAAATGAGTTAATCTTGTATATATATATATTTTCTGAATCTCGGAATCGGCTCCAACGATGTTCCTGAAATTCAGCATGTAGGAGGTTTTGGGGGAGAAAAATTGATCTAGCTAGGTTTTATGTAAAAAAAAATATTGTTTTATCCCTGTTTTTTGGCATTAAAAAACACTAACATTTATATTGAATTGAATTTTCGCCATTAACTGTCAAGTCGACGTAGCTTATTCGGTTAGCGGGCAGCCTCGAGAAATGGGAATGCCAGGGATCGATCCCCAACAAAATAATTGTTTTTTCTTTTTTTTAAGATTTTTTTTTGCAAAAAATTACCCAGATATTAGTTCTTTAATTCATGTAATGGCAAAGCTATAATTGAATGCGGAATGTTATTAACCTCATACCCAAACCCACAAACGACTTACGTACCATAACAGTTGTTATTCTGAGTTAACCATAACAGATAGAGATATGCTGTTGTAAACTTTTTTGTAGTATTTTGTGAAGCTACAATTCTCTAGTACAGTGATTCTCAACCTTTTTATTTGTTTCGGCACATATTTAACGATATCAAAATTTGGCGGCACACAAAGAAAATGGTTAAAAATTATTTACTTACTACAACACACTGCGTGAATAGTTTATGACAAAAAAATTAAATATACAAAATAAACTAATATATACTACAATAATAACTAAACGTTTATTAAGGGATTAATTACAAGCTAATAATAAAAATATTTTTCTTTTTCAATGATATAATTTAATAATATTAACATGATCCCAGTCTTTAAATCTGGTGATAAGAGCGACCCTAATAACTATAGACCCATCTCCATCTTGCCAACTCTTAGCAAGGCGTTTGAAAAAATCATTCTTAATCAACTGCTCAGGCATTTCAATTTAAATAACTTGCTTCATCCTGAGCAGTATGGGTTTACTAAGGGTCGGTCTACAACGGATGCGGGTGTGAGATTGGTGAAGCACATCTTTGATGCATGGGAGAACTCACAGAATGCCATAGGGGTATTTTGTGATTTGTCCAAGGCATTTGATTGTGTTCAACATGAGACACTGTTGCTAAAGCTTGGTCATTATGGTATCACAGACAATGCGCTTCGACTCGTGGCATCCTATCTTCATAGCCGAATTCAAAGAGTGTGCATTAATGATGTGCAGTCATCTGGATCGGCCTTAGTTATGGGTGTGCCTCAAGGTTCAATCCTTGGTCCTTTTCTCTTTTTAGTATATATAAATGATTTACCGTATTTTATTCAGAGTATATGCGATATTGTACTGTTTGCCGATGACACATATTTGATCATCATCCTCCTGCCCTTATCCCACTCTAAGTGGGGTCGGCACAACATGTTATAAACATGCTGTCACATGATTTGGCTGCGTTTTTACGACCGGCCGCCTGCCTGACGTCAACTTACCTCTGTCGTATTTTACGACACCTCGGTAAGAATAGTGTGGTCTATTTTACTAAACCGGATACCACACGGTGGGTCAATTTACCTTAGTCGCCTTTTACGACACCTCGGTAAGAAATGAGGTTGGTCTATTCTACTCAGCCGGATACCACACGGCGGAATTTAATAATATTAACATTATTATATATTTGCAAAATTTGGGCACAGTTGTTGAGAATCACTGGTCTAGCACATTACTTTAGTGTATCCCTATTAGTATATCGGTACCACTCGGTATATTTGTAATTTTCGGTCACCTCAAAATCATCCAGTAGATCTACGTTGATACACTTTTGCTGGTTGGGCACCAGAGTGATGGTGGTGAAACCCAAAACACCACGGCCGTCGTAATCGCCCAGTAGATTGGCAGCCTGCAAGGGAATATAAGTTACCATAATAAGTTGTTTTATATTTATATTTAGCAATTGCCAGCGGACGCCGTGTGGTATCCGGCTGAATAGAATAGTACCATCCTCATTTCTTACCGAGGTGTCGTAAAAGGCGACTAAGGTAAGCCGACTGGCTGTGTAGAATAGACCAACCTCATTTCTTACCGAGGTGTCGTAAAAGGCGACTAAGGTAAGTCGACTGGCTGTGTAGAATAGACCAACCTCATTTCTTACCGAGGTGTCGTAAAAGGCGACTAAGGTAAGTCGACCCGCCGTGTGGTATCCGGCTGAGTAGAATAGACCAACCTCATTTCTTACCGAGGTCGTAAAAGGCGACTAAGGTAAGTTGACCCACCGTGTGGTATCCGGCTGAGTAGAATAGACCAACCTCATTTCTTACCGAGGTGTCGTAAAAGGCGACTAAGGTAAGTTGACCCACCGTGTGGTATCCGGTTTAGTAGAATAGACCACCCTCTCTTACCTAGGTGTCGTAAAATACGACTAAGGTAAGTTGATGTGAGGCAGGCGGCCGCTCATAAAAACGCAGCCAAATCATATGACAACATGCTTATAACATGTTGTGCCGACCCCACTTAGAGTGGGATAAGGGCAGGAGGATGATGATTAGCAATTGCCAGCGGCTCCATCCGCGTGGAAAGATTAAAACCGTAATATAGTATTTTGGTAACCATAAAAATGGTTAAAGTGGGTTCACCTTAAAAGCTAGACAGCCGGACTTCCCGGACTTTTATTTAGAACTTTTGGAGGAGAACAATTGCTGCTCCACTCCTATTCATCTTAGCGTGATGTTATATAGCCTATAGCCTTCCTCGATAAATGGACTATCTTACACCTGTGACTATCTTAGAATAAACCACCCTCTCTGTTAACGAGGTGTCGTAACAGGCGACTAAGGTCAGGTCATAAATCAAAGAAGAAACTTCTAAATTTCAATAAAGTTCTTACCAATGATTTATATAATTAGGCGTTAGTTCCTAATGATGCTTCAGTTGCGGGGAGAAACGATTGTTGAGTTAGTGATAGTGAACGTGTGTAGTGTGGTAGTGGTGGTGGAGGTTTGTGCATGTGTTTTTACGAATCCTGCATGTATCTGGTAGAAAAACAAATTGTCCACTCTACATTTAGCATTATATATTTTCTATTTTACTTCTTCGCGGATTATAGCAAAATAATTTTATTATTACTTGTAGAATTCTTACCCTTGGATGTTGAGTTTCCTTACTCACAGCAATGACCTCCACCAAGTCCTCGTGCCTTATGCCGTATTCGCCCACTTTATAATAACCCGGTTCTAAGGAAAAAAATCGTCTTGAAATCTTCTAAAATCGACAAAATACACAAAAACTTGCGTTCCAGATACATCAAAGAACTGTTAAACTAAAAATACTAACATTCTTCGTTTTTAGTTTTAAAATAGCTTCAATTATAATATATTGTTTTTTATTTATTTATTTAGCAACACACAACAGATGACAAGCTGTGGTAGCCCAGCGGTAACACCGTGGTTCAAACCCGGGCAGACACCAATAAGTTTTTCTGTTAAAACTTATGTGTCTAATTGATAATTGCAATTTATCACACGCTTTTCGGTGAAGGAAAACATCGTAAGGAAACCTGCATATATCTATATAATTCTGGTGATATGTGTAACCTACTAATCATTGGAGCAGCGTGGTAGGTCTTAGCTCCAAACCTTCTCTCCAAAAACGGAGAGAAGAGGCCTATTCTCAGCAGTGACAGGGCGCTACTTACTTACTTACACAACAGATATTGCAACATTGTAATACAAAGTACCTAGGTGAGCGAGCCTTGGTATTTACATTTCTCGAGACTGCCTGTTCACTGCCTGTTCACTATAACTACGCTGACTTGACAGTTTATGGCGACAATTAAATTTAATATAAATAAATAAATATAAATATATGGGACACTTACACACATGGTCGTCCGTCCCCAAAGTAAGTAACTTAATACTTGTGTTATGGACAGACAACTGGTGAATATTTACTTATATATTTTTAAATACATACTTAAATAAGGTCGATGTTGTGGATACAATATTACGACACCTATATCCAGAAATTGTCTAACAATTGAAATAATCCAACTTACCATTGCTCAAGATCTGTCCGGGCTTAAGACCGGGATCGTGAGGGTATGGGCGCCAGGATATCCCGGATGGGCCTTCGTGGACGTTCAGGAAGTGTCCCACGCCATGCCCAGTGCCGTGGGCATAGTCCAGTCCCACGTCCCAGAGCGCCTTACGCGCAAAACTGTCCAACACGTTGCCCTAGACACGAAATATTTGAAGTTTCTGCGAGTATTACAAAATAGTATCTGGTTAAAAGATAAGCTACTGTCCAACCCTGTACAAGACAGTAATGACTTAATCTCTACAAGCAGCCTGCCCCTGCTTCGCACGGGTATAAAATATATATCCCATGTCAGTCAGTGTAAAAAAATGATTAAAATCGAGCGAGTAGTTTTGATTTATTCATTACTGCACGTGGCCTGCAAGCGTTAAATTTGGAGAAAAACAATTTCCTTTCCCTATACCAAGAAGATTTCCTGCTATCTTTGGAATATCTAAACTCATATAGTACATTTTGACTTATTTACTTTTACATTTTATCTATGTATTTTATTTTTACAATTAATTACAGAATGTCTTTAAACAAACTTTAAAAGATTCGAAGTGTTATAGGGCGAAGCGCGGCCTCCTCATGGCATTTTAAATCTGTAATATCTCCGAAAATGTTCACTTAAATTACATGCTGTAAACGGCCATATTGATCTATATTAAATCAACTATTTATTTAAGGTACTTAATTGGATAAGGATTAATGCTGTATTGTATAAAAATTGCTTTGAACATAAGGCATTATTTTTCGTAAAAAGTAAATGACAAAAAATGCTATTGTGGGTTATCCATAAGAGATCGACATATACCATCGCGGACTTTTCTGTAGACCTTTTCAAGGTGTACAAATACTTAGTACATCATTTTGTTAAATCTCGTAGGGTTTAGCCTGCGTTTGCAATGTAAGCGGAAAAATATGTTATTATTTACAGAAACCTCAAAAATTACAGTATTTCTCTACTCCGTATTGAATGTTATTATACGTACAAACCTTCCTCTGGAATCACTCTATCTATTAAAAAAAACCGCATCAAAATCTGTTGCGTAGTTTTAAAGTTTTATGCGTACATAGGGATATATGGACAAAGAATGCGACTTTGTTTTATAATATGTAGTGATATGTATTAATCATAAGAATTTTATTTTGAAAAGAGCAACCGCCGAGACGATTCAAAAGCACTTCTTTAGAAGTTTATTTCAAAGAAAAAAATTTGAATTTGTATTTGAATACGTGATTCTTGCCTGCTTCATACACTTAGCATTACATATATTCTCTTAACGAACGCGAAAAAAATAATTTTATTGTAACTTCCAATGCATCCGCTTTAGTACCATCTCTTTGTCACACTCACTCTGCCTTCTTTCTGAAGTATTTGTACTTTTATGAATATACACCGTGGTGGTGGTGGTGCCGAAGATACTAAAAAAGTAAAGTAAGTAGCGGCCTGTTACTATCCCACTGCTGGGCATAGGCCTCTTCTCTCTAAGACCTACCACGCTGCACCAATGCGGATTGGTTACACATATCTCCAAAATTCTCTAGAGATATGCAGGTTTTCTCACGATGTTTTCCTTCACCGAAAAGCGTGTGATAAATTGCAATTATCAATTAGACACATAAGTTTTAATAGAAAAACTCATTGGTGTCTGCCCGGGTTTGAACCCATGATCGTCTCTAGAGATTCACACGCTCGCACCGCTTGGCCATCACAGCTGCCGAAGACACTACATTAAATGAATCCACTGGGCTGCGTTCACGTTAAAACACAAGCCTAGCCTTGACCTCTGGGTAGAGTCGAGCGGTGGTATCTGGGAGTGGTAGCTCCCAAATCACTGGATAAAAATCAGTCATGTCATGTCAGTTTGAGTGATGGTGTCATGCCTGAGCAACTTCTGTTCAATGGTGTTCTCCTCACCTTGACCCCCTTGGGGTAGAGGGCGCTGCCGACCGCGATCTGCCCCTTCAGGACTCGGGTGAAGGCGTCCCGTTGGGATGCTGTCGGCTCACCCATGTGACGGGTGCGGGTGATATCGGTTGTACCATCTCTGGGTGAGATTATTAGCATATTTACACGTTTCATATTAGTCTCACCTGCATGTGATTTTTATAAAGAATATAATTATATGGGACTATTACACGCACGGTCTTCCACTTTGTATTTTATAGCAACACAGTCATGAAACAAGAGTATCGCGCCCTTTTTGATTGAAACGGTGGCAACATTGTGTTCGAAAATGTCCGAAAATATCTTCGAAAATGTTCATTTAAATTACATGCTGTAAACGGCCATATTGATCTATATTAAATCAACAATGTATTTAAGGTACTTAGTTGGATAAGGATTAATGCTGTCTTGTTTAAAATTGCTTCAAAAATAAGGCATTATTTTTCGTAAAAGTAAATTCAATAAAATGCTATTGTGGGTTATCCATAAGAGATAGACATATACTATCGCGGACTTTTCTGTAGACCTTTTCATGGTGTACAAATACTTAGTACATCATTTTGATAAATCTCGTAGGGTTCAGCCTGCGTTTGCAATGTAAGCGGAAAAAAATGTGATTATTTACGACATCACGTTAGAAACCTCAAAAATTACAGTATTTCTCTACTCGGTATTGAATGTTATTCCTCTTTAATCACTCTATCCATTAAATGATCGAAATCTGTTGCGTAGTTTTAAAAATTTAAGCATACATAGGGACATATGTTTTATACTATGTAGTGATGTCCAGAATTTTGGTCCTAAGCAAAGGCAGTTATAACACGTCCTTACTTGTACTGTCCCCCGGAATCCAAGAGGAACATATCCTGGGCACGGATCTCACGTTGGGGTTCATCCCGGGATGGGCTGTAGTGTATGATAGCGCCGTCCTCCCCAGCCCCCGGTATCGTTTCAAACGATGGGCCCATGAAGTCCTTTTCATCTCTGGAAAGTTCGAAATTTCAAATATCCTGTATCTGCATTTTTGGTCCCCGACTTAAAAATACTAAATTATGTATCTTTTGTAACTGTAATGTGTAAACTCATCTCGCAAAGGTTAAAGACTCCAATGTAAGAGCTTGTTCCTTTTGCTTTTAATGAAAGAACAAGCGAAGGTAACACGCATTCAGCCGTACAGGGGTGCCAACATGGGCTTTTTAATCTGTACGCGGCTTGTATTGTTTATCTGTGATTTAAAAAAAAACTGGACATAATTTATTTTCTTTAGCAGTTTTCAAAATACATTAAAAGCATTTTAGAAGTTAATAATACTCCTATATTTAATATTAGCTGTCCACCGTATCCGGCTGTATAGAATACTACCACCCTCTTTCTTACCGAGGTTTCGTAAAATACGACTAACGTAAGTCTACGTCAGGCAGACGGCCGGTTGTAAAATACGTAGCCAAATCATGTGACTTGTTTAAAACATGTTGTGATCATCCCACTAAGAGTGGGATAAGGGAAGGACGATGATGTATCTGTTGTAATTTGCTATTCCCGAAGGAAATACAGGATTTTTTTATTATACATATTACCCGGTCTATAAGTTTTATGCTACCAAATTTCGTCAATTCTGGACCAGCTGGTTAGCCGTGAAAACATAAACAAGTTCCATAATTTCGTATCACAGCTTAGGCAACGGAGGGCTGGTGGTATGACTGTGACTAGTCATCACGCTGTTGTATGAAGCTCTACTAGCTATGGGGAACGTCGTCCTAAGGGTGCCTCCTGTGAGGCCGGACCGCGGCTTAGGGCGACGTGTAGTGGAGGGCTGGTCGTATGACTGTGACTAGTCATCACGCTATTGTATGAAGCTCTACTAGCTATGGGGAACGTCGTCCTAAGGGTGCCTCCTGTGACATATTAGGTTCAAGTTACAAACTGACTCACTTGCGAAACTCCAGCAATTTATCCGCGGCCTGTATTTCAGTGACGCTCACACCTCGATTGACTTCATCATGTAACCATCTGAAGAACCTCACCACGGCCACCGCGTCCTTTATGTGACACTGGCGGAAACCCTGTAGAAGAATAGCATACCTAATCTACTATCAACTGCGAGTATAAGACCTACCTCATTTTTTACCGAGGTGTCGTAAAAGGCGACTAAGGTAAGTCGACCCGCCATGTGGTATCCGGCTGAGTAGAATAGACCACCCTCATTTCTTACCGAGGTGTCGTAAAAGGCGACTAAGATAAGTTGACTCGCGTGTGGAATTGGACTGAGTAGAATAGACCACGCTCTTTCTTACCGAGGTTTCGTAAAAGGCGACTAAGGTATGTCGACCCGCCATGTGGTATCCGGCTGAGTAGAATAGACCACCCTCATTTCTTACCGAGGTGTCGTAAAAGGCGACTAAGATAAGTTGACTCGCGTGTGGAATTGGACTGAGTAGAATAGACCACGGTCTTTCTTACCGAGGTTTCGTAAAAGGCGACTAAGGTAAGTCGACCCGCTGTTTGATATCTGGCTGAGTAGAAAAGACCACCCTCATTTCTTACCGAGTTGTGGTAAAAAGCTACTAGAGTAAGTTGCCGTATTGTATGCGGCAGAGTAGAATGGATCCTCTTTTTTACAGAGCCGTCGTAAAACATGAGTAAGCTAAGTTGACGTTAGGCAGACAGCCGGTCGTAAAATATGTAGCCAAATCATGTGACAACATGTTTGTAACATGTTAGACCCCCACTTAGAGTGGGATAGAGGCAGGATGATGACGATATCAACTGTCACAATGTTGTCTACTGTTGTACAATGTTGTACACTGTTTAGACAACACCTTCTATATATTAAAAAAAAATAATCAAGGTCTAAAAAGGCTGCAGCCTTTGATCATTTAAAAGGGTGATCATCTAATATCTTCCTGTCCTTATCCCACTCTAAGTGGGGTCGGCACAACATGGTTTTCTCTTCCATTCTGTCCTATCTTTCGTCAACTCTGGCGCCACTCCTTTTATATGCATATCATACTACACACAATCCAACCATCTCTTTTTAGGCCTCCCTCTAGGCACATATCCATCCACATTCAAATTTAACACACGTTTGGTCACATGATTTTCATCCCTCCTCATTACATGTCCATACCATCTCAATCTTGCACTTCTCGACTTTCCTATAATGGGCGCAACTTTCAGACTTCCCCTTATATACTCGTCTCGTATTTTACCCAGTTTTGTCACACCACACATCCACCTTAACATTCTCATCTCATTTGCATGTACTCTTCTTTCATCTGTCTCTTTCATTGCTCAACATTCTGATCCATACAATACGACAGGTCTTATGACTGTTTTATAAATTTTTCCCTTAACTTTAAGAGGCATTCGAGGGTCACATATTGTGCCTGAGACCTGCCGCCACTTCATCCATCCTGCATTCATTGTTTTACCCACATCTCGATCTATTTCACCGTCGTTTTGAAAAAGCGAACCAAGGTACCGAAAATCAGAGCAGACTGGCAAAATGTTCCCATCAAAACCGATCGGGGAGAAATTGGAGGTCCCACTAAAGTCGTAGTACATATGTTCAATTGATCAAAATCAAAAGTTCAAAATCAAAAACAGTTGATCAGATCAAAAGGGTGATCATCTAAATGAAAGATAAATCGTAAATTAAGAAAACGCTAATCAGTTTATATAACCAGATAGGCTTACCTCTAATTCAACATCGTTTTTGATCAACTTTGCCAAAGCCACGGGCGATACTTCAGATATCAAGTTCAGTGGTTTCTTCAGATCACCTTCCTGTGGGTTAACAAACAAGTCAAGCTAAAAAGCTTTTAACAAAAGCTCTCAACAAAACGAAATTTTGTCCCTACTAGTAACCCTTGAGCAGTTCCCTGGAGCCAATCCTGACATCAGGTCATGCTTATCATAAACATGCATTGTCATCGGGACTGGACCAGTATAATATTTCATCTCAATCGAATACCGAAAATTGGGTCAAATTTAACTTGTAAGATTCCACCTTCGCATACATACACAAGTTAAATAAAAATTTGGAAATGAATTGATGTCCAAAAGTTAGATTAAACCTTTTTTTAATAGGCTAATTTTACTTTTTTTTACATCCACTCAATTAAGTACAATTAAGCAAGCGTGGTGAAGCACACGGGTCATTTAAGTCGGTGCGAGTCCGACATAACCGCAACCTGTCCCAATTGCGCGATAGTACCCATAAGGGATTCTTTGCTTTATAAAAAAGGGAGTCTCTCACATGCCATTCCAACTGGGACCTTTTGGATTTCCGAACGGGTAATCAGACGCCTATTTGGATAATGGCCACCGAGGGGTAGATACATCTGGTGTTATCGATGTAGTCGATGAGACTGGCCACTGTTTAAAGAGTCCCCGTCCCAGAGGTGGCGTACTGGGGTTCAGAGTTGCTAGCGGGGATGGGGGCAATGTGCCAATACTACCCTGTCCCCGCCACTAGCATCGTGGTGGAGCACACAGCTCGTTGTAGTCCGGTACGAGTCCAACGTAACCAGCCCTTTCACCCTCACGCATAATGGTCGCGAAAAATGCTACTAAGTGCGGAAAATAGCCCGCCTAAAGAAGGAGAAGAGTCCAACGTAACCGCCGCCTGTACTCATACCCATAAAGGGTTTTATCCTGTATGAAAAAAAGAGAAAAATCTATCGTGGGAGCTCTGGGCGTTACTAACGGGGAATCATACACCCAGTTTGAGTAGGGCCTCGAGTGGGTCGATGCATCTGGTGTTGTAGATGTAGTCGATGAGATTGGCCACTGTTTAGAGAAGCTCAGACCCAGAGATGGCGCACTCTGGTGTTCAGAGTTGCTAACGGGGATGGGGGCAATGTGTCCAACGTAACCCTATCCCCGCCACCAGCAGCGTGGTGGAGCACACAGGTATTTTTAGTCAGTACGAGCCTGACATAACCGCAAAATGGTTTTTATTGCGCCATGGTAACCATAAGTGGTTTTTGCTTTATAAAAAAGCGAATCCCTCGTACGCCATCTTAACTGGGACCTCTTAGCATTTCAATCGGGGTATCAGACGCCCAGTTTGAGTAGGGCCTCGATGCATCTAGTGTTCGCGATATAGTCGATGAGATTGGCCACTTTTAAAGAAGCTCAGAAGCAGAGATGGCGCACTCCGGTGTTTAGAGTTGCTAGCGGGGATGGGGACAATATGTCAAAAAGTACCCTGTCCCCTCCAACAGCAGCGTGGTGGAGCACACAGGTTGTTTTATGTACGAGTCCAACATAGCCGTCGTCTGTCTCCATTACGTGGTGGTACCCATAAGGCGTATATATCCTGTATGAAAAAACAGGAAAAATGTCGCCGTAACTGGGACCTACCTAACCTCTGGGCGTTCCGAACGGGGTATCAGATGCCCAGTCGGAATATGGCACCGAGTGGGCCAATGCATCCGTTGTCGATGTAACGGAGGAATTAGCCACTGTGAGGCCCCAACCTGATGAAATTAATACCTATGTCGTGAAAGAAGGTTAAGAAAGGTGTAGGAATCGACACTCACGCCAGCTGCAGCTCTATGGATCGCCTCGCTCGCGTCCACGGACAACCATATAGAATGTTCGCCATCGCCATTTTCAGATAACTCCCTCTGTAATACAATACAAAAAATAATTATAAAAGTAAAAAAAAATACTAATTTATAGAATTCGGCGTTACTTTGCGGGGATCGAATCAAAAGTAATAATAAAATTATTTTGCTATAATCCGCGATGAAGTAAAATAGAAAATATATATAATGCTAAATATAGAGTGGACAATCTGTAGTTATGCAAATTTGTCGTAGAGTCTATCTTCTGATGACGCTTCGTTTGCGGAGCGAAACGATTGCTGAGTTTGTGATAGTGAACGTGTGTAGTGGTTGTGTAATGTGGTGGCGGTGGTGGAGGTTTGTATAAGTTTAGCTAGTAAATAGTAGTATTCTACTAAATTTTCTCTTATAAATCTACTCGAGCAAATCAGCTTTAGTTAATCTACTTCAGAAAATCTTCTCTTATAAATCTACTCCAGTAAATCGACTCCTTAAATCTACTCCATAGAATCTTCTTTAATAAATCGACTCCAGTAAATCTACGCCTATAAATCTTTTCTAATAAATGGACTCCAGTAAATCTACGCCAATAAATCTTCTCTAATAAATCGACTTCAATAAATTTACTCCAGTAAATCGACAATAGTAAGTCTACTCCAGTAAATCTACTCTAATTAAACAACTCCAGTAAATCTACTCTAATATTTATTTATTTATTTATTTCGATCACCAATATACGAAACAGTAAAAATATTTATAATAAACATTTCCCGTGGCTTAAATGTAACTGTTCTCACATTTACAGGTAACCACAGCATGCTATGTGTTACATAAGTAATCAAAATTTTAAATTATTAATAATTTATGTTACTTTTATATTTATTTATTTTTTTTCTATTTTATAAATTATTATTGTTATTTAATTTTATATTTATATTTATTACAATTTATTATGTATTTAAATTTTATTATTATTTAATCTCTAATAAATCAACTCCAGTAAATCGAATCCAGTAAATGTACTCCAGTAAATCGATTGCACCAATTCTACTCCAGTAAATCGACTACAGTAAATCTACTCAAGTAAATCTATGAAAAATATACTCACAGCAAAATTTCTCAGCGCTTGCTCTATTTCTGCATACGGCCGTGTTTCAATAGTGACGCCCTCATCAAGCAACCTCTGACCTATGGTCTCCGGTAGATGACCGTCATGCCAGAACAGTACCACCGAAGTGGGGGTTACCATTAAATAGGAGAAGAACACTGGGTTGTAGTCTATGTCGCTGCCTCGCAGATTCAAAGTGTCTGAAATGAATTGAGTGGGATAAGGCCAGGTTGCCTTGCCCACCGTGGTTCGTGCTTTGGTGGACAGGGAGAGATCGTGGGCAGCGATAGCCTCCTTCTGCGAGGACATAATAGGAATAAGGAGAAAGCTGTTGCTTAAGACACCTACTCACAAAACCAAATTTTTCGGCCAGTCTTTTGAAGTTAGTGCAATTAAATTACTGAATGCACTCCCTCTAGAAATTCGTAACTCCGCTTCACTGGGCATTTCTAAAAATCGTCTGAAAGCTTACTATCTTAATTTGTGACGTCTAATTTTAATTAGTTTATTTTTATTTGTATTGGTATATTTACATATATTATAATATTTATTAGACTGTGTAGAATCATTATGTATATATATCTTCCTGTCCTTATCCCACTCTAAGTTGGGTCGGTACAACATGTTTTTCTCTTCCATTCTGTCCTATCTTTCGTCAACTCTGGCGCCACTCCTTTTATATGCATATCATACTTCACACAATCCAACCATCTCTTTTTAGGCCTCCCTCTAGGCACATATCCATCTACATTCAAATTTAACACACGTTTGATTACATGATTTTCATCCCTCCTCATTACATGTCCATACCATCTCAATCTTGCACTTCTCGTCTTTTCTGTAATGGGCGCAACTTTCAGACTTCCCCTTATATTCAACTAGCGGCCTGCCCCTGCTTCGCACGGGTATAAAATATATATCCCATTTCAGTCAGTGTAAAAAAAAATATTAAAATTGATCCAGTTGTTTTGATTTATTCAGTACTGCCCGTGGCCGTAGCGTTAAGTTTGGAGAAAAACAATTTCCTTTCCCTATACCAAGAAGATTTCCTGCTATCTTTGGAATATCTAAATTCATATAGTACATTATTACTTATTTACTTTTATATTTTCCCTATGTATTTTATTTTTACAATTAATTACAGAATGTCTTTAAACAAACTCTTGAAAGAGCGACATCGCTGCTAAAGTCGAAGTGTTATAGGGCGAAGCGCGACCTCCTCACGGCATTTTAAATCTGTTATATCTATTAAAAAAAACCGCATCAAAATCGGTTGCGTAGTTTTAAAGTTTTATGCGTACATACGGAAATATGGACTTTGTTTTATAATATGTAGTGATCATTATGTATTTTGAATATTATAGTTTGTGTAATATGTCTGTGTATTAGCGTGTACTTATTTGTATGTATGTTTGTTATAATACACCACCTACCCACATTTATATTAGAACTTTCCTAATCCAAAGGTTGTCTGGAAGAAATCGCTATGTAGCGATAAGACCGCCTTTAAAATATTTACTTTAAATGATTGTATTGTATATGCTATAACTTTGTGGTGTACAATAAAGTATATAAATAAATAAATAAATAAATAATCGCGACGGATCTGGGAAGTCTGGCGAGTCCTTGGATCCGATCCGCTGCAGCCGAGAGGGGCGCAAGCGACTCGCTGAAGCCCGTCGTATGCCGCCCTAACGGGGACCTCTGGGCGTCTCGAACGGGGCTTATCGGATGCCGAGGCGGTCGATGCATTTGGTGCTCCCGATGCATCGTCCAGCGGAGGGAGGGGCCACTGTCTAAAGAGGCCCCGACCCAGAGGTATCGCACTCTGGGGTTCAGAGTTGCTGCTGACGAGGATTGGGGGCATATGTCCAACGCCACGGTAGTCGGTGCGAGTTCGATATACCCGCTACTCGTCCCCGTCGGGCGGTGATGACCCATAATAGGTTTTCCTGTATGAATGATGATGGAATGATGATGTAATGATAAGATATCTACAACACTTACACGCGACTTCGTCTAAAGCTGTTATGATCAACGCCGCCGCTTTCTTCTTGACCAAACCCTCTCTTAGCTCTGTCACTTTCTCTCCAGCCGTTTTACCTATCGATAAGTATAATACAATAAAATATTGTACTAATAAATTAAAATCTATACATATTATAAAACAAAGACAATAGACAAAGCAGGAACCGACATAAGCTTGCGGTTCCTGCTTTGCGCCTTGCAAAAGTGCGTAACTCGTTTGTGGGTTTTGGTATAAGATTCTATAATAAAATTCCGCAATCAATTTCAGCTTTGCCATTACAGCAGTTTAAAAACACTGTTAAAAAGAGGCTGATACAGAAAGCCTACTATACTGTTGAAGATTATTTAGACGATAAGAATGTGTGGATATAGCTCTCTTTGAGCCTGTACAAGACAGTAACGACATAATGTAAATAGTATTAAGAATTATATTTTTAAAAGAGCAACCGCCGAGTTTCTTGCCGGCTCTTCTGGGTAGGAACAGCTTTCCGAACCAGCAGTAGAGTTGACGATTCAAAAGCACTTGTTTACAAGTTTATTTGAATAAAGAATATTTTGAATTTGAATTTTGAAAAAGTCCTAGCCGTGTGGTATCCGGCTAAGTAGAAGAGTATCACCCTCATTTCTTACCGAGGTGTCGTAAAAGGTGACTAAGGTAAGTTGACACGCCGTGTGGTATCCGGTTTAGGAGAATAGACCACCCTCTTTCTTACCGAGATGTCGTAAAATACGGCTAAGGTAAGTTGACGTCAGGCAGGCGGCCGGTCGTAAAAACGCAGCCATATCATGTTACAACATGTTTATAACATGTTGTACCGACCCCCCTTAGAGTGGGATAAGGGGAGGAGGATAAAACAAAGTCCTTAAAGCTGTCTGTCTGTATGTGACCGATTTTCTCAAAATCTACTGAACGTATTTTAGTACTGTTTTTCCTTAAACATAGTGCGATATTACCGAATAGTTAAGGTTTATAATACATTACGGGTTTTCGTAAATTATGTTCAAGAGGTCGCGCGGTTGTAAACGCAACTTAAACAAAGGGCATAACGGAGCAAGTTAAACGTCGGTTTAAAAAAAATATACCGAACCTGTATATTTAACAGATAGGTGAATGATTTCGTTATGCGGCCTCTCAGGCGGCGGATCCCTAAGTTGAGACCTCACTTCGTCAACCAAATTTTTCTCCACAGCCACGATTTGCATCTTAGCTTTTGTTAGAACCGTCTGAAATTTGAAATTATTATTTAGCGGTGGTTTTTTGGGACTTTTTATGGTATAGGATGGCAAACGAGTATGCGGGTTTACCTCAAGTAATTAACGCCACCTCTCGCAGAGCGAGTGCGTTGCCGTCCTTTAAAAACGTGGAAAATACGTTTTTTGAAGGTGCTTATGTCGCATGTAAGTAAGTAGCGGCCTGATACTCTCCCACTGCTGGGACGTGGCCTCTTTTGGAGAGGAGAGTGGCGTTTTTGGAGAGAAGGATTGGAGTTAACCTACCACGCTTCTCCAATGATTGGTAGGTTACACATATCTCCAGAATTCTCTAGAGATATGCAGGTTTCCCGATGTATTCCATCACCGAAAAGCGTGTAATAAATTGCAATTATCAATTAGACATATAAGTTTTAAATAGAAAAGTCATTGGTGCCTGACCAGGGATTGAACTCGTGACCCTGTCGAAAGTCGCACGGTCACAAAGCTGAGCTATCAAAGCTTAAAGAACAGGCTGTAAAAGGGAGGTTGTTACAGAAACCCTACTATACTGTTGAGGACTATGTAGATGATAAGAATGCGTGGATTTAGATACTGTTTGACCCTGGACAATATATAAATGACAATGTAACTAGTAATAAGATATTAAATTTTGAAAGACCAATCGAATTATATTTTTCTGGCTATTCTCAGTAGGAACTCCTTTGAAACTTTTCACCTATGACGTACAGTGCGGTTATGGAATTCAGCAGCAGGAATCAGGTCATGTAGTTCAACTCTCCTCGGAACACTCTCCGTGAAAATTGCGGTAGAAAACGCACAATGATGATACGTGTAGTTAGCCTAAGGAAGGACTTTATAGGATTTCATGTATTTTATACCTGTAAGGGCGTCCAATCTTCCCGAGTCATAGTCTTAGGATCTACGCCCACTAGTGAGCCGGCAAGGAGGTTGCTCGACAACCACTTTTCCACAGTCGGCGTGTCTGGTAACGCTTGAAGAACAAAAGAGATGATTTACTATATTTGTATTATCGTAAGGATTAGGCGCAGCAACAAGTAGTTGACTTACTAAAAGTGTTATTATGCTTTTCTTATTTTCACTTATTACATTTATTTTATAGGTAAGATGAATAAAAGTCTATACGGTCTTTGAATTTCTTGCCATAGTTTTATTTTGTCGAATTTAAACAAAGTGTCTCACAAGGTACACCTTTAGGCCTATATTATTTCCCGTATATACAAATGACCAATCCTATCCTACTTAATATTATCAATGCGAAAGTTTGTGAATATGGATGTATGTTTGTTACTTCTTCATGGCGAGTCAGCTGAACCAATATCGATGAAAATTGGCACAATTATTCCTTATGCACTGTAATAACATATAGGCTATAGAAATCCCGTTAATTCTACCGGAATAGGATGACATTGAAAAGTGATATCTATTATCAACCTATCACACAAAGCTAGTGATATATAATAAACGGTAGTATACGTAAAGTCCCAAATGAAGTAGAATTGACATTGTACTTGTAACTAAGTAAATATGTTCAAAATACAAATGAATACAATAAATTTCTTGTTTTGTCTCACTCGCACCTTACTATTTAGTTTTTAGGTCAAGGTTATGTTTTGTATGACATTATTGTACTTATAAATGGCGTGTTAGCGTACGATCATTGATCTCTATATATCGTTTTTTTTAAATAAATAAATTAACTTATTGTATTATTAACTTAATTCTTTATTTATATCTTATCATAAATATATATATATAATATTAACTTAATTCTTATATAAGGTGCTGAGGTGTGTAGATGCCTAAATTTAAAATTAATTTACCATACAACCCTGTATATCAATGGGCCGTGTGGTATCCGGCTGAATAGAATAGTACCACCCTCTTTTCTTACCGAGGTGTCGTAAAAGGCGACTAAGGTAAGTTGACCCACCGTGTATTATCCGGTTTAGTAAAATAGACCACCCTCGTTCTTACCGAGGTGTCGTAAAAGGCGAATAACATAAGTGAGACGTAAGGCATGCGGCGTAAAATACGTAGCTAAATCATGTGACAGCGTGTTTATAACATGTTATGCCGACCCCACTTAGAGTGGGATACGGGGAGGAAGATGAAGAAACCCTGTATATCAATGGAAGTGACTTACATTGTTTCATCAATGTCCAAATACTCATATCCACTTCCTTCTCGAACTGCGTATAATAACGTCCGTCGGTCCATACCAGAGCTTGCCCGGCTGTTATAACCGCAGTCCCGGCTGAACCCGTGAACCCGGATATCCATTCCCGCCGAGCATCTACCGGGGCTATATATTCTGACTGGAAAAATAATAGGGATCTGACTTGGAGTGGGAAAAAGTCTTGTATCCGTCTGAGGAGAATAGATCAACCTTCATTTCTTACAAGATCGTTAAAGGCGACTAAGGTAAGTCGACTCGACGTGTGATATCCGGCTGAGTAGAATAGACCATATATCTTACAGAGGTGTCGTAAAAGGCCAGTAAGGTTAGTCGACTCGACGTGTGATATCCAGCCGAGTAGAATAGACCATCTTTCTTACAGAGGTGTCGTAAAAGGCGAGTAAGGTAAGTAGACTTGACGTGTGATATCCGGCTGAATAGAACAGACCACCCTCATTTCTTACCGAGCTCGTTAAAGGCGAGTAAAGCAATAAGCATATATTCACCAGTTGTCTGTCTACCATAACACAAGTATTAAGTTACTTTGGGTCGCCGCCGTGTGGTGTTTGGCTGAGTAGAACAGAGCATCCTCATTTCTTACCGAGTTGTCGTACAAGGCGAGTAAGGCAATCGACTCGACGTGTGATATCCGGCTGAGTCGAATAGACCACCCTCATTCTTACCGAGATGTAGTGAAATACGAATAAGGTAAGGTGACGTCAGGCAGGAGGATTAAGAGATAATCGATTTTTTGGAAGGAAATAAGTCCCGTTAGTAGCAAGTCTACATGTCTGTGTCTATCGTATGGTATGTGACTTGGAGTGAAAAAAATCGGTTAATAAATAATCGATTTCAAATCGATAAACTAATTATTAAATAATCGATTTCTTCGTTTCGAGAAAATCGATTTGTTAATTAAAATATAAACAACCGGGTAACATCGCGATAATCACGTTACCTTTGTATAAGGTTCGACGTTTCGGTAGAGTTGCATCCACCGTGGTCACGAACAGACTGTCAGTCAGTCAGTTCGTGACCACGGGATTATCGCGATCTATGATCCGGTTGTTTATATTTTAATTAGTATGAATCGCGAAAGTTTAAAATCTAAAATCGATTTGTTGTTATAGGAGAAAATCGATAATTTATTAACCGAATTTTCCCACTAAAAGTTACATCCCTACTACTCTCTTACCGACCGTCATTTGTATAGACTGACATCCCTAACAAAACTACCATCTTTCTACCAAACTCCATTAGTGTTGCCACACAAAATATATAAAATAATCGGTTTTAATTTGTTCAAAAACCGTTAACCTCACATTTACGAGTTTACTTGAATAAAGAATATTTTGAATTTGAATTGTGGAAGCCGTCTCAATGAATATTTGGATACTTACATAGTGCGCATCCGCCGTAGGTACTATGTACGCCGCCAGCGCAGAGGGCTGGCTTGCCATCAGCGCACGAAGCGCTGTCAAGCGCTGCAACGACATTTCTGAAACAAATCTATACTAATATATAAAGCTGAAGAGTTTGTTTGATTGTTTAAACGCTCTAACTCACGAACTACTGGACCAATTTGAAATTTTTTCGAATGTAAGATAGTCCATTTACCGAGGAAGGCTATAGGCTATATAACATCACGCTAAGATGAATAGGAGAGGAGCAGCAATAAAAATATTACGAGAACGAACGAAAATCTTGTATGTATATATATATACACACATGATAGTGATGCCGATATTAAGTATTATTCTTTAGTCCGCCCGTTATACATTAAGCTATGACAACTTTACAACTGACAGCTAAAATATAATTTGCATTCTACTCTTCATTTAATTAGCATTAGAAAATACCTATATTTTTACCTCTCTAGACAGCCCATTCCCCAAACGAACCACCATGATTACGTTTGACAGCGAAAAATTGTGATTGCATTTAACGTAAAATTAAAAAAAATTGTAGAGCTAGAAAACAGAGATAAAACAACATCATCATCTTCATCATCTTCCTGCCCTTATCCCACTCTAAGTGGGGTCGGCACAACATGTTATAAACATATTGTCATATGATTTGGCTACGTATTTTACGACCGGCCGCCTGCCTGACGTCAACTTATCTTAGTCGTATTTTACGACACCTCGATAAGAAAGAGGGTGGTCTATTCTACTTAACCGGATACCACACGGTGAGTCAACTTACCTTAGTCGCCTTTTACGATACCTCGGTAAGAAATGAGGGTGGTCTATTCTACTCAGCCGGATACCACACGGCGGGTCGACTTACCTTAGTCGCCTTTTACGACACCTCGGTAAGAAAAGAGGGTGGTACTATTCTATTCAACCGGATACCACACGGCGTAGAGATAAAACAACATATTTTTATATAAAACTTATCTAGATCGATTTTTCTCCCCCAAAACCCCCTACATGCTGAATTTCAGGAAAATCGTTGGAGCCGTTTCCGAGATTCTACTGACCCATTTAAACATTAAAGATACAATTTTCAAACTTGAAATAAAAGTTTATGATAAATAACGACCATACCTGTTTATTCTGTGACGGCTGGATATACATCTAAGTCATTTGAAGTACTTCAAGATAACACCAGTTGATAAGAGCAAATATTTATAGCTTTATTACTTTTTACCTTACCGGACTTAGCTCCATATATATATAAACTGCGTGTATATTATATTTTTGAAGTGAAAACAGAAGTAGCGCACAATGCCTCTAAAGATTTAGAAGCATTGTCCACTTCTGTGTTGGGTAAATATGTGAAACATCAGGACACGTGAACGTGTTTGATCGAACTTTCGTGAGACGGAGTGAGAGTAGACCGCCGGCGCAGTTTAGGAGAGGAAGTATCTTATCTTTACCACACAGCGAAAATGAAATGCGCCTGCTGTGGAACTTGATTTTTCTGAGAGATAAACTTTATTCTATACTAATATATAAAGCTGAAGAGTTTGTTTGTTTGTGAGGAGAGGAAGTGTCCCCCTCTCTTTCTACCGCGCGGCGTAAAAATATGCCTATACCTGCTATTTCGTTTAGACAGCGCAAGAAGCCGCGAATTGGACTGGATTGCAATAGTACTGAAGCGTTAAATTCACATATCTTATACATGCACGACAAGTCAGCACACGTACATAAAGAAGACAGACTCCACGTAATGCGTTACACTAACGGATTCGAGTAGGTTAAAAAACTCGTAAAAGTAATGAGAATATTATTTTGCTATAATCCGCGATAAAAGAAAATATGTGTAATGCTAAATGTAGAGTGTACTATTCAAAATATCAGATACATGCAGAATTTGTAAGAACTCATGCAATACCCGACACCGATGGCACAACAATACACAAGCACTGCACACATTCACCACCACAATCTCAACAATTGTTTCGCCTCGTAACCGATGCATCGTCAGTAGATAGACTCCACGACGAAATCGCAAAGCTTGCTTTGCGATTTTGTGGTGAATGTGTGCAGTGCCTGTGTATTGTTGTGTCATCGGTGTCGGGTAGTGCATGAGTTCTTACAAATTCTGCATGTATCAGGTATGAGAACGAATAGTACACTCTACATCTAGCATTACATATATTTCCCTTTATCGCGGATTATAGCAAAATAATATTCTCATTACTTTTGTATTATGGATCTCCGCAAAGTAACGCCTAATTCTATAAATTATTTAAAAAACTCGCACTAAACACGCTGATTAGAGATGTGAATTGTAGTAGAAAAAAACAATAACTTAATAATCGTTTTGCTCTCTTCAAAATTTCATTCCTTCAATATATAACTCGTATGGAAAAGTCGTTTATTAATTATCGATTAAAAAGAGGGTAATAATTAATATAAAAAGATTTTTAAAAATGTATATATTGTTACAACGCGTTACAAATACAACCTCCTTCATATAGTTGGTCGATAATATAAAAGAAACATTGTGGCTGTTATTATGTCATTGAGTTGTTGCGAGAGAGTAAATGATATCCTATATAGTGTATTATCTATGGTAAATGAGCTGACTTTGGGAAAATCGTATTATTGCATAAGTATTAAGGAAAAATATCTTTGTTAGTTATAATATACTGTTTAGAAAACCGATTATAATGATCTCAATCCATCCAGATTCATTACACTTTTTTTTAATAATAAAATAATCGATTAATATAAAAATCTATTGTATTTTCACATCAATACTTCAAACCCGGAATTTCAGTAGGTATTAAAAGTTTACAATTAACATTATCTAAAACCCTTGAAGGTTGACTTAAATAATACAAACAAACGTAGCCAAGATATTTTTCAATGCCAATGCTTTATTGCATTTCAATTTAAATGGTGGAATTAAATTCCCTGATAAATATATTTTTTTTTAATTATCATTAAAACTGTTGGAATAGAGGAAATAAAAAATAAAAACATTTTGTACATAATTATTTAATCGAAATATATTTTCGCTTGGTTTTGGTAAAAAAATTATGCTATACGTCTATGTTTAGTCTTCATTCTTAAAATTAAAAAAAATACTAGTTTTTTTAAATACATTTAACGGCAACGAGCGTGTGCGTGTGTTAAATAAAATGCACGCGCGCTTTGCGAAAAAAAAACCAAGACTCGGAGATTTTAAAATTAGTTACTCTTTCTTTATTATCTATTTACATCGAACGCTTAGTATTAAAGTGACCTAATTCAAAATTAGTCTTAAACGAGTTAGATACATCGTAGTCTTTATTCCAACGCCATCTATGACATCAGGCTATGCACTATTAAAAAAGCTAACGTTTTCTTGCTCTTCCCAGTTGTGGTAGGGATGTGACATGAAGTAGAAAAATCAATTAATAAATAATCGATTTTTTTCCTTTTAAAATAAATCGTATTTTAAAAACCTATTATTTTGATAAGAAATAATCGATTTTTTCTATTTGTAATGTTGCCTTGTTTAATATTAATCAATTATAACAATAAAGGCTAAGTAAAGTGGACAACTACCAAGAAATGAAAAAAGATGTGCTGTTCGTGAAGTTCAAAAAACTGTAGTTTGGCTACATTGGTTTCATCCAACAATGCATAGCTAATCTCAAAAAACAAGAAAAAGTTATAAAAAGAAAAAGACGATAATTAAAATAATCGATTTTTAAAAAATCGATTTCTGATGAAAAATTTATCGATTATTTTAAAAATCGGTTATTTTTTAACATCTCTAAGTTATGGGTCTCTTTAACGCTCACGAGTTTTGTAGGCGCTTCAATACGCATTATTGTAATTTCCCCCATAAATTATTTGTACTAGATCATTTTTTAGATTTATTTAGAGAAATTGTAATTTCATTTGGAGAATTTGTAAGAACTCATGCACTACCTGACACCGATAACACAAAAATACACCAGCACTGCACACATTCACCACCACAATCTCAACAATTGTTTCGCCCCGTAACCGAAGCATTGTCAGGAGATAGACTCCACGACAAAACTGCAAAGCGTCGCTTTGCGATTTTGTTGTGGAGTGTGAATGTGTGCAGTGCTTGTGTATTGTTTTGTTATTGGTGTCGGACAGTGCATGAGTTCTTACAAATTCTGCATGTATCAGGTACGAGAACGAATAGTACACTCTACATTTAGCATTACATATGCTAAATGTAGAGATGTAATTTTGTAATAATCGATTATTTTTAAAGGGATAAAAGTCGATTATTCATTAATCGATCTTTTCTACTCCAAGTCACATCCCTACAAAGCAACGTCTAATTCTATAAACTATTTCTCTTTTCATTGTAAGCACTTGACTCCATCTTCTCGTCTTGATGTCTTACTTCTCTTGGGCAACCATGTCTTGGTATTTCATCGTTGTTTCTATATATTGTATTGATGCAGAATTCCTTGCTGTACTTTCTGCATCATGTTAGTAAACATCACTCAGTCTCTTATATTCTACAACTTCGTTACAAGATATTTCCTCCTACAATTTGATTGGTCTGAAATTATAAAGTGACTATATTAGAAGAGAATATTTATTTGACTATGCACAGCTCACAATGTATATATTACACATTACTGTAGTTAATAAAGCAGTCTCCTCCTGGGTCTGTCTGTCAGTCTGTCTATGTACTATTACTTTTAAATATCTTATTTATTTGTTCTGAAGGATTAAAAAATATTATGAAAATGTCCCATGTATGTATTATGTATGTATTATGTATATCTATATTAATATACAAAGCTGAAGAATTTGTTTGTTTGAACACGCTAGAAGATCTACTGGACTGATTTGAAAAATTATTTTATTGTAATATAGTCCATTTATCAAAGAAGGCTATAGGCTATATAACATCACGCTTAGATCAATAGGAGAGGAGTAGCAATAAAAAACAGTACAGATTTTTTTTCGAAACTTTTTAGCTTTTAAAGTTAACCCACTTTAACCATTTTTATGGTTATCAAGGTACTATAGCTGTGATGGCCCAGCGGTGCGACCGTGTGAATCTCTAGAGACGATCACGGGTTCAAACCCAGGCAGACATCAATGAGTTTTTCTCTTAAAACTTATGTGTCTAATTGATAATTGCAATTTATCACACGCTTTTCGCTGAAGGTAAACATCGTAAGGAAACCTGCATATCTCTAGAGAATTCTGGAGGTATGTGTAACCTACCAATCCGCATTGGAGCAGCGTGGTAGGTCTTAGCTCCAATCTTTCTCTCCAAAAATGGAGAGAAGAGGCCTATTCTCAGCAGTGGGATAGTAACAGGCCATTACTTACAAGATACTATAGTATGGTTTTAATTTTTCAATGCGGGCGGAGCTGCTGTTAGTTATCAATAATTTCCATTAAAGTATACATCAATATGTAATTAGTGTGAATGGAGATGGATTGGTCACATGATGAGAGATGCATTGTCAAAATGGAATAGAGATATAGTAGATATGGTAGTATGTTAGGTAGTAGATATGGTACCCACAGGGAAATTCAAGAAAAAGGGGTAGACGTTGAGGTGGGAAGTAAATATAAAAAGGGTTGCAGGTCACATGTGAAGATAGAAGCCTGGCAATAGGATAACTCAGAAATCTCTGAAAGAGGCTTATGTCAAGGGGCAAACTAAAGACTAAAAGGTTTTATGAAAATTTAAAAATATTGTTTTTTTTCGAAAAATGACAACTTGCAGCTAACAGCAACCAGAGAACTCTGGCTAACCAGAGAACTCTGGCTAACCAGAGAACTCTGGCTAACCAGAGAACTCTGGCTAACCAGAGTGGCTTTTACAGGGTCACCGGGAGATAGGGGCGAGCGCGGAAGAATCGCCGGAGGTGAAGTGGAGCGAGCCTCAGAAGAGGCTCTTGACATCTTGGGAACGTCGCCTTAAGGGTGCCTCCTGTGAGACCAAACCTCAGCTTAAAACGACAATAATAATGTATTTAAAATTATATAAGTACTAATTCACCAGTTTTCTGTCTGTCTACCATAACACAAGTATTAAGTTACATGCTTTGGGGTCGGACGACCATGTGTGTAAGTGTCCCATATATTTATATATTTATGTGTAGCTTTTAAGGTTAACACATTATAACCATTGTTATGGTTATCAAAATACTATATTACAGTTTTAATTTTACAACACGGACTGAGCAGCTGGCAATAGCTAGGTATTAATAATTTTTATTAACATAATATAGTTAACAAGATATTTACATAAGTAATGAGAATATTATTTTGCTATAATCCGCGATAAAAGGAAATATATGTAATGCTAAATGTAGAGTGTACTATTCGTTCTCATATTTGATATGGAACTAATTACATAGCAAAATAATATTCTCATTACTTTTGTATTATGGACCTCCACAAAGTAACGCCTAATTCTATAAATTATTCAAAATATTTACCTCAGCACTCCATAGGAACTATTGAATTTGAATTATCGCCGTATCCGCTAAGGCTGCCTTGGAACTCGATACCACTAATCTGACTATCAGCATTAAATGAAGCGCCATAAGAATCATTGCTAGGAGCGTGCGTTGTTTCAATATTACCATCGCCAGAATCAGCACCGGCCGCGGCATCTGGTTCAGCCCAGTTAATCTTAAATCTAGTCACTCTAGGTTCAGAAGCTAGTATATTCCTCACTACTTTGTCAAATTGGGGCTTAGCGGGTGGATTCTCTCGTAATTCGGGCTCAGTTTCACTGTATTCGTTGTTGATGAAATATCCGACTCTAACGAACTCTTGGCCTCTGTAGGAGCACGTAAGTAGGACGACAGTGACGCCTAAAGCGTCGTTTTCTGGTATACGGTTAACGTCTGGTGGAGGCGCCTGAAATACGAACATGTGACGCCCCTCTGGTATAGGCCCGACGTATATCGTATCTAAGACTTGATCGTGCTCCTCAGTTTCCGCTGATCCGACGTATATCATCTTCCATTCAAGATCCTCCTTTAATTCCTCGATACATTCGAATGTTAATTCGAATTGAAACGGGTTTAGGAACGGACTTGGATTGTCCAGTACGACTACATTGGTTATGTGAACTTTTGCCATTTTGCACTATTACTGATCCCTTATTCGGCTATTTCTTTTATAACACTCAAATCCGATAAATAAACACTGTTATATACAAAAAAGAACACTACAATTGTTAACTAAAGTATGTATTATTTGAAAAAAATAAAATGAAAATTTATGGTTGTCGTAAATGACACTTGTTTTGGCGGTTCAACGTTTCAGTCCGAGAAGGTCACGTGATCAAAATAATTTATGATAGCTGCGCTGTACGTGGCGAAATTATGTACTAAAATGAAGTGTAAATAATATTTGACACTTCATTTTGCGAGTAACTTCGCGCAGTTACAATTCGAAGGTAAAACTCGCATTATAATATGCGAAAAAATAAAATTTCAAGTGTGAAATATACAATAAAAACTAACAAACCTTTCAATTCTCGATATCACCAACTTCAGATCATACGACTATAGATCAACGTCAATTCAAAATGACAGCTACATTGCAGTTTATCAAAGCTGTAAAATCATAGACATTTTAGATAACAGATTTTATAAGTTATATTTAATATCGCATTGATATATATATTTTTTATAAACCAATAGTTTGTATTAGTACATAAAGGAATTTAAAAAAAACAATGCAATTTAGAATATTATTCAAGTGAAAATATTGAATCTTACTTGCACGCTGGCAATAATAATCTAAATGTCTAAACAAATATGGCGTCGAGCTTTGATACGTTGTTGTAGTGCTACTGTTAAATATTAAATAGATTGCTTCATAATAATTTATTTGCAAAACTAGTAACTAGTACTAAAATACTTCTAAGTTCGTGAATTATGCAGCTCTATTAATGTGATACGTATAAAATATTACACGCCAATTTCTGCATCAGGTAAGCGTAACGAAGTGCATCATAAAATGTAAATATTATTATTTATATAAGAAAATACATGCTAATATGGTAATAAAGAACGCATTAGCGTCTATAATATTTATTTATATTAACAATCTGTTACATTACATGAACTACATGCAATTAAACCTTCTTTATGCGTTGGCTTTCACTTTTTTTTTGGAAGTGATTGTAACTTGTAAGACCTAGCTGTATAAGGAGTAACATTCTTAAGCATTGACTCACCGTGCCCACTGTCCTCTAATTAATGCGGCCATTAAACTGTCTCAATTGAATATAATTAATGCCTGGTTATAATTTTTTTAACTGCATTATTTATAGTGGTTAAATTAGCCGTGTAGTATACGGCTGAATAGAATTGTACCACCCTCATTTCTTACCGAGGTGTCGTAAAAGACGACTAAGGTAAGTCGACTCGCCGTGTGGTATCCGGTTGAACAAAAATAGACCACCCTCTTTCTTACCAGGGTGTCGTGTCGGGAGGTAAGTTGACGTCAGGCAGGCGGCCGGTCGTAAAAACGCCGCCAAATCATGTGACAGCATGTTTATAACATGTTGTGCCGACCCCACTTAGAGTGGGATAAGGGTGATGATGCCATAGAGAGAGCAAGATAATTTATATGAATCTACAACTGGTTCAGAATTTTGCTATTACATTTTTGTTGTTGTTGTTGTTGAGAAAGAACCAGCAACAAACTCTGCAGTCAATCTTTTGAAACATTTTCGCTGTGAAGGAGCAGATTCAAGTGGATTTGCTGTGAAAGACTAACAAACATACATCCATACTGACAATCTTTCGCAATATTATTTTTATATCGAAATGAGTTAATCTTGTATGTATATATGTATATAGTGCGAGTGTGTATATAAGTGCGAGACTAAGTTGGTATGGTCATGTAACGAGGAGGGATGAAAATCATGTGACCAAAAGAGTTTTAAATATGAATGTGGATGGATGTATGACTAGGGGAAGGCCGAAAAAAAGATGGATGGATTGTGTGAAGAATTATATGCATGTGAGGCACCAGAGTTGACGAATGATAGAGGAGAATGGAAAAAGAAGACATATTGTGCCGACCCCACTTAGAGTGGAATAAGGGTAGGAGAATGATGTATATATGTATATATATATTTTCGGAATCTCTTAAACGGCTCCAACGATTTTCCTGAATTTCAGCATGTAGAGGGTTTTGGGGGAGAAAAATCGATCTAGATAAGTTATGTTTCAAAAAATGTTGTTTTATCTCTGTTTTTGAGCTCAATTTTTTTTTTAATTTTATGTTAAATGCAATCACAATTTCTCGCTGTCAAACGTAGTCATGGTGGTTCGTTTGGGGAATGGCTTGTCTAGAGAGGTAAAAATATAGGTATTTTCGGATCTAGCTTCGCCTGCCCTATTATTTTTAACTTTTATTTTCAATTTTATTGACCAGTATCTGGGTGACTGGGTACTTAATATAATATAAGCAAAGTAATAGTAAGATAAAAATCCAATTTGTAATCCAGAATTTTGCAGTGACTAAATGATGTATTGAGTCACTTAGTTTTCTGAAAAATGTGACATAAATTGATCCACTCATAACTGTTATAATTGATGTCGCAGTAATATTTAGCTTTAGTGGTACTTGTGACTTGAGTAAAATAGGCTACCCTCATTTCTTACCGAGGTGTCGTAAAAGGCGACTAAGGTAAGTTGACCCAACATGTGGTATCTGGCTGAGTAGAAAAGACCAGCCTCATTTCTAACTGAGTAAAAGGCGACTAAGTTAAGTCGACCCACCGTGTTGTATCCGACTGAGTAGAATAGACCAGCCTCATTTCTTACCGAGCTGTCGTAAAAGGCAAATCAGGGAATTTGACATTTGCCGGTCGTAAAATACCCAACCACATCACAACATGGTTAAAACATGTGCCTACCCCACTTAGAGTGGGATAAGGGCAAGAGGATGATGATTAGAAATTGTTTTAACAAATAAATTTCTCAATATTTAATGTTCCAATCGGTGGTAGATCACAGCCATGGTTTAGTGAATCTTGCAAGGCAGCAGCCGATAGCAAACGGGTTGCTTATCGGGCTTGGGTTGAGGCATTGACTACCGAAAATACCAACCCATCATCGCTCAAGAAGAAATATAACCGTGCCTCCAGGTTCTTTAAGAGGGAAGTCGCCAGAGCGAAGTCAAAGTATATTGTCAAAATTGGTAAGAAGCTTGAGCAGTACCCATCTGGAACGCGTCGGTTCTGGGCACTCTCCAAAGCGGCACTTGGTAACTTTGACCAGCCTTCACTTCCACCATTGCGCACAGAGAACAATGCATTGGCTCATACAGCAAAGGAGAAAGCCGATCTTTTGGGAGACTTCTTTGCCTCAAACTCGACTATGGATGACCAAGGAAACCCACCGCCTACTATTCCACGGTGTCAGAGCTCAATGCCAGATATTAAGTTCAGCCAAAAAGCTGTTCGGCGAGCTCTGTTGTCTTTGGATGTTCATAAGTCGAGTGGGCCTGACGGTATCTCTGCAATGGTGCTCAAAATGTGTGCTCCCGAGTTAACTTCTGTGCTTACGCGCTTATTTCGGCTCTCGTACTCACAAGGCATAGTCCCGGATACATGGAAGTTAGCCCTGATCCACCCGATCCCTAAAAAAGGCGATGCTTCAGATCCGGCTAACTACAGACCTATTGCCATTACCTCCCTCATCTCCAAAGTTATGGAGATGATAATCAATAGCCAGCTTCTGTCTTACCTCGAAGATCATGAGCTGATCAACGACCGTCAATACGGTTTTCGACACGGCCGATCAGCTGGTGATCTTCTGGTTTACCTGACTCACCGTTGGGCAGCGGCTATAGAAAGCAAGGGGGAAGGTCTTGCGGTTAGTCTGGATATGGCGAAAGCCTTCGATCGTGTATGGCATAGGGCACTTCTTTCGAAGCTACCTTCCTATGGGCTTCCAGAAAGTCTGCGCTTATGGATCTCCAGCTTTCTCACAGGACGTAGCATACGTATCGTTGTCGATGGTTTCTGCTCTAATCTTAAGCCTGTGAATGCCGGGGTTCCACAAGGATGCGTGATATCCCCAACGCTATTTCTTCTGCATATCAATGACATGTTAGATGACCCTAACATTCACTGTTATGCAGATGACAGTACGGTGGATGCCGTATACACCGCTGGCGCAAGACTTTCTTGGACAAAAGTCGATGAGTGCCGAAAAAATCTTGTGTCTTCCGTTGAAGCCACCCTACGGAAGATCTCCGAATGGGGTAAATTAAATTTAGTAAAATTTAACCCCCAGAAGACGCAAGTTTGCGCGTTAACCGCAAAAGCAACACCTTTTGTCGCGTCACCGTATTTCGAGAATACTCTGTTACGTGACTCGAGTGGTATCGAAATACTGGGTCTCGACATCTCCAACAGCTGCAAGTATCGCGATCACTTGGAAAGGAAGGCTAAGTTGGCCTCCAAAAAATTGGGTGTTCTCAATAGAGCCAGACAGTACTTCAAGCCGGCTCATAGACTAGCGCTCTATAAAGCACAAGTCCGGCCTCACATGGAGTACTGTTCTCATCTCTGGGCCGGTGCACCCCAGTACCAACTTAAGCCATTCGATCGCATACAGCGTAGAGCAGCTCGAATTATTGGGGATAAGGTGATCTGCAAACAACTTGACTCGTTGGCGATGCGTAGAGACGTATCATCACTATGCGTTTTCTACCGCATCTTTCACGGAGAGTGTTCCACCGAACTACATGACCTGATTCCTGCTGCTAAATTCCATAACCGCACTGTACGTCATAGGTTAAAATATCATCCCTACCATCTGGATGCTTGGCGATCTACTACAGTGCGGTTCTCAAATAATTTCATTCCGCGCACCACAGTTTTATGGAACGATCTCCCTTTGGCAGCGTTTCCAGATCAGTACAACATGAGCACCTTCAAAAAACGTATTTTCCACCATTTTAAAGGACGGCAACGCACTCGCTCTGCGAGAGGTAGTGGGCGGCGGTAATTACTTGATTGGTAAGCCGCATGCTCGTTTGCCATCCTATGCCATAAAAAAAAAAAAAATATATTTAATGTATAGAACTGGCTATACTCATGTCTTGTTTTATCGGGTTAGCCCGACAAGTTTCGCACCCATAAAATTCAAATTTAAAATATTCTTAATTCAAATAACCTTGTAAACAAGTGCTTTTGTATCGTCAACTCTACTGCTGGTTCGGAAAGTTGTTCCTACCGAGAAGAGCCTAAGAGAAACTAGGCGGTTGCTCGTTTCAAAATATAATTCTAATTACTAGTTATAGCCCAAGATTGTCAGTGCATGCTCCCAACACAGGTCATCACTGACAATGTTTCAGCTTTTATAAAATGACGAAGGTCTGGCGCTCACGGGATCTCTCTCTCTATTATATTAGTTACTAGCGGCCTGCCCCTGCTTCGCACGGGTATAAAATATATATCCCATGTCAGTCAGTGTAAAAAAAAAGATTAAAATCTATCAATCAAAATCTGTTGCGTAGTTTTAAAGTTTTATGCGTACATAGGGATATAGGGACTTTGTTTTATAATATGTAGTGATTACTGTCTTCTCTGGGATCAGAGTGGCTGTCGGCGGGGATGGATGTGTACAATGACACCCTGTCCTTGCTATCAGCAGCGTGGTGGAGCACACAGGTCGTTTTAGTCGGTGCGAGTCCGACATAACCACCGCCTGTCCCCATCGCGCGGCCATACCCATAAGGGATTTTTCCTGTATAAAAAAAAGTCATTACTGGCTTGTACAAGGTCGAAGAGTAGCTACATCCACGCATTTTTATGATCCAAGTATTCCTCAATAGTATAGTAGGCTTTCTGTATTAGCCTTTTATTAATAGTGTTTTTAAACTGCTGTAATGGCACAGCTAAAATTGGGGCACTTATTCATGAGCTCTCAATATTTCCAGCCAATCTGAATGTTGACCACAAGATGCTGTCCGGGGAGGATGAGGGACCAGTTTATTACAGGGAGATACAGAAGAACGCGTATCTCAAACGTATCCCCAACGAGACTAGCACGAGCAAACTGCGACCGTTGGGGCATAAGGTGTGTATAGAATAGACATAAAAGCAACTAAAAAAGGACGTATTTATACTAAGAAGTGAAAATAATCTATCTATATCTGTACACTAGCAATCGCCAGCGGCTCCGCCCGCGTGGAAAGATTTAAACCGTAATGTTGTCATAGTAATTTCATTTGATAACAATAAAAATGGTTACAGTGGGTAAACCTTAAAAGCTAGACATATGTTGTCGCGGACTTTTATGTAGGACTTTTAGATGGGAACAATTTTGTAATATAAAAAAAGTAAGTAAGTAACGGCCTGTTACTATCCCACTGCTGGCCATAGGCCTCTTCTCTCCGTTTTTTTTGGAGAGAAGGATTGGAGCTAAGACCTACCACGCTGCTCCAATGATTGGTAGGTTACACATATCCCCAGAATTCTCTAGAGATATGTAGGTTTCCTCACGATGTTTTTCTTCACCGAAAAGCGTGTGATAAATTGCAATTATCAATTAGACACATAAATTTTACTAGAGAACTCATTGGTGGCTGCCCGGGGTTTGGACCCTAGACCTTCTCGAAAGAGGCGGACGGTGATACCGCTGGGCTACCACAGCTTAATTGTAATATATGATTTTTGACTAACTATCGCCGTTTACTCAGCGCACGCAAGGAAAGCATTATATTTAACCGTTTCCATTATATTTTTTATTGCTGCTCCTCTCCTAGTCACCTTAGCGTGATGTTAGATAGCCTATGAACTACGCACGAAGAATTTTTCCAATCTTGTCCACTTTTTCCTGAAATTAGCGCGTTGAAGCAATCAAACTCTTCAGCTTTATATATTAGAACTAGTAATATCCCGCGGTTTCACCCGCGTAATTTTTATTTCTTACACCTCATTACATTTTTTGTAACGGATCCCTATTTTTTTTAAATATAGCCTATGTTGCTCAGTAAAGATGCAGCTTTCCAATGAATGAATGAACGAATTGAAAACGGTGCATTGTTTTTTGCACATTAAACATTACAAACATACATACAAATTAAATCAAACAATATAGTTATAGTGAGATAATTATAAGAGATTTATAACACACACGTTTACACACGCAAGGAAAGCTTAAAATATTTACCGTTTTCGTTCTATTTTTTATTGCTGCTCCTCTCCTATTCATCTTAGCGTGATGTTATATAGCCTATAGCCTTCCTCGATGAATGGACTATCTTACACTGAAAGAATTTTTCAAATCAGTCCAGTAGTTCCTGAGATTAGCGCGTTCAAACAATCAAACAAACTCTTCAGCTTTATATATTAGTATAGATTGGTATTGTATTTTATTTATATATAGTAATATTTTATCGCGTCGCGAGACTCAGCAGAGTTAGCAACTCATTCGATGGTCTCGGTATTCGCGATACAATAAAATTCCGCAATCCATACTAGACCAGTCTACAGAAAGGTTTAAATTAAGGATAAGAGATATGCTTATACGTAAAGCATGTTACAAAATTGAAGATTATTTGAATGATAAAAAAGCCTGGATTTGAAAATCCTTTCAGCTTCATACAACACTGCGGTTTAATAATGTAAAATTGAAAATGTTTAAAAGATTGACCGCCGAGTTTTTTTTCTGGGTCTTCTCGGTAAGAGCAACATTCCGAACCAGTTGTAGCTTCATTAATCATGTTTATTGATTCAAAAGTGCTTGAAAGAGCTTATTTGAATAAAGATATTTTTATTTGATTTGATTAGGATTTAAAGAGTTCTCTGCATATTCCAGAAACCGCCTCTCAAAGCGATGTGGACGCTGTTCTGCGTGCACAACGGCCGTGTCCCATTCCTGGAGCAGTATCCTGAACATGACTCTTCCTCCACGGCAGCTCATAGACCAGCGTGGAGGGCCTGCCTGCGTTCAGCCCGCCACGTGACCGCCAGCGTCAAACCTCATACCGGCGAGGAGTATGACTTCCTCGTGGACACTGATCATGGACCTGTCAGGATGCTGGCTCCTGACTGGTGAGATTTTTATCTTTCAATATTTAAATGAGTTAATCTTGTATGTAGTTTTTGTATTTTTATTTAGATACTAGCGGCCTGCCCCTGCTTCGCACGGGTATAAAATATATATCCCATGTCAGTCAGTGTAAAAAATGATTAAAATCGATCGAGTAGTTTTGATTTATTCATTTCTGTCCGTGGCCCGCACCCGTTAAATTTGGAGAAAAACAATTTCCTTTCCCTATACCAAGAAGATTTCCTGCTATCTTTGGAATATCTAAATTCATATAGTACATTTTTACTTATTTACTTTTACATTTTCCCTATGTATTTTATTTTTACAATTAATTACAGAATGTCTTTAAACAAACTCTTGAAAGAGCGACATCGCTGCTAAAGTCGAAGTGTTATAGGGCGAAGCGCGGCCTCCTCACGGCATTTTAAATCTGTAATATCTCCGAAAATGTCCACTTAAATGACATGCTGTAAACGGCCATATTGATCTATATTAAATCAACTTTTTATTTAAGGTACTTAATTGGATAAGGATTAATGCTGTATTGTATAAGAATTGCTTCAAAAATAAGGCATTATTTTTCGTAAAAAGTAAATGAAAAAAACTGCTATTGTGGGCTATCCATAAGAGATAGATATATACCATCGCGGACTTTTCTGTAGACCTTTTTAAGGTGTACAAATACTTAGTACATCATTTTGATAAATCTCGTAGGGTTTAGCGTACGTTTGCAATGTAAGCGGAAAAAAATGTAATTATTTACGACATGACATTAGAAACTTCAAAAATTACATTATTTCTCTGCTTCGTATTGAATGTTATTATACGTACAAACCTTCCTCTGGAATCACTTTATCTATTAGAAAAAACCGCATCAAAATCGGTTGCGTAGTTTTAAAGTTTTACATACAACATTCATACCTTTCTTATCATTAGACAATATAAACTTGAAAGAAGGACATTTAGTTGCGCCTCCGGTCGCTGCTAAATTCGAAGTGCTTATAGGTCTAAGCGCGGCCTCCCCGCGGGATTTTAAATCTGTAATATCTCCGAAAATGTTCACTTAAATTACATGCTGTAAACGGCAATATTGATCTATATTAAATCAACAATTTATTTAAGGTACTCAATTGGATAAGGATTAATGCTGTATTGTATAAAAATTGCTTTGAACATAAGACATCATTTTTCGTAAAAAGTAAATGAAAAAAACTGCTATTGTGGGTTATCCATAAGAGATAGATATATACCATCGCGGACTTTTCTGTAGACCTTTTTAAGGTGTACAAATACTTAGAACATCATTTTGATAAATCTCGTAGGGTTTAGCCTACGTTTGCAATGTAAGCGGAAAAGAAGTAATTATTTACAGAAACCTCAAAAATTACATTATTTCTCTACTTCGTATTGAATGTTATTATACGTACAAACCTTCCTCTGGAATCACTTTATCTATTAGAAAAAACCGCATCAAAATCGGTTGCGTAGTTTTAAAGTTTTATGCGTACATACGGAAATATGGACTTTGTTTTATAATATGTAGTGACAGTGCAAACTCTATACAGAGTGGTACCGACGATACGACATTAAATAACGTACCTGCTCATTTGGAAGTAATACATTACTTTGGTATAATTCAATTTATTTCAATATAGAATTTAACAAAAATATATATTCCAACAAACTAAATAGTTTATAGAATTAGGCGTTACTTTGCGGAGATCCATAATACAAAAGTAATAATAAAATTATTTTTCTATAATCCGCGAAGAAGTAAAATAGAAAATATACATAATGCTAAATGTAGAGTGGACAATCGGTTATCATACCTGATACATGCAGGAGTCGTAAAAAACACATGCACAAACCTCCACCACCGCCACCATGATACACAAGCACTATATACGTTCACTATCACAAACTCAACAATCGTTTCGCCCCGCAACCGAAGCATCGTCAGGAGATAGACTCCACGACCAAAATCGCAAAGCCGTGGTCGTGGAGTCTATCTCCTGACGATGCTTCGGTTTAGTTTGGAGTAGAAAAATCGATTAATAAATAATCGATTTTTATCCCTTTAAAAATAATCGATTTCTATAAACCTATTATTTTGTTAATAATCGTTTTTTTCTATGTCAAAAATTGTCTTTTTTTAATAATAATAATTAATTAAAATAAAGGCTAATTAAAGTGGACAACTACCAAGAAATAATATCAGATGCGCTGTTGTTGCTGGATTAAAATGTGAGAAATTAGTTTCATCCAACAATCGTAGACAACACCGATCGATCTTTTTTTATGGAATGGAAATAGGCGATATTTTTTTTTGGAAATAAGCGATATGATAACTAAACGAAATTTCTCCTGTATACTTATGTGATAATATAGGAACAATTTTCCCAAAGTCAACCCATTTAATCTCTCAACAACTCATATATCTCCCTGTCCTTATCCCACTCTAAGTGGGGTCGGCACAACATGTTTTTCTCTTCCATTCTGTCCTATCTTTCGTCAACTCTGGCGCCACTCCTTTTATATCCATATCATACTTCACACAATCCAACCATCTCTTTTTAGGCCTCCCTCTAGGCACATATCCATCCACATGCAAATTTAACACACGTTTGGTCACATGATTTTCATCCCTCCTCATTACATGTCCATACCATCTCAATCTTGCACTTCTTGTCTTTTCTGTAATGGGCGAAACTTTTAGACTTCCCCTTATATACTAGTTTCGTATTTTATCCAGTTTTGTCACACCACACATCCATCTTAACATTCTCATCTCATTTGCATGTATTTTTCTTTCATCGTCTTTTTCATTGCCCAACATTCTGATCCATACAATACGACAGGTCTTATGACCGCTTTATAAATTTTTCCCTTAACTTTAAGGGGCATTCGAGGGTCACATATTGTGCCTGAGACCTGCCGCCACTTCAGCCATCCTGCATTCATTCTTTTACCCACATCTCGATCTATTTCACCGTCGTTTTGAAAAAGCGAACCAAGGTACCGAAAATCAACTACTCAATGAGACATAATAACAGCCACAAAATTGTAATTGTAATATTTTAAATATTACATTAATAATATAAAATCTTCAAAAGCTTTATGGCATAATTTAAAAAACACAATATTACCTAAAAAATCAATGCATTTGCCTGTAAACTTTGATAATGCCGATGATATAAATAATCAATTTCTTGATGTTCCAGGCTGTTCTGTAATTTCTATTTCTCAATTATCGTACTATGAATTTCATAAACTTGATAGTGTATTTGGTTTCACTGAAATAAGCCATACGGAAGTATACAATATTATCAAAAGATTACAGTCAAATGCAGAGGGTACAGATGAAATAACTCTAGATATGTTGTTGTTGACGTTTCCATATAGCTTCGACTTGATTACGGAAATTATTAATACCTCGATTAGAACTTCCATATTTCCCGAAAAATGGAAAATGGCAGTGGTCCGCCCTATAAGTAAGAGTTCTAATCCCCAGTCATGCAAAGACCTACGTCCGATAAGCATCTTGCCATGTATTTCCAAGATTTTGGAAAAGGCGGTATGTTCTCAGGTATCTAGGTATCTGGAGCAAAATCACCTTCTTCCAGTTAATCAGTCTGGTTTCAGAGCCGGGCTAAGCACTGCCACAGCTCTCTTAGACGTGACCGACAATATCTTATGTGCACAAGATAATGGTATGGTTACAATATTAGTATTATTGGACTATTCCCGTGCTTTCGACTGCATAAATATAAGTTTATTGCTCTCCAAGCTTTCATATTACGGTTTTAATATACCCACAGTTAAGTGGTTTGAAAGCTATCTCAGCAACCGTAAGCAGTTTGTTGAGATTATTCAAGAAAATGGTAAAAAATTATCCTCTGCTATTGCACATTTATCCAGAGGAGTTCCGCAGGGCTCAGTCTTGGGGCCATTGTTATTTATTTTGTATTGCGCAGACATTTCAACAAGAATACTAAATTGCAAGTCACATTTATACGCAGACGACTTGCAGATATACCTTTCATTCAAGCCTTGTGATTACCGTAGTGCAGTGAACTCAATTAATGAGGATCTAAAGCGAATCGAGGACTGGTCAGATGGCAATTCACTTGCACTAAACACAAGCAAGTCTAATTTTATAATATTTGGTACAAAACAACAATTAGCGAAGTTAAGTAATATAGATTTGGAAATTAACATAAAAGGTGAGAAGCTGCAAAGACAATATGAAGTACGTAATCTTGGTTTAATTATGGATTGCAACCTTCGCTTTGAAAATCATATCGCATCGACGGTACGCAATTGTTTCTACCGGCTAAAAATCTTATATAAGATACGAAAGTATCTTTCGGAGAAATTAAGAGTGCAGCTTGTGGAAACTATAATCTTGTCGAAACTAACTTACGCGGATATTGTTTATGGGCCTCGTCTTCTATCCAAAACGATTCGTCTTGTCCAGCGAGTGCAGAATGCCTGCGCACGATTTAGTTATAACATACCTCCGAGGAGCCATATAACGCCATATCTTAACAAAAATAAACAGTTAAAAATGAAAGCTAGGAGAAAACTTCATTTAGCCTGTCTCCTCTTTGGTATGTTTAAATCTGGGAAGCCGGTTTATCTTATTGATAAACTCGTTTGGATGGATGACGGGAACCCACGGCGGTTACGTGGATGCCGAAAGCTAAAAACCCCACGGCATCGTTCTACTGCATTTCGAGGTAGTTTCAGGTATGCTGCTACCCGATGCTGGAACAATATCCCACCCCCCATTAAGGATCTAAGGAGTATCAGCAATTTTAAGAAGAGATTAACGATATTTTTGCTACAAAATCAAATGTTTTACGAGCAGTATACCATTGAAAATTCCATACTTTAGTAATATGAATATAAATATAATAACGAATATGCTTAATATTTATATTTTTTTTTTTTTTTTTTTTTTTTATCATTTACAATATGTACTTATTTTTTGCCCATTAATATTTATTTATTATTATAAAAATATATTAAAAAGTGTGTATTTTCTGTTTATTTATTAAATATATTTATCAATATAGTTAATTAAAGTATTTATGTATTAGATATTTTGTAATGCTGTTAATCTTTTATTCTATTTTATTTTCAGTTTAACCGTGACGCAATCCATCCTGGCTACAGCTGAAAATCAGTGTTGTGTGACAAAATTTTGTCACTCAATTCATACTGAGCTGTTTGCCATTTTCCTCTTTCTGTGCTATTTAGTATTTGTATTTATGTATATATATATATATATATATATATATATATATATATATATATATATATGTATGTATGTATATATATGTATGTATATATATATATATATATATATATATATATATATATATATATATATATATATATATATATATATATATGTATATATATGTATATATATATACATATATTAGGTTTAGGTATTTTATTTAGGTATTATTATAGTTATAAGGTATTATATATATATATATATTATGTTTGTATAAGTTACTGTATAAGTGTGCTGTGTAGCACAGGGAGTTGAAATAAATGTTTTTTCTTTCTTTCTTTCTTTCACAATGTTTTTTCATATTAATGACCAACTCTACGAAGGAGGTTGTATTAGTAATATGTTTATATTATAACAATATATTTTTAGCAACGATTATTTAATATTTATTTTAATTAAATTAATTACTAGTACCTGAATGAACGAGCGTTGTTCGGTAATTTTTAAAATGATGTAAAATAAAAATGAAAAGAAAAATGATAAAATAATAGGGCAGGTGGGGCTAATTCCTAGGTATTTTCACCTCTCTAGACCGCCCGTTCCTCAAATGAACCAAGATGACTTGACGTTTGACAGCGAAGAATTGTGATTATATTCAACGTAAATTTCAAAAAAAATTTAGATCCCGAAAACAGGGATAAAACGACATTTTTTTCTAATAAAACTTAACTAGAACGATTTTTCTCCCGCTAAAACACTTACGTGCTGAATTTCTGGAAAATCCGAAAATATATATATACATACAAAATTAACTCATTTAAATGTTAAAGAATATATCAGTGTTTGCATTTGTTTTAAAGTGAAACCGACTTTTGTAGTGATTCTAAAATAGCCAATAGATGGCGCTGTACGATATTGGCCCGCGCTATTGGGTGTGCATTGTGTTAGGTACTAGTAGTTTAGCCGTCTATGATAACTAAGGCTCTTGCAACTTGCAAGTTTTATTAACTGAAAAATTTTTGTACAGGCACTTTTAGTGGCCTTATAATGTTATTAGCAGTCGCTAGCAGTTTCGCCCGCGTTAAAAGATTGAAACCATAATTGAGTCTTTTGATAACAATAATTTATTGAATTAGGCGTTACTTTGCATAGGTCCATTCCATAATACAAAATTTATGAGAATATTAGTTCGCTATAATCCTCGAAATGAGAAAATATATGTAATGCTAATAATATATGTAAGCTTTGTTACGCTTTGCGATTTTGTCGTGGAGTCTCTCCTGACGATGCTTCGGTAACGGGGCGAAACAATTGTTGAGATTGTGGTGGTGAATGTGTGCAGTGCTTGTTCTTGCAAATTCTGCATGTATCAGGTAAGAGAACGAATAGTACACTATACATTCAGCATTACATATATTTTCTTTTATAGCGGATTATAGCAAAATAATATTCTCATTGATTTTGTCTTTTGATAACCATAAAAATAGTTATGGTGCGTTAAAGTTAAAAGCTAGACTAGAGCTTTATTTATTTATATGCTGTCGCGGACTTTTATTTAGAACTTTTAGTGGTGCACAATTTTGGAAGACATGATTTTTGAATAACTATCACCGTTTACTCAGCGCACGCAAGGAAAGCTTTAAATTTTGCCGTTTTCGTAATATTTTTTATTGCTGCTCCTCTCCTATTCATCTTAGCGTGATGTTATATAGACTAAAGCCTTCCGCTATAAAAAAGGGACTGTCTTACACTGAAAGAATTTTTCAAATCGGTCCACTATTTCCAGAGGTTAGCGCGTTCAAACAAACAAACAAACAAACTCTTCACCTTTATATATTGGTATAGATACAGGGTGTTACCCACAATACGACATTAAATGAATCCACTAAACAAGCCTACTGATAATAATATACCACCACCTTTTCTGGATATAAAATCACTCTGGTTATATATACTAACATAATATAAAGCTGAAGAGTTTGTTTGATTGTTTAGTTGTAAGTATTATGTTGTAAAGAGCAACCGCCGAGTTTCTCTTAGGCTCTTCTCTGTATATTTTAAGCAATCTAATTTATGTACATAAAAATATAAAGAATTATAAAACGATAGGTGATGTATACAATAGACAAAGCAGGAACCGACATAAGCTTGCGGCTCCTGCTTTGCGCCTTGCAAAAGTGCGTAACTCGTTTGTGGGTTTTGGTATAAAATTCTATAATAAAATTCCGCAATCAATTTCAGCTTTGCCATTACATCAGTTTAAAAACACTGTTAAAAAGAGGCTGATACAGAAAGCCTACTATACTCTTTAAGATTATTAGGAAGATAAGAATGTGTGGATATAGCTCTCTTTGAACCTGTACAAGACAGTAACGACTTAATGTAAATAGTATTAAGAATTATATTTTTAAAAGAGCAACCGCCGAGTTTCTTGCTGGCTCTTCTCGGTAGGAACAGCTTTCCGAACCAGCAGTAGAGTTGACGATTCAAAAGCAATTGTTTACAAGTTTATTTGAATAAAGAAAATTTTGAATTCGAATTTAAATTTGAATTACTAGCACTATATAGTATCGTACCACCCTGTATAAACTCACACTCAAACTCTTGAAGACGTTGCACCTATTAAAAGATTGTCCTATATTTCAGGGACTCTATGCAGGACTGGGTGACCATACTTCGTTCGAAGCTACACGAATTGAGGATACTGTCCCGTGGCGAGAACGTGTACGGAGCCCCGCCAGTGGCCCCCACTCCCCGCGCCGCCGCCAGGGACCCCACCTCACCACTACCACCCACTCCACCAGTACCACCTGACAGGTGAGCAATAGGACATGTGACATGGAGTAGAAAAAATCGATTAAAGAATAATCGGTTTTTTAAAATCGATTTTTGTAATCGATTTTTATAATCGATTAATAAATAATCGATTTTATAATCGATTAATAAATAATCGATTTTATAATCGATTTTTTATAATCGGTTAATGAATAATCGATTTATTATAATCGATTTTTTTCCTTTTAAAATAAATCAATTTAAAAAAAAAATATTATTTAATCGAATTATGAAACAATCGATTTTTTTAAATCGATTATTTTCTGACTATATGCAATGTCGCCTTTTTTAATATTAAAAATTAATTACAATAAAGGCTTATTAAAGTGGACAACTACCAAGAAATAATATCAGATGCGCTGTTTGTGAAATTCGTATAATATGTGTTGTTTGGCTACATTGGTTTAATTTAACAATGCATAGCTTATCTTAAAAAACAAGAATAAAAAGTTATAAAGAAAAAGAGGATATTTAAAATCATCCATTTAAAAAAAAACGATTTTTGATTAATAATATTCGATTATTAAAAATCGATTATATAAAAAAATAATCGATTATTTAAAATCGTTAATTTTTAACATCCCTAGTGAGCAAGCGAACCCACTTTCTAAAACCGCAACATCCCATACTTCTCATAGACTATCAAAATTTAGCTAGAAGGATTGGAGCTAAGACCTACCACTGTGCTCCAATGATTGGTAGGTTACACATATCACCAGAATTATAAAGAGATATGCAGGTTGCCTCACGATGTTTTCTTTCACCGGAAAGCGTTTGATAAATTGCAATTATCAATTAGACGTAAGTTTTAACAGAAAAAACTCATTGGCCTGCCCGGGTTTAAACCCGTAAACCCTTGATAGGGTTGCAGGATCACACCGCTGGGCTACTACATTTTCAAGTGCAAACAAACCCATTTTCTAAAACAAAATATTCGTAGACTTTTCTCATAGACCAACCAACAAAAGGACTAGCGAGAAACTCGGTGGTCAAAAAAAAAATCGAAAATACTGAAATGAATTTTGCGCCAAAAAAAAATTGAATAAATATATGGGACACTTACACAAACGGTCGTCTGACCCCAAAGTAAGTAACTCAATACTTGTTTTATGGCAGACAAACAACTGGTGAATATATACTTATATAATTTTAAATACACACTTGAAATACAAATATACACCCAGGCTCGAAGAACCAACAAATTTTTATTAGAAAATGTTGGCCCTCGGTGGGAATCGAACCCACGACCCGGGGAGCTGAAGGTAGGGTCACTACCAACTGCGCTAACCAGCCAGTGAATTCAGCCCAAATTAAGTTAGTTCAGTCAAAATTAAATTAACTTTAATTTATATATTTTCAGGGTGCCTGGAATAGATCTCACGCCAATAACACAACACCGAGCGACAGTTGACAGCACACAACCGGCAACCACAACAAACGCAACCGCAACCGCAACTAATAGTACCGCAACCGCACAAACTTCAAACGCACAAGAGAATGAAACACCTAGAACGGCAGCTAACACTACAAACACTAGTACAAAAACAAATATAACTTATAGCAGCTCGAATTTGAACCAAGCAAATATAACTACAAACTTTACCAACACATCCGCAATATTTACAAACACAACCACAATATTAACCAACGTAACCGCAAACTTTACAAACACAACCGCAATATTAACCAACTCCACCGCAATATTTACAAACACAACCGCAATATTTACAAACACAACCGTAAACTTCACAAACACAACCGCAAGTATAACTTTCACGGACACTACATCGTTCAAGCCGAATAACACGTCAAATATAACCACATTTACCAACGCAACCGCAAGTTTGACTAATGTTAACTCGCTAACTGGTCAAGATATGACTGAGGTTGATATATCTAGCTGGGAACCATATTCTCTACCAAGCACAAGTAGAGACGTGGAACCAAAGAAAAGTGTTGCCAAAATTTGCGGGCAAAACATATGTGTGGATGATTCTATCTTGAAAAGGAACGTAACGGACAGCGATGAAGAGTTTTTTGCTGAAATCGACAAAATCCATGACTCGGCTGAGGATATAAGTGATTTTGATTATAAGCAACGTGTGGTTGTTAATAATGGTGGTGGTGCTATGGATCCTGGACAGAGGTAAGTTTTATTATAGTATTTTTGGTTATTTTCATTGTAAAATTAGGATATATTAACTCCTCAAGCGCCATTTGTGCACCATGTGATCATTTCGTTTGTTGCTTAGAATTTTTTTTACTATATCTTTAATATTTAAATGACTTAATCTTGTGTGTGGGTGTGGGTGTGGGTGTGGGTGTGGTTGTGGGCGTGGGTGTGGGTGTGGGTGTGGGTGTGGTTGTGGGTGTGGGTGTGGGTGTGGGTGTGGGTGTGGGTGTGTGTGTGTGTGTGTGTTTGTGTGTGTGTGTGTGTGTGTGTGTGTGTTATATTTCAGAATCAGCGAAATTTAGAAGGCTGTGGGGGGAAAAATTGATCTAGCTAGATTTCATTAAAAAATGTTGTATTATCCTTGTTTTGGGCATTGAAAAATGCTAAAATCTAGAATTGAATGCAAATCAAATCCCACAGGCGGTTTCTTTTTTTTTTATTTCTTTCTGAAAAAAAATTACCTAGTAAGTCTTGGTCACCCAGGTACTAATATGCCGTTTCTTCAGTTTTTGAGTCAAGGTTATTTTACGTTTCGTGTGTCGTAATAGGGTAAGGTCGTTGATCTCTATAAATCGTCTTTTTTTTATTATTCTTGAAAATAATAAATTGAATTGGCTGAAATACTTTGCTGAATTAACTAATTCTTTTATGTAGGGTGCTAAGGTTTATAATTGAAAAAATATAATTTATCTCGGCACCATTCAGTCGGTAGAATTAATCGGTACCTTTCTATATAATAAATAAAATAAAACAATTTTAAATAAAACAGAGACAGACTCAAGGAACCAACAAATTGATTTTTTGAAATTTTAGCCCTTTGTGAAAATCGAACCCGCGACCTCCGTAGTTAAACGCAGCATCACTGCCACCATTGCCAACTGGAACGTTTATTATATTAGTATTAAATGTAAATAATAAATAGACATTTTTCTTTTCAGTACGCCTCAACGATCCAACATAACAGTGATCCAAGTATCAAATAAAGGTCCGCCGCACACAGCTATACCTGTTTTGGGACCGGAAAGGGATGTATTTGACTTCGAGTTCAAACAAAATGTCACTATATCGCCAAACCAGAACGCGGATTTCGTCAATATTGTCACCACGGAGGGTCAAACGGAGAGTAGTTATGGGACAGTCTTTGAAAAATCCGACTCCGATTATGGTCACCTCAGTCTGACGACAACTGTCAGTTTGACAGGCGACGTCAGACTGACAGACGTCAGTTTGACAGACGTCAGTGTGACAGATATCAAAGACGGCGTATACGAGCGTCTCTGCATGGCGTCAACGTCGAATAAAACCTCCTCCCCCCTACCTATAAGAAACGTTAAGTCTGCAAACGTTAGAAAATCATCTCTACCGAATATGGAATTGGAATCCGATTACGAATATCTATTCCTGAATTCTAGTCAGAACGGCAGCTTGAATCGCAACCAAAATGGTAGCGCACAAACAAACCTACCAAATAATGGCAATGGTAGAAAAAATCTACCAAACGGTAGCGATGTTAGAAACCTACCAAATAGGAACAATACGTCAAGAGCAAATCAACTTGACAGATCGAATCTACCAAATGACAGGTTAATTCTACCACATGGTAGAGAAATCAGGACGAACTTACCAGTTAATCAAACGCTACTAAATGGTAGAAATGATGTGTCTAATTCTACTAGTGATGTGCCTAGAGTTTCGAATACGAACGTGGAATCGAATGTGAGGACTTTGACTAATATTGAGAGATCTCAGAGCCAAAATGCTTATGATGTCTCTCCTAGACGCAGAGATAATGTTATTAGACGAGTCTCAAATAATAGTCCAAAACGGGAGACTAAAGTAGGTAAGTTTTTTATTTATTAGAGACAGGAAAGGGTTTTAAAATATTACGCTCAATAATCATAAAGTAATCTTCTTCTTGCCCTTATCCCACTCTAAGTTTGGTCGGCACAACATGTTGTAAACATGTTGTCATATGATATGGCTACGTATTTTACGAACGGCCGCCTGCCTGACATCCACTTACGTTAGTCGTATTTTACGACACCTCGGTAAGAAGGAGAGTGGTCTTTTTTACTTAACAGGATAACACTGCGAGTAAACTTACCTTAGCCTCCTTTTACGACACCTCGGTTAGAAATGAGGGTTGTCTATCCTACTCAGCCGAATACCATACGGCGGCTCAACTTAACTTGTCGTATTTTACGACACCTCGGTAAGAAATGAGGGTAATCTATCCTACTGAGCCGGATACCACACGGTGGGTCAACTTAACTTAGTCGTATTTTACGACACCTCGGTAACAAAGCGGGTGGTCTATTCTATTCAACCGGATACTACACGGCGGATTAACTAATTAGCGGCGATACAGAACACGATTCGTGAACAGCGTGAATGTTCCAGAGAATTTGTCAAGTCAAGCGTCAAGCGAATTTGAACTCTATGGCGTATATGTTACGAACTCTTTTGGCATTGGCTTAAACCCCCCTTATTTGAACTGTTATGACATATGCATTAACTGTTTTCGCATGTTTGTAATAATAGTTATTATTTATTATAGATAAATCCGATCAGCCCCAACCAAAGCCAATATGGAGGAGGGGTCTAACTGAGCTGTCGTTGCTGAGCAGATTGCGAGGAATCGGCCAGACTAAGAGATCCGAGAGTCCCACGAGGCACGAGCAAGAGGATAGGTGAGTGTGGTTCCCAGTTGAGTAGAATAGATTTCTATACCCGTTAATTACAGAAGAACCTAGATCACCTAAAATCCAAGAAAAGCACAAATATTTTAAGTTATCAGTTTTTATTTATATAATTTTCTCATACTTGGTTTCTAATTTTAAAAATATAATGTCATCGTACATGTTTAAGTTTCATGCCTATAAGTGGCGTTAGGTGTAAACTTATAAACCCTAAGCTGAGTCTATTTTAATATTTAAATTACACTTAATTCTGTTGCCGGACCTAATAAAAATAAATAAATAAATAATATTTAAATGAGTTATCACTACATAGTATAAAACAAAGTCGCTTTCCCTGTCTGTCCCCATGTCCCTATATCCCTATGTATGCTTATATCTTTAAAACTAGGCAACATATTTTGATGCGGTTTTTTTATTAGATAGAGTGATTCAAGAGGAAGGTTTATATGTATAATACCATTTAAAATGGGGTAAAATATTGTAATTTTTGAGGTTTCTAATGTGATATCGTAAATAATTACATTTTTTTTCCGCTTACATTGCAAACGCAGGTTGAACTTCGAGATTTATCAAAATAATGTACTATGTATTTGTACACCTTGAAAAGGTCTACAGAAAACTACGCGATGGTATATGTCTATCTCTTATAGATAACCCACAATAGCATTTTTTTGGTCATTTACTTTTTCGGAAAAATAATGCCTTATTATCGAAGCAATTTCAAACAATACAACATTAATCCTTATCTAATTAAGTACCTTAAATAAATTGTTGATTTGATATAGATCAATATGGCCGTTTACAGCATGTAATTTAAGTGAACATTTTCGGAGATATTACAGATTTAAAATGCCGTGAGGACGCCGCGCTTCACCCTATAGCACTTCGAATTGAGCAGCGATCGGACGCGTTTGTTTTTCACATGGCCAACTATATGTCGCTCTTTCAAGAGTGACCTCTAAAGAAAACATGTTTGTATTGTCTAGTGACAAGAAAGCTGTAAATGTTGTATATAAAGACATTCAGTTTAAAATTTAATGTTGTTATTCCAGGGGTGTGACGTCACCGGTTAAAGTCGTCCACAGATCTCGTCCAGCTGGCAGAGTGGATAGTTCCAGACGTAGAAGCAACTCCTTGACCAACAGTGAGTTTCCTTCGTGGTCGTTTTTGTTACTTGCAACCGTTATTTATTTATTTATTTATCAAATACTTAACCCACAAGACATTACAGTTACCCAATTCATCTTGTGGGCCTACATTGTACAAAAATCACAACAAAACATGCAATAATATATTATATAAAATAAGATATCCAGAAAATAAACATAAAAACATTATATTTTACAGTTTTTCACATTTAGTTTACAGAATAAGTAAACCTATAACTTATTCTGTAAACTAAATGTGATTAATTTAATGAGCTGAAACGGTGGAGTATGAAACACATCCAAAGCCGAGTTATGTCTTATTAAATAATGTTGTGGAGTAAATCGGCTGATATTAAAAACATTATTTCTGCTCAAAAGAAACCCATAAGGGATATCTATTATTTAAAACAATCTCATACTCGGCATAATGTCAATCAATATGATTAATTAAGCTACAACTGGTTCTAAATGGTGCTCTTACCGAGAAGAACCAGCGAGAAACTCGGCGGTCGATCTTTTAAACATTTTCAATTTTACATTATTAAAACGCAGTATTGTATGAGGGATTTTCGAGTCCAAGCATTTTTATCATCTAAATAATCTTCAATTGTGTAATATATATTTTTTTTTAATTTAACGCTGGTCTAGTATGGATTGCGGAATATAATTGTACGATTTCTTTTCCTAATATTTTGGTCCTTCGAGCCGGAGTCGAAATGAGATCGATGCCCCGCAGATAGCATGTGCTTTTTGATCGCAATTTCATAAACGTGTATGCGTATTTATTAGCGACTAACTATTGACTAACAAGTTGCTCCTAATGGTGACATTTGAGATACGCTGATGTTTACTGTACTTTCCTAACATTTTGGTCCTTGGAGCCGGAGTCGTGCCGTTGAAACTAATATAAAGCTTGTAAAAAACTTAACAGACGAACAGAATTTCACATTTATATTAACTTTGGGTTATTATTGCACAACCACTCCCACAGGCCAGTCCCCGTTCTTGTCCTATTCGAGCGCCCTTGTACCTCGCACGCAAGGACTAAGTTAAACGGTTAGCCTATATTATTAGTATATATTAGTGGTTATTAATGTCCGTACCCCCTTCCCCCCCTTTCTTTCAGGCCAGTCCCCGTCGGTCCCGGTGCCCGCGTTGCAGCCGCTGCGGGCGCGGCAGGCGGCGGCCCTACGTGCCGAGCAACGCCGCGGGGCGTGCGCAGCGACCACCGTCCCCGTCCGCGACGCGCCGCTCCTCTGCGACTACGAGCGGCAAGTGTGGTCAGTATTACATTAGATAGTATTACATTATGTCATATGGAATAATGTTGTGGGGTAAAGCGACAGATATGTGAGATTAAGTTTGAACGCAGCGGAGAGCAAGTGTGAAGAATGTATGAATGACAGAGTGAAAGGATTAGGAGATAGACGATCACGACCACGACCAAAACGACGTGATTTTGGTCGTGGAGTCTATCTCCTAATGATGCTTAGGTTGCGGGGCGAAACGATTGCTGAGTTTGTGATAGTGAACGTATGTAGTGCTTGTGTATTGTGGTGGCGGTGGTGGAGGTTTGTGCATGTGTTTTTACGACTCCTGCATTTATCAGGTATGATAACCGATTGTCCACTATACATTTAGCATTATATATATTTTCTATTTTACTTCAACGCGGATTATTATAGCATAATAATTTTATTATTACTTGTGTATTATGGATCCTCGCAAAGTAACGCCTAATTCTATAAATTAGTATAGATAAATAGATAAATTAGTATAACTTTATGGTTTCTTGTGGTGTCCAGGGTGGCGAGATGGGGCGCCAGCGGGTATAGGAGTGGTGGGCGCGCTGGAGACCGCGTGGCCGGCCTGGCGGGCTCCCAACCTTGTTCCGCCACGCATGCCCGACACTTGCTAAAGACAGCGCACGGGCCTCTCG